>CM040243.1:61280992-62000280 GCA_022545495.1 Chrysanthemum lavandulifolium | reverse complement strand
AGATCCTAACGCCTTAATTTTACTTGCTTTACTCTTAAGTCACCCAAATTACGAGATTTGGGTTTTTATTTTTTGTATGAAACAACAATACTTAAGTTTTTAGTTATGTTTGAAGGTTCTTTTATGAATGGGCATTTTTTAACCATAGATAAATTTAAGGGTGTAACTGAGTCGAGTTTTTCAATACTCATATCAAGTAAATTATTTTTAAGCTCAACTTATAAAAGTTTGACTAACCGGAGTCCAACTTGAATGACTAACAAATTTGTGTTCAAGCATTACACATTTAGCATACAAATTATTTAGCATTTGAGGTTGAAAAAGATATTGAAGGGTATTAACAGTTTACTTCTCAAATGTTAATTTTACTCGTTAACTTATTAGCTTCTTTTAAGACAATAAAACAATTTCTCGTTGAAATACATAATTTTCTTTTTTCTTTTAAGTAGAAAAAACAGTTTCATACGCATATAATTAGAAAGCTTATTTTTTATTAAATATTTATATTTAATTCAAATCAATTTTTACTTGTCATATTTAACCTAAAAAATTCTTAAACGAATTTTTAACTGAAAACTTCTATAAAAAACTAGAAGGTACCCATGTGATGCTGCATGGTCTCCCGTGACTTTTTAATGGCGAGTAAATGTTTTTCATTTTAAACTTTATTTATTTAGCGTCCCAAATCTTGATAATGTAGTAGATATATGTTTTCACGTAGAATGTCTAAATTATTAATAATATAATAATTAGCTTTTTATTTTTAAGTTTTAGCATTAAAATATATCATTATTGGAGGGGTTCTTATATGGTTTAAATGAGGCTTAAATTTTCATATTTTACATTAATTTTCTAATTTTTCTTTTTAGTAATGTTTTGGTCTTAAAATTTAAGACTTCCTTTTCTAGAAAGTCCCAAATCCTTTAACCTTGTCGAAACTATTGGTGATTACATCCTTCGTTAGCCAAACATTAGCCATTCTACATCTTTGGTCACTAACTCATTAGTTTTCTTCGTTAATCGCTAATCGGGAGTATAGAGGAGGTTGTTTGGTCTTTTACTAATATAAGGGATGTATTTTGCAGCTTTCTTTCTTTTACGTATAAGAGGATGTATTTTGCAATTTACTTTATACTTTACTTTTTTTTTTAATTTTATTATTATTCTTATTATATTATTATTATTATTATTATTATTATTCACTCATTTTATTTTCTAACGTTTTCATTCGTTTTTGTTATTTTTATTCGTTTTTGCCCGTTTTCATCCGTTTTTGTCTGTTTTTTTACATTTTTGTCCGTTTTTCTTACATTTTGTATGTTTTTCTTACGTTTTTGTTTGTTTTTGTACTATTTCAAAATTAAAAAAAAAAACAAAAAAAAAATCTCAAAAAATTTGAAAAAAAAATTTCCAAAAAAAAATGGAATTTTTTCAAAATTTGAAAAAATAATTCCAAAAATTTTGAAAAATAAATTGGAAAAAAATTTCGAAAAAATTTGAAAAAAAAATTATTACATCCGAAAAAATTATTTCCGGAAAAAATTATTATTTCCGAAAAATAATAATAATTTCTTTTTCAAAAAAAATTTCGAATTTTTTTTCAAATTTTTGGAATTTTTTTTCAAATTGCGAAAAAATTCAAAAAAAAAATTTTGGAATTTTTTTAATTTTGAAAAAAAATTTTGAATATTTTTTGAAATAGTACAAAAACGTAAGAAAAACTGACAAAATGTAAGAAAAACGGACAAAAACGGATTAAAACGGGCAAAAACGAATAAAAATAGAAAAACAAATTAAAGCGTTTAGAAAATAAAATATGAGTGAATAATAATAATAATAATAATTAAATAATAATAATAATAATAATAAATAAAATAAAATATTAATAATAATAATAATAATAATAAAATTAAAAAAAAAGTAAAGTATAAAAGTAAATTGCAAAATACATCCCTCTTATATGTAAAGAGTAAGCTGCAAAATACATCCCTTATATGAGTAAAATGACCAAAACAACCTCCTTTATATTCCGTTAGCGTTAACGAAGAAAACTAATGAGTTAATGACCAGGATGTAGAATGGCTAACGTTTGGCTAATGAAGGATGTAACTAGCCAATAGTTTCGATGCAATGTAAGGTCTCAAAAGCGTAAACCACAAAGATGTATTTTGCGGTTTATTAAAAATAATTAAATCAAACACTAGCTCTAGACCAACTTACAAACTAAGCTTTAGTTTGAGCTACAGAACTAAAAGAGTTGACCTAGGACTTAGCCGTTTTTTTTTTTTTTTTTTTTTTTTTATCACACACAGACGATATGTCTCAATATATTGTTTTAAAAGCGTTAACTGCTTTTAAACTTCGATGTTTAACCTAAAATTTCTATCAAAATAATTATTTTTGCATTTTTTTCCCAAAAATAAGTAAATCCAAACACTAGCTCAAGGTAAGCTTGTTTACAAGCATCTCTTAACTACTTATGTTTAAGCGCAAGATAAATAAATACGCAACCCTTAAATACTCTCTTTATATACAAACAGAAATGCATATGAATGAACTAATGCTGAATATATGTGAACATAGAGATGGGTAATAAAAAAATTGTTAGTGCAAATATTACGATATTTAAACTAAAGTGCCTCTTATGTTTTAATGATAATAAACAAGTAACTTGTAATACATAACGTAAAATGAGCAAGTTACTCATTTACACAAATCATCAAAGCATACATTCATCAACACCTCTCGACGTCTCCAATCCTTTCATGCTTCAACACATGTTCGCATATGTTTTTTATGTTGCATTATGATCAAACCATTAACAAACCATTGAGAATGTTTAAAGTACTTTTTAGAGTCATTAAGTATTTTCAAATATAATCATTATTTTTCAAACTTTGATTTGCATTTCATACAACGTATGAAAACGATTTTATAAACTAGCCCAAGGATCAAATAACCCAATTGCATGGATATAACACTAAACATTTGCAAACTAGTGTATAAGTTTACTTACAATTAACTAAATAAATGTTTTTCAAGTAAATTAATGCTTAGATCACTGGTTAATCACTTAAACACGTAGGATAAAATATTAAGCATATAAGACAAAATTACTAAACTATTTTAGAAAATAAATCTAACTTAATCTAAGCAATTCTTACCAAATATAACAAATCTTTCCTTTTTAGTGTTAAAAGAATCAAGCTTCTAAAAACAATATCTAATCATATTTTAATACGATTTTAGAATTATTTGTAAAGATTTTGATTTACCACAAAGACAAAGTTTTGTCTCCCGGCGCCCGACGGATCCCTTAACATCAAAGACGGATCCCTTATAACGGATTTGTGGATTCGCCGAAATGCCAAAACTGGACAAAATTTTTGGCCATAAATAGAGGCCATTTGCTTTCATTCGAATTACCTCTCTTGCCATATTTTATCTTGCATATTTACACACACTTAGTTACCATAATAACGAAGCTTTTGTAATGTAATTCACATATTCTCAAGTCTCTAAAACCCTCACTAATCATTGGTTATAATACTTATAACATTCATTTGTTGCAATCATGTTTCCACTTGATATTTCATTCAAGCAAGCTTCGAGATCTTGTCATCCTCATCCACCACAAGCACTCACATATGAAGATCCACCACAATAAATTTAGAGCACTTATGATCTTCATCAATTGAAGACTTCTTACGATAAGAAGTTCATTTAGATTACAGATTCACATCCATGAGATACTCATGTCTTAGATCATCATCATACACCACCATGTATTATTATACAACATCTTGTATCACCAACTATACATAAAATTAGAGGTTCGATGATTTATGTGTTTAAGCTTTAAAACACATGGGTATTTGGTTTAGTGTGTTTAGGCCTTAAAACACATGGGTGAAAGGTTTGTTATGTTGGGCCATAAAACATAAAAGGTTAGGTTGTACCTAAAGAAGAAATCGGTGCCTAGCTTAGTATCGGTAAACATTATAAGCGACGTTGTAAGGTTTTATCCGTCGAGAAGGGAGCTTGTTGACTTAGTGAAGTAACGCTCGAGTCGGGTACTCGGGGAGTGAAGTAGGGCGAAGAGGAGCTTCGTGACCGAACCACTATAAATCATCGTGTCCAGTTTCCGTTTTCTTTTACTTATTGCTTTACATTTATATTTGCATTTATCACGTTACATTTATATTTGCATTACGTTTATGTTTGTGTCGTGGCTTATTGTTTATATGATGCTTATGTATGTGTTGTGATGACATGCCTTAATTTATACTCTATGCTATCTCTATTGTTGTAGAACTATCATCGCCACTTTTTATATTACGTCACACTCGTCACATTTGATCGATAGTTTGATACTAAAGATTTAAGTTTTTAAACGAAAACGAATTCACCCCTTTATGTTTTCCAAAAAAACAACTGAACTAAACACGGTTCCAAACATATATACCTGATCCATTAACATGCTCTATATAAGGGTATATATATACCACTTATAATGCATTTAGCACCCTCTCTCTTCCAATTTTTTAAGATTTCCATATATAGATTTTAAGCAAATACAACTACTTAAGCTATATGTACAATTACTTTATGCATAAACACGTACACATATTGACTGGTCAACATTTGTAATTAATGTCATATTTAAAACACCCATTTGATAAAAAGTATAATTTATAAAACACAACGTACAAACTATTTGAAGCACAAATACAACTAAAAAACACTATTCAACACATACAATTAATACACTATTTAATTTACCCTTTCACTAAAATATACAACAATTTAACCACAATGTACAATCTAATCAAACTACTAAGCCAAGCATTTAAAAATAAAGCCATTAGGCTGCCCGCAGTAGTCAGTCGACCGGTTCGGTCGCCGTTGCGCCGACCAAGTCGCCACCATTGCAACATGAGAGTGGAACTGGGTCGATCGGCTCTAAAATTGAGGAAGGACGATTATGCCGAAGGAAAGAATCAATATTTTGTTTGAGGTAGCTTCGGTTAACATGAGATGAATTATTTTCACGGTTATAACTAAAGTTATTGTTATTTGCAATTTAATTGTTTAATAAAAGTATGGCCGTATAACATTACATTGTCAGAAAATATAGTCACAGGGTATCCGCCACCGAATTGCACGAGTACCCTGCTAGTCTTGATTAATTAGCCCAAAAAATGAGATAGGTGGTTTGTTAAGTCAAATTTAATAAAAGTGCTTTAAGTTTTAATGAATAAAGGGGTTTATGACAAATTTTTTTACAGCATGGGTTTTTTATGAAAATGTTTATAGTTTAAGGAGTTTATATAAATGGTGTATAGCGCAAGAGGACTTTTAAAAATATTTGTAATGGATTTTTTTTTCTAAGGGGGGAGTTTACATATCAAATTTTTTTTACATATCAAGGTACTCATCTTTACTATTCATTTAAAAAAAATCAATGACTTAGATTAAAAACATTTTATTATTTCATATATTTTTATAATTTAAATATCTCTTAAACCGTTAATCGTTAAGCGAAAATAATTACACAATTTCGACGAGCATTTAATTATCTTTCTATAGACGGGTACTTTGATATACTTTCGAAAAGAGAAAAAAAAAATCATTTTTTTACGTTTTTTTGTCTTTTTTTCGGAACTAGAATTTGCATGAAAAAAGCATATGTGATAAAACACTAATTTGAGTATCGCATGTGATATTAGTGTTAAATCACATACGATATGTATATCATAAATGATTTAATATTAATATAATATGATATTAGTATTAAATCATATATGATATACATATAGATTTATCATATGTGATTTAACACTAATATCACATGTGATATTTAAATTAGTGTTCTATCACATATGATTTTTCATGAAAGTTTCAGTAACGTAAAAAAACTTTAAAAAACTGAAAAACACGAAAAAAAAACTTTTTGTCGAAAGTATATCAAAGTCTTTATCTATAGAAGGAAAATTAAATCTTTCGTCAGAATGGTATATTTTTTCCGATTAACGATTAACGATTTAAAGATATTTATATTTGAAAAAAAATGATAAAATGAGTTTTAAAATTATTGAGATTAATCTCATCATTAGATCTAATAAAGATGGAAAAAATGAAGTTTGAAGATTGATCCTCTGTTGACGTATGGTCCGGATTTGGGCGAGAATGGGTCAGGCCGGCGTCAGCCCATTCTACGCCTAAACCCTAATCCACGCTTATATATACACGGATGCGGGTTATCTCTAACTCATCATATAACACTTTTTCTTTATATGCAGCATCTTAACTTGATGGTCGGAGTGGACCCCGGCCACGGCTCCGGTCACTCTAACAGTTCTCTTTGTTGATGGTCTACTTGGGGCCGAGAAGGCACTAGCAGTAGGAGAGTCGTTGAATCAGGTCCAGTGGGATTATCGTCAATGAGTTGGCGTATCCGTGTATAGATCCCAATGGTAATATAAGTCTACAATTGTAACTAATCATTACCTAAAATTTGTTACATGTTAGTTAGCACATGACAACTGGAAAGGCCGAAATGGATGGTTAGGGGAACCTCATATGCCATGTCAACGAGTGATATGTTATTGAAAGTGGTGTGTTTGTTTCATTAAGATGTTTTGGAGTGCGAATCATTCTGGCATCTTACTTAGTAAGAAATTTTAGAAAGTCTAAATCTGAGCGAAATAATGTTGTTTGTTTTGTATAATTATCCGAATGATTTTAAGTCTTTCGTTTTGCTGATTTGTTTATTAAACCAACACAATGCGATAATAAGTAAACTTATGTAAATATGAAACAAGATTTTTATCGTAAATATAACATAGTTAATAAACAATCAAATATATTATATAAAGTTCTGAAAGCGAGTAAGAAGCGAAGACAGATCTCCCACCTCTTCTTAAGTAAGATGTTATATGTCTGGCGGGTGCTTACTCAAAAGAAAAACAAACAATGAAACGTCTGCTCCTCTTACCTGGTAAGGTAAGAGAAGTAAGAGAAATTTAGTAGTTAATTTTCTAGTGGCGTATTATCTTATTCTATTAGTTAATTTTTTAGTAGTAACGTATTAATTTATTATGTTAGTTAATTTTCTAGTAGCGTATTACCTTAATTTGTTAGTTAATTTTCTAGTAGCATATTACCTTATTATGTTAGTTAATTTTCTAATAGCGTATTACCTTATTCTGTTAGTTAATTTTCTAGTAGCGTATTACCTTATTCTTTTATGTCAATTGTCATTTAATAAATGTGTTATTACTCCATTTATTGCACAATAAAACTTTTGATGCCGTGTATCTTTAAATGCAAGTATATTTACTCGCTCAATACATTTATTTGTTAGTAGTCATGATATAAGAACATATACATATCTTTTCATTAAAAAGAAAAAAATATGAGTTTTGCTAATAACAACCCTATAAGTTGTAGTTAAATATTTATTAATTAACAAATTAGCGTTAAGTAAACTAATATATTTCATAACTATACACAATCAAGGTTGTAAATTAGTTATTTTACACGTTTTCTTCTCATGTTTAATGCCAACATGATATTTTACGAAAACATTTCAAGAAAACGTCGACATAAAATAGCCATAGGAATCAATACCCAACCTAATTGATCTATCTTGATTTGAAAATGACTTTTGAAAACAAAGTTCTGTCTTTAAAGTTTCTATTTAGTCACGCTACAACAGTTTGAACTTTGAACTTTGAAGTGTTGAATTTTCACTTCTCTAAATACAAAACTAGCCACAATACACTAGCAAATTTCCAACTTTTGTTAGTCAACTAATTATTCATTGGACATGGTCAAACGTTGCTTACAAAGTTGGGGTTTTACATTGCTTTTTGTATTGTAGTTGATATTTTAAGCTGGCCAAACTAATAATACAAAAATCAATAAAATTATACTCCAATAAACATCACTTATAGTTTGTGAAATTTAATGCAAACAAAAATAGCTTATTTCCGATAAGCAAGTGACAATGCATAAGTTACAAGTAGGAAATGGTCTTATATTCCCAAGGTAGTACCGAGTTTGAAGCAAAGGATGATTAGCAACACGTGGCGATTGGAGAGAGCAAGGTGTGTTTCAAGTTAAAAATAAAATAAGACAATGATGATGTGGAAGTAATGCACTTTACCTTTGTTTCTTTTCTATTTTCTTGATATTTATTTGGGAATTGATATTTAAACAAAATAAATTGATGCACATATCACAATATAACATCACTAATGCATATGTTATAACATAACATATGCATAATTATAATGTGTGCATCAACAATTTATTTGGTTTAAGTATCACTCCCCTATTTATTTATCCTTCAAGCATTATTGACTTATTGTGGCCCTATAGAAAATTCCCTTTTGTTTGCAAGTTGATAGAATAAATTATATAGATATTCTATGTATTATTATAAATAACTTATTATTGCTACTTTAATGTTTAATGTTATCATTTACACTCATCAAATTATTTGTCCTTGTCCTAGTTAGGATCCGTTTGTTTTGTTGATCATTTTGAAATAGGATTTGAATTTGATGTTAGTATGAAAGAAAATGAAAAGAGATAAAATATATATTTATTTAACATTTTATTTGTTTAAATAATTAATAAAAATAAAATAAAATATAAACCTATGAATGCGAAATTGAGTCAACGGGCGTGACTTGCAACTTCAAATCAAAACTACCACATAAACAATTTGATTTGTCATCAAAGCATTGCTTTAAACCCAAATGGTGTCAAACAAACGCCCCTCAATCATTTAACACAAACTCATCCTCTTATTTACATACTTTTAATTAGGTTAACTGCTACATCTCTTCAAATAACATTTTTTTCCCCGTCTAATTCACTTAACATCACCAACTAGTATTTCTTTTCTATTTAATAAGTGAGCTCAGCCATTTGTTTTATCTTAATAGGGAGGTCTACAAAAACCCATCTCTCAATTAAGTGGCTAATCTAGTAACATCTCCAAACCAATTAGGGTCCGTTTAGTTTATAAGTGGAGTTGGATTAGGATTTGAATTTGGTATCCGATTTGGATTTGAGTTAAGTTTAGAAGAAAGAAAATATATAATTTAAATATATTTTATAATAAATTTTAAATAAAACATATTATTTAGAATTTTAGATGAAAAAAAAAAAAAAAAAAAAAAGTGAAATTATTTATAGAAGGTCTCAAAGTAGCTAGTCGGTTGGGATTTGAAAAACCTTTGTTTGTGGGTTTAGAAAATATGGACACACTCAACCAAACAATAACCTTTTGAACTCACACCCAAACCCCTAATGTAAACCCAGCAACCAAACGGACTCTTAATCTAGTAAACAACTCCTAAGATCTATCTCCCGCCACCCATCACTAATTTAATCAACCACACCAAAATCAAAACTTACCGTCTTCAAATTCAAACATTAAAAAAAAAAAAAAAAAAAAGGAACCACTTTTATCATATATTAAGACCGTTCAAAATGTCATCCAGTCCTAACACATTATATACCCATCGACTGTAACACACTAATTCATATATCTTTGAAGCCCGTCTGTTATGAATACCCATAACACAACTCGATTTGATGTTTATGGCTGTCGTGATGGTGGCCGGTGTGTTGGTGGTAAGGGGTGGCACAGACAACACATTATAAGTTGTTCGAGATAATAAATAGAATATCCACTCAAAATAATATGTTAAATGTTAACTTTTTATTATATAAAATTTAAAATAATGTAATATAAGATGATAGGCTAAGGGTGTTTTAAATAGGGCAAATGGCATAAAAAGACATCAAAGTTAGGGTTCATTTCCAATTAAGGTATTATATTTTTTTTCTTGCATAAAAAGGTACCCAACAATAATTTTTGGCGGATTTGGGTTTTTTACTAACGTTCGTTAACTCACTTCGTTAGTACATTACATGTTTAGTCCACGAATTTGTATAATCATTTCATGCAACATCCAAAAAAAAATTCGAATTGTTTTTTACATGTTTGGTCCTCGAATTCTTATAATATTTCATTCAACATCCAAAAAAAATTTCCAAAATTTTTTTTTGAAAATTCTTTTCGAAAATTCTTTTCGAAAATTCTTTTTGAAAATTTTAAAAAATCTTGAAAAATCTCAAAAAATTTTACGAAAATTTTGAATTTTTTTTAACAAAGTTTGAAAAAAAAAATTGAAAATTCTATTCGAAAATTTTTAAAAAAAATTTAAAATTGTTTTTGAAAATTTTGAAAAATCTTGAAAATTATTTTCGAAAATTTTGAAAGTTTTTTGACAAAGTTTGAAAAAAAATTTTGAAAATTCTATTCGAAAGTTTTGAAAATTTTGAATTTTTTTTAACAAAGTTTTAAAAAAAATATTTAAAAATTCTTTTGAAAATTTGGCAAAATTTTCAAATTTTTTTTGAAAATTTTGAAATTTTTTGAAAAATGGTGGACATAGCTATAATAGTGGACATTTTTCAAAAAATTTCATAGTTTTTTGAAATTTTTTTAAAAAAATGTTTGAAAATTATGATTTTTTTTTAAAAAATAGCTACAATGGTGGACATTTTTCAAAAATTTTCAAAATTCTTTTTGAAAAAAATTTCAAAATTTTTCAAAATTTTCGAAAAGAATTTTCAAATATATTTTTTTTCAAACTTTGTTAAAAAAAATTCAAAACTTTCGAATAGAATTTAAAAAAAAAAATCAAACTTTGTCAAAAAACTTTCAAAATTTTCGAAATAAGTTTCAAGATTTTTCAAAATTTTTGAATAGAATTTTCAAGTTTTTTTATAAACTTTGTTAAAAAAAATTCAAAATTTTCGGTAAAAATTATTAAGATTTTTTAAAATTTTCAAAATTTTTCGAATAGAATTTTCAAAATTTTTTTTGGATGTTGAATGAAATACTATAAGAATTCGAGGCCCAAACATGTAAAAATCAATTCAATTTTTTTGGATGTTCGTGAAATGATTATACAAATCGGGACTAAACATGTAATATACTAACGAAATGAGTTAACGACGTTAGAAAAACCAAATCCGCTTAAAAAATTTGTTTGATCACAGTCGCTTTTTTGCGCAGAAAAAAGTAGAATAACTTAAATGGAAATGACCATAACTTTGATCTTTTGTCTTATTTTCTTATAAATAACATTACATCATGTGTGAAGAACACATCTCCATCTTGATGTCCTTTTACTTTATTTCACTATCTCCATAATTTGGATTATTTGTATCGACGCAATGTTCCAAACACTTGATTAGAGATGTATAGTACGTTTTATATGTAAGCGAAAGAGAGTGACGAGTAATTTAAAATTGTATGGTTAATGATTGACAATTTGACATGTACACGTAAATCAGTTTGCAAATTTTTTTACTAGTAATTGTCGACGTGTTTTTTTTTTTTTTTTTTTTTTTAATTAAAATTTAAGTTTGTAATTACTGACTCTGTCCATGTCGTTACGTGTGTTCTATATGCACAAGATTTTTGTTTTGACGGAAGTACATAACTTCTAACCAACTTTAGGAGTTATTCTTGTTTGAAATCTAAAAAAATCATAAGAACATGCTTTAATTTATGAACTTTAAAGTTTGAATCTTATACATACTCTATTTTGTTTCAACGTATCACGAATCATATCATAATAGCATGTCACATGTCTCATACGACCAAAGAAAAGAAAACCGTTTCTGTCAAGTGATTAGCTTACATAACCAGACGAGGTTTTCTTTTTCATGTTACTTACTCGAAGAGGGCAATCTTTTTTATTCAGATATACGTGATTCTGCTCTGCCAGATTAATCACCGGACCGTTTTCGACTCTTTCATTGCTACCCTCAAATGTACACACCTAATAAGGTTTGAACCATTGATCTCTTGTAAGGAAATAAAAAACTTTACCACTAAGATATTTGATGGTGGTTAAATGATTGGATTACATATGCATCTATTATCAAATCGGGGCTTTACTAAAATCGCATGAAGTAGTCACATGGTAAACACACCATGTACATAATTTGAAAAACTTCGGGTGAGAAACTTGTTTATCTATAAGCTAGCCAGACTTTTCACACGGTATATTAGTACTTAAATTTAAGGATGCGTAAAATGCATGACTGATAGGATTGAAAGTTCTAACACAACATCGTCAAATGAATTGTTTATTTGACCCATTTCAAGGAATTTTAATCTTAACAAATGTTATATTTATACTAGGAAGAAAAAGAATTTCAATCTTAAAAAATGTTAAATTTATACTAGTAAAGAGTTTTAATGGTTTTGTATGTATATAAATATATATAAAAACCATATGTTTATATGAATTCGGTTTTCAGTTTGGTGTGGTTTACATTTTGCCAGAATCATATCGAAACAGAAAACCGAATATTTAATTCGGTATGTTTCAATTTTGACAAACTGTTCGATTACAAATTTGGTTTGGTTCTGTTTCAGTTTTCGAGTTGTGGCTATTACCCAAGTTGTGAACACCTTCGGTTAAAAACCTTTTTTAGGTTCTCACTTCTTACAGTTATCTTTCACATTTATTGCGTTCATCAAGTCCTGCGACACGTTTTCTTCCCACAAAATGTTTACACAATATTAGATAAAATATCGTGGTCAACATTAGTGCTCTTAATAACACGTCTTTAGCGCTGGTAGACGTATGAAGTTAAGAACTCGAGCAATAACTCATCGAGAAGAAGTGCTTACGAGGGGCACCTTGGTAATTTAGTATAACACTAAAATTGCGTTTTCAAGCAGTAGGTCATGAGCTGCTTTTTTAAAACCACATTTTAATGGTCTCGATGCTCTAAAAATCACTTTTCAGATTTTATTTGCCAAACACTTCAAACTAATTATCGGCATTTTGTAAACGTGATGATCAACTCGAAATCACAATTCCAAACAACCCCTTAGTGGGAGCTGGTGTATGTTGTAACTTCGTTACTTGTTTGTATGGAGCAATACATGCATACAATGCATTTTTGGTTTGTGCTCTTAACTCAAGCACCACGACGTAATTTGTTTATATTCATTCATATATTTTACCATATGTATAGTTATACATATGGTAACAAATACATTACTAACTCTATTAATCTATTATTATTATTATTATGTAACCGTCAATCACATACTTTTGAAAAATGAAGTAAAATATAGTTTAGTGTCCAAATTTTCTAAACTACAATAATTATTTAAACTTAAACTCTACAAAATTTATAAAATAAATTAGTAATAATCAGATATCATGAAATTAAAGAGAAGTACAAAAAATGTGGATTGGGATGACACACAAGTTAACATTTGAGTGTTATAATTAGAAATTCCATGAATGGCATGTGATGATTTTGATGAACTTTTCCGATAATCAGTGAGCAACTTTTATAATTCTTATAATGCTTTATTACACTTTAAGTTTCATTCGTTTCTCGTTGTTCATGTTGAAAACTGTATAAATATAAGATTAAACTAAATACGACAAATACCTAATATTATTGGTTCAAATTATACAAGAACTATCATAACGAAAAGTATTGGTAAATACCAATTTGCACAAATATACTTTACATGGAGATAAAGAATAGAGATTGACCTCATATTCCGAACTAGGGGCTTTTCTTATGTGTTGATATGACGGCAAAAGCTAAAGACTATCGTATCATTGTTCTGTTGATGCTCGTAAAAACTTTTACAAACTATGTCAGAAATACAGCCAAATACATTGATAGCTGATAAAACACATTCAACCACACTTTAAATTCGATTCTCAATGGCGTATCTCAATAAACTTAACAATGGCACTAGTCCTTACCAATTGGGCTTGTGGATGGTTGCTTTTTGGGCTAAGTTTAGCCTTTTAAGTGAACATAAAATATACGAATTAGACACTCTGCCTCATAAGCTACTTAGATTTTAGTCATGTGAAATTGTGAATCAGCTAAGTAGCTAACCAGTCATTATTTTTCATTTTGTAACTTAACTTTAGTCGGTAACCACTATAACTTCGCTAAAAATGTCACACTATAAATCGAGTATAAAAATATGTTATGAACGAGACTTGTACGTGCATACCACACACGTACACTAATAAACAACTGCTGACCGACATCAAAAGTCAAAGACTTAACCACATGTCACCACGTGTAAACCCAACAAAACATGCATGCTGCCACGATCGACATCGATCACTACACTACCTTTTTTTACGTATAAAACCACGGTAAAAAAAACCCAATAGTTGGGATAAAATCATCATAACCATGGCTAGAAATAACGATGATGATGAGAACTCAACTGCAGTTTTGCTGCCGAATGGTGCGGAGGATGGTGGCGGAGAAAGACCGAAAGAGCCATGGAAAGGAGAGCTTGTGAAGAGCATTGTGTATGCTGGACTTGATGCTATTGTTACTTCCTTTTCTCTCATTTCTTCTATCTCTGCTGGCCGGTTATCATCTGGTGAGTTTTTAACGTCTCTTATCATATTATAAACTGTTCAAGTTTTGCTTAAGACATGTTCGGGTTAGAATCTATTCGATTCCGACAACATTAAAGTGGCTAACACCACAGGGCTTGTGTCCCAATGATATCTTATGTTGGTTGAGAAGCTCCCAACCAAATGATTGTTGGTTTATGTTGTGTTTAAGACATGTGAAATCGAGTTGTGATGTGAATATTGTGAGATAGTTAGAATTAACGTTAAGAAAATAAAAATAGCTAGCCCGTAGATCACTAGTTCTTCGAAATTTCGAAATTATGGTTGACTAAAACGTGCCCAATGGCGTACAAATCAAATATCTACAAAGTTCTGACTTACGAGGGAGAATATATAAAAAATGTTATGATTTTTTTATTCTATATAAAGCTCTAAGCATATACCTGAAAATAGAGGTCATGTGTCTGTTAATATAGTGTTTTTGGATGTCAAAATGTACATGACTATATCATGTATTATTTTCTTTCAAGTTCAAATATATGTATGGCTAGTTTATAGACCAGTGGGGTGTATAAAAGCAAAGTTGCACGAATCGCGAATTGGAAGTTGGTCAGTCGATCCTTTTGTAGTTTGTAATTAGTCTAGCGGGACTAATCAGTCATTAGTCAGATTGACATTTCCGACAAGTTTTGGGTATTTTCGGTGAGTTTTGGGTATTAAGGGCAACATTTTTCTTAGAAAACAACTTGTAATAGATATAAATAGCGACTATAAGTGACTAAAACAAGTTTACGGTGAGTTTTGGGTATTTCCGGCAAATTTGCAGGTTTTTAGCAAGTTTGACTATCGTTGACCTATTTGTGTGACCGATTTACACAAATAAAAAAGGTTGGTGGCCTATTAGCGCCTAAACGGCGATTCGTCGGCTTTGTAGGCTCTTTTTTTGCAACCTTGTATAAAAGTACACTTGATAAACAAAAATGTTTATGAATAAAGGCATTATGGTTCCTCAATGAATATGGCGTGCTGTTTGGTAATATATGAATGAGTTTAGCAGTGGATCAAGATCGTGCGAAAGTTAGCAAGATAGGTGACGTTTTTAGATGTTGTACGTGCTGTGAAACAAAAACGTTTGTCTTAACATAATACATATATTCAGATGACCATATAGAATGATAAAATATTTCATATACATTACAAGTTTTAATTGTGCATATGCTAATTTTTTTGGAGTTTATCGACAAATTGAAAGATGATATATTTTATAGTAGAAAAAGTACCATTGTATATTTATAGTTCTTGCTGTATATATGTACCCTTTTCTGCTCTTGGTGAATGGTGATATTCGATATTGAGGATAAAAGTTTAGCCGTTTGGGTTGTCGTTAAACTCTCCATGTTAAGAGAAATTGACTTTTCGAGTATTGTGTGTTGTAGTTGATGTGTTGGTTTTGGGGTTCGCAAACTTGGTGGCTGGTGGGATATCAATGGGATTTGGTGACTATGTTTCTAGCGACACTGAACGAGATGTGGCAGCCAAGGAGCGCCTCGTGACCGAATGGGAGGTCACGAACCGTCGTAAGAGACAAAAAGAAGCGTTACTTGACCGGTATCGAGCTCTTGGCATGAACATGGAAGATTCAACCATGGTATGTGTTTATTTGTTGACCCGCATGCTGAAAATGTGAACTTTGGGCACACATGTTGTAGGGGTGAGCATGGTTCGGGTTGTGTCGGTTTTTGGCAAAAATTGAAACCAAACCAAAATATTTGGTTTTAAAAATACCAAAAAACTGATTAGTTTTTTTCGGTTTGGTTTTTTTTATCGGTTTTGGTTCGTTTTTTCGCTTTTTAACTATGTATATTTGTGATTGGCCAATTCGTACCATAAGCTTGTTTTACATAAGAAAATTGTTTATGCTTCTTTAGTTTTTTATTGTTATTGTAAGCCAACTTATGTTATCTCAAATTTCTACAAATAATTAGCCATAGATGAAACACACATAAGCAAGTCAAACAAACATGGTATGATCATTGTCGAATAGGCATTCATATTTTCAAGTAAACACTTGCACACGTCAAATATACATAAACGTTTAGAAAAATATATTTTAAATCGAAAAACGAATATGAATGTGTAAAATTGATTTATTTAGGTATTTATTATTACTAACGACCACTATTGTTGCTAAGGTTGTGAACATCTTCGCAAAGTATGGTGACATAATGGCGGATGAAAAGATGCTCCAAGACGGAACCTTACTACCGGACGATGGCGAGAAGCCGTGGAAGAAAGGCCTAATAACGTTTGGCTCCTTTCTAGTCTTTGGTAGCGCACCAATACTTGCATTCATCATTCGATCCCCTTCACGTAATGACACCCACAAATTCATAGGTGCATGCATTCTTTCTGCTCTCGCCTGGCGGCCTTGGGATCGCCAAAGCGAAGATCGCAGGTCAGAATTACGCGTTCTCAGCTGGTGGGACTATACTCAATGGTGCAATTGCTGGTTTGCAGCTTATGCAATTGGGTGGGTACTAAGGGAGGTGGTTGGCTTAGAAGACTAGAGGTAAAGTTTTTTTCTTTTATTGGGCTGATCTAAGCCCAATACAACTTAGAATCTCAGTGTATTACTATACTAAAATATATGATTAGCTTTACTTAATTGTCATTATTAATGTGGTCTAATTTTGTGGATGTGACTCACAAATTGTGTCAAGTTCTCATAGGTTACAAAAAAGTGGGTCTAATTATTTTATTTTTTTCTAGTGCTCAAAAGATGCTGTCGCAGTTACATCCAACTAAGCTCGCTGTTCAATGGTTAGACATTGATGTGAAATTTTCCGAAACTATATTTTAAACGATCTAAATATCTATCGATAAAACCGAGCTAAACTGGAGAAAACAATCAAGCCTAAATTGTTGATGAAGCATTTCTTTGAGTCGTAGAATAAAAACTAGTACATTAAACACTATATTTGAAGAATCAACTCACACACGAGTCTGATATGTCATGTGATCGTTTAATTTGGTAAAGATGGGATTTGAAACAGTTTTCTTGGCACATTCAGATGATATGTTGCTAGCATTCGTATCAACTATTAACTGCACTTTATAAGATATCCAATAAGGCTTTTGATATTGGTACCCTCTTAAATTACTTGGTACCTTTTTTTCTTCTTCTTTATTACGGAGCAAAAGAACCATACAAGACTCTTTTGGCCTGTTAATAAAGTGGGTAAAACAAAATTTTAAAAAAAAAAAAACTAAGTTTGACAAGTCAAAAATAGTAAAAGACAGAAGATACGGAAAAAACATAAAAACTGTTTTATTATGTCAATAAAGTGGGTATTATGGGGTATTGGATGTATTTTTTTATGTAGGTGGTAACTTAACAAAATAAGGAAAATAATTTGCACATTTTTATTTTTTATTGACACATTCCAATATTCATGAAGCTAAATCATATTATATTTAAAAATACAATTGTTTAATACATACATTGAAATGTATCAATAAAATTATAAGCGTGCAAATCATAAAATAAATGTGGGATTTGCTACATCCACATAAATTTTTCACAAAAAATCGTCACCGACGATGTCGGTGATGATTAATTTATGTGAGATCCACATCCCAAAAAAAACAATCATCTGTTAACACGTAAGCGAGTGAAATTTTTTTGTGAAAAGTTTATATAGCCCTAGCATTGCTCAATAAATGTAAGGTTAGTACTATTTCTTCCTCCCCTAACCTCCCAACTTTTTTTTACCTACTTGCAGTCTAACACATTTTTTATTTTTAATTTTTATATTTTTTGTTCCGTATTTTTTGTCTTTTACTACTTTTGACATGTCAAATTTTTATATTTTATGTTTCGCATATTTTTGCGGTTTATTCACTTTATTAACAAGCCAATACAATTTTATAAGGTTTTATGCCTTTAAATTTTTGCGTTTTACTAATTTTATTTGTCAAACTTTGTATAATATTTTTTTAATTTTTATTTCGTATTTTTATAAGAATAATAAAATAAATTAAAAAAAAAAATAAATAAAAAATAAAAATTAAAAGGTATTGATTTCACTTTAGGGTAAAAAAAAAAAAAACACCCAACGTCCGTCTTTCACGGGTTATGGGTCACCCAATCTGCTTCCGGTGTATGGGGAGGTTGAGATGTGAGCACCGCTACCTGCAGGTGAAAGGCCTTACTACCCTACTTTAGGGTGTATCAACTAAATCCTTAAATGCAATCGAATATCCAAACAAAGATGATCATACGTAGTACTAAAATATTTAGTAGGGGGTATATACTTCGAATATTGTGATCTAGTTCAGATATTACTATTAAAAAATAAAAATACGTGCATGCTTTTCACCAAAAATCTTAACTTTACGTTTGAAAGGTATCTTTACCAATAAAAATTCACATGCTACATCGTTAACTTTTGTAGCTTTGCTAATTTACCAATCAGATTTTGTATTTGTGTCGTAATGCGGTTATTCAAATTATGACAACAACGTTTATATCACATTGTTTAAAGTGTCATGTGGTCTAGCTTTGCTGGACAAAACTTAGAAGGGGCACGGATCCCAACCACTCTCCCCTAAGTTTTTGGTTAACAAAAATTCTATAACCTCTGGGGGTTGTCAACCGTTCTCGGCATGGCTTCGGTATCCATCATGTCGATCGGCATGAACATTGCCACCATTTCGGCATGATTCGGTGTGGCGTCAAGATGGTCTTAAATCGGTATCATTACCAATTCTGCGTGAGACAAAACTAGCGTTGAGATGCATTAAAAAAATCCTTTTTTTTCTATTTAAACACAACCCATTTAACGTTATTTCACACACAAAAACATCTATATTTTACTCAAACAAAACATCTCTATTTCATAAACAAAATGAATTAATCTTCATCTTCTTCATCCGGGGCGGTATATAAATATTCAAGGCTACCATACTGACGGTAATGTTTTTACAAAACATCTCAATTTTACTCAAACAAAACATCTCTATTTCATAAACAAAATGAATTCATCTTCATCTTCTTCATCCGGGACCCAGTATATAGGACATTTCCAAGACTTATCATACGTGATGTTAGTGTTTTTTAATAAGTATTATGTAATTTTCTTTTAAGTATTAATAAAATATTATGTTTTTATTAAATTGTTTAATATAATTATATAAAAAAATAAAAATGAGGTATGGGTTAGGCGTTGTTGCCGTTAAAAATCTATTGTTAGGTATGAGATGAGATGGAAATATATTATTAGTGGGTGATTAGGTATGAAAATTAAAGATTGGCATGATTGCCACCTCCCTTACAACTTTTTTCTACAAAACATCCTACTCATATGATTCTGACAAATGTCAGAACGAACGGTTTAGATGCAGAAAAAGAATGAGTGAAAAAAAAATTACATAATATTATGTGTGTAGAGGGATTTGTAAGATGAAATAGTAGAAGGTTATATCAAGCTCATGTTTTAATGATAATTTTGAAATCGTGTCTAGGAAATGGTAACTTGGAAAATAGAATATATATTTAATGAAAAATGCTATTTCTTTCTACAAATTCTTCCTACTTATCCTCTTACTCATAAAATTCTGACAAGTGTCAAACTGACGGTTAAATACAGAGAGATAATGAGTGGTAAAAAAATATATAATATTATTGTTTGTATAGGAGTATGAGGCTTTACCAATGCTCATATTTAATTAGATGCTTAGGGGGTGTTTGGTAGGATGTTTTTGAGTATGAGTAATGGTAAAGGTAATGAAAATAATGTTTGGTGTTATATAATGAAATGACCAATTACCCAATAGTGGGTAATGGATCATTACCTAATAAATTAAGGGGATACTTTTTTCTCCTTTTTTTTCCTCATTATTATCATTATCTATCTCTTTTTCTTTTTCAAGCATGAACCAAGCACACCCTTACTTCTAGCTATGTAAACTAAAATCTTGTAAGCACATTTGAGGCCAATTATTCATCACTTGGCACTTGCCTTTTTATCGAATTTGTAGATGCAGGGGCAGACCTAAGGGGTTCACATAACACAATGGATATTTTCCGGGTCGGACCTAAGGGGTTCTAAGAACTCGATGAATATTTTCCGTCTTGAGTGAATTTTTGTTAAAAATCTCGAATTTTTCAAAATGAACCTGATCACGAAACATTGCGTCACATAAATACATGTATTATTTAGCTAATCAACTAATATGTTAAACGAGGTAATTGCGGTCCATGGCGTTCTGGCAATGGCGTTAGTTATGCGTTTTGAACGGGTCACAATCTTAATTAGATACCTTCACAACAACATATTTTTTACTGCAAAAGACACTTTCAAAGTTTAGTATAAACATATCAATGAGAAGCCAAGAAAGCCTATTAACCATAACAATAGTTCATCAATAATCCAATAAAAAAGATACTTGGCGGGCTATCGAGTAAAAGTGTGAAGCGCATACATGAAATCTTTTTGCCATCAATGTATCATAGTACAATCTGATTAAATAAAATTACTTAGGTAAATAACAAATCAACGAAACATGCTTTTTCAAAAGCATAATGCATTTACTAACTTTATTGAAACAATCCTTATATCTTACTAATTTTAAGAGTTATTCATAACATATACATATATATTGAGATCACCTTCTATATCATATGTTTATATACATGAGGAGCTAATTATCGGAAACAACTTATTTTACCAAGGGGTAAAACAACATCTACATATTTTCACCTAAACAATATTAACTTCTTTAGAACAACAAAAAAGATAACCCAAACAACTCTTTAATTATAACCCAGTAAGCATATAAAGAACCCCAGTAAGTAAACCCAAACACCCCAAAATTCCAGAAAAATCTACCACATAACTCAACTAACTTTAATCTTATCTTGTATGTAACTACGAAAATCCGAAACTTACAACACGACTTTACTTTACATCACGATGCCTCAATCGCAAAAGCGGGGTTGAAGATGAGCTTATCACCACCACAACCCGGTTAACCACCAAAAGCAACGACCTCTACTATTCCTATCACACCGGCCTCTTGAAATTGAGTTTTGATAAAAGCGTGCTTGGTGATGTGTGTGGGTCAACGCCACCACATCACGAGGAAGTCGATTATCGATCCATAAAAATGGAGGAGGTTCGGAAGTGATTATGGTGTGGAGGGTTAAAGAGATGCCAAAGGCAAACTTTTATAACGATGGCTCGGTTTATCTTTTTTTGTTGTTGTTGTTGTGTTACCGTTGGCAGACCACAAAGACCAGGCCTAAGAGCCCAAAACAATTGTATTTGCCAAGAATAGCAGCCCATCGCATGTATTGGGCCACCTGAAATGGGCCGTGTGCACTGTTAACGGAACGACGACGTTTTAAATCGCTTATAATATATAATGAGATATGTCTTATTAATTTGTTTACTATTTTGAATAATGAAATTGTACTAATTCATCTTTATTTCATTTATATTCGCTCATAAAAAAATTTGTGCACTTGATAACTTAGAATTATGGATTCACACTTATGTGGATGGCTATTATGATAAAGCTTAATACACCATTTGGTCTATCTCTTTACGTATGACATTACATCTACTATCATGAAACAATTGTTTTAGGATATGTTTCTGTTTTATATATAACAATACTTTCGCCCTTTCCAAGATAATCGTTCAAGTTCTGTTTTTGCCAAGTTTTCATCTAATATATTTTTATTAGTTGTCATGCTTTTATTTATTATTTTTTTATTTTTTTAATCAGAAATTTAACTTTGTAACCCGGATTTATTGGCGTAATCATCGAACCTGCCATTTGATGTTAAAGTTATATGATTTTGTTAGTTTGGGAAAAAGAAAATTCAGCCCTTTTATTTGCTAAATCCTTGCTCCGTCCTTGGGTGTCTAATATAGTTGCTATAAATTGGGATTATGTATTGGGAGGCCACCTAACCTAACTATTAAACTTTTTACTTTTAGGCCACTCATTTGTCAAAACTAACTTATAGGCCACTCATTTATTTATTTGTTTTAATTTATACCAATTTCGGAAAATGCTTCTTGAAAATCTTTGAAATAACGAGAATAAAGCTAAATATAACATATTAAAACAATACAAATAACTATTGAAATGTAACATATCAGTTTTATCAATTATTTAAGTTCAACTCTATATAGTTAAAGGTGATTTATTATAATTTAACTAATATTTTACGTTTAAAATTTTTAATTTATTGTTTTGATATGTTAAAATTAGCTTTACTTTAGAAAATGTATAAATATTAGGCAAGAATTTGAACGAGATTGGTATAAACGACCTACAGATACATAATTCCTTATAAATTACTAGGCGAGTAGCCGTGAATAGCGACGTCATTTTATAATGACAAATAGTATAGTTTTAATATTGTTGTTAAGTGTTTTGTGTAACGTTTATACATATGAAGTAAAATAAAAAATTGAAATCAAAGTCTTTTAAAAAAAAGTGAACACAATTGGGTCGGCTTTAAGTTACGTTGAGAAAGATTGGGTAATTGAGTAACAACATTAAATGAGAAAGAAGTCCCCTAAGGGCATCCACTATGATAAACCTATACAAAGGTTTATACATTTAAAACTCCATTAATTTATAAACCTTTTCAAATTATAAACCTATTTCTACTATGGATAAACCTATTCATAAACTTTTTCATATCATCAACCACACTCAACATTTACCAAATACTTAAATTTTGGACCTCTTGAAATCCCAGGCACCTATTAAACGCCACATGTTTGAAATATACATCCACTATGGTTTATACATTTTAGGCACTCTTCATCTTTTTATAAACCTTTTCACAAACCACCATAGTGGATGCTCTAATTTCTTTTAAAAGGTTCTCAATTTAGACGCACTATTAGGATTTAGGGAAAAAAAAAGGTACTCCCTGGTCTTAAAATATTGTCTTCTTCTGATTTTTTTAATTTTTTTTTCAACTTTAGCGTTAAGTATTTTGTTTATGTTATATATTATTTGAAAATAATTATAATAATAAAAATACATTTAAACATAATTTTATTCATTTTTTTTTCATCAAAAATATTTAACACAAAAGAATATAATTAAAGTTGAAGTTAAAAAAAAAAATCAAAAAGTCAAAAATGACAATTATTTTGAACGAAAGGAGTCACTTTAAAAAAGACATAATACATAATAATAATATAATATTTTTCGAGATTTTTAAGCAAAAATATTTTCTATTTATATATGATAGCGAAATTTGCGTTAATACTTTCCGACACAAATCGACAAATCAAAATAAGCAATACAATATTTTTAGTAAAACCAAAACATCAACTTGTACATTAATTTTCTATTAACTGAATTATTTTAGAGCATTGTTTTTTATATGATAATATGGGGATAAAGTAGATTTATGTGGTGTCAAAAATATGATACTAAAAGTAATGACATTAAAATAGTTACTTTTGTGTAGCACGTTTATTTTAAAGGACAAGTGTTGAAAAGACAAATATAATGCACAAACATAGCCGACCGCCTTTCCCCTACAACCACATGTTAATTTAGCATCAGTCTAATTACTAGCGGTTGATTATAGTGTTTTCAAAATAAATTTAACAAAATAAGTATCTTCAAATATATTTAAGAAATTATGATATATTATAAAATTCGAAAGGAAACCCCATGCTTTTGAGAGGCGCGTTTATAAGATACTGTAACAAAAATCAACATCATATCAATTTACAAAATTCTATAGGGTTGTTCCAAACAAAATAATATATATATATATATATATATATATATATATATATATATATATATATATATATATATATATATATATAGTTAGGATCAAATAAGTAAAATTAAAATAAGAATGATAAGAAGAAACCACAATGGCATTTCATTTCGGACGCACCTCTGAAAATAGTCGTCTCCCTTAAATTCTCCTCCTATTTGAAATGTGTGGTTAAATTCTTCTTATTCTTCTTATTTTAGCTTTTTCTTCTGGGATCTCTTCCCTATATATATATATATATATATATATTTAGCATCAAATAAAATATTATTTAAAATAAAAAGAACTATAACCGAAATCGGAGATCTTGAGCACAAATTAGATCGTCCCTATAATCTTAGATGCATTATAACACACCATAGTGTGTTTTTAGCTTTAATCGGATGCATATACGTATATTAGATCGTTTCACGATTTCTCTTGTTTTTGTTCTCTACACGCACGAAATCATGAAAATCAATTTGCACCATCTATGCATCAAATTAACTTTTGAAACTCAAGATGTTGCATCTATATGAATAGAAATGCATCTAATGCAAGTCGTTGCATTTCAAATGCGTGATTTTGATCACTTCTCACCGCTTCCTATTTTAAATATATAATGTTCTTTTTTAGGTTTCAGTTTTCTCAAACAATTAAATGAAAACAATACATCGTATATTAAATAATTTTGGAAGTACTCTTTGTTATATTAATTTTAGAAACACAACCATCATTAAAAAAATCGCATCATGTATGGTGGCTCAGGCAAAACCTCAAAAAGTGTAACACCCCAACCCGATAAGAGTAGAAGTATCACAGTATGGTGTCATATCAGAACATACATAATGAACATAAATCAAACAGCGGAAGCCTTATAATAAATTTCAAGAGAATTCAAGTCAACAAGACTTATCAATACATAAATACAAAGGGAAAACTCCGAAATGAAAATATAATAACAAAATCAAATGAAGTCTATGATGACTAGGCATGGTCTCTATATCATTCATCTCAACCCCAAACAATCCCCACTCTAGCTTATGTACCGCCGCGAGAAAGAAATGCGGTGAGCTTAAAAGCCCGGTGAGCAGGATATAAGCGATACAATAATAATAAAGCGATCCGAGAACAAGGTAAAGAAGGCCGGTCAATAAAACGGTATATCAAAGGAGCAGTAGGGTAAATGAAACATAGGAAAAGGGGTCGTTATCCACCACGAGCCAACAAAACAAATCAAATCAAATCATATATCCATAGTAGCTGTAGTAACCAATAGTAACCATAACAGATATAAATGACATGGAGTGATCGGCTCCCAGTTGTGAAGACGCGTATTGCACACGACATCATTCACCGACAAATCATAACATATCGATAATGAGAACAAATCTAGGATGCATCCATACACCCCGCAGACGAGATAGTGGCCATACAATATATATCGAGCTCATAATCGAGATAATGAAGGGGCGGTGTGGAACATCACTCAACCACACTAAAGTCATGCCATTGGTGCATCAATGACACGGACATGGAACCCCATGCCTAGTGATAGCTCGGGTCTCAAACTGCCAGGTCAAGGCAAGGTCATATCAAAAGGATTCATATCAAAGGTTCAGAAGTCAAAGGTTCATATCAGTGGTTCACATTAAACAGTTCACATAGGAGATTCAATCAAAGGGAGCATAGCAGAGTTATAGGGAAGCCCTAGTAAGAAGGCTCAGATCAAAGGATAACAGTTCAAAACCAATATCAAAAGATGTAACGAATCATGAGAAACCCCTACTGAAAAGGGATAAAATATCTGTACCTTATTCGAAGCAGATCAACAATGAAAGCAAAACCAAGAAATGAGATCAACCCCGTCGCCCGGAACCTATGTGAATTAGATAACGTTCCATAAGAATCAGATTACTCGTTTTAGACGGCTTTCCATTTTTAGCAGGTTCCCACTTTTAGTAATCTTTCAATTTTAAGTAACTTTCTATTTTAACCAACTTTCTATTTTAGTAAGTTAGCTTTAAGGTTCATATCATTAATTAGTCAATTTAGAGTTAACTTATTATAATTTAGGGTCTAAAGTGTAACTTATCAAAGTTTAAGGTTTATTAGACAAGTAACTAAATATAACAAAACTCTTTAATATTATTAATATAGTCTAAGGTGTAAAGTGTCAATTTATAAAAGATCAAGGTTTGCATGTGATATGTTCTAAAAGCGAGGGTTAAAAGTGTAAATAAATTAAATATAAAATATATTTCAATGCACTTTTCATACAAAATATGATCTGGTGAAAATTACAACTCATTTTCCATATTCATTTCGTTACATTTTCGGTTCGTTCACGGCTCAAGAAAATAACATTTACGACCTCGTGAACATGCATTATGACTAACACAAGACTCGCCTCCCCGACACACTTTCAAAATACAAAAGACTCAACCGTTGTTCCCGCGACGCCTCAAACTCACCCCACTAGACATGCTATTCATATGTTATATATATTACATTAGATTCTTTAATGGTTTTAACACTTCACCCATATGTAGACACTCGACACAACACGGCTTGAATGATATCGAATCATGTTGGAACAACACGAGACATGCCTCGATACTAAGATTTTACATGCATGTCTCATGGGGACCTTTTAACATATCAAGACATGTGACAAATATGAAATCAAAAGCAGGAAGAATATAAGCGTCGACATACGGGTTCAAAACAGCAAGGACATGGGTCGTTAAACATGCTTTCATATTCGATACATATCGGTTTTCTTTTGTGATTACATGCGACCAAGTTCTGACTTTATGTGATGGTTTTATTCATGATTTTAGGTAGCCTTTACTTGATCAATCTTAGCCTTGTTTTATCATTTACGTGACATGTTTTATTAGCACAAAACATACGCAGGGAACCAAGGTCACGACCAGATTCAAAACAAGAAGAGAAGGCGAGGTGATATCGTTACCTTTGTAGCGTGAGACAGGAAGGAGAAAACAAGATCGAACAAGCAACCGAAGCACCCTCTTGTGCTTTCTAATCCCACGATGACAGCAGACCCCAATGAACCAAGCAACCCCGAGCCAAGCCCCACTCAGAAGCGAACACGTGTTTCCGACCTTAACGAAGCCTCGAACCCTTTCTTGCGACCCTTGATTAACACGATAACAACAAAGACCCACATCGTCACCACAACTAATCAATACCTTGTATTAAACACACGATTTCAGCCCACTCGAACCTCGTACAACCCCTTGGACCTCTCTTTTGGCGCGAGAAAAGGATGGAAGAGATGAGTGTTTTCTTTTCTCTTTTCAGTAACTCTTAGTTAGAGGAGATTAGGGTTTCTCTCTTTTTAGGTGTATTTGATTTAAAGGAGTAAATAAATATTGAGATATATTGAGGTAATCTTGGAAATTATTTGAAGAAGTAAATGGTAACAAATTTCTTGGCATGATAACAGCTACACATGTTTTGTCTTGGACGAAATTTAAGGTGATTAGGCGTGTGATTTGGACTAGAATTAAGGAGGCTTTAATCACAATATAGTTCCCTTAATTACCTTATTTCAATTATATTTTATTTAGTTTAGTTTACTTTATAACTTGCATATATACATTTGTGGTACATGTAGACGTAAGTGAAATTAGATTTTATTTTCCCGTCACATTTTATAGTTATACTAATATAAGTTGTATGTGAAACACGTTAACTAATCTGATGTGTCTACAAGTTTTTCATAATTGTTTAACTTGAGGGAAAAAAAATGGTCATTAAACATGTTCGAGATTTTAGGGTTTTACAACTCTTCCCCTCTAAAAAAATATTTTCGTCCTCGAAAATTGAAAGGAAACGAAAGAAGCAAACGAAGATATACCAGATTATACAACTGAGGGTAACAGAAATCGTGCCGTATCACTCGCATATTGGTGAAGATAGATCAATCGTATAGGCATAATGATCCCAAGGTCTCGCTAACTCAGACAATCTTAATCAGGTGCCAGAAATTCTAAGTGCTAAGGTACTCCTCGGGATATCCTATGATCACAATGAGGGTACGTCATATGATGTAGTATTATCACGTTAGCTACTCGTCATAATACCAGCATCATATGAGTATACCATCATGATGACCATACTTTACCTCAAGTAGTGAAAACATCTTATCCTCCACTTAACGGTCCATTCTACATCTTAAGGTTGGTCTAACAAATCAACACTAACGGATTCAAATCGGAGAAGCAAAACATATAAGGAACGTAGCGGAATATAGCAAGTATCATCGAATGAAACACGTCGGCAATAGCATCACATCTTCCAGGTTCGTCAAATCTTCCAAACAAAACAATCATCCAACATACACATAATTTATCTTGAGCGGAAAATCATTCAAAGAGAACAAAATTTAATAAAGGATTTAAAACACAACGCGAGGTCGTAGTGACACGAAGAATCAAACTATAGGACTCCATCATCCAAACGCCCTAATCATATGAGCGGATGAATCTCCTCGACATCTCAACGGTCGGATTGTTGACCACAATATGCCGAATCTTGGTAGTAGTTTCACCGCATGACTAAAGTCGCGGTCATACTTCTTACGCTCATCGTCTTCCAAGTGTCCACCGGTTGAATCTCGTCTCCGCTTCTGCGCCTCTGGTTGATTCGTCCGGTTCCTCCAAAGACATCTTGATGTCTCCGGTGACATTGCGGTTGGTGCGGCTTCGCTTCACGACCCTTTCCATTTCGAGCTGCTGCGACAACTCAGGATCGGTACCATCACCTTTGACTCCACGAGTAGTTTCCATCTTAACGATCGATAAAGGAATGCGTGAAAACAAAACGCGAAAAGAATAAGGTTGAATCAGCGAAGAGAAAAGAACATCGAAGTCAAACCTGGGCGAAAATCAAAAGAATCGGAAAAGATCGAAACAAACGGAAGCCTAATGTCTACCCAAGTCCTCACAGGTCAAACCTAAGCTCTACGGGTCAAATCCTAAGGTCCATATGTCACAGGTCCTGACTACAAGTCGTAAACCTGGGCTCTGATACCATAATTGTAACACCCCAACCCGATAAGAGTAGAAGTATCACAGTATGGTGTCATATCAGAACATACATAATGAACATAAATCAAACAGCGGAAGCCTTATAATAAATTTCAAGAGAATTCAAGTCAACAAGACTTATCAATACATAAATACAAAGGGAAAACTCCGAAATGAAAATATAATAACAAAATCAAATGAAGTCTATGATGACTAGGCATGGTCTCTATATCACTCATCTCTCAACCCCAAACAATCTGACTCCTAGCTTATGTACCGCCGGGGAAAAGAAATGCGGTGAGCTTAAAAAGCCAGGTGAGCATGATATAACGATACAATAATAATAAAGCGATCCGAGAACAAGGTAAAGAAGGCCGGTCAATAAATACGGTATATCAAAGGAGCAGTAGGTAAATGAAACATAGGAAAAGGGGTCGGGTTATCCACCACGAGCCAACAAAACAAAACAAATCAAATCATATATCCATAGTAACTGTAGTAACCAATAGTAACCATAACGGATATAACAGACATGGAGTGATCGGCTCCCAGATTGTGAAGACTCGTATTGCACACGACATCATTCACCGACAAATCATAACATATCGATAATGAACAAATCTAGGATGCATCCATCGCCCTGCAGACAGATAGTGGCCATACAATATATATCGAGCTCATAATCGAGATAACAGAAAGGGACGGTGTGGAACATCACTCAACCACACTAAAGTCATGCCATTGGTGCATCAATGACACGGACATGGAACCCCATGCCTAGTGATAGCTCGGGTCTCAAAGCCGACGAGTCAAGGCAAGGTCATATCAAAGGATTCATATCAAAGGTTCGAAGTCAAAGGTTCATATCGATGGTTCACATTAAACAATTCACATAGGAGATTCAATCAAAGGGAGCATAGCGAGTTATAGGAAGCCCTAGTAAGTAAGGCTCGGATCAAAGGATAACAGTTCAAAACCAATATCAAAAGATGTAACGAATCATGAGAAACCCCTACTTGAAAAGGGATAGAATATCCATACCTTATTCAAGCGGATCAACAATGAAAGCAAAACCAAGAAATGAGATCAACCCGTCGCTTGGAACCTATGTGAATTAGATAACGTTCCATGAGAATCGTTACTTTCGTTTTAGACGGCTTTCCATTTTTAGCGTGTTCCCACTTTTAGTAATCTTTCAATTTTAAGTAACTTTCTATTTTAACCAACTTTCTATTTTAGTAAGTTAGCTTTAAGGTTCATATCATTAATTAGTCAATTTAGAGTTAACTTATTATAATTTAGGGTCTAAAGTGTAACTTATCAAAGTTTAAGGTTTATTACGACAAGTAACTAAATATAACAAAACTCTTTAATATTATTAATATAGTCTAAGGTGTAAAGTGTCAATTTATAAAAGATCAAGGTTTGCATGTGATATGTTCTAAAAGCGAGGGTTAAAGTGTAAATAAATTAAATATAAAATATATTTCAATGCACTTTTCATACAAAATATGATACGGTGAAAAATTACAACTCATTTTCCATATTCATTTCGTTACATTTTTCGGTTCGTTCACGGCTCAAGAAAATAACATTTACGACCTCGTGAACATGCATTATGACTAACACAAGACTCACCTCCCCCGACACACTTTCAAAATACAAAAAGACTCAACCGTTGTTCCCGCGATCGTCCTCAAACTCACCCCACTAGACATGCTATTCATATGTTATATATATTACATTAGATTCTTTAATGGTTTTAACACTTCACCCATATGTAGACACTCGACACAACACAGCTTGAATGATATCAGAATCATGTTGGAACAACACAGACATGCCTCGATACTAAGATTTTACATGCATGTCTCATGGGGACCTTTTTAACATATCAGTACATGTGACAAATATGAAATCAAAAGCAGAAGAATATAAGCGTCGACATACTGAGGTTCAAAACAGCAAGGACATGGGTCGTTAAACATGCTTTCATATTCGATACATATACGGTTTCTTTTGTGATTACATGCGACCAAATTCTGACTTTATGTGATGGTTTTATTCATGATTTTAGGTAGCCTTTTACTTGATCAATCTTAGCCTTGTTTTATCATTTTACGTGACATGTTTTATTAGCACAAAAACATACGCAAAGGGGAACCAAGGTCACGACCATATTCAAAACAAGAAGAGAAGACGAGGTGATATCGTTACCTTTGTAGCGTGAGACAAGGAAGGAGAAAACAAGATCGAACAAGCAACCCGAAGCACCCTCTTGTGCTTTCTAATCCCACGACAAAGACGGACCCCTAACAGAACCAAGCAACCCCAGCCAAGCCCCACTCGTAGCGAACACGTGTTTCCGACTTAACGAAGCTTGAACCCTTTCTTGCGACCCTTGATTAACACGATAACAATGACCCACATCGCCACAACTAATCAATACCTTGTATTAAACACACGATTTCAGCCCCACTCGAACCTCGTACAACCCTTCTTGGACCTCTCTTTTGGCGACAGAAAAGGATGGAAGAGATGAGTGTTTTCTTTTCTCTTTTGCCGTAACTCTTAGTTAGAGGAGATTAGGGTTTCTCTCTTTTTTTTTAGGTGTATTTGATTTAAAGGAGTAAATAAATATTGAGATATATTGAGGTAATCTTGGAAATTATTTGAAGAAGTAAATGGTAACAAATTTCTTGGCATGATACTTGACTACACGTTTTGTCTTGGACGAAATTTAAGGTGATTAGGGTGTGATTTGGACTAGAATTAAGGAGGCTTTAATCACAATATAGTTCCCTTAATTACCTTATTTCAATTATATTATATTTAGTTTAGTTTACTTTATAACTTGCATATATACATTTGTGGTACATGTAGGCGTAAGTGAAATTAGATTTTATTTTCCGTCACATTTTATAGTTATACTAATATAAGTTGTATGTGAAACGCGTTAACTAATCTGATGTGTCTACAAGTTTTTCATAATTGTTTAACTTGAGGGAAAAAAAATGGTCATTAAACATGTTCGAGATTTTAGGGTTTTACAACTCTTCCCCTCTAAAAAAATATTTTCGTCCTCGAAAATTGAAAGGAAACGAAAGAAGCAAACGAAGATATACCAGATTATACAACCGAGGGTATGAGAAATCGTCTTGGTATCACTCGTGATATTGGTGAAGATAGATCAATCGTATAGGCATAATGATCCCAAGGTCTCGCTAACTCAGACAATCTTAATCAGGTGCCAGAAATTCTAAGTGCTAAGGTACTCCTCGGGATATCCTATGATCACAATGAGGGTACGTCATATGATGTAAGTATTATCACGTTAGCTACTCGTCATAATACCAGCATCATATGAGTATACCATCATGATGACCATACTTTACCTCAAGTAGTGAAAACATCTTATCCTCCACTTAACGGTCCATTCTACATCTTAAGGTTGGTCTAACAAATCAACACTAACGGATTCGAAATCAGAGAAGCAAAACATATAAGGAACGTAACGGAATATAGCAAGTATCATCGAACTGAAACACGTCGGCAATAGCATCACATCTTCCACAGTTCGTCAAATCTTCCAAACAAAACAATCATCCAACATACACATAATTTATACTGAACGGAAAATCATTCAAAGAGAACAAAATTTAATAAAGGGATTTAAAACACAACGCGAGGTCGTAGTGACACCGAAGAATCAAACCATAGGACTCCATCATCCAAACGCGCCCAATCATATGAAGCAGATGAATCTCCTCAGCATCTCAACGGTCGGACTGTTGACCACAATATGCCCGAATCTTGGTAGTAGTTTCACCGCATGACTAAAGTACGCCGGTCATACTTCTTCTGCTCATACGTCTTCCAAGTGTCCACCAGTTGAATCTCGTCTCCGTCTTTGCGCCTACGGTTGATTCGTCCGGTTCCTCCAAGAACATCTTGATGTCTCCGAAGATTGCGGTTGGTGCGGCTTCGCTTCACGACCCTTTCCATTTCGAAGCTGCAAAGAACTCGGGATCGGTACCATCACCTTTGACTCCACGAGTAGTTTCCATCTTAACGATCGATAAAGGAATGCGTGAAAACAAAGCGAAAAGAATAAGGTTGAATCGTCAAGAGAAAAGAACATCAAGTCAAACACAGGCGAAAATCAAAAGAATCGGAAAAGATCGAAACAAGCGGAAGCCTAATGTCTACCCAAGTCCTCACAGTCAAACCTAAGCTCTACGGGTCAAATCCTAAGGTCCATATGTCACGGTCCCGACTACAAGTCGTAAACACAGGCTCGATACCATAATTGTAACACCCCAACCCGATAAGAGTAGAAGTATCACAGTATGGTGTCATATCAGAACATACATAATGAACATAAATCAAACAGCTGAAGCCTTATAATAAATTTCAAGAGAATTCAAGTCAACAAGACTTATCAATACATAAATACAAAGGAAAAACTCCGAAATGAAAATATAATAACAAAATCAAATGAAGTCTATGATGACTAGGCATGGTCTCTATATCACTCATCTCTCAACCCCAAACAATCCCGACTCCTAGCTTATGTACCGCCGGGGAAAAGAAATGCGGTGAGCTTAAAAGCCCAGTGAGCAGATATAACGACACAATAATAATAAAGCGATCCGAGAACAAGGTAAAGAAGGCGGTCAATAAAACGGTATATCAAAGGAGCAGTAGGGTAAATGAAACATAGGAAAAGGGTCGAGTTATCCACCACGAGCCAACAAAACAAAACAAATCAAATCATATATCCATAGTAGCACTGTAGTAACCAATAGTAACCATAACAAATATAATGGACATGGGTGATCGGCTCCAGTTGTGAAGACGCAGTATGCATACCGACATCATTCACCGACAAATCATAACATATCGAGATATGAGAACAAATCTAGGATGCATCCATACCGCCCTATGATAGTGGCCATACAATATATATCGAGCTCATAATTAGATATGAGAAAGGACGGTGTGGAACATCACTCAACCACACTAAAGTCATGCCATTGGTGCATCAATGACACGGACATGGAACCCCATGCCTAGTGATAGCTCGGGTCTCAAACCGATGTGTCAAGGCAAGGTCATATCAAAAGGATTCATATCAAAGGTTCGAAGTCAAAGGTTCATATCGGTGGTTCACATTAAGCAGTTCATAGGAGATTCAATCAAAGGAGCATAGCGAGTTATAGGGAAGCCCTAGTAAGAAGGCTCGGATCAAAGGATAACAGTTCAAAACCAATATCAAAGATGTAGCGAATCATGAGAAACCCTACTTAAAAGGGATAGAATATCATGCCTTATTCAAGCGGATCAACAATGAAAGCAAAACCAAGAAATGAGATCAAACCTCACGCGGAACCTATGTGAATTAGATAACGTTCCATAAGAATCAGATTACTCGTTTTAGACGGCTTTCCATTTTTAGCAGGTTCCCACTTTTAGTAATCTTTCAATTTTAAGTAACTTTCTATTTTAACCAACTTTCTATTTTAGTAAGTTAGCTTTAAGGTTCATATCATTAATTAGTCAATTTAGAGTTAACTTATTATAATTTAGGGTCTAAAGTGTAACTTATCAAAGTTTAAGGTTTATTGCGACAAGTAACTAAATATAACAAAACTCTTTAATATTATTAATATAGTCTAAGGTGTAAAGTGTCAATTTATAAAAGATCAAGGTTTGCATGTGATATGTTCTAAAAACGAGGGTTAAAAGTGTAAATAAATTAAATATAAAATATATTTCAATGCACTTTTCATACAAAATATGATACGGTGAAAAATTACAACTCATTTTCCATATTCATTTCGTTACATTTTTCGGTTCGTTCACGGCTCAAGAAAATAACATTTACGACCTCGTGAACATGCATTATGACTAACACAAGACTCACCTCCCCCGACACACTTTCAAAATACAAAAAGACTCAACCGTTGTTCCCGCGATCGCCCTCAAACTCACCCCACTAGACATGCTATTCATATGTTATATATATTACATTAGATTCTTTAATGGTTTAAACACTTCACCCATATGTAGACACTCGACACAACACAGCTTGAATGATATCAGAATCATGTTGGAACAACACAGACATGCCTCGATACTAAGATTTTACATGCATGTCTCATGGGGACCTTTTTAACATATCAGTACATGTGACAAATATGAAATCAAAATAGAAGAATATAAGCGTCGACATACAGGTTCAAAACAACAAGGACATGGGTCGTTAAACATGCTTTCATATTCGATACATATACGGTTTTCTTTTGTGATTACATGCGACCAAGTTACAGCTTTATGTGATGGTTTTATTCATGATTTTAGGTAGCCTTTTACTTGATCAATCTTAGCCTTGTTTTATCATTTTACGTGACATGTTTTATTAGCACAAAAACATACGCAAAGGGGAACCAAGGTCACGACCAGATTCAAAACAAGAAGAGAAGACGAGGTGATATCGTTACCTTTGTAGCGTGAGACAAGGAAGGAGAAAACAAGATCGAACAAGCAACCCGAAGCACCCTCTTGTGCTTTCTAATCCCACGACAGCAGCAGACCCCAACAGAACCAAGCAACCCCGAGCCAAGCCCCACTCGTAACGAACACGTGTTTCCAGCCCTTAACGAAGCCTCGAACCCTTTCTTGCAGCCCTTGATTAACACGATAACAACAATGACCCATCATCCGCCACAACTAATCAATACCTTGTATTAAACACACGATTTCAGCCCCTCGAACCTCGTACAACCCTTCTTGGACCTCTCTTTTGGCGATAGAAAAGGATGGAAGAGATGAGTGTTTTCTTTTCTCTTGTCGTAACTCTTAGTTAGAGGAGATTAGGGTTTCTCTCTTTTTAGGTGTATTTGATTTAAAGGAGTAAATAAATATTGAGATATATTGAGGTAATCTTGGAAATTATTTGAAGAAGTAAATGGTAACAAATTTCTTGGCATGATACATGACTACACGTTTTGTCTTGGACGAAATTTAAGGTGATTAGGCGTGTGATTTGGACTAGAATTAAGGAGGCTTTAATCACAATATAGTTCCCTTAATTACCTTATTTCAATTATATTTTATTTAGTTTAGTTTACTTTATAACTTGCATATATACATTTGTGGTACATGTAGACGTAAGTGAAATTAGATTTTATTTTCCCGTCACATTTTATAGTTATACTAATATAAGTTGTATGTGAAACGCGTTAACTAATCTGATGTGTCTACAAGTTTTTCATAATTGTTTAACTTGAGGGAAAAAATGGTCATTAAACATGTTCGAGATTTTAGGGTTTTACAACTCTTCCCCTCTAAAAAAAATATTTTCGTCCTCGAAAATTGAAAGGAAACGAAAGAAGCAACGAAGATATACAGATTATACAACCGAGGGTATGATAAATCGTGTGTATCACTCGCATATTGGTGAAGATAGATCAATCGATAGGCATAATGATCCCAAGGTCTCGCTAACTCGAGACAATCTTAATCGGTGCGAAATTCTAAGTGCTAAGGTACTCCTCGGGATATCCTATGATCACAATGAGGGTACGTCATATGATGTAAGTATTATCACGTTAGCTACTCGTCATAATACCAGCATCATATGAGTATACCATCATGATGACCATACTTTACCTCAAGTAGTGAAAACATCTTATCCTCCACTTAACGGTCCATTCTACATCTTAAGGTTGGTCTAACAAATCAACACTAACGGATTCAAATCGGAGAAGCAAAACATATAAGGAACGTAACGGAATATAGCAAGTATCATCGAATGAAACACGTCGGCAATAGCATCACATCTTCCACAAGTCAAATCTTCCAAACAAAACAATCATCCAACATACACATAATTTATACTGAACGGAAAATCATTCAAAGAGAACAAAATTTAATAAAGGGATTTAAAACACAACGCGAGGTCGTAGTGACACCGAAGAATCAAACCATTGGACTCCATCATCCAAACGCGCCCAATCATATGAATCAGATGAATCTCCTCAGCATCTCAACGGTCGGACTGTTGACCACAACATGCCCGAATCTTGGTAGTAGTTTCACCGCATGACTAAAGTACGCCGGTCATACTTCTTCTGCTCATACGTCTTCCAAGTGTCCACCAGTTGAATCTCATCTCCGTCTTTGCGCCTCTGGTTGATTCGTCCGGTTCCTCCGGTGACATCTTGATGTCTCCAAGACATTGCGGTTGGTGCGACTTCGCTTCACGACCCTTTCCATTTCGAAGCGCTGCGGAACTCGGGATCGGTACCATCACCTTTGACTCCACGGTAGTTTCCATCTTAACGATCGATAAAGGAATGCGTGAAAACAAAACGCGAAAAGAATAAGGTTGAATCGTGAAGAAAAGAACATCAAGTCAAACACGGCGAAAATCAAAAGAATCGGAAAAGATCGAAACAAGCGGAAGCCTAATGTCTACCCAAGTCCTCACAGTCAAACCTAAGCTCTACGGGTCAAATCCTAAGGTCCATATGTCACGTGTCCCGACTACAAGTCGTAAACACAGGCTCGATACCATAATTGTAACACCCAACCCGATAAGAGTAGAAGTATCACAAGATGGTGTCATATAAGAACATACATAATGAACATAAATCAAGCAATGAAGCCTTATAATAAATTTCAAGAGAATTCAAGTCAACAAGACTTATCAATACATAAATACAAAGGAAAACTCGAAATGAAAATATAATAACAAAATCAAATGAAGTCTATGATGACTAGGCATGGTCTCTATATCGACTCATCTCTCAACCCCAAACAATCCCCGACTCTAGCTTATGTACCTTGAGCAGAAAAGAAATGCGTCGAGCTTAAAAAGCCAAGTGAGCAGATATAACGATACAATAATAATAAACCGATCCGAGAACAAGGTAAAGAAGGCCATCAATAAACCGGTATATCAAAGGAGCAGTAGGGTAAATGAAACATAGGAAAAGGGTCGGTTATCCACCACGAGCCAACAAAACAAATCAAATCAAATCATATATCCATAGTAGCCTGTAGTAACCAATAGTAACCATAACAGATATAATGACATGGGTGATCGGCTCCAGTTGTGAAGACAGCGTATTGACACCTACATCATTCACCGGACAAATCATAACATATCGGATAATGAACAAATCTAGGATGCATCCATACGCCCAGTGAGCGGATAGTGGCCATACAATATATATCGAGCTCATAATCGGATAACGAAAGGGACGGTGTGGAACATCACTCAACCACACTAATATATATCGAGCTCATAATCGAGATATGAGAAGGGACGGTGTGGAACATCACTCAACCACACTAAAGTCATGCCATTGGTGCATCAATGACACGGACATGGAACCCCTATGCCTAGTGATAGCTCGGGTCTCAAGCCGACAGTCAAGGCAAGGTCATATCAAAGGATTCATATCAAAGGTTGAAGTCAAAGGTTCATATCGGTGGTTCACATTAAGCAGTTCACATAGGAGATTCAATCAAAGGAGCATAGCGAGTTATAGGAAGCCCTAGTAAGAAGGCTCGGATCAAGGATAACAGTTCAAAACCAATATCAAAAGATGTAGCGAATCATGAGAAACCCCTATCGAAAAGGGATAGAATATCATGCCTTATTCAAGCGAGATCAACAATGAAAGCAAAACCAAGAAATGAGATCAACCCGTGCTTGGAACCTATGTGAATTAGATAACGTTCCATAAGAATCAGTTACTCGTTTTAGACGGCTTTCCATTTTAGCGTGTTCCCACTTTTAGTAATCTTTCAATTTTAAGTAACTTTCTATTTTAACCAACTTTCTATTTTCGTAAGTTAGCTTTAAGGTTCATATCATTAATTAGTCAATTTAGAGTTAACTTATTATAATTTAAGGTCTAAAGTGTAACTTATCAAAGTTTAAGGTTTATTGCGACAAGTAACTAAATATAACAAAACTCTTTAATATTATTAATATAGTCTAAGGTGTAAAGTGTCAATTTATAAAAGATCAAGGTTTGCATGTTATATGTTCTAAAAACGAGGGTTAAAAGTGTAAATAAATTAAATATAAAATATATTTCAATGCACTTTTCATACAAAATATGATACGGTGAAAAATTACAACTCATTTTCCATATTCATTTCGTTACATTTTTCGGTTCGTTCACGGCTCAAGAAAATAACATTTACGACCTCGTGAACATGCATTATGACTAACACAAGACTCACCTCCCCCGACACACTTTCAAAATACAAAAAGACTCAACCGTTGTTCCCGCGATCGCCCTCAAACTCACCCCACTAGACATGCTATTCATATGTTATATATATTACATTAGATTCTTTAATGGTTTAACACTTCACCCATATGTAGACACTCGACACAACACGACTTGAATGATATCGAATCATGTTGGAACAACACGGACATGCCTCGATACTAAGATTTTACATGCATGTCTCATGGGGACCTTTTAACATATCGATACATGTGACAAATATGAAATCAAAGCAAGAAGAATATAAGCGTCGACATACTGAGGTTCAAAACAGAAGGACATGGGTCGTTAAACATGCTTTCATATTCGATACATATACGGTTTTCTTTTGTGATTACATGCGACCAAGTTCTGACTTTATGTGATGGTTTTATTCATGATTTTAGGTAGCCTTTACTTGATCAATCTTAGCCTTGTTTTATCATTTCGTGACATGTTTTATTAGCACAAAAACATACGCAGTGGGAACCAAGGTCACGACCAGTTCAAAACAAGAAGAGAAGGCGAGGTGATATCGTTACCTTTGTAGCGTGAGACAAGGAAGGAGAAAACAAGATCGAACAAGCAACCCAAGCACCCTCTTGTGCTTTCTAATCCCACGACAAAGAGCCAGAGACCCCATGTAACCAAGCAACCCGAGGCCAAGCCCCACTCAGAAGCGAACACGTGTTTCCGACTTTAACGAAGCCTCGAACCCTTTCTTGCAGCCCTTGATTAACACGATAACAACGGCACATCACATCGCCACAACTAATCAATACCTTGTATTAAACACACGATTTCAGCCCACTCGAACCTCATACAACCCTTCTTGGACCTCTCTTTTGGCATGAAAAGGATGGAAGAGATGAGTGTTTTCTTTCTCTTTGCAGTAACTCTTAGTTAGAGGAGATTAGGGTTTCTCTCTTTTTAGGTGTATTTGATTTAAAGGAGTAAATAAATATTGAGATATATTGAGGTAATCTTGGAAATTATTTGAAGAAGTAAATGGTAACAAATTTCTTGGCATGATACTTGACTACACGTTTTGTCTTGGGCGAAATTTAAGGTGATTAGGCGTGTGATTTGGACTAGAATTAAGGAGGCTTTAATCACAATATAGTTCCTTAATTACCTTATTTCAATTATATTTTATTTAGTTTAGTTTACTTTATAACTTGCATATATACATTTGTGGTACATGTAGGCGTAAGTGAAATTAGATTTTATTTTCCGTCACATTTTATAGTTATACTAATATAAGTTGTATGTGAAACGCGTTAACTAATCTGATGTGTCTACAAGTTTTTCATAATTGTTTAACTCGAGGGAAAAAAAAATGGTCATTAAACATGTTCGAGATTTTAGGGTTTTACAAAAAGAGTGTCACGTTATTTCACATCAACATTTCCCCGTTCGGTCGTTTTTTTCTCTTTCGCATACTCAAAACTCCATCTTTCATAACTCAAGCCAAATCCACACTTTTAAGCCCTACCATTTTATTTTATTTTCTATTTTTTTCAAACCAACTAATCTTTCATTAATCAAAATAAAAATACAAGTTAAATAAAAAAATATATGAAAAAGAAAAAATAGGAAAAAAAATATTAATTAAAATACGAAATAATAAAAATACATAAAATTATCAATAAAATATTTTTGTTGTTGTATCCAAAGATGCTCTATAATATTTACTTGAAGAGTTTTGTGTGTTTGTTTATCACGTAATTCTTTTGCTTTCCTTCGTTGTATATTGCATCTCTCGATCCAAGTAAGTTGTATATTTTATTGCGGAATAATATACAATTCGTTGAATTCACTTATCGCAAACTTTTGATCTTTCAAAACCATGTTATGCAATATGATGCAAGTGCACATGATTCATCGTAACTTGTTGATAGTCTACACACGCGTCGGCTGCTGTATAATTCCACAACATCCTTGGAGGACACCAAAAGTTTGTTCGGCATCCTTTCTTGCACTCTCTTGTCGCCTTTTAAACTTCAATATTTCTCTTCTCGTGCCACCGTAAATGTTTTGTCTTCTCTTCTCGTGCCACCGTAAATGTTTTGTCATAAGTTGTCTACTGCGGGTAAATCTCGTCGGCTAAGTAGTACCATTTTTTTATATGTAACTCCATTTACTTCACATGGAGCCACATGGGTGATGTCATCAATAAGGTCGCCGAATAACGGAGAATAACTTAAGAAGTTAAGATCGTTATTCGAACCCGCTTCACCAAAAAAAAGCATGCCAAAATCCAAATTCACAAATCATACAACACAACAACTTCAAGCATTATAGTTGGATATTTAATTTTATCACCTCTTGCAAATTGTTCGTGACATGCTTTCGAATATTTTTTCCGTTCCAATGCATACAATCAATGCTTCCAAGCATTCCTAGAAACCTATGAACCCTCTTATGTGTACCATATAAGTTTTGAATGTCATTAAAGTCTGGTTTTCTTAAAAATTTAGACATGTACTGTCACACCCCCAAAATGTCACAGCGGAATGGTAACCGGGGGCGTGACTTTCATGGAAACAAAGTTACAATTACATAGAACGACCTCTAAATGAGTCATTTGAAAATACACGTTCGATTAAAGATAAAGTTTTACAAAGTCATAATCCAAGATTTTACAAAATGTAAAGAAGCTTTTGGTTCACAATCGAACGTAAGTTATGCAATAAGTCTTCAGATGAGACCGCAAAATGTGACTCAAGCAATGATGCTACAGATGCAGTCCAAGTATAAGCAATTAAGAACCTAAGAAATACATTCTAAAAAGGCAAACAATAATGTTGGTGAGTTCATAGGTTTATATAAACAGTAATGAGGACCACAAGATTTAGTAGGTATGACCATTATAACAAATATAATGTCATACGAAAAGTAATGCTATTGACCTAAGCTCATGACCCCAAAGCCTTAACGTACTCTGTACGCAATCAAGCACATGTAAAAGTATGCCCTTGTAGGTGTCTTGCCAAACACCCAGAAATACTCAAATGTAATGCGTCCGTTTGACTGGTACTATGGACTTACCCGGACGGAGTTGACGGTCAAGTAAGCGCGACTTACCCGGACGGGGGTGTCAGCCCAATAGATATATTCACAACGGTTACGCTTACTACGTAATTAACGGTCCATGTTTGTGGGGACTTCTTGGCAAATATGGTAACTTAGGCAACTAGCAAATGTTTAATGTACTTGTGTCCGAAGAAAGTGATTGAAAGTAGTTGCAAGTAATTGAAAGTAATTGAAAATAATTAAAAGTAATTGCAAGTAATTGAAAGTAATTGAAAATAAGTAAAAGTAATTGCTAGTAATTGAAAGTAATTGAGCATGTATTCTCACCCCAAAGTAGTTCAAAAATAAGTATTAAAACATGTAATGTAGGAGCTGTGAAACTCACCCCGAGTAAGTTATGTAACGGAAATGAATAATGCGAGTTCAACGACGAGTATTCCTAACGCGACCTAGATAATTAATTTGTTTCAGGAAAATGCAACATGTACTTATGCGTATGAGTTTTATGAAGTTTAGCACCTTTATATACTTGTAGTGAGGTTTCACGACTCAAAATTTAGTAAAACATAAGTTTTATCTTTTAATATTACGTTTTTAAAAAGTGTCCAAAAACTAGTTCGGCTCACGTTTCATGGGTCATAAGTTATTCGTGTCTTATTGTTTTGGTCCAATTTGAATTACGGTGTCAAGTATGTTGCAAGGGCTTTTAAAAAGCTCTTAATGAAGCTAATTATATGGTCATCGTAAACGGGCACGAAAGTGGTCACTTGTGTTTTCGTTCAATACGTAAAATGAAACCTTAAAATGACTTATAAACTTTTAAGTTTAACTCGAGTTCATTTGAGTGTATCTAGCTTGTTTTAAGTCCGTTTTTCCTCGTTAAACTCTCTAACATAGATGAACGTGTCTATTTTCATTATTTCAAGGTTCCGCTTCGATAAAATATGTTTTAAATGTCGGTTTTCATTAAAACAAAAATTGGGACAACGGTGACTCATTTTTAAAAAAAATCAATAAATCAGGTCATTGCTCACTTATTTTTCAAAGGGCTCAGGTTCATCGTTTTTGAGTCTATTTTTCAAAAAGGGCAGCCAAGTGTCTTGGTTCATCACCAATTATTTTATCGAGGCAAAAATGTAACAATGTGTCAAAGCTGTTAGAAATTGAGGAAACTAGTCATACGGTCTCGGGGCCGTATCTCATTCATTATTTATCGCGACACTCGATTCTATTGTTCCTGGAAAGTTATGAGAGTCCTTTACAAATATCTCAACTATCGCAAAAACCATAAATGCTCCTAGGTTAGGTATTTTACACAATTACACAGGTTACAAATTTCTTTGTCGGTTTTGAGTAACTTTCTTGTACGATTTTTAAAATATCTCAAATCAACTCCAATGACCACGAAATTTGGTAGGGATCAAGTTAAGACATGTAGATAGGTCCACAAAAAGTGGGAAGTTATATAAAAGTGTTTAGATATGATTCCTAGGTCGATTTAGGGGTTGTTTCAATTCGGACATAATGCTGAGTAAAATAAGTAACTTATTCTTAAGGTTTTGCAACATTACAAGTATAATCAAGTCTAAGCTAAACATGGCTGTCATAAATAAGTACTTGAGTATATGGGGCTTACAACAAAGGTGATGCAAGATTGGTGGATGAATGATTAAGAGAAACCAAGTACTCAATAGTAACCCAAGAAAGAACATACTAGTAAACCCTTAACTAAATAAGCACTCCAATAAGCTATCAAATAAGCAAATGACCAAAATTGGAAACCCTTATTCTTGTGTGTTTGCTGCTTCATTTTATAAGGAGAGAAAAGATAGTTTATGTGTTTGTGTTGTGATAAAATAAGAAGTAAAGATGTAGTATTTATATAAAGGAAAACAGAATGCAAGACTTTAACAAAAATATCTTAAAGACCAAGACACAAGTAAATTAATGAGGGTAAAGGGGAGGAAATGGAGATGGCGTGGGAGAGAATGCAAGAAAAGGAAAAATATGATTTTGGTTTTGAAGTGTTAGATAAAAGTCTTGACTTTTATGACATGCAGTAGTTTACAAAATAAGTTGTAAGATTTTTATGTTATCTTGCATATATTGTAACACTCTCAATTTCATGAACGCAGCGGAATTCAAACTGGGTGCTACTCGTTGGTATGACAGTTATAATAGTATAAAACGATCTCTAACCGAGTCGTTTAAAAGGATTTATCATTCAATTTATTTAAATATATAAGAGTTTACAAAATAGGTCCCAGTTGTTTTCACGGTTATGATAAGGTTTTAAAAGGTACCTTTTTGAGGGGTCGTTTAATCCCTTATTTGATCACTTTTCTATCCGTTATTGCTTAATATCGCTCCTTTTCACTTTTAGGTCTCTTGAAGGCAAAATGCTGGAATGACACTTATTTGGACGAAAAGACGCGATTATATGAAGAAAATGGCCAAAGTCGAATCGAGACACTCAAAGTCCGAAAACACAAGGTGGCGTCATGTGTTAATTGTGACGCCGTCGGAGGATCTTTGTGATGGGACGAAGCCAAAACTCCCATTTTCAAGTGACGACGTCAAGTTATAAAAGAGTAGGTCGTCGCAACTCGGACGGCCTAGATGTAATCCGACGGCGCCGAAGTCAAGAGGACGTCGTCACAAGCATAAGGTGACGCCGCAAGTCTAGTCTGGCCAAGACGAAACCCTAATGACGGCGACACGACGGCCACAAAACATAAGGTGGACGCCGTTGCAGTATGTAATATTATATATAGAATCCGAATTTTTCAAGATTTAGTGTGTAGTCTTTTGGAGTAAAACCTAAACCGAACCAAGGCTGTCTTGTATAGTATTTTAGGTTCCAAACCCTATCTTACACCAAGATAAGTGTTTTACTTCATTAATACAATTATGTCTTTGATTATTTGTGTGTATGCTTGCATGTTCTCCATGTCCCGCTAATTTACTTGTGTGTTTGCTTAGGAATATGAAACTTGATTATTGAATATTGATTGGTTGTCTCTTATCTTAGTTGATTAATGATCTAGTAATGCGATAGGTCATTCGTTGTGTACTTAATGCTTGATTAAATCTTTGTGAACCTTAGAATATGACTCCTTGAGTAGTTGTAAGCTAAACCATCCAAAGAGTGCCTTAGAGTAAGAGTTTATTATCCCTAGTGGGTTTTGTAGACGAGACCCTTTGGTAAGTTCAAAGAGTTAGGGAGAAACGATACCCTACAACCTTAGACACACAACGCAACTAGGAATAAGGACGTGACAATTCAACCACCAATAGGAGATAATTAAGGAGTAGTAAAACCTAAGTAAACACATCTTTAAACTATCATACGAGCACACATTAATTAGACATAGACTACATACACCTTAGATTAGATAATTAGATAAGTAGAGTAATCGGTAGAAATACCAACCCCCAAATTCAAACCCGAGATTCGACCTTTCCTTTCCTTAAAAATTATAAAAGATAAAAATAATCTTCCTCAACCTTAGCGTAGTAACTTCTCACTAGCATTCCTATTCCCTAAAGAACGATATCAATACCCGTGGCTTACCCTAATACTACACTACAACGATTAGGTTCATCGCCTGGGGTGTTGAAAAACTTGCTCGACGAAAGGAAGTTCCTTTGACCCCGAACGATGCGTGTAGCGTTATCAAGTTTTGGCGCCGCCGGGAATAGAATAGCTAGTTAGTAGTCCACCTCTTAGGTTTCTTTACTTGATTCCTATCAAGTAAACCTTTTTCTCATTCTTAGCTTCTCTTAGTCTATCCCCTTTCTTCGTGACTTTTGTTCGTAAAACCATCACTTACCATGATACGTATCTTCCGCCAAAGACTCTTCACTCTACCCGCTCCCAATCCCGAAATTGAGAACGCAATCCTCAAAACCCTTCACCCATTCACCATTTTGGAAATCACCTAGGGCATAATGAGATAAATTGGCAACATCAAAGTCCTTTCTATGACTCGATTCCGATGAGGAACTTGATTATGGTGAAGCACTTGATAGCGGGAGGTCATTAATGGAGGTAGTTTTGAAATCGAGGAAGACCCTCCCAATGTTTTGACCCTAGGTGTAGGATTGAGAAAGATGGCCCTTTAACATGCAATTCCCTTGCAAAATAGGACTAGAAGGGTTCGATGCTTATTTGAATTCATTCTTACCTTTGAACTTAATCTCGAGGGACCTATACAATAAAATCAAGATCAATGAGTTAACTTATCAGGGAACAATGTTGTTGAAGCGACCACTCATTTGCACGTGTTTGTTGGAAGTTTTGCTTATTTGGTAGAGTTCATGGTCTTAGAAGACTTAGGAGAATTTATTGATAAGGACCTCACTCAAGTAATTTTTGGAAAACCTTTCAAAAATTGACTAGGTTGAATGAACGGATGATTGATGGTCTAATTACATTCTCTCGATGAAGTTGAAGATTTTATCTACCAAATTCCACGCCCATCCTAGGTTTAAACATAAGGACATTGAGGCTTGTAATAGAATGACCCTATTCCATTGCTTAGTGAAAGAGATAAGCGAAGTGGGCTTAGGTACCCATATGAGAAAACTAAGCGGTATTACAAAAATGCCTTGAATTAGGAGATGATTACAAAAGAATGAAAGAGCGTTGGAATGGCTTAAGTATGAGCACGTGGCGAAGCATGAGGCAACGAGAGCACGACTACGAGTCTAGCTACAAGACTCTTAAATAAAGAAAAGCGCTTCAGGAGGCAACCCATGCTTAATTGTTTGTTTGTTAGTGTCATATATCTTTTATTGATTGTTTATTCTCATGTTTAATTTTGTAAAAATGCTTTATTTTGTTTTTAACCTCGTTTTAATTGCATATAAAGGTATTTTACATATGGGATAAGTGTAGGAGGATTACACACGTTTTCAAAAGAAACGTAAACATGAGAATAACAATTCATTAAAAGATATATTTTGTGTTTGTTCGAGTCAAATGCTTGTATCGAGTCATAATGGATGTTTTGCGTAAATTTTTCCGATTCTAAAGATGTAAATTTTCCGTAAAATCGCAGCACCGCTTTTTGTCAGATAACCGACGGCGTCAGATCGCAACTTGACGGCCGGGAAGGAGTAAAACAATGATTACTTTTTTCTCGTTTTCGAGCTACTTAAAATTTTTGGAATTTTCCGTGTCTTAATTTTCCGTAAATTCAGTAAACATCCATTCCACAAGCATTATATCCTAGTTTAAATCGAGTCTTATATATATTATTACCGCCGATTTTACGCGAAGGTTTCGTTTGTTTTCTTCATGTGTGCGTGTTTAATTTATCAAGAAGAAGTTACATAAGATTGGAAGGAGTTTTTCACGATAAATTCTTCTTGGAAATGATTTAACCACTACTTCACACACGGATCCTACCGAGCTAATCGGGAGTACTATTTTCTTTCGCTTTTAATTACCTTCCAATTATCATAACTTTGATACTTTCGGGAACATTGGGGACAATGTTCGCTTTAAGTGTAGGGAGGGAAAATAAAACGGAACTTTGAAACTATGCTTATCCTTGATTATTTGCTTTGTCCAATTGTATTTGTGTAATAAACCATGAGAAAATGTCGGTTAAGGTAATTTTGGCACCAAATTTAAAATTTTTCATGACATATAAGAGTGGGCCATTAGTCTTAACAAAAGCGCCTCACGGATAGGAAGTTACATGACTAGCACAAAACCCTTTACCACCTAAATTCCACCAAATGCGAGGATCGCCTTAGATTAGTTGGAATTAAAAGCATTCATCTTCAATGCTTAGAGTGTGAACCGTAGTATATTAGATTCTAGAACTTGTTTTGTGATGCATTCCGAGATCGCAAGTAAGACTACACTTGTGTAGTTAGGAATAACTAAATGATAAGAGGCATTAGGATAACCCTTGTTTGATAACCGTAATATAATTACTTCATCCACATCGGTTGAGTAATTCCCCACACCCTTTGCGTTGTACTCATCTTTAGTACACGATACCCCTAGTTAACCCCTCGAGCCTATCCTTTTCGCGGTTCTCGTGATGTTTCGGTTTTCCGAATATCAATGAAGAGCATTGTTTACACCCCACCCCAAATATACACCCAAATCGCTTTAGCCTACCCTCGTATGCACTCACTTTTAGTGCATTATTATTATCACCCTAAACCCTTAGTTCAATTATCTAGTTGCTTGCATGAGTTTCTAAGTCGAGTCATATCCTTTGTATACAATTTTGGGACGATTGGGATTCATGGGAAAAGTTAAAGTTTATGAAATGACGGAAGGAACGTTAATTCAAATTCCCTTTGTTTGCGTAATAATGTACCCCAAGTGTTTTGATCTTTTCAATTGGTCAAATTAGTGTTAGAGTAATAAAACTCAAGTGTAGGGATGTGCCTATAAATCCCTATTATTTTGATGTTACCGTAGAGGATGGTAGAGTAAAAGTGTATGAAAAAAAAAAAAAAAAAAAAAAAAATCGAAAAAATAGAAAAGAATAGAGTGATGAAAAAAAAAAAAAACATACGGGCTACCATCCTACATCTATCCTTTAAATTTATGTTTGTTTATTTTAGTTAGCTAGAGTTTAGAGTGTCGAGTCTTGGCTTAGCAACGCCATTCTTCGTATGCTTGTAACATAAGAGATTTTGACTTGCCACCACTATATAGCCTATCCCATCAAACCCTTTGTTTTCCTACCGTAAGCCTAACATTACAACCATTTAAAGACCTATTTGATAGTCTTTCCTAGGTTCTTACGCCAAAGCGATGGAGGTTTGATCTATTCTCAAGCCTATGGTAATCTATGTACTAGGACCGGTTAATGAGTGTTTATCTTCCATTTCCAATTTGTTATATTTCATATACACCCGAGAGAGATGCGAGTATCCAAACACCCCATGTGAGGTGCTAGTATGTAATTTCCGTGCTTGTTATGACTTTTATGGGCTTATATGTGTTGTGGACCGCTTTGAACGAATACTTCATGACCCCTAACTTATAAATTAATTCAAGAAAGCACATTTGCTTGAGGACAAGCAAATACCAAGTGTAGGGATATTTGATAAGGTTTTAAAGGTAACTTTTGAGGGTCGTTTAAGCCCTTATTTGATCACTTTTGTATCCGTTATTGCTTAATATCGCTCCTTTTCACTTTTTAGGTCTCTTGAAGGCAAAATGCTGGAATGACACTTATTTGGACGAAAAGGCGCAATTATACGAAGAAAATGGCCAAAGTCGAATCGAGACACTCAAAGTCGAAAACATAAGGTGACGGCGTCAGTGTTAATTGTGACGTCGGAGGATCTTTGTGACGGGATGAAGCCAAAACTCCCATTTTCAAGCGACAACGCAAGTTATAAAAAAGTAGGCCGTCGCAACTCGCACGGCCTAGATGTAATCCAGATGGCGCCGAAAGTCAAGAGGACGGCGCAACAAGCATAAGGTGACGCCGTCGCAAGTCTAACGTGGCCAAGACGAAACCCTAATGACGGTGACACGACGGCCACAAAACATAAGGTGACGCCGTCGCAGTATGTAATATTATATATAGAATCCGAATTTTCAAGAGTTAGTGTGTAGTCTTTTGGAGTAAAACATAAACCGAACCAAGGCTGTCTAGTACAAGATTTTAGGTTCCAAACCCTATCTTACACCAAGATAAGTGTTTTACTTCATTAATACAATTATGTCTTTGATTATTTTGTGTATGCTTGCATGTTCTCCATGTCCCGCTAATTTACTTGTGTGTTTGCTTAGGAATATGAAACTTGATTATTGAATATTGATTGGTTGTCTCTTATCTTAGTTGATTAATGATCTAGTAATGCGATAGGTCATTCGTTGTGTACTTAATGCTTGATTAAATCTTTGTGAACCTTAGAATATGACTCCTTGAGTAGTTGTAAGCTAAACCATCCAAAGAGTGCCTTAGAGTAAGAGTTTATTATCCCTAGTGGGTTTTGTAGACTAGACCCTTTGGTAAGTTCAAAGAGTTAGGAGAAACGATACCCTACAACCTTAGACACACAACGCAACTAGGAATAAGGACGTGACAATTCAACCACCAATAGGAGATAATTAAGGAGTAGTAAAACCTAAGTAAACACATCTTTAAACTATCATACGAGCACACATTAATTAGACATAGACTACATACACCTTAGATTAGATAATTAGATAAATAGAGTAATCGGAGAAATACCAACCCCCAAATTCAAACCCCGAGATTCGTGACTTTCCTTTCCTTAAAAATATAAAAGATAAAAATAATCTTCCTCAACCCCAACCTTAGCGTAGTAACTTCTCACTAGCATTCCTATTCTCCTGAGAACGATATCAATACCCGTGGCTTACCCTAATACTACACTACAACGATTAGGTTCACCGCCTGGGGTGTTGAAAAACTTGCTAGACTAAAAGGAAGTTCCTTTGACCCCGAGCAGCGTGTAGCGTTATCATGCATCGTTATACATATAAGTATTTGTTTATTTCAAGGATGGTGATATCCTTGATGGTATTGTGACAAGGAGTGGATCTCCTCGATATTAGGTGTTGTCTTTGTGAAGGGTAGTAGTTCCTCCATAGTAATGGAACTAGGTGCTTAGCCGAGTACCTAATAAAGGGTAGGCGACGTTGTGATAGGATTAGTTCTCCTTGGTGTGAAAGAACTCGGTGGTTAGCCTAGCACCGTATAAAGGGTAAGCGACGTTGTGTTAGGTGTGGTTCGCCTTGGTGTAAAGGAACTCGGTATTTAGCTTTATACCGGGAAAAAGGTTAAGCGACGTTGTGAAGGCTTCTCCGCCATAAGGAGTTGGTGTAGTGCTTACGAACTCGAGGAGGTGACTCGGGGAGTGGAGTAGGACAAGGAAGGTGTCCTTGTAGCCGAACCACTATAAATAACTTGTGTCGTGGTGATGTGCTTTAATCTTTATCTTTCATTACACGCTTATATATCTATCTATCAACGTCCAACATAAACAACCAAATAGATTGACATAAGTCGATCTAAATATTTAAAAGGAAGTTTTAAATAGGTAAAACTATTCAACCCCTTCTAGTTTTCCACAATTGACATCGAGCTTAGTTACCAAGTTTTTAAAGTATGTTGTACTTTAAAGACTTGATACGATCCGTGTATGTTTGAAAACTACAAAGAAGGATTTTTTAAAGGGTCATATTTCTTTTAAATCATTTTTGTTGGACATTGATAGATCATTCTAACAATTTTTTTTAAGAAATCTTCATGCTAGAATCTCTCCAAAATCTTCATCTCTATTCAAAGAATAATGAAGTCAACATTCAAAGAAGGATCTAAAAGTAATCACTACTTACGTGCACCAAGTACAAAGGATTACTTTAAGAGCTCATGAAGTATTTTTGGTATTACGCCAAACCAAGAAGCATATAGGTATGTTTTACTTTTCACTAGATAGGTTACATGAGTTTAATTTATTTCATAGTTTTCTTTGTTTAAAATTATTAGCATCATAAGTCTCTTCGTCACTCTTCCGTCTTTTTCATCATCGGGAATGGTATTCCTCTTGATTCGTCAAACTAACGCCGTTGTCACATATGAACCCTCGATATGTGATTCATCAAAACCCGTCATCCATGAACAATCCTCATCTAATACTTCCAAACTATTTTTAATAAGCTATAAGCCTACTACAAAATAATACCAAACAACCCTTTTCTCATCACGATGGCGGATCCTCTAGTTGTACTAGCCGGATCCCAAAACAAGGGATCCGGGAACTGTGGAATGTAACTCACTATACGCTTTCAAAAAATCACCACCGATTTTTTCCCTCTATTCACATAACACAAAACGACTAAGCTACATAATTCATCCTCATTAGCTTTCATACTTTCAAGTATTCCTTCCTAGAACACCATTGTAAGTAATTACATTAACTTGTTCTAATTTTCATCATCCTCATCCTAGGGTTTATGGTTTCTTAATTTCTAATCAATTAATTTAATTAGGGTTTTTTCAAATTAATCATGAAAAGGGGGTTTTAACAAAATCACATTGTGTTCACAACATTGTTAATACAAATCAAAACCATAAACCCATCCCAACTAATTTTACCTAATTGAAAATTTGTATTTTTAGGACCAACCATGCCCAAAGCCACTCAACAAGATCATCATGACACCGTCCATTACCTTACTCATTACTATCGTAAAAAGGGATTGACCAAAATCGACCGTAAAATATTCAAAAGCCTTGTAAAACGACTTATCCATGAAGGTCGTGTAGTCAAGGAATGTTTCCTTGAAGATACCGACATTCGTCAAGTTTTCTCGACAATCAACTTTGATTGTCTCCTTGACATAGATGAACAAATTTGTCCGGTCTTCATTTATGAATTTTACAAAAGCTTTAGGATCATTAGAAACACCGACAATAGCATCTCAATCGCCTTCATCATAAACAAACAAAACTTTATTCTTCCTTTCAACACCTTTGCTCAAATTCTTCGCATTCCTTGTGAAGGAATTTGTATGTACTCTCAAGATTGGGCAATTAACGCTCAAAACCTTGCACTTGATCCTAAGCCTCTCTATAACACTCCTCTCGACGATCCCGAAACCATTCGAGATACTATCTTCAAAGTTAGGACCAACCAATCCCGTTACAACCGTAACAAAAAGCTCATTCACCGTGATCCCTTTCAAATGGAACTTTTCGAAATGCATCCCATGTTTAGAAAATGGGAAGAAATCCTTAGGGAAAACGTCATGAGCCTAGTTGGAAACAAAGATCATCCAAACACATGTCTTGTGCAAATGATCTATTGTCTTACTGTTAGGTCACTAGTTTTACAACACAAGCATCAATACAAGAAATAGAGAGGAGAAGAGATTGGTTGAACACGTTAAACACACACACACACACACACACGTTAAGAGTAGCACGGTTAGGCGTAGAGTGAAATTGAGTGAATAAAATGAACAACCAACCCTCAAGTGAGGGTTATTACATAGTATTTATAGGAGGGAAGCTAGGGCAACACTCCTAGTCCCTTCCTTTCTCCTATGGGCTTGGGCCTAAGCTCATGGGCCTTCTACATAAGCTTAAGGCTAATAACAAACATAAAGGCCATAATTAAGCTAACTATTACATATGAATCACTAACACTTGATTTAGGTTTAGGAGTGATTCCAACAATCTCCCCAAGTGTTGGTGATGAATGAATATGAACGGTGAAGGCTTTGATGTAATAGTAGCTTTGGCGCCTTCCGACATTCTTCTTTCTTGTGAGAAGAATTGCCTTGATTTGAACAATCTCCCGGTGTAGAGAAATTGTTTTCTTTAAGCAGCTTTGCTTTGACGTCATCTTTAACTTTGTTCTTTGATCATTGTTCTTTGTGATGGTAGTGATAGTATGTTGTTGTTGTTCGCATCAAGTCGCCTCGGTGCCTTCACGCCTACGTTGTCTCCACGTCATTCTTTAACATGCTCACACCTCTTTGACGTTGGATTCGAAGATCGATGAAGTTCTTTAAGTCTTTAACTTTGTAGATTCTTTGATTTGGCGAAGAATCATTCGACTTTGTGTTGCTTTAAGATAGAACTTCCATTAGTGATGATGTTGGCGTGAGCATGAGAAGAATCAGACGATCATTCCGCCTCCGTAGCTTCCATAAGAAGAAAACATTCAAACGGTTAGTAATAAGCGGATTCCCAAGACTTACAAGTTTGAACTTGAGTGTTAACAAAGATAGTGTGAAAACACAACTCTAATTTACAAAGGCCGTTCTCGAACCGGAGTCCCCAAGTGAGATAACACGATGTGCAAGTACATCTCTGATTCAGATGAGTCGAGGTACACCAAGCATCACCTCACGATCGTAGACCATTTGAGATACACTAAGCGTAATCCACGGGAGTTACCGAAGTGACCGCCGTGGTCGCTTTGATGTTGACCTGGCGGGAGTTTCCATTCAATCACCGAGGTTCACAGTTGTGAACCTCTCATAAATGTTCTCGACATTGCTAAGATCCATGAAGGACTCGATAACGCACCACCGATGTTCTTATTGTTGAACACCAAGTGATGAAATGTCAAGTGTACCTAAGAGATCTTTTGATGAATCTCGTGGCTCTAGACTCAATAGTGCGTTTTGATTTTCTGGCGGAGACTAGGGAGAGGGTCTCCTTATTCAAGACCAAGAATCTCTAGAGAAAGTCGATAGTTTATGTAGGGTTCCTGTGAGAATGAAACAAGCTTCATTGAGAGAAACTTGAGTGGCTAAGAAGGTTTAGTGCATGCGTCACCGGGTCCATGACGACTTTTAATCTTCAATACCGGTGTCACCAAGTGACAACCAAGAGTATATGAATTGAACCCGATTATGCGCCTAAGTTGAATAATATGGAGGGCTATTTCTTTTCACCCTTTTCTTTGCATTTCTTTTAATTCTTCAACTCCTTCTTTCTCCGATTCTCATTTTCTCCTTTTATAATCGTACCTAAGGACTTCTAAATGCTAACTATTTGTGATGTCCTTGGGTAGATCCCTCGACTCTGGCGGATCATAGGACAGTTATTCCTAACCTTAGTCACCTTATAACCCATGACTAACCTATGTTGCCATAAAACCAATTTTCAAGAAAATCTCTTACAATGGTTATGATTGAAAAAAAAACATTTTGTACCCTTTGAAGAAAATATTTTGCGAAATACTCCCCTCCACATGTGCTTAAGAGTTTTACGGAAATCGACAAGGTGAGGAAAGATCGCGCACTTTATGAACTGATCAACTCAAGATAGACAATCCCCGCGAGACACGGTTACGTTGCATAGTTAAAGAGTTACATTGTCGACTTTAGGTGACAACTAGCTCTAATAACTACCTTGAAGGTGTTGACAAACCTCGAAGGGTGTCAAACCCGTCGAGCTCATGTCACCAAGAGTTTCACGAATGGTACTTTCTACTCGGACAAGTCCTTTGCGAGACACGTTTACATTACTAGCGAACTAGCTTGAAATTATTACCCGTCTGTGACAAGTCTTTTCGAGTTACTAATGCTATACCGTCAATTCGTTGGTTAAGTCTATAGCACAAAGATTCATTTGCATTTACACAACATATTTCTTATCACATAATTTTCTCCCCTCAAAATGGCATATAACATGTTATTTTTGAAAAGTTGAGAATAAATATGACCATTTCGAGTGTTGGGAAGATGACCACTGTGAACAATTTGTGAACAAAGTTTTAATTCAAATACTCCCCCTCAACAAGTGATATAAACGGTTGAGGTTTTGAAAAACATACGAGGAAGTACTTGTTCTTTTGAGTAAAACCTTTGAAAAATGAAAGGTTTGATAGGTTTTTCTCAAAAGTAAGAAGCTTTCACTCCTTTTATAAGGATTGTGGTACTGAAGCGTACCACAGGGTCCTTTCTTGACAAGAACGGGTTGTACACCCAAATGTGTGCACAAGCCATCGTCATAATTAATCATACATCCAAAATATTATGAAATAGAAGCGGTTCAAGGGGTACCGGGAAGTCCGGTGATGTTGCGAGTGCGAGCAGGCGTTGATAGCGGTGATGTTAATCTTGGGTCGACCACCAACAAAGCTTTCCAATGTTCGAGGCGATCCCTTCGATACAACCTTTCATCAATCATTCGATGATCCTCAAGACATCCCTTCGTCACGAGAGTTCCATCGCTTTTGAGACCCTATGCCTTCATATATCGCCTTCAACCGATAAGCCAACTGCCCTAACCTTCTTCAAAGTGTGATCCCCAAACTTGTGAAGATCTCTACACGCCATCGTGCAATTTCGTTGAAGTTCACCGCGATAAACGACGCCGAATTGTTTGGTCGACGAGTGTGTATTGTGGAAGTTGGTTGATGTCGGAAGATCTAGGCGAGGTGGAGTGAAGTTGATACGGTCCGATATGATTCAACCGCAGTCGGAGATCTTCTACACGCCCCGTATGACTATGCTTCGATGAATATTAGCAAGGACTTGATGTATTCACGTTGTACTTGATCGAGAGTTGTCTCATGCGTCCTCGTACTTTGGCAAGATACTGATCTTCAATGTCGTTGAGAGACAAATTCGAAAGTCCGCTTCATCGAATGCATAATCTCTTTCGTCTTGTCTTTTGACCACGATATTCTTGAGAAAAGTGTAGTCCCATTTAGACGATAGATCAACATGTTTAACGAGAACGATTCCTTTAGTAACGAACACTTCATTTTGAGACTTCGAACTTGGCGACACGTAGTAGATTCGTCGGCGTGCCCGCCAATGGTGAATCCCATACATTGCATCACGGTCATACAATTCCACATTGTTAGAAAACATGTGGGTAGCATTTTCCTCGATGGCTATGCGGTTTGAGTATATGGCTTCCAGAACGGAAGTATCGAGATGTAGCATATTTCCTTGAATCATCACTGCAGTGTAGAAGAAATTCCAAGTCTTTGTTAAAGAAATAGCGAAATGGAATCTTAGGTCGATCTGGTTGGCCAATTGTCGGTAGAGGTTTAGACCGATCGATTGTAATATGGAGGGTTGTCCGTTTGGTGAAGTCGATGTTTGCTTCGGGTTGAGCCAATCCATATTGTTAGACATGGCTCGTGCTATATTGTCAAGGTGATACTCAACTTCAATAGCACTTTCCGAGTTGTCTTTGAGAAGTTGAAATGCTTCATTCTTGATTCGCTTCAACTCGGATTTCGCCATCTTCTTCACACGGAATTTTTCTTGCAAGAACTTAGCATGCTCCAATGTATTACCGCTCTACCGTTCTTGACCTTCATTTGGATAGGGGTGGAATTAACAAGTGTAGAAAACCATTCAAATTCTTACGTGTCATCTTCATCTAGCCATGATACGACGTCACCGTAGGCGCATTCTTCTTCTTTTTCTTAGGCCTAGATGAAGATTCGGTTTCTTAACTTGTTTTGGAGAGGTGGGTTGTTGTAGGGCTCACGGACTTCCTCATCGTCACCACCCGTATACTCAAAGTGATCACCGGTTTTCGAGTCTCGGGTGGTAACTCGAAAAGAATCATGAGGTTTTTCAAAGTAAGAGCGAGGAGGAGATCGTCTTGGTGGAGAGGGCCTTCGGGTGGAGGTGGCATTGATGAAGATTCACCGACTTCTTGGGCGTTTAGGTGCAAAGTCTTTGTCCTTATCATCGCCGCCTCTTGGTCGTTTTGGTTGAGTTCTTGATTCTTTGCATGAAGACTTGAGTTGATAGTCTAATAGAGTCTCAAAAACTTAGCTTCATCCAAGTGAAGGTTCCAACTCTTTTGAAATTTGCATCATTAATTTAGAAATCAATTCATCTTCGTAGTAATCGATTCTTTGGCCATGATATGTTTGACCAATGTAACGATGTTTGGAGTAAGAAGTTTGGAATATAACTCCTTTGTTACTTTAGGAATGGTGTCGAGAAGGAATTTGTGAGTGTCTTCTCTTGCCATCTTCTCCAATTCCTTTTGGAAATCTCCACCGATAAACTTCGATTTGTTCCTTTCATCAACAATTCTTTTATCCCGTCTTGAAGAAGGTTGATTCTCACGAAGTTGATTCAACTTTTGTTGGTAACATCCTTCTTCCGTACTTGTTGCGACCTTAACAATCCTTGTTTTAGCCGGGATAACCAAGAGTCTGTTGGTTTCTTCACAGTTGGATGTTGATTTGGTTGATCTTTTGATGGTGGTGGTGAAGAGTGAGAAGATGAATCGATGATGATGAGATGAGGAGATTCGTGGTCCTTAGGAGGTTCATAAGTTTTCTCCTTGGAATGAGTTGGACTGCCTAGAAGAAATTGATCATAGTTCACTTCGTCATCTTGTTCGCTTTTAGCTTGTTCTTCACTGAATCCTAGCTTCTTCATCCGCTTTAGCTTGAGCCGCGACTTCTTCATCGCCTTTATCTTTCTCTCGATTTCTCGGTTTCGTTCCTCAATGTCATGCTCGTGAGAATCTTCCACGCTTTTGTTGTTGCTCCAAAGTGGTGGCACCGGTTCCTTTATCGGGTCGATTAACCGCATCGATTTGGTGTAGGTTGAACTCCACCACTTGACCCTCCGGCCACCCATTTGATCTTTAGCAAATTCCTCCGCAACGTGTTGGAGTCTAACAAATTTGAACTTCCTCTTGTAGGATGTATCCATTGCCCTTCATCCGAGCTTGAGCTTTCATCATAAGGTACAATCTTTGAGTCTTCCTTTTCCTTGAATAATTTGGAGGACTGGGAGGTTTGGCTCATCAAGGATTAATGTCGGTGCTGCAGTTTGAGTGGAAGATCTCTTCGTCGATTGTGTATCTTCGAGCCATCGTCACAAGCTCTCTTTGCGGTTCAGATTTGGGAATGGGAATAGGTGCTGACTTCCTTAGCGGAACAATCCTTTTACGTGGAGGATTCCTTTGGGAAACTTCCTCGACTCTCGATGCTTGCAAAGACTCTCCTGACCTGCTTCTTACGGTTCTCCGTGTAGGTGTCCCGTAAGGTTTCTCATCAAGATGACCAACTTTGCCTTCTTTGACCGCTACCGATACCTTTTGTATGTCTCGAGCTTTTTGATTTCGTTTGACGAAGGTGATCGTGTAATACAACACCGTTTCTTTGTTGACGATTCCTTGATTCCGACAGCTAAAATAGGCCCATCAACATGTCGAGATTGTCGGGGTCATTGAGCCTCTTGGGAATATCGTGATGAAGTCCAAGTGCTCTGGATCGCCAGATTTAGTGTATCCGACATAGGAATCTTTGAGCCAAGCTTTTGAGAAATGACATCATGTCATCCCATATCGAGCTTCAAGCTCGATGTGCTTCATGTTGATTAACGACCAAAAATTTGCGGTTCTATGAGCTTGGGATGCTCATAGCCGCTATCACGACCGAGACAAATTTGGTAATGATGATGTAGAGAGTTCTCCACGGTTGAGGAATGTTCTTAAGCTCCACATGAGAATGCTTAGTGATAATTCTCGAAGCTTCATCATAGCCAATATCAATCAAGAATTGCAAACCGCTCTTCAACGGTGTGGCATAGAAGTCGGTTGGCTCGATGTCGTGGATGAGAAGAACGACCCGTAAGTCTCGCATGTGTGATGGTGACTTGTTTGTGATTGAGCGCCATCACACTTTGCACTTTGACCTTTGATCCTCCGCATTGAATTCCGTGAATGTTGAATGTAGATCTCGCATCAGAAAGCGTAATGTGAGAGCATGTTCGGTAGGGATGATTCTTGAGAATGTCCATAGCAATCAAACAGAAGATTCGGAGCGGTGACGGTTTCAAAGTCAACCCAAGGTTGTTCTTTCCAATCTTCCTGATAGCCATTATGGAAGATATCGCCATTGTGAGAACATCCGTGCATCCACATTCATTTGAGTGCCATGTCTTGATCTGAAATAACATTAGCCAAAAGAACCAACATATCGAAAGACATAATGTTAGTCAACATAAGGTTTTATTGTCTAATTATTGAATGTACAATGTCAATGATTGTTACGAGTCCAAAGTCACTTGTTTGTCCAATAGTCCAATGACGTCGTGATAAGTTTCATGAGTTAGTTAACTTTAAGTTTTAAAGTTTATGTTATCACTTATTTAACACAACATATTAAACGTTTAAGCTTATTAGTGACAATTTTGGTTTCGTGACGTTATGATTTATTTATTTACAAGTTTGCACGCGTAACAATTCATAATGAAGATTTGATCAAGGCTTATGCGTAGAAACGGTAGCTTATGCGAAGCAGGATAAATATACGCCAGAGACGCAAGCTTATGCGTAGATCCTTATTTACGCCGTAAGAAATGTTACGCGTGAGGAAAAGGGGACCTTATGCGTAAAGCTTACGGCGTGGCGAATATAAAACCTTACGCGTAAGGCTTACTAAAAGAGTATACCTTATGCGAGAGGTCATCATTTACGCATATCCTTCACTGTGATAGCGTAGTCCTTTGAGAACCTCACGCCAGAACGCCACGCGTGAAGATTACTCTACGCGATAACTTGCTACGTAAGGTGATCCTTATGCGTAGATTTTGAGTAGCAAGCCTGAAATAACATCAATATTTGCATTAACATTCATTCTAAAAGCAGATCATGGCATGAAACTCATTAAACAGGTTCTGGCGAAGATTACTTATCGTAGCTTAAAACCCTAAAGTTCAATAGTTAGCATATGAAATCTAGCCATAGGATTTGTACCAAAGTGTTTCGGGAGGTCTAAGAAGCGATAGAGTATGTTTATCCAAGTTTTAACATCAAATATGTCAAGAATCAAAAGTACCCAAACCATATGAACATAAACCCTAATTTTCAAATTATGAATCATTAGTGTTTCTGAGTAGTTTCTGGGCTTAGATATGATTAATTCTACTTGAAAACAACCTATTACAACAATCTTTATTACCAAAAACGTTCTCATTTGAAAATACCCAAAATAACTCATGAACCCTAATTTTGAAAAACAACCAATTCGTGTTTCTGGGTGGATTTTGAGGATAAACATAGTATCATTGATGTTATTGAAACGTTTTGACACACTTATTTTAACCACAACACACACAATCGATTGTGTGTTCATACGCTAAGCGTAGAACACATAATCATTCATATCTTTCATTTTAGCCGTTGGATTTGCATAAAATCAAAACCCTTGCTTGTAATAACGTTTAGATTACGAAAACACTTACAATATGATGATAAAAACACGGATTTGAAGCTTGATTATTAGGCGAGGATGAGTTAGTTGTGTGTATTAAATGTGAGGATGAAAAGTTAGGTGGGAAGTTTTATTAAAATAACTTTTGGATTTTGACAGTTTTAGTCCGTCTACCTTTTCCATTTTCATCCAAAGCCTTTTAACTTCCATTTTCGTTACCAAATGATAGATTTTAAGGAAGAAACTTGACGACACTCCCCCTCGATTTAAGAAATAATGAAAGGTTATAACTTTTAGTTCGAGGAGTGTCATTGAACCAGAAAATGTGACCACCATTTTAAAGAATCAACCGGGATAGGATAACATGCAAGTACACGGGTGTTTTGAAACAGTTAAGTATTTATTTTCTCCCCCTCAACATTTGATCGGAAAAATACTGAATTTTGAAAGATTAAAGTGTTTGACGGAAGAAATGTACTTGCCATGTTGAAAGAAAAATAGATAGAAGAATGTAGGACCTTATATATATCAACCTTATCACAAACCCAACATGTATATCACTATACGCGTAACAACACGTTAACCACAAACACAAACAAAGCGTAGAAATAAGGAGAGAAAGATTGGTGACTTGATGATGATATAAGTTATGCGTATGTATGAGTAGAGAGATGAAAAACAATAAGATGTTATATTGCTTCAAAGGAAAACACACACACACACACTCAAGCACACCCCTCAAATGAGACTTTGAGGGGTATTTATAGTCTAAATACAAGATGCCCTAAAGGGCTTTGGCTTGGGCCTCGTGGGCTTGGACATGGGTTGGATTAGATATAAGGCAAGCTTAACTAAACTAGTACCCATTTAGCTTACTCCAATCCACGAGCCCGTTGACTATTCTAGCACGATATCTAACACACGTTACAAAGTTCCTAAACGTGAATGACCATCACTTCTAATAAAACTATTAAGGCTAACAATCCCCCCTAAGGGGTGGTCATTCAAATGATGCTCCACTTTATTTGGTCTTTACTTTTCTCGAGCTTGAACTTTGTGCATAGATATAGAATAGTCTTGATTCTTAGTTCCTTCATGCTTTGTGATCAGATAATGTGGTTGTCTGCCGTTGTCAACTTCGTTGGTTAGGTGACTCCACGCCTTTCTCCACCATGCTTACACTTCTATTTGTCTTTTGGTTACCAATGATGTAGTTCTCGAGTCTTTAAACTTTGTTGATTCTTTGACTTTGACAAAGAATCATCTATAACTTTGTGTTGCCTTTGATTTTGATGAGAACTATCATGTGTTGTTGGTATGAGCATGTGGAGAGTCTGCACGATCAATCCGCTCCGGAGCTTCCATAAGAAGAAAACATAAAAACAGGTTAGTAATAAGCGGATTCCGCACTTACAAGTTTGAATTTTGAGGGTGTTAACAAAGATAGTGTGAAAACACGCTCTAATTCTCACAGAGGCCATTCCCGAACCTGAGTCCCACAAGTGAGATAACGCGATATACCAAGTACATCTACAATTCGGATGAGTCAAGTACACCAAAGCATCACTTCACGATCAGAGACCGCTTGAGACACACTAAGCGTAATCCACGGGAGTTACAAGTGACCATTGCCGTGGTGCTTGATGTTGACCCCGGCAGAGTTTCCATTCAATCACCGAAGATCACATATGTGAAACTTCTCATAAATGTTCGGCAGATTGCTAAGACTGCGTGGGACTCTAGAATATATCACTTGTGTCCTTATTGATGAACAACAAGCGATGTCATGTCAAGTGTTCCTATGAGATCTTTTGATGAATCTCGTGGCTCTAGACTCAATTAGTGCATTTTGGTTTTCCGAGTGGAGACTAGGGAGAGGGTCTCCTTCTTCAATACCAACGATCTCTAAGAGAAAGTCAATAGATTATGTAGGGTTCAGTGAGAATGAAACAAATCCTTTTGAGAGGAATTGAGTGGCTAGAAGGTTTAGTGCAATGCGCCACCGGGTTCATGACGCCTTTGTCTTCAATACCGGTGTCATCTAGTGACAACCAAAGAGAGATGAATTGAACCCGTTTCGCCTCTAAGGTTGAATATGGAGGGCTATTTTTTTCACCCTTTCTTTTACATTTCTTTTAATTCTTCAACCCTTCTTTCTCCTTTCTCACATTACTCCTTTTTCAATCATACCTAAGGACTTCTAGTTCTAAACTATGGGTATTGTCCTTGGGTAGATCCCTCCGGTTCGTGGATCATAGAACCAATTTCCTATCCTTAGTCACCTTATAACTCCGTGATCGTCCTATTGTTGCCATAAAACCATTTTTCATGAAAATCTCGAGTGTTTATGATAGAAAACATGTTTGAAACACCGTGAGTTTTGTATTTTCGTAAACACTCCCTTCACATGTGCTTATAAGTTCCACGTAAATCGCACGGTGAGAGTAGAGTTCGACTTTTGAATTGATCGACTTTAAATGAACAAGACCGATTCGAGACACGTTTACATCACTAGAGAACTAGCTTGAAATTATTACCCGCCCTGGTCAAGTCATAGAAAGTTTCTCGAGATGGTACATTTACTAACATTGATTCCCGTCAATTGTTGGTTCCGTCTCGAGTCGAGCTCATTTTGAGATTCAAACAACGATTTTGATCACATTTGAATCACGCTCTCCCCTCAAAATAGCATTTCGTGATATTTTGATATCGACGGATTAAACAACATTTTAGAATCTTTTGGGAGACAAACGGATATGATTTAAGCATGAATTTGGAACATTTTTTTATACTCCCCTTTAATAAAGCATAATCAATTTAAGGGTTTTAGAGGAGTTATCTTGAGCACAAAAATTTGAAAGATTTTGAAAATCTTTTGAACAATCTTGAAAAAGTGCTCAAGATGATGATGATTTCTCACCATTTTTAAATGTAGTGCACTGAAGCGTACACTTGATTTTTCTTTAAAAATTACGAGTTTTGATTTGAAATGATCAAAAGTCATCATTTTAGTCCGGGTTTTGTACTGAAGTATACGAAAGCCATATTATGAAGAAATTTTGAGAAACGACATGTTTTTAGAAAACATATTAAAGAACTCTCGCTCAAGCATCTGTACATGCCCGTATCATTGTTGAATGACATTTCTAGATACGTACAGAATATCGATTATACAAGAGACATGTCGTGAGAAGAATATTTTTGTATTTTTGATTTGATATTGTTTTTGTATTTTTTGAAAGTTTTATATTTATATATTTTGCTTTTGTTGGTTTTTCAAATTTTGTTTTTGTTTTCAAAAATATTTACAAATAAGCTTTTGGAAAATCATTTTCAAGAAGATTCGAGAAGACGTTCTAACTCCTCGGGGTTAGCTTCAGATTCCAATTGGTCGGACTAAATAGTCAAACCTTTCTTTTGGAAGGGCTTTAGTTAATAGATCGGCGAGTTGGTAATCTGCCTTCACGAAAAATAATTCAACAAGACCATTTTCGACGTACTCTTTGATGAAGTGATAGCGGACTCGATATGCTTAGTCTTTGAGTGATGAACAGATTGCATGATATGGCTATGGCACTTTTCGAGTCACAATACATAGGTATTTTATCGAAATTAAAACCATAACTGTGAGTTGTGTTCTCATCCATAGAACTTGAGCACAACACGCAGACAGAGACACATACTCACTTCGCCGTTGAAAGTGCAAAGGCAATCTTGTTTCTTTGAAGACCGGATGACTAACTTTTCACCCAAAATTGTGCTCCTCCGGATGTACTTTTGTCAGAACTTGATCACCGCGTGGTCCGCATCCGAAAAGGCAATTAGATCAAACCGGATTCCTTTGGATACCAAAGTCCCATGTGAATGGATGTCTTGGTGCCGAAGATCCGCTTAACCTCTTTGAGGTGCGATTCGGTAGGCTTTGCTCGAAACCGTGCTAATAAGCAAACAAAGAAATGAATATCGGGTCGACTAGCAAGAAGATACATGAGAGAACCAATCATGCTTCGATATTTCTTCGGATCAATAGGTTTCCCAAACAAATCGGCTCCAATTTTTGGTGAAGTTACCATTGGTGTTCCAACCGAGTCACGATTATCCATACCATGATTTTTCAAAATCTCGGTTGTGTATTTAGCTTGATTTATAAAAATTCCACGAGGACCTGATGTATTTGTAAACCAAGAAAGAATTTTAGTTCCCCATCATGGACATTTCAAATTTGCTTTTCATGAGATTTTCAAAGTGTTTTGAAAGATTCGGATTAGTGGACCCAAAGATGATGTCGCCCACATAAACCGAACAATCAAAATGTCGTTTTGCATTTTGTGTAAACAAGGTAGGATCAACTGCTCCTTTGGTGAAATTGTTTTGGATAAGGAAAGAGGACGGTTCATTATACCACGCTCATGAGCTTGCTTTTAAACCATAGATTGCCTTTTGAGTTTGTAGACGTAGTCCGGATGTTCCAAGTCGATGAAGCCTTCAGTCGACTCACGACACTTCTTCTTTCGTAGTTCCATTCAAGAACGCGGTCTTAATGTCCATCCGATAAACCGTGATGTTTTTCTCGAGTGCATAGGCTAAGAATATCCCGATCGCTTCTAGTCTAGCTACGCGCGAATGACTCTTCAAAGTCTATCCTTCCTCTTGTCTCGTATCCTTTAGCCACAAGACGAGCTTTGTTGAGAATTACGATCATCTCTTCATCCCTTTTGTTCTTCCATAACCATTTGAGATCAATGACGTGAATGTCAATTGGTCTTGGAACCATTTCCCAAGAGTCATGAAGACGGTATTGAGAAGTTCCTCCCGCATCGCTTCTATCCATGCAGTTCTCGCCATTGCCTCGCGAATATTCTTTGGCTCTATATTGCTAATTGAGCAAAGGTAAATGCATAAGTCGAATCGGTGGCAAGTTGGCGCCTCGCTCGAATTGGCCTTGAAGGTTCACCAATAACTTGTTCAATTGGGTGGTCTTTTGTCCACTTCGAGTAGTAGGATACCGCTGGTTAAACGTAAGCAAGTTAGATGGTTCTCGTAAGCTTGAGGATGATTCAATGATTCCGTAGGAAACGGGTTTTCAAATAAGTCTTCATCTAACGTTGCATCGTTTTGGTTTTGGTTTTGCTCATCAACCTTTGGTAGAACGGGTGCAATAAGCGTAGTAGATGTAGATGATGTGATGGAGTTGGTGCATTGGTTTCGACCGTTGTAGATGCATCGTCTGCTGGTGGTGGAGGATGATTTTGAGCGGGTGCGCTGGAATGATGGTTTGATGCATTTGTCGAAGTTCCACCATAGTATTCATCGAACATTAACTCAAGAAATTCTCCCATTCTTGTTCTTTAGGATTGTCAAACGAAGTTGATTGAGCTCTTTGAGGTACGAGTCCCGAATCGATGTGTCCGTAAGTTCCGGTTTAGTGCGGGTTCTAGAGCGAGTCTCTCGAAGCCATATGTGAAAGTTCATCAAATTTCACATTCATCGTCTCCATGATTCTCCTAGTTCTTACGTTATACACCCCGAATGCCCTCGAGTTATCGAATATCCAATGAAGATTCCAATATCACCTTTAGCTTTCAATTTACCTAGATCTTCTCGTCGCTCGTCGGATAGCACAAAGCGCCAAACACGTGAAAGTAAGAGATATCGGGTTTTCGTTGTTCAAGTCGATACGGGTTTTATTGAATCTAGGATGGATTAGGGATCGGTTCGAGTGAAACAAGCGTTGGCAACAACATCACCCCATAGAAATAACGGTGCACTAGAATAGATTAGCATTGTGCAGCGGCTTCCACAAGAGTTCTATTTCTTCTTTCAACTACCCCATTCTCATTGTGGAGTTCTAACAAGCGATGTCCGATGTGTAATTCCAACATCTTCAAAATAAGTTCTTAACTCGATTAGTGAATTACGTGTCGTTGTGCATTCTTACAACTCTTATAGGAGCTTGAAGAAGTACTTGAATACGCTTGTAAAGGTGATGATGATGCCCGGTGCTTCGCCTTTTGATCTCGTAAACTTAACCCATGTATATCTCGAATAATCATCGGCGATAACAAGAATATACTTTTTCCCATTAATGCTTTCAACTCTCATTGGGCCACATAAGTCCATGTGCAACATATGCAACTTTGCTTCCGAACTAGGTACTGGATTTGGGTTTATATGATGCTTTTTGATTTTCCTTGTTCTCATGATGGACATAAGTGATCCTTGGTGTATTTGAACTTTGGAAGTCCGTTGACGATGTTGTCTTTGGCAAGATTGTTGATGGTGTCAAAATTGAGATGGATAACCGCTCGTGCCACAACCAGATCGTGTTCCGATGCTCGTGTCATAAGACATATTGGTGATGAAGAGGCCATTTGATTGATGTCGATAGCATACTGAGTTTGTATCACGATTCCCGCTAAGAGATCGGTGCCATCCAAGTTTCTAACGGCAAGCATTTTTCCTAAAAGCAACCTCTAAATCTGCATCACAGAATCGCCCGATCGAGAACAAATTGTGTCCCAACCTTGGACATAGTAAACCCGAGTGATCAAATAATTTCCAAAAGGTAGATCTCCATAACCCATGATAGTGCTACATGATCATTTTCAAACGTCGGTTCCCATGAATTGCCGACGAAATTGATCACCGACTTCAGATTCCGGTCATGTGCTTGGAGCAACCCGAGTCAACGATCCAAAGACATATTTCAATAACTCGCCAATCATGTAAGAAGAAGATTTTGGAAACCGTTTTGATTTTGGTTCCTTTGGGTTAGAGGTAAAACTCGATCACACTCATAGAAGTTATCTATTGGTAAGACAGTGCATTACTCATTCTACCATTCTCGAGTGTGAAAGTTCTACCGTGTGGTTTCCAAATGTCATCCCTAAAGTAAACAAGATGCTCCTTATCGTGAGTGTAAAGCCTAAGTCTTGCAACTAGTCTTCCTATACGCTTAGCATAAGTTCTTTTGGGAACATTCTTCTTAACAGCTTAACAATCTCATTCTTAGAAACACAATCATCATGAAAATTAGTTAAAGATTTCTTGCAAGTTAAACAAAGCAGATTCAACACATTCATTAGACTTAGCAAGTTTCATAGGTTCATTACATTCGGATGAAATGTCTTTCTTATTACAAAGCGGTAAACCCTAGGGTGTTCTTCTACTTTCTTCTCTTTATTCAAGCGACTACTCTTAGAGGCAAGCGAGAATCTATTGTTCCTTGTATTGCTCTTAGGCTTTAGTCTGCTGCTCCTAGAGGTGCTTCCTAGTCCTGTAGAAGGTAAGGCACACTCATTAGGATTCACAATCTTATCTAGAAGGGGTTTCACTTTCCTAGTCTCTTTAGAGTGCTTTTCTAAACTTATGTCGTTTGTTCCATATGTTTTAGATGTGGAAGCGCACGCATTAGTGGTACTCATCTTAAAAGGCCGGTGCTAAAACTTTTGGTTTCTCGAGAACCGCTTTTCCTTTATCAACATTTTGTTTAGGTGGGGCGGTGGAGTGACTGGTTTTGATGAAACATTTTCTCATTGACTTTTTGAGGAGGCATAGAAATGTACATTTTGGTTTTGAAACCGGTTTGGGAACATTTGTTTTTCCGCAAATAATGGTTTTATAATCACAAGATCCAATGCCTTTTCTTTTGACTTTCGGTTGAGCCCTCAAAATATCATTTTTAGCTTTCATGTCATTGTAGGCACGCCATACGACAATTTGTCATATTTGCATTCCTCGCTTTTTCGATCAAGTTGTTTAAAATATGACACATTTTCTTTTCAAGTTTCTCAAGTGCTTTTCATATTTTGAAACAATTTTGAGGTCTCGATCGAGTCTTTCATGATCTTCAATGTAATATGTTTGCAAAATGATGGACATAATATCAAGAGTCGAACATCTTCAAAGAGAGTCATTTAAATTTTCCAAAACTTTGATTTGTTCAACACGGTCATTAGCTTGCTTTACCAGGATTTATGGTCCTTGACAAAGTCGCTTGTTTCTTTCAAAACGCTTGTTCAAAATGAATTACCCTTGCACCGATGGCATTCGGTGAGGGCAATTTGAGTTTCAAAAACTTTCTTTGTTCGATGTCAAAACTAGAGAACCGCTTGTTAGTGTAATAGTGGTTTTAGTTTTAACAAGGTGTCTTGAAGATCCACAATTCTAGTTTTCACATTGTCTAAAATACTTCTCGCATCACTTGTGTTAAAATAATTGTTTGAAGACATTTGTTCAATGTTCGAAGAGAATTTGAGACAACAACCGGTTTTGAAACAAATTTTGAAATGTGTTGACTCTTTGTTTGAAACACTTGATGTGATGGAAAACTTTGACTTTTCTTTTGATTAACAAAAGTAATTCCGTTAATTTTGTTCCATTTGTTATAATCAATAGGTTTGATTTCGGATTCTTTTGTTTCATTTTTGATCTACTCTCCTCGAGATAGTTCTAACGCTTCAAGAGAATCACGAACAATAATAGGTTTATGTAAAACATTTCCATTGTTTAACACATTCGAGATTTCGAGCTTTCTTGAGGAACGAAGAAGGGTCGCTACTAACCGCCATTCTATTAGTAGTATGAAAACGCGATTTACTTGATTAGAAAGCATCTTGATTGTTTGAGCGAGAATGACCCGCTTTAAGAAGCAAATTTTCCAAAGTTTGGATTTTTTCATTTTTATCAAGAATTTCATCAAGAAGAGAATCTTCTCGCTTTGAAAAATCAAGAATCAAGCTCTTCTTCTCTTTTCAAGATTAGAAAACATTTCTTTTGTTTAGAAAGTTGGTTATTTAAATCGAAATTTCCTTGTTTAAAGATTTAATTTTAAGTTCAAATTCACATCAAGTGTGTTATACTTGATTTGCAAAAGTTGTTCTTTAGAAACCAAATTTCGATAACCAATTTCTAATTCGATTCTTTGTTTTTCCGAAATTCAAAGGCTTTTATGTTCTCCTTGTAACTCTCAAGCTCGTTGGTCAATTTAGCATTGGCGACCTTAACTTCGCGATTGACCTTTTAACTTTCTCAATTTCAATGCCACATTTATTGATTAATGATTCAAAATAAGCACGTGTTTCCTCATCGGCCTCGAGATTTTGTGCCACGTCTCCACTAGGATCCACATCCGAGTCTCAAAGTTAGTATTGCTACAACTCGGATTGTCCGGTATGTATCATAAGTAGGTGCTTGGCCACGTAATGATGTTCGTCATGAGTAAACACATCAAATATGACATTGTTATAGCATGGATCAATGATTGGTACCTCGGACATCTGCGTTGGCCATAGGCAGGGAGGTGCGTTAGAATCGTTGTCGATTTAGTCTCTCAAGATTTGCCATGAAGATGCGGTTTGCATTGAGTTCCTCGAGGTCTTCCAAATCATCCATAATAGCCATGAAGTCATGTTCCTCAAGACTCAATTGAAGTCAGATTGTTCCTTTTGTACCAACATGATAGCTTTCAAGATACGCAAGATCCTTCTTTTTCGCTTAGTAGGACAATTCCGCGCTATGTGACCCAATCCTTGACAGTTATAACACGTAACCTCGATTACCTCGATTCACATTTCCATAATTCCCAATGACCTGAGTCGCAACATTCCTATTCTCGACACCATCGCTTATTCCCAACATTCGACCCATCCGACACTCCCGATTCGAACCACTGACACCCATTCGAAATCCAAGAAGATATCCTCGCCGATTCCCAAGAACTCAAACATTTGTCTTTGATTACCCATGTTCACACCCTACCGTGCAATTTGCTCGCTATAGTGTTTGATGAAACCGTTAGTTGTTGTTAGTTGGTGTGGAATAGCGACCTCTGAATGCTTTACCCAATAAAGAGAATACTTGAGACAAAGCTTCTTCGGTTCCATTTCAAGATCGGTGATTCCTTGTTCACAGTAATGTTTTTGTTCGTGGATAGTTTTGTTGTTGAGGGATGTATTGTCGCGAAGTTGTTGTTAGTGGAAGATGATGAAGGTTGTTGTTGTGTATTCACCGGAGTTTGAGTCTTTGCAATGAGTGCCAATGGATCATGATTCTTTGCTAATCTTTCTTGCGACTTCATTCACTTCTTTTTGGTTTTGTTTCGTAAAATCGTTGAGTTGATCAAAGTTCACTTGATGTAAGTCTTTTGTTTGGTTGACAATAGTGACATATCGTCCCCATTCTTCCGGTAGATTGTTCAAGAACTTGATGTTGCTCACGATAGTTCCGGTGTCAACTTGTTTCGATCGGCTCATTCATTAAAGTGCGTAACCTTCCATAGTAGGATTCAATGGATTCTCCGGAGTAGATGTAAACTTCTCCCAAGCGATTAGCAACTTGTTCTCTATGTCTTGTTGACCAATTTTGCTCCATGACAAAGTCGCCTAACACGCTCCCACATATCGAAAGCGGTTTCTAACCGCTCACAGCAAAGAAAGATGTCTCTTGGTAAACCCAGTTGGACAATATGAATTGCCATGTCATCTGCTTCGACTTGTTTCGATCCTCTTGAGTATTCCGATTCTTTTGAAGACTAAAAAATGGTGGGCGGGAGGTGTTGCATCAGCATTTCGTGTTCTTGGACTTGTCGAGGTGTGAAGGGTCCATCCGAATGGATTTGATCATCAATTTTCCATTAGGTTTTGTCTTGATGTAACAAAGCATTCGACTTGTCCATTGAAGATAACCACCTTTTTCCAACATAGGAGGACGGTTTTCGGCACCGGCTACATGAATATCTTGTTGAGTTGCCATTGATGAAGTTATGATATGATAAAGTTGATGTAGGATCGATTCAACGATAAAGGAGTTGTGGTTGATGAAGATTAAGCTCGGTTGATGTAGTGAAAATTTGCTCTAAAAACTTAAAAACCTCAATAACTTCTGTTCGGAGCATTTTTAGTACTTGAAGGTTGACCCAAATAGTTCATTCGGCGGTCTATTCTCCTCGTTCTTACGGTCGTTTTGATGGGTAGATCGCTGAAAACGGAGTTACGGTTCAAAAGTTATAGCCGTTTGAAGTTTTGATCACAATCTTACTCGTAAAACTGTTCTTATGCGTAGAGATGAGTGCTTATGCGTAAGATGCTTATGCGTACGAGTCCTTGTGCGTAAAAAGCTTAGGCATAGAAATCCTTATGCGTAGAAATCCAAGTTACGCGTAAACTTAAGGTTAAACGTAAGTCTTATGCGTAAACGTTAAGCGTGAAAGAAGAGTACCACCACGACAAGAGTTAACTTATGCGTGAGAGCTTACTCAGAAGCTTTCGCTTATGCGTAAGAGTTGGTTTAAAACCAAAATCCTTTACACCATCACAACAGAAAAGATATCCGAAAGTCGAAGTGTTCCACACACTTATCCAAGTGAGGAAGCAATCGAGTCACCTTTGTTGCATGAAGATTCGTTACCCAAAAATTATGCGAGAAAACTAGGGTTTGACTTTCTTACGCGTAAGATTAGGGTTTTGACTTACGCGTAAAAATTTCCAACGATTCAAACAATTTTTTTGCACGATAGCTTCCAAAACACTCAAATAGCAGGAAAGTATTGACCTTAAACACCCAAAATGCTTTTATGCTTACGCGAGAAATGAACAACGAAATCAAAGCGAGTTTAAAACGATTTAAAACACGTAAAGCTTCGAACTTTTTGCCAAAACTAGAATCTTTAACACTATATAAACCTTAGACCATAAGAATCTTGAAGATTTAAGTGCAAAAATAAAAGTTTTATGCGTGAATCTTTGAGAACGAAACTACGCGTACACTACACAAACAAAAACTTCAACCAAACACTCCTAAACAATTGTTAGGCGATTGATACCAATTGTAGGACCTTATATCTATCAACCTTATCACAAACCCAATATGTATATCACTATACGCGTAACAACACGTTAACCACAAACACAAACAAAGCGTAGAAATAAGGAGAGAAAGATTGGTGACTTGATGATGATATAAGTTATGCGTATTGATTCGTGCCAAACCGTCAAGTTTTCTCACACAAGCTGGCCACTTGTGAATGGCCAACCGTAAGAAACTTAAAACAGCTCAGACACAAATGCAATGAAGTCCAGGAGAGTATAGTGTTTCCGTGTCGTTAAGTCCCAACGAGAACAGGCGAGAATAGTCAAACGATATAGTGATCGAGAGGATTTGAACTAAAAGGATTGTGATTTGATTATACTAAAAGAAAAAGTATATAAATTACAGGGGCTTAAATGCAAATTAAAGGAAATTAAAAAGACAAACTATATTAAATAAATGCTATCACTATTTTTAAACTGATGTTTTTGATTTTTCTTTTATAAAACTTAAATTGAAAACTACGTGACGTACATAAGAAAATGTGAAACTGAAGCAGTATTAATCCTAAAAATATGAAAATGATATTTTTACAAACCTAATGATATGAGAAAATTTTAAGAAAAAGAAAATTATTTTTATAACTATTTATCTAATTATTATTAATTAAAAACTATTTTTAACTATTTAATAATAACCTAAAATACAAGAAAATATAAAATAAAGCTAGAAAAATATAATTATGACTTGGAAAAATCTAAAATAACTAAAAGAATTTTCAAAACTATTTTATATTTTTACGATTATTTTTCTATTTTTATGAATTAAAACTATTTAAAACTAATTAAATTGCTAAAATTACAAATTTAACTATGAAAATCTGGAAAAATAATTTTTACTTTTATATTTATCTTAACTTAGGAAAATGAAAACTTATTTTTTGAAACTTTTCGAATTATTTGTATTAAATGCTAATTAAAAGACTTAAAACCGATTTAAATCAAGAAAAATACCAAACCGACTTAGAAAAATCTGAAAAATTCAAGAAAAGTCTAAAATAATATAGAGAATCTAGGAAAATAGAAAAACAGGGGTTGTGTGTGGGATTATGCAATCAGAATGCAAAGAGCTTATAAATAAGCACTTATTTTAAGCAATGGTCACAAATGCACACCAAACTCAAATGTAAGTCATACTATGCTAAAATTAACCAAATGAAACAAGTTTCCACAAGCCTTAACCTCTGGATTGCAAGCTCAAAAGATTTGATGATTTGGACAATGTCTTTAAAAATCGGTTGAAATGACAGAGCACAAGCCACCCAATAAGCGAAAATGAAAATGTAGATTGGAACTTGAAATAGACACGCCAAGAACTAGTAAACCAAAAATGAGACCTATACAAGCTCTATTGAGCTTGTGGCAAACTCAGAAGATTCTCATGCAGACTCAAGTTAATCGAGTCGGTACGTGGCAACCAAGCCCATTTTGATAAGCCTTTTTGAAGCTTGAGAAATTTTTGTAAAATTTTGCAAAAATCATTTATAGAACCTAGACCAGTTGAAGTTGCAAATGCCAAAGTTTCAATGGAATTGACCCAAAAATGATTACATGGAACTTATGTAAAGTCTTGCCAAAACTGGCTTTTGTGGTTTTTGACTTTTGACCAGTAATGAAATGTTGACTAATTTGAACTTTGAACCTAGATTTATGAACTGAAATAGATGTAATATGACAAAATAAAGCTACTGCAATCTATGTTCAGGATATTTAAGCACAAAACAAGCTTATGCTTTTCCAAAATCCTAATAGTTAAGTATTTAAGACAGATTAAGATGAATTTGACTTTTGAGCTAATGCAGGCACACTTTTATGACTAGAATGGTTACAAAAGAGCTACACAAGCCTAAATCAACAAGTTTCTACCACTGAGCAATCCTCTAATACAGTTTAAGCAGTAAATCCAAACACACCTGATATGACTGATTTATAATCAAAACTGAGCTAAACACTTAACTAGCTAAAGCTATTGATCAAACTGAGCTTAATTGACCTAAATACAACTATTTAACAGATTTAAACTATCTATAATTACAAATACAAGTTAAAACACAATATGCAAAATGAAGTGGAAATAAAATGAGATATCTACTCACGTGTGTCCAAATTGTTTCATAGGCTAAAACCAAACCCAATCCTACACTAGACCTAATCTATTTCAACCCAAATCAACCTCTGCATCAACCCATATCATCACCAAATCCAATTTTAGCCCAGTTTGACGTTCTTTGACCAAGAACCAAGTTTGCTTGAAACTGATATATAAGCTTGCAAAAAGCTATGTGGAGCTTAAATAAACTTGTTTAAGCTTAAAATAAGCCACTAACAACTTGAGCAAGAGAATTTTGAAACTGTAATTTGAAACGATGAACAAATAACTTGATACTTGATTAAACTTTAAAATTAATACTTGAAATGAGTTACAAATACTAAGAGGCTTATGTTTAATACATTAAAGCTTAAAATTACACTTTAAAACACTAGTTGAGATAACTTAAATAAAAAATGACATACAAAGAAAAATTAAAACTAACTACTGCCTTCTCTCTTCTCCTCTTTCTTCTTTTTATATGCAAAAGGTCTTGCCACCTGTTTCTAAGCACATTCCACCACTCTTGTGAGCCAATGGATGAGTAGAGGTCATTTTGGCCATTGATCCAATTTTGGCGGGAAAGGGTATTTTGACCTCTGGCCCGAGGCTAGCGACTAGGGGGGTGGATAGGTGTGATGATGAGGGGGGTTGAGGGGTGAGAGGATAAGGTGAGAGGTGGATGGGAGAGGTGTTAAGCTTTTGCAGGCAAGTGGGGAAGGGAAGAGGATAAGCAGGGCCGCAAAGGTTTGGTTTGACTGGGGATTTGACCAAGGGTCCAAAAGGGAGGTCAAATGGTTAAAGGGGGTCAATGGTTCAAAATGGTTCAAAGGTTCATGGTTTAGTTTAAATAACAAGGACTAACTTTGCAATTTACGAAGATGAGGACCAAACCGCCATTTTCTCAAAAGCTGTTTCAAGGGTCACTTTTGACAAGCTTTAATAGTACAAGGACTATTTTGACATTTTCAAATTTTCAAAGGACCATTTTGCCAAATTTCAAAGTTTAGGGACCTAAGTTGTAAATTTGCAATTTTAAATCTCAAGGACTAATTTTGACAACTCATGAACTAGGGACTTGAAATGATATTTTCTTTATTTTGTTTTACCAGGACCTTTTTTGACAACTTTTGAAACTTGGGGACTAAAGCGCCAATTATGCAAACTTGACGCGTTTTTACCATATTTTGATATTTTGCATTTAAAACACATAAAACACTTATTTGTGATATTTTATCATTTTGATACATTCGAAAGTGTTTTCGAGATGTTTTGCGATTTAATTGGTACAAAATGATGAGTATTTAGACACTCATCACGTATGTATGAGTAGAGATGAAAACAATAAGATGTTATATTACTTCAAAGGAAAACACACACACACACTCAAGCACACCCCTCAAATGAGACTTTGAGGGGTATTTATAGTCTAAATACAAGTGGCCTAAAGGGCTTTGGCTTGGGCCTCGTGGGCTTGGACATGGGTTGGATTGGATATAAGGAAAGCTTAACTAAACTAGTACCCATTTAGCTTAGTCCAATCCACGAGCCCATTGACTATTCTAGCACGATATCTAACACACGTTACAAAGTTCCTAAACGTGAATGACCATCACTTCTAATAAAACTTTTAAGGCTAACAAAGAATATTTTTGTTGTTTTATCAGGTTTTATATTTTTGTATTTTGTTTTTGAAAAATATTTACAAAAGAGATTTTGGTGTTTGACGTGTTTTAAGACTGTTTTAGAGGTCATCCAATTCCTCTTGAGTCAAACACCTCATACCAATCCGGTGGACCAACTCATTAAACCTAGCGGGAGGCAAGGCTTTGGTGAGTAGATCGCCAATTGGTATTCTGTACTCCATGGTATAATTCAACTGCACTGTTCTACATGGTCCTTGATGAAATGATAGCGAAGATCGATGTGCTTTGATTTTGAATGCCGAATCGAGTTGCACGAGATCGCAATGGCACTCGATTGTCTCAAGACATGGGATTACATCAACACGTAACCATAGTCTTTGAGTTGTGTTCTCATCCGGATGACTTGAGCACAACACGCGGACATTGCTACATATTCTCGCTTGGTTGATGACAAATGATGTACAATCTCGCTTCTTCGATTGCCAAGACGCCAGTTTATCACCAAGAAATTGTAGTGCTCAAGTACTTTTCCGTGAATCTAAACATCTGCGTGATCAACATCTAAAAGGCGATTAGTTCAAAACCGAATCCTTCGGATACGGATCCCAAATTAATGGTTCCTTGATGTATCCGAGGATTCTTTTAGCCTTAGAGAGGTGGGTTTCAGTTGGTCTTGACCGATAACGGAGCGAGATAAACAAAGAAAGACAATGTCGGTCGGCTAGTTGTTAGATACATGAGAGACCCAATAATACTTGGTATTTGGTAGGGTCCACTAATTTCCCATGTAAATCGGTCTAGCTTCTTGGTATGAGTCATTGGTGTGGCATAGGTGTCACAGTTTTCATTCCAAATTTGTTTAACAATTCAAGGGCATATTTGGTGACTCAAGAAAATACCACGGGGTGATTGATGAACTTGCGGTCCTAGAAAGAACGTAAGTTCACCCATCATGGACATTTCAAAATTTTCTTCATTAGTTTTGCAAAAGCGATTGAGTACTTTTTATGTGTAGACCCAAAATGATGTCATCCGTAAATTTGAACAATTAAGATATGTGCCCGTGATATTGTATAAAAAGAGTAGGGTCGACCGAACCTTTGGTGAAATTATTAGCAATGAGGAAAGATGATAGCTTATCGCACCATGCCCGAGGAGCTTGTTTGAGACCATAAAGAGCTTTGTTCGGTTTGTAGACATGGTTCGGGAACTCGGGATCAACGAATCCTTCGGTTGGTCGACATAAACCGTTTCTTTCGGTTGTCCGTTGAGAAACGCAGGTTTGACATCCATCGAAAGACCGTCATATTCATATGAGTCGCGACGCGAGAAATATCCGAACGACCTCAAGACGAGCAACCGGAGCAAAGATTCTTCAAATTCTATTCCTCTTCCCGACGATAACCCTTAGCAACTAGACGTGACTTGTTTGACACGTTCCCTTGACATCCAATTTGTTTTCCAAATCCATTTGAGACCAATGCGTAGACCCACGTTGGTCGTTCAACCGCTTCCATACTTCAAGATGTTTGAATTGGTTGAGTTCTTCTTGCATGGATTCAATCCGGTTGTCTTTTGTCATTGCGTCTTTAATGTTTTAGGCTCAGTTAGCGGACGGTGAGTGCATAAATGCAATGTTCACCATCGTGAAGACGTTGTCTCGTAACGATTGGTTGATTCGGGTTGCCAATAATATTAGCGGAGGATGGTCTTTTGTCCATCGATGTGTAGATGGTTGATGTTGGTATACATTGTGCAGATTTCGAGGATGGTTTGTTGATGATTCCGCGACATCGGTGCTAGCGATCTCATTAGCAAACGGGTTAAAGAACGATTTGGATCAAAATCTGCGGTGGGGTACTTCATTAAGAATATCATCATGGTTCATCATTGTTGGAAGCGGTTTGTTCAACTGTTGTGGTGGAGGCAATCGGTGGTTCTTCTTCAATGATGAGTTGTTGTAGCAGTGTATCGGTATAAGAGTAGTATCGGGTTGAGCGGTGAAACAATGGATAAACTCGAGCACTTTCATCAATATCATCACCGAGCAGGAGCAAATAACCTTTCCATTTATTGACGAGTGAGTGGGGGCTTTGTTCGGTGATGATGGAGGTTGGGGAAGTTTAAGTGGTTGTGACCGGGTTCCAAGTGTTATACTCGTAAGCCATTTCCGTAAGTTCATCAAAATGAGCATGAATCGTTTCCATAACTCGCTTTGTCTGACGATTCGGATCCGTAACCTTTAGAATTCTCACAATATCCAATAAAGACGCCAATGTCGACTTTGGCTTTGAGCTTTCCAAAATCATCACGATCATTATTCGGATAGCATAGGGATCCAAATACATGAAAGTGTTTGAGATTTGGTTTATGGTTGTGAGAAGCTCAAAGGTGTTTTGTTGTGGCGTTTAGTAATCATAGAAGCGGTTTTGAGTATAGCATGCGATGAATCTGACACCATAAGTAATGTCTGAAGTTTAGCATTGATTAACATTGTTCTTGCAGCTTCCACTAACGTTCGGTTTCGTCTTTCAACAACTCCGTTTTGTTACGTGTTCGTGCAATAGATGTCGATGCTCAATTCCTACTTTCTCATAAAATTCACGAAGGGTTTGGTTAACAAATTCGGTTCCTTTTTACATTACGATTTGGTGGGCGGTGTTCCGAGTCGAACTTGAATTTTCGTGAGAAAGGCGATGATCATTTGTGGAGCTTGGTCTTTGCTTTGAAGAAAGTAGACCCAAGTCCATCGTGAATAGTCATCAACAATTACTAAGATGTAGTGTTTGCCATTGATCGTTTGCACGTGCATCGGGCCACACAAATCCATGTGAAGAAGATGAAGCACATCTTTGAGGCGTGTTCCACCTTTGAAGGAAAATGAGCACAGTGATTTTCCCTTGTTCACAAGTGAGCAAAGGTGATCTTTAGATTACGAAATCGTGGGAGACCTTCAACTAGTTTGTGTCGAGCATGATTGGTTATAGTTTGGAAGTTTAAATGTGAGAGACGACGGTTCCATAGCCGGATTTTGTTGATGTTGCCTTTGAAAGTAAGCGAGATGGGAGATGAAGCAACCATGTCTTGCATAGAGATAGTATAAAGACTTGAGTTACGCGAGCGGACATAAGGTCGTTTCCTTGTAGATCACGAATGAAACAAGATTTCTCCCCGAAAGCAACCTCCAAATCTCCATCACAATCGACCTCGAAAGCAGTTGTGAACGAGTCCTTCCACATAATAAACCCTGCTAATTTCGATGTTTCCATTGATATAGTCTCCGTAGCCCATGATAGGCTGAAGTGATCATTCCGAATCGGCGGTGCCAATGAACTTTGCAATAAAGTTTGATAACAGTTTAAGGTTGCACGTCATGTGTCGGGAACATCCGCTATCAACAATCCAGAGAATGATTTGTATCACTGCATTACACGGGCGACACGGATGGAATAGAAGTAGATGTGGAACCCGAAATGTTAGAGGTTCGGAGCGATTATAGTAGACATACACACATCAATAACTTTAGGCATCCATTTAAATCCTAGTGTGTTATATATCCATTTCGCCATCTATAACTACTATTTGCTTTAGTCTTAGTGAATACACTAGGTGGTACTACATTCTTTGGAGGTAAATTGAGCTACGGGGACAACAATGGTTGCCTTAGAATCTAAAGAGGCGGTCTACCAAGCACATAATTAGAATGATTAGTGGGCCTAGAGGTATTTCGATTCTTAGGATTCCGTAAGCGAGAGATTATAGCTTTAGCAACACATTTGTCATGACAATCGAATTCATACTTTTACGACAAATAACACAAGGTGCATCGTTGAATATCAAAAGTACTTAAAGGTTTAGCATTCGTTTCATCACTATTTCTATTACATTTTCCGCATTTAATATCTATAGTGGAAGCAACGTGAGTCTTATTCATAGTCCTAGGGTGTTCTTCTACTTTAGCATTCCTTATTGATCTTTTCTTAGGTCGCAACTTCCTATTCTTGATGTAGTCTTTGCTAGGCTGTGAAGTGCGGACGTTTGGAAAAGACGCAACTATTCTGTTTCAAGATAAGGAAGCACGTTAGCAACTTGTGTTTTGGCGAGAAGGCCTTCTAGGTTCATGATTACTAAGTGTAACAGTGCTAATCTCTTAATGATGGTTGGCGGAAGTTGTTCATACTTTCCTAACATTTCTCTTAACTTAGAGATAGTGTGAATCAAATCTTGATTTTTAGAGCGAATATTACCGACAAAATTCATTACTTCTCTAGTGTGTGCAAGATAATGATCAAGTTCGTTTGATGCATCATCACGAGTCTTTTAAGTAAATCATATATGACACCATATTCTGTTTAACTTTTACAAGTTCTTTTTCATATTTTGAGATTTTACATTTTAAAGACACGTTTTGATCATCCGATTGCTCAATTTTAGGATCGAAGATTTTGCACGAATCGAGCGATTTTGTTTTGAAAACAAGTTGTTGATTGTGAATATCTTTTGACACCAATTAAGACGATGTTTTGCATTGGAAAGTTCGTTAAGCAATCGTTCATTTTCGCCTTTTAAAGACTCGATCCGAAGCACATTATCAATATTCTTAACAGATTACCACAGAGTCAACGATGTCGCAGAGATATAATCGGATGCATATGACACGTAATTCAATAACACAACATTATGGATATCGGAAGACGATAACATCATTCAAGAGTCGATCAACATCTTTTCTTAACATTTTCTTTTACGTTTAGTATTAGAAATAGATGTTTACATTTTCGAAAACGACCTTCATCACTCCAAGTTCCTTATGAAAGTCCGTTCCCAAGACAATGCACAATTTTTCAAAATTTTAACATTTGGTAAAGATTTTTGAAAAATGTCTCTTTGTTCTCGCGCGAGGCGATTGAAAATGTTGAACTTTGATTTCGAATGATATTATATCTCATGTTGTAAAGTTTTGAGGTCGACCATGAAAATGTCAAAATATCTAAAATTTTGCGATTTTCGTGTTTTGAGTTTACTTCACCGATGGATGGTAAATGACCATAAATTTGTGCATAATCGGTTGGGTATTAACATTAGAAGACTCGACGTTTTTATGATAACCCTTGGTGTGTTAGAAGAATCCATTGGTGTGACGAAAGTGACCGGTTTTGAGTAATTAAAAGGTTTGTTGTAAACAACAATTTCTAATTTTGATCGATTCTCGTCTTACGCATCTAATTCCTCTTGACGATGATATTCAACAACACTCATAATGTAATTATCAATTTTATATTACGCTTTGGAAACTTCGAGATTTGGTCAGAATGCTTTGGTTGAAAGTTTAGGTTTGTAATCGGCAAGATTCGGTCTATATCCATTTGGATTGGGTTTAAAAGTAAACTTTTCAATAGCGATTCTTGACTCACCATGTTTGTAAACAACAGTTTTAAACTCTTTAAGTTTTGCGTTGTCGATAATTTCTTCAAGATGATCATCTATTTGTTTCGTTGAATGCTTTTGTATGCAGAGAAGCTGCTTTTGACAAGTTAACAACTAAGCCTTAGCTTTTGATTTTCCAAGGTGAGAGCGTTAATTTGCTTTTTATGTTCATGTTTGATTGTTCTATTTCGACAACAAAGCATTCTTGAGCGGCTAGATGATAAGGTTTTAAAAGGTACCATTTTGAGGGGTCGTTTAAGTCCTTATTTGATCACTTTTGTATCCGTTATTGCTTAATATCGTTCCTTTTCACTTCCGTTATTGCTTACCCTAATTACTACACTACAGCGATTAGGTTCTTTGCCTAGGGTGTTATAAAACTTGCTCGAAGAAAAGGAAGTTCCTTTGACCCCGAACCACGCGTGTAGCGTTATCAAGTTTTGGCGCATTCACGGGAATATAATAGCTAGTTAGTAGTCCACCTCGTTTAGGTTCTTTGCTTGATTCCTATCAAGTAAATTTTCTCATTTTAGCTTTCTCTTAGTCTATCCCCTTCTTCGTGACCTTTGTTCGTAACCATTTTCATTAACTATTCCGTAGCCGTTATGGAGAACGCGAACCGCCAAAACTGTCACCCAATCAACGAAATACACTACATAATCTACCCTTTCCACTCCAAAATGAGATCTTGAGGTTCCGGCAATATCATGATGAATCCTTTCCGAGGCGTGGACTCGAATTAAATATTTATTACAAAAGTCCTTTATCATGGTATTGATTTTGTTTCCACTACAATTCTTTTACACTCGTATCGCCCACGAAACCCAAAGGAGACTTGACTATGTAGCAGATGGGGATATTTGGGGACGTGGTGTTAAAATGCATGGGAAACCTTTGAGATTCACGCCCAATTTAGAAGTGGAACATGGGACCCAAAAGCGAATCTTTAGACCTATTTTCAATTTGGAAACTTGATCGGAAGGTTGTTTAGGAAGGAGATGATTAGAGTTGAGGTACCAAGGTGCATGTCATGGTTAGGCGCTACCACAAGTACAAAATGAATACATAGGTGATCTTGATAAGATGGAGGATAGAGTAGAAAATCAATCCCATCGGATAACCCACAAGTCCTACCATCACTTGAGGAACACACATCGCCTATAACTTACCGGAAGAAGTAGAAGATGTAGAACCTTTGGACCAAACGCCACTAGGGAATATAGGTTTAGATGCTTGTTGTCATGACCTCTCTCTTAGTCCTAAGAAAGTTCCTAATTTTGATGAACCGGAGCCTCAACCAAAAACCTTACCCAACTTTCCATCTTTAGATGTGAATCTTGGAATTGAATTAGGCCCCAATCCACCCATCAAAATAGATAGTCCGGGTAGTTGCTTGATAAAGGTGGTAGATTCTAGGCCATGTAGAGTGGAAGCTAATATAGGAGTAACCCATGACCTTACACACTTATATCACCCATTCATGGTTAATAACAAGAAACATTATGGGTTTAAACCGGGTTTATTAGGTCAAGATGGATCCTTAACTAAGAATCTTTTGAAGTTGATAGAAGATGATCCATTTTAGGAGAGAGATTTGATTCACCGCTACACCAATTGAATTAGGTAAGGTTATAATGAATGGAGCACACTCCTTTGAACACATAAATCACCCATCACCCTCTCCTCACGTAGCAAATTTCCACCCTAAGGGTGTGTATCGCTACTATCACCCGCACTTAAACTTAAGTGTAGGAAAACCTCCCTTTATCCGTTAAATAAGGGTAGAGTCGGGCTCATGACTCGAATAAAAACAAGCGCTTCTTGGGAGGCAACCCATGTGTATTTGTTTTTCATTTTCATTTGTGTGTCATATTTGTTAGGAATTAGAAATTCCGGTATTAAAAGTCGGTCACCTCAGTATATGTAATCGTTAGAAAGCTCGTAGTCGTAGTTCTTTTAAGTTAAGTAGTAATTTAGTTAAGTAACACCGTGGAGGACAGACGGGTCTTTACCCTTGTATGCACGATCCACGACCCATAGTGTGGCGATTTGTGTAAGACTATAAATACTCTCTACCTCCCAAGGTAGAGTTGGAACTCATAATAATATCTTTCACTTTCTCTCACTAAGTTCCCTAAACCTCTAACTTTCTCTCTAGAATTCCATCTATATGCTACTTTGTGTTATGGTTTGATGTGTATGTGAAAAGCTTATATCTAACAATTGGTATCAAGAGCCATGGTTTGATCATATCTTACACATCTTTGGATTTATAGTGGTTTTAGGTGGTTTTGAGTTTGAAAAAGTTTAGTGGTTTTGCATCATTTGGTTGATCTCTTGTGTTAAAGTTTGAATTTTGTTGGTACTTTTGTGTTTAGAATCATCAAAAGTGTTTAGGTTTTCATTTGGTAGCTTGAATCATCTTGTTTGGGTTGTTTTGGATTGAAAAGTGAAGTTTATTTGGTTTTCAAGCTAGCGACTTAGCTCTCGGTATAGTTTCTTGCTAGCGACTTACTTCACAGTTTTGTAGCGACTTACGATGTTAAAACTAGCGAGTTAGAGCTAGCGAGTTAAAGTACAAGTAGTGGAATCTCCACTACGGGTAGCGACTTGTTGTAGCGACTTGATCGATGTGAGTTGCTCTTTAGCGACTTGTGTTTCTAGCGACTTGTGTGGCAATTCTTTGTCAAAATTTGGCTAGCGACTTGGGTATGTGAGTTACTACTTAGCGACTTGCTTTCTATCTAGCGACTTGGGTTTCTAGCGACTTGGTTGTCTAGCGAATTAATTGGTAGCGACTTAGTGCTTTTGTTTCTAGCGACTTAGAGCCTTATCATCTAGCGACTTGAGTGATTGTTTACGGTTTTCTCTTGATTTAGTAAAATCCGTGAAAGAATCTATTTCCGGTTTAATCATAGAGTTATAAAATCCGTATAATCATTAACATGTCTACCAGCGTCCCTCTGTCATCTCCCCGCATTGCGAGGATGTTCAAGCGGTGGCTCGGATACTAAATCCACCCATGCTTGCAGGCCGACTACGATTCTTGGGCTCAGCGAATCAGTTGTATTGCCTTGGAAAGGAAAATGGTGTCAACATTCTCAAATCCATTGATGAAGGACCATATCGGGTTGAGGCGACTAGAGACATACTTGATACTAATGAAGATGGTACTCTGTTTACGGAATGGGCGGACCTAAGATGTACAATGAGCTTGATAATGAGGAGAAAAAGAGATTCGATGCGAGATATCGGGGCTTCAAACATTGTTCTTCAAGGTCTTCCTAAAGACATCTACAAGGCGATCAATCATAACAACGATGCAAAAGCGGTTTGGGATAACGTTAAGATGCTTCTCTCGGGTTGAATTAACTATGGAAGGCAGAGAATCCCAACTCTATATGAATTTGAGCACTTCAAGATGAAACCGGATGAGAGTGTCTATGAGTACTATGTGAGATTTCATAAGTTAGTGAATGACATGAGGAACATCGAATGACCATGCCTAATATTAATTTGAACTCAAAGTTTGTGAACAACATGAATCCCGAATGGCACAAGTTTGTCACATCTGTGAAACTCACTAAAGTTGAAACATACAAACTATGAGCAACTCTATGCCTTCCTCCTTGAGAATGAGAGACATGCCATGTTTGAAAAGTTGATTCTCAATCGGTTCAAAACCAACCGGGGTGAGACAAGTTAGTCTAATGACTCAACGACTTTCTACTCAAACATTGGAATCACAACCAAAGCATCACAAGTCATACCCTTGGGTAATGGTAATCACAAACTCATCCACGATCCTCGGTTCAAACAAGGCGATCTTTGATGCTGCGTGGGTAACATCATTAATCAACTTGCTCTTCTCATTAGTCAAAACATGAATTCTCTCCCACAAACCAACAACAACCTCGAGCGCATCTAACCCACATAATCAAGCCCTTTGTTAAAGATGGAAGGATCGTGGTGCAACGATTCGGGAAAGGCAGTATGATCGGGGAAGGGGTGGTCTTTGGTAGAGGATATGTGGGCAACGAGAATCGAGGAAGAAATGGTAACCAAGGTCAAGCCAAGACAATCAAATGCTATAAGCGTGGTGGTGAAGGACACATTGCAAGGCGCACATCTCAAAGCGCCCGAATCTTGATTACTTGAGAGATAAGATGTTCTTGGCACAAGCTCGGGACAATGGTCTGCGTTGGATGAAGAGGAATTCTTTGTTTCTTCTTGAGGGCAATGCCAAGACCTATGATGCGAGATGTGGATGAGCGACTGTTCGGGAGATAGGTCACAATCATCGAGCGCCTTTCAAGTCGTGTTGTGATGCATCGATTACGATGTAGATGATGGACCTCTGCTCACACAATCTTTATGGCTAGCATCTCTCCGATTGTTTCTCCCAAGATCCTTCTTCACCACATCTTGGCCCATCCAAGGACAAACTCATCTACGAGGTATTAAAGCTATCGATGATCTTGATGTGCAGCGGATGCATGACAAAGTACAACCAAGCTGAAACCTTTGAATCAAATATTGAAAATATGGGTAATATCAATATTGTCCCATACGATCAATCGTGAATCAAAGTGGAAGTGAAGTTGTACCAAGTGATGCATCTTCTGCGATCAACAATGACTATGTCTTTGATGAATACTTGCATGTGCTCACGATGATTACGTAATTTACGAACTAAATGCCTATAAGGGCGTGTTGCTATTTATGAACAACGCTAAATTTGAGTTGACCACTCGTGGCGGAAATGGATGACCAAGTGCGTCGATAATTAGAAAAAGTAATTTTAGAAGAAGTATTGAAACAAAATTAAATTCTTTGCAAGAAAAACTTTCTAAAAGCACTAAGCAAAAACAAGAACTTCAAGAAAATGTGAAAATGCTTAAGCAAGAATTTAATGCAAAAGAATCAAAGCTCTTGAGAGATTTTCTAATCGAAAACTTTGAAAAACAAACTTGAAAACAAGTTGTACATACAAGGAAACACCATTGATTGCTCACATGATCACTAAGCATAGAGTTCTAGCGATAAGCATAGTGTTCCCATTATAGATAAACCCGACCACAGTATGGAAAGATAGCAAAAGCGACTCAAAGTGTTATCTATGATGGAAATGAGATTCTTAAACCTAGACAAAAACCTAGTTGCGTTGAGTGCTTGAGGATGACAAGAAATTAGATGAAGTAACTAGGGAGAAGATGAATAAGAAACTAAATGACCCTAAGTGCAAAGAGAAGAAAGTAATTATCACTCCCCATGACTACAAGAAGGAAAAGCTGGATTTCCTTGAACAAGTTTAAGACTCGAGACATTGTTGACTCCCGAACAAGTCTTTTGGAAAATGGATTTAGATAAGCGAGAAAATGAAAATATTGCGATAACAAACCCTCCCTTTGGAAAATGCCTAAAACTCTGTGTATCCTCCTAACACACCAATGCATCTTGTTCCTAGAACAATTGCCACTAAAAGCAAGATCTTAATTAGCCAATCGTTATTTTCAACTATTTGTTGATTTTGAGAAAACTTGCAAGAAAAGGATCACACCCTTGGCATAGCGAAGGAGAAAGGGGTTTGAACAAATGAAAGAATGTTATTTAGCGAGGTCATGCCCTTCTTTAAACTTTTAAAGGATCACTTTGAGAGTCTTAAAAGGGGATAGAAAGCAGATATTAAGGGAATGGAAAAGGAATTTGATGCAATAATAGTTGAAATTAGTGATTATGGCGTGCACTAAAATATAATGAGATTGAGAGGAAGAACACGCATACATTGAATGAAAATCTTATTCTTGAATGTGTTGCTCAAGATGTCTTTTCTTTGCTTCAAATTGCTCTATTAATGCTTCAAATTTCATGAACTATCTGTGGCCTGAAAGTCTCCATGATCGTGTCATTGAGCTTGAAAAACTAATTCTAAACTAAATGAGAAAATTGAGCTGGATGATCATGACAATTTGGTTAAACATTTTCTAAACTAGAAGTTGAGTATTTTAATCTACAACTAAAATATCAACATCTCAAAGAAAATGTCAAAACTTCAAATTTCAAGACATCTTGGATGCTCGAGTTTGATGCGGTTTTCAAATTAACAAGCGAGATGAGCAGATTCATGCTCGATGTAACACGATCGAGAAAGTTGAAAGCCCAAATCTCTCAATTAAAGGGTCAAGCGAACAATATGCGGGCTCCCAAATGCCTCCTTCTTTAGATTCTCGAATTCTCAAGCGTTTCATCTTCAAAACCTAGTAAATGCTTTACAAAGGAAAGCGAAAGTTTCCTAGAAGAGAATGAAAAGGTTAAGCGTCATTTCAATGAGTTGTTTGAATCAATTAAAGTCACTCGTAACAAAAACAACGAACAAATAACTTCATTGCAAAGGAAATTGAGAATCGAAGAGTCGGGTAAAGGAAAATGCCAATGATCAATGAGGAGAATGTTGTATCTAAGGTTCACTCGGTAATAAATCGCTTTATCGTGACATATGTCCCCCTCACCTAAGGAACAACAAACTTGCCATTCAAACATATTTCTCATCCTTAAGGATTGCTTAGAATACTGCGTGAGATTGTTGAAGAGGATAAGCTAGAAACCTCATGATAATGCAATTGGACATGCATGCTTATATGCCAAACGATCTCAAGAAATCTTAGAATGTTTGATCACAATATGCCCAAAGACATTAGGTGAGAGAGTTAACCCCTTGATTCCATGCTCAATGCCTAAGGCCAAACATGACATGCACTCGACTCCCAATGTTTTGAATGAGAGCCGTAGTATACCCTTGAGTAGTTGATTCTAGATCATCAATGCTAGGAAGAGAACTCGAATGTGCCTTCTAGGAGTACTAATTTCGATAAAGCTAGCTTTATGAAAGTGAACCGTAGTGCACTGCATGTAGTTCGGATCGGCACATCTAAGCGGTGGTGCAAAGAGTAGTAAAACAAACTAATGTTCCCATTCCTCTACAGGAGTGTCGGTGACATTAAAGGGAGCGGTCAAAGTCTCAAGACAATACAAGGAATGATAAGACCTCTCAAGCTAAGAATGTGCCTTTGGAAGAGAGTAGAAGAACAATCTAGGAACCTTAAGTTTGAATCGAATAAAGCGAATCGTGTTGATTCTAGTATTAGCCATAGGCGTCTTGTAATTAATTGAATTCGATACTATTTGCAAACCTTGTGCGATGATTGCTTGAATTACATTTCTAATCATGAATGTGATGTTAATGTTACGCCTAATGATGTTAATTGTCCGATTAATGTTGTTAATGCTAAAATTCATGCTAAAAAGGCTAAAAGGCAAAAGCGAAAGAGTTAGAAAACAATGAAACCCCGGGAAGAACATTCGTGAGAATAGGCTTTTATTGGATACATTGGTCATAAGACTAATCGAGATAATGCCCACTAGAAAATGGATGCCTCTTGGTAGAACTATTCCCTTAAGAAGTGGTCTGCTTGTAAATAGGGCTATCTGAGACACTAGTATTGCATCTATTCACAATGATTCCATTACCTCACATATCGATATGAATGCTTCTATTTACGATGTGGGTGGTCCAGCTGTTGCTACTAACCAAATGGAACCCATTCTTGCATGGGGATCCCAAATATCGATTATCCATTCTTATGCGTGTTCAGCTGCGGATCGTTCAAATCGATTACGTGGTACACGGACTCAGTTGTTCCAAACATATATTTGGAGACGGTCACGGCTCATGAACCGTGAGCAAATTCATCGGGGCTATTAGATTTGGTAATGATCATTTCGGTGCTATTATGGGTTATGGAGATTATGTTGTTGGTGATAGTGTCATCTCAGTGTATTATGTGGAAGGTTTAGGTCATAATCATTCTCTGTTGGTCGATTACGTGATTACGATCTAGAAGTAGCCTTGAGAAAACATACACCTTTGTTAGAGATCTTAATGGAAAGGCTGTTGAAAGGAACTCGTGGCTCAAACCTTTACACTATCTCTATCGATGACATGATGAGAGCATCACCAATCTGCTTGTTATCAAAGGCTTCTAAAACAAAGTCATGGTTATGGCATCGTCGTCTCAATCACTTGAACTTGGCACCATCAGCGATCTTTCGAGAAAGGACTTAGTTGTAGGTCTACCTAGACTAAAGTATGAAAAGGATCATCTTTGTTCGACATGTCAATTGGGAAAAAGCAAAAGTATGCCCATAAACCCAAACCTACTAACTCTGTCACGAAGTTCTTCATATGATTCATATGGATTTATGTGGACCAATGAGGTGTGAGAATATCTTTGGGAAGAAATATGTGTTAGTTGTGGTTGATGATTATTCTAGATTCACAGGTCAAGTTCTTAAGGACAAAGGATGAAACTCACGATATCATCATCAAACTCATCAAGCATTGCGAGTTAGACTAAACAAAAGCGTCGAATCATCGAGCAGACAATGGGCGGGTTTGTCAACAAACAACTTAGTGAATTCTATGAAAGCGTTGGAATCGACCATCAAAGAAGTGTTCCACGAACCCCTCAGCGAGCGGTGTAGTTGAAAGGCGAAATCGTACTCTTGTTGAAATTGCTAGAACAATCTTGATCTACTCAAAGGTTCCAATGTTTCTGCGGGTGAAGCAATTGCCCTTGCATGCTACACACAAAATCGTTCCACGATTCACACCATTCATGGAAAAACTCCATATGAACTTGTCCACACGAAAACCTAATCTATCTTTCCTTCGTGTGTTTGGTGCCTTGTGCTATCCAACTAATGAGGTCAAGACTTGGGCAAACTTAGGGCTAAAGGCGACATTGGAGTATTTGTAGGATATGCACCAAACAAAAAGGATACGAATCTACAACAAAAGAACCCGAAATATCATGGAAACAATTCACGTTCGTTTGATGGTGACCGGTCAAATGGCTCTGGACACTCGACTCGGGACCCGCACTTCAAAAGCAGTCCTATTGGTTCATTTCTTGTTCCAAACTCCTCTCAAGAAACTCCATATGTACCTCCATCGAAGATGATGTAAAAGCTGTTTGATCCATGTTTGATGAGCTGTATGAGTCTACTACTAATGAGGTCTTGATCCTACAACGAGAGGATGCTCATATTCCGGTGAATGAAGTCAATTCATCGGTCTCAATATCGTAAGTCAAGAAGCACTGCTGCTTGATCCTTGATCTCATCAACAAATCATCTCTCTTCAAATGTACATCATGGAAATGTTTACGGCACCAATGATGAAGTTAATCCCTTTGCAACTCACGAAGATGCTCCATTTGAAAACATATTTGCTACTCACGAATCATCATCGAACCATCTTCTTGAGGAGACATCGACTCGGCTACTTGGTTCCTCAACAAATGCCACATGAACACCTCGGAAAATGGACTCACGATCATCCATTAGACAACATCATTGGAAATCCCTCTCGTCTGTATCAACCCGGAAGCAACTCGCAACCGATGCCTTATGGTGCTTCTTCAACTCCGTACTATCTAAGATCGAACCAAAAGGCGTTAAAGCGCCATGAATGAAGATATTTGGTTCAATGCTATGCAAGATGAAATTCATGAGTTTGATCGTCTTGATGTATGGGAGTTAGTACACTCTCGGCGTGCTATGATTATAGCTCTAAAATGGATCTTCAAAGTAAAACTTGATGAGCATGGTGATGTGTTGAAGAACAAGGCTCGATTAGTTGCTAAAGGATATCGTCAAGAGGAGGTATAGACTTTGAAGAATCTTTTGCTCCGGTTGCTCGAATCGAGGCCATCGAATCTTTACGGCTAATCTTGCTAGCAAGAACATGGTGGTTTATCGGATGGATGTAAAGGCGGCATTTCTAAGCGGAGATCTTAAAGAAGTCGTCTCGTCGGCCAACTGAAGGGTTTGTGAATCAAGAGCATCCTACTCACGTTTATCGTTTGAAGAAGGCTCTTTACGGTTTAAAGCAAGCTCAAGGGCATGGTATGATACCTTTGTCAAAGTTTCTTCTATCAACGGATTCATCAAAGGGCGATTGATCCTACATTGTTCACCGGAAGTCGAGCAAACATTTGATTCATGTTCAAATTTATGTTGATGATATTATCTTTGCCTCGTGACCCAATGGAATGTGATCGTTTTCAAATGAAATGAGTTCAAAGTTTCAAATGTCAATGATGGGACAAATGTCATTTTCTTGGGATTACAAATTTCTCAAAGTCCGGAGGCATTTTCATAAATCAATCTAAATATGCAATGAGATTTTAAAGAAATTTGGATTTGATTCAAGTGACCTGTTGACACCCCATGATTGACCGAACCAAACTAGATGAGGACCTCTCGGGGATCATGATTGACCAAGCGAAATATAGGAGTATGATTGGATCACGATGTATCTCACTTGCTAGTAGACCGGACATCTTATTCTCTGTGTGCATGTGTGCTAGATACCGAGCTAAGCCTACTAAAAAGCACCTTGAAGCGATTAAGCGGGTCTTCGGTATCTCAAGGAACCATCAATATGGGACTATGGTACCCGAAGGACACGGTATGTCACTAACGGCCTATCACGAGATGCCGATCATGCGAGTTGTCAAGATACACGTCGAAATGCGTCGGAGGTGCTCGGTTTTGGGTGATAAGCTTGTGGTGGTCTTCAAAAAGCAAATGAGTACTTCTATTTCCTCTCTGAGGTGAATACATAGCCATGTCATCTTGTTGTGCTCAAATCTTATGGATGAGATCTCGATTATCGACTATGGCTTTGAATTCAACAAAATCCTACTGTCTTGTGATAATAAAAGTGCTATTGCTCTCTCATGCAACAACGTTCAACACTCAAGAGCAAAGCATATCGACATTCGACATCATTTCATCGAGGAGCAGGTGGAAAAAGGTGTGGTGGAACTATATTTTGTGAGTGCGAATATCGGTTAGCGAGACATCTTCACCAAAGCTCTTCAAGAGAGCGTTTTGAGTTTATTCTTCCACGACTTGGTTTGAAAAGCCTTCAACGAAACTCTCAAGCGTCTTGAGGAGGAAGGCGAGGAGTAAAGGTCTATCTTCATCTATCTCTTGTAAATATTTATTCGAAAATCAAATAGAAAATTATAAAACCTTCAAAATCCATATAAAACTTTCAAAATCCATAAAAATCGAAAAATTGAAAAATCTTCAAAAATATTGTCATTTTGTCATGTTTTCTCGGTTCGATAATATCTACGGTCTTTGTCTTTGTCATTCAAAGAATGACACGGGACTTTAGATGTTTGTTAATTATTAAAAAAAAAAAAAAAAAAAAAAAAAAAAAAAAAAATTTTTGGGAGAAAAGAAATGGTTTATTGTCATTTCGAGGCAATAACCCGCTTTTAAAGAAAAACGAGCCATGTTTTACCATGTTTTCAAATTCTATGCTCGATTCTATAAACATTTATCTCTTTGAAAACTAAATGCTTTGAAAAATAACTCGATCTCTATTTTTGATAATCATACGGACTTATATGTCAAAATCTCTATCTCTCGATCAACAACCCTCGTCATTGATTGAGGGAGAATAATTTCAATTAAATTAAAAGTTATTTGGCATTAAATTGTTTTCAAAAGATATACATGCATGTTTTATAAATGGAGTTTAAAGTCTTAAAATCGATCCATATCGGTTAAAACACTTTCACAATCAAGTCACAATTCTCCTTAAAAGCTTTCAAAATCAATTTAAATCTATACGAGATCACAAATCTCAAATGATTTGATAATTGTGATCGGGGAGAATGTGTGATTTAAATTGGTTAAAGCGATAATCGGGTAAATGGTTATAAAAGAATGTACATCTTTGTCCTTCCACATGTGACAAGCGATTTCAATTTTCAATGCACATGTTGAGGGAGCATCTATCTTAAACCTTTGATTTGAAGCGTGATCATTCATCCTAATGTGCGGGTTCCTCTAGTATGTGCAAAACTCTTTTCAAACCTCGAGGCACATATTGAGGGAGCAAAATTCATGGAAACCTCATCCTTCCGGAAATGCTATACCAACTTGATCTATTGAGGAAGTGATGTTGATATCTTTAGAAAATGGTAATCAAAAAAGTAAATTCTTTCTCTTGCCTCCGTGTGCAAAACATTTTCAATACTTGATGCACATGTTGAGGGAGTTCTCGTTCTAAAAATATCAAAAACAATTCGGTACAAAAAGCTTTGATAATATATCACAAGTATTTGAATTGATTTTCAAATGGTTTTCAATTGGATCCAATGGCGGATGAACAATACCAAATTGACCGACCAACTTTACTTTATATGCGGTGATATAAGGATGATAAGGTTAGGTATTGGTTCCCATGATCCGCTTGAGAACGGAGGGATCTACCGAGGACAATCCACTAGTTAGTGTAGAAGTCCTTAGGTATGATGATAAAAGGAGAAAAATGAGATATGGGAAGAGTGCGGACTAAGGCGAGCTAATCTTGGAATAAACCCAACAAGGTTCTAGCTATGAAGTCTCGGTAAGCTTGAAGGGTTGAAGAATTAAAAGAATTGAATGAGAAAGGGTGAAAACAAATAGCCTCCATTTATTCAACCTTAGAGGCGAAACCGGGTTCAATTCATATACTCTTGATGGTAACATCGGTATTGAAGACAAGGCGTCATGGACCCGGTGGCGCTTGCACTTCAACTTTCCAAACCACTCAAGTTCCTCTTAAAAGGACTTGTTTCATTCTCACGGGAACCGACATTATCTATCGACTTTCTCTTAGAGATGGTTGATATTGAAGAAGGAGACCCTCTCCTAGTCTCCGTTATAGGATCCAAATATGCACAAATTGAGTCTAGAGCCACGAGATCATCAATAAATCTCATTAGGACACTTTCAATGAAGACTCTGTTTCACACAATGTGGAAAGAGATTATATCTTGAGTCCTCGCATTATCCTTGTGGTATTGCGGAACATCGAGTGATGTGTTTACATATTCACAATGAAGATGGAAAGCCTTACGGAGCCAACATCAAACAAGCTCTGGTAGGTGGCATGTGAGATCTATTATATAGATCAACCATGTGACAATGAGCGAGAAACAATGGGGCGATTCAATCTCTTGAATCAATCTGGTTCGAGTTATGGATTGACGGATACCTTTGAAAAACCGGTCATTGTGCTTAAAAACTCTTTTCTTTAGCACATCGACCGTGTACTAATTTTCAAACCAAAAGGTATTTTTATGATTGATAATTGATTTTCAATAAAACCTTCGTTGTATTGCAAAAACAATTTCTATTGAGCAATACGATTGTTTTCAAATCTCTTTTCATCAATCGGTGGACTTAAAATTATTTGGTTCACTCACTCCGTGTTGTCTTCTTTGAGATGTTCGGTTTGAGAACACTAGAACATTGCGAAACCACATCAAGGAGATTCTTAGGAATCCTACGATCACAGGCGGTGCTTGTCTTGATCAGCGGGGAACCGTGGGCGTGTACCTCAATTCAGCGAAAGTGATCAAAGACACTTTCGTGCGATTTGTTGCTAGCTTGTTGTATGCAGTGCGCCCGGCGTTTGCGGTGATCGAATGAAGCGGTCAATCCATAGCCGCATGCTCACTTAACACATTCATCTCAAAAGAAATCATGATTAGTGCATCAATGACTCGATATTTTCACTCCATGCTTACGCTTCTGCTGCGCCAATATCATGAATCAACTAAAGCTTCCGCTACTCGATGAGAAGATATCATGATCCGAATGTGAGCATGTCGGTCCTAAAGTCACAACAACACCACAATGGATGTCTCGAGATTGTTGATGGTGATGATCTCAAAGATGGCTCAAACTTATCATCACGTGGATCGGTAAAGACCTCCACTTGGAATGACCAAACATGCAATGTGAAGAATCAATGACTACGAGCTTATGAGCAAGGACTACATCAAGAATGCAAGATCACTGTTAATGTAATATCTATTTGTATTCAATGTAATTTTGATGTATAATTGAGGTGACCTCCTTAGGGAGATTGTTAGGAATTAGAAATTCCCGGTATTAAAAAGTCGGTCACCTCAGTATATGTAATCGTTAAGCTCGTAGTCGTAGTTCTTTTAAGTTAAGTAGTAATTTAGTTAAGTAACACCGTGGAGGACAGACGGGTCTTTACCAGCTGTATGCACGATCCATGACCCATAGTGTGGCGATTTGTGTAAGACTATAAATACTCTCTACCTCCCAAGGTAGAGAGTTGGAACTCATAATAATATCTTTCACTTTCTCTCACTAAGTTCCTAAACCTCTAACTTATTTTCTCTCTAGAATTCCATCTATATGCTACTTTGTGTTATGGTTTGATGTGTATGTGAAAAGTTTAATATCTAACATTAAATATACACCCAAATCGCCTTAGCCTACCCCTTATGCACTCACTTTTAGTGCAAATGTTTGTTATCACCCTAAACCCTTAGTTCAATTATCTAGTTGCTTGCATAAGTTGCTAAGTCGAGTCATATCCTTTGTATCTGATTTTGGGATGATTGGGATTCATGGGAAAAGTTAAAGTTTATGAAATGACGGAAGGAGCGTTAAATTCAAATTCCCTTTGTTTGCGTAATAATGTACCCCAAGTGTTTTGATCTTTTCAATTCGGGTCAAATTAGTGTTAGAGTAATAAAAACTCAAGTGTAGGGATGTGCTGTAAATCCCTAGTATTTTGATGTTATCATAGAGGATGGTAGAGTAAAAGTGTATGAAAAAAAAAAAAAAAATCAAAAAATCAAAAAAAAATAGAAAAAGAAAAAAAAAAAAATAGAGTGATAAAAAAAAATATATATATATACATACGGGCTACCATCCTACATCTATCCTTTAAATTTATGTTTGATTATTTCCATTGCCTAGAGTTTTTAGAGTGTCGAGTCTTGGCTTAGCAACCATTCTTCATATGCATTTAACATAGAGATTTTGACTTACCACCACTAAATAGCCTATCCCACCAAACCCTTATTTCCTACCGTAAGCCTAACGTTACAACCCTTTAAAGACCTCTTTGGCAGTCTTTCCTAGGTGCTTCGCCAAAGCGATGGAGGTTTGATCTATTCTCAAGCCTATGGTAATCTATGTACTAGGACCGGTTAATGAGTGTTTATCTTCCATTTCCTATTTTGTTATATTTCATATATACACCGAGAGAGATGTGAGTATCCAAACACCCCATGTGAGGTGCTAGTATATAATTTCGTGCTTGTTATGACTTTCTTGGGGCTTATATGTGTTGTGGACGTTTTGAATTAATGCTTCATGACCCCTAACTTATAAATTAATTGGCTAAAAGCACATTTGCTTGAGGACAAGCAAATAACATGTGTAGGGATATTTGATAAGGTTTTAAAGGTACCATTTTGAGGGTCGTTTAAGTCCTTATTTGATCACTTTTGTATCCGTTATTGCTTAATATCGTTCCTTTTCACTTTTTAGGTCTCGTGAAGGCAAAATCTTGGAATGGCACTTATTTGGACGAAAAGGCGAATATATGAAGAAAATGGCCAAAGTCTAAATCGAGACACTCACGATTCTTTGAAACTAGAAGGCGGCGGTCAGTGCTAATGGCGACGCCGTCCCAAAATTATTGTGACGGTCCGAACCCAAAACTCGTATTTTCAAGTGGCGGCGTCTAATTGTAAAGAGTAGGCCGTCGCTACTCGAGACGGCCTAGATGCAATCCAGACGGCGTCGGGTTGAAGAGGATGGCGTCACGGACATAAGGTGGCGCCGTCGCAAGGTTAACGTGGCGAAGGCGAAACCACAATGGCGGCGACACGACGGCGTCACTAAACATAAGGTGACGCCGTCGCAATTGTAATCTTATATATAGAATCGAATTTTTCGGTCTTGGTGTGGAGAGTCTTTGGGTAAAACCTAAAACCGAACCTAAGGTGTCTTGTACAGTATTTTAGTGTTTTAAACCCTATCTTACATCAAGATAAGTCTTTACTTCATTAATTCAATTATGTCTTTGATTATTTGTGTGTATGCTTGCATGTTCTCCATGTCAAGCTAATTTATTTGTGTGTTTGCTTAGGAAGTATGAAACTTAATTATTGAATATTGATTGGTTGTTTCTTATCTTAGTTGATTAATGATCTAGTAATGCGATAGGTCATTCGTTGTGTACTTAATGCTTGATTCATCTTTGTGAACCTTAGAGTATAATTACGAGTAATTGTAGGCTAAACCATCAAAAGCGCCTTAGAGTAGGAGTTTATAATCTCTAGTGGGTTTGTAGACAAGACCCTTTGGTAAGTTTGAAGAGTTAGGGAGAAAGCATACCTACAACTTTAGACACACAAATGACTAGGAATACGACGTGACACTCAACCATCAATAGGAGATAATTAAGGAGTAATACAAACTAAGTAAACACATCTTTAAACTATCATACGAGCACACATTAATTAGACATAGACTCCCACAACCCTAGTTTAGATAATTAGATAATAGTAGAGTAATCGGTAGAAATACCAATCCCTCAAATCCAATACCCGAGATTCGTACCTTTCTATTTTTCATAAAATATAAAAAGATAAAAATAATCTTCCTCAACCTTAACCTTAGCGTAGTAACTCCCTACTAGCATTCCTATTCCCCAGAGAATGATATCAATACCCGTGGCTTACCCTAATTACTACACTACAACGATTAGGTTCTTTGCCTAGGGTGTTATAAAGCTTGCTCAAGAAAAGGAAGTTCCTTTGACCCCGAACGGCGCGTGTAGCGTTATCACTAGATCGCATCATCTCTCTAAATATTTTCGTTTTGATGAGATTTAGCAAATGTGGCTTCAAAACCTTTTCACGGTTTCTTGAGTTTTGAAAAGTTGAGTTGCATTTTAAACATTCAAAATCCTTGGTTAACGGTGCATTTTACTTTTAAGTCCCGATTTAATGCACAACATTCTTCAATTTGGGATTGCAGTGCGTAAGTAAGAGAGCGGGGATCGGATGAGGCAAAAGTTCGGCTTGTTCAACGGGAGTCACAACATGATCATTATTTAGATCCTCAAGTATAACCACCGAGTCAATTTGATTATCGTAGGAAACCATAAGGTCATGTTGATCATCAATTGTAACCACGGAGTCTAATTGAAAATCGTCGGAATGAGATGTAGATGACTCATTTTGAACATTCTAAGCCTTGCGGATTCGGATGTTGGCGGAGATATTGGATCGAGAGATAAATATGGTTTGTTCGAATTACCGAGACAAGCCATCGGTGTCATCAATGGGCCTGTGTCACTCATGTAACTCATGCATATTAGCCATCAACATAACAACTGCATTGGCTCGCAAGTCCTCCATACCATCATCAGTGTGCAGACCGCCATAAAACTATGTTCTTTATGCGTGAGAGTTCCACCGGCTTCATCCTTAAGAGCCAAAGAAGAGCCTCTTTGTGATAAGCACTACCCTAGTTCTTGGCTTTGGGCATGCATTAGCAGGTGTCCTTCTCATTGCGGTTGTAGCATCGAAGACCATTCAACCCATTCTCGAGTATTTCCTGTTCGACCACTTGAGCTGTTGTTATTCCTACCCATAGCATTAAACCCTTGACCTTTGCCCATCCGGCGACCATAACCACGATTCGAAATTCAACTCGTCCATTGTTCACAACAAACTGATTTCGTGTGTTGGATGAGAGCGAATCGATTGTTGGATTTGTTGGTATAACGGCTAAAAGCATTAGCAATCATAACAAATCCTTGTTGCAATGCTTCAAACGAATCGGATTCCTCATTAGCTTCACTAACAAATGCTTGAGCATTGTTGTTGTTGTTGTATGGAACCAATTGATTATGTTGAAATTGTTGTGATTGATCATTTGGTGTGATAGTGGCAGTTGGTTGAGTTTGCTGGTTGAGGAGGATAACTGTTTTGAGCATACAAGGCAAGTTGTTGATTTTCCGGATGTGCAGGTGAAGCAATTTGAGCACGGAGAATCCTTTCCCTATCAACTTCCTTTTCATGAGGCTTCAAATAATCGTACAACAATCCGTATGTAGAATGATGCATGTTCTTCGGCAGCGGAGAAAAATGACATACTTCTCCCATTCGGTCTATCAAGTGATCCGACCTCATGAATTGATTGTTGGTCGCTTAAAGCTTCACACATCTTTGCAAACCAAGTGGGTTCCTTCATAGTGTTCCTTGATGGATGTTGATTGAAATCGTTTGTGTAGGGTTGAACTTGAAGACTTGGTGGTGTTTGAACCATTTGTGGTGGAGGAATTGCTCCAAGTTGTGGAGTATGTTGTTGATTAAATTGTTGTTGATAAATTGCTTGTTGTTGATTCCATTGTTGATGTTGTGGACTTAGTTGTTGTTGTCGTTGAGAATAAGTGTAAGGAAATAGTTAGAGTATGGTGGTTGTGACATGTTGAAAACTTGTGTTGGTAAAATAGATCTTTGTAGTCGAATGAACCTTTCTTGATGAAGAATCCTTAGGCGTAGAAATCACAATAAACCAAGTAACACTTATGCGTAAAACACCAAAGTTACGCTGCTTGTACAAAGAGTTCGCGTAGAATTAGCTTACGCGTAAGTATGGAAAAAGCACTAAAGTTATGCGTAAAGCGTAGAAAACTTAGGTGTAGGATTACCTTATGCGTAAGACTAAGCTTAGGCTTAAGATAAATCTTATGCGTAGGATTTTCTACGCGTAAGCTTTATGCTTATGCGTAATTTTAGGGTTTTATCCCAAGTGATCTTTTACACTATCACAGTGCAAAAGATATCCAAAGTCGACGTATTTTCAGGCTTATCCAAGCAAGAAAACACGGAGTAAGCCACAAAACTAAAGATCAAACCAAGGATAAAGTTCTGGCGTAAAACTAGGGTTTTGATCGGCGTAGCTTTACTCGTAAAATTGATTTTGCCCAAAGATGTTTCTAAACCAGATTTTTGTGATGAGATAGCTTCAATATCACCAAAATAACACAAGAGTGTGAAATTTGATGATCGAAACATAAAAAAGCGATTCTGTGGGATGAAACCCTCGTGACAAACCAAGCTTAAAAAGCGATGATCCACGCGTAAAGGTTGAAAGTTTTTGCCAAAAACAGTTATTTTAACACCTTAAAACATTGAAAGTACAAGAATCTTGGATTCAAACGAGTAAAAAATGTGTTTTTAAGCGAACCAAAGTATCAAACCACACACGTATGTTCTACGCGTAAGACCAAAACTTCACAAAAAAACAACGAACACGATTCACCCAACTATTTGGGCTCTGATACCACTGTTAGGTCACTAGTTTTACAACACAAGCATCAATACAAGAAATAGAGAGGAGAAGAGATTGGTTGAACACGTTAAACACACACACGCGTTAAGAGTAGCACGGTTAGGCGTAGAGTGAAAGGAGTGAATAAAATGAACAACCAACCCTCGAGAGGTTATTACATAGTATTTATAGGAGGAAGCTAGGCAACACTCCTAGTCCCTTCCTTTCTCCTATGGGCTTGGGCCTAAGCTCATGGGCCTTCTACATAAGCAAGGCTAATAACAAACATAAAGGCCATAATTAAGCTAACTATTACATATGAATCACTAACACTTGATTTAGGTTTAGGAGTGATTCCAACACTTACCCACCAAAGGCCATTTAATCTTGCCTATTACATGGTAAGGAAAATGGCTGGGGTATTCAAAGCTTCCAACATGGTACTTCCGTATGGTATGCTCCTAACACGACTTTGTAAGTATGTTGGTGCATTGCAACCATATCCTATCAAAGATGATTATTACCTTTCCGATCACGTCAGGGTACCTCTTACCAAACAACCCCTAAACGGTTCATGGTCAATGGAAAGAAACACGAAGCTCTCGGACTCCTCGGCGGTGAAGAAGAAGAAGATGAAGATGAGGAAGATGTCGACCCATATCCAACATCAAATTGGAACCCTTTGACTACTACGAACAACTTCCAACCATTCCAAGCGAGACCATGGAATTTAAACAATTGAGGGGCATGATTCAAAACCTCGCCACAACCTCACTAAGCCGTCAAAAGGAAAAGAAAGGATTGTGAAAGAGACAATAGAAATATGCTTATTTTCCTTTATTTTATGTTTGGATGATTACGTTTAGCACTTTTGGTTTATGGTAATTTGGATATTGTTACTTTATCATGCTTTTATAAGTGGTGTTTTGTGATGACATGCGTGTTCTTATTGCTTTGTTTATAGATTTATTAGTGTGCAAAATCGCACATCATTTACGTGAAGATTCGATCTGCGGATGCGGATCCCTAGGATTAGCCTAGCGGATCCCTCCCTTGAGGAACCATGGGATCCGTGACATCAGATCAGCAATACAGCATTCCTTGCATCAAGATAACTTTCTAGATAACATCACATTAGCTAAGCATATGATTTTAGAATCCAACTAAAACCACTTCAAGGATGAGAAAGGCTTAGACTCACTAAAGGCTTACTTAAGACCTTAGTCAAAATGCCTCTTGATTTATCAACACATCAAAACTCACCATATTTCCGCTTCAATACTCACAAACTATTTCTCATCTTTCAAAACACTTAAGCGGACAAATTAAACAATTTTAGGAAATTGTTTGTAATCATTCTTATCTCAAAGTAAGACAAAAATTAGTTTTTCAATTCTTGTGATTTTTAAGAATTTTTCAAATTTCACCTCAAGCTTAAATCTGATCACTAGGATAATTTATTATGACTTGACACCACCAAAACTCTTAGTGTTATCCTTGAACATCCATTGGTAGTCATCTTGTCCCATCTCCTTTCTATAAGAAGCAATCATTTGCTATAACACTTATTACCTTTGATCATTCAAGTACCCTCTCATCTTAAAACACTTAGGAAAACTGAAACACTCAAAATGAGATAGGCTTTAGCTCCTAGAAACCTCATTTCAAACTGTCATAATAGCTGAGGCGGATCCTAGGATTAGCCTAGCCGGATCCCTCCAAGGAGGGAACCGTGGGATCCGGGTGACAGTTTATGTCTAACATTGCTAGAACAATCATTTCAACTTATCTTCCTAACTCAAACACTCCATCTCATCTTTAATGAGTTCCTAGATCAGTGAAACTCTGAACTTCAACCTTGTGCATGTTAATCATCACATTTCCAAGAACATTAGTGGATTAAGTCTTAAATGCATTTGCCAAGCTCTTCCCTTTATAAGACATATTGCTAAGAACACTTTAGTCATCAAACACAAACACAATTATCAGCAAATTGCAACCATCTCCCTTAGTCATTTCATCATGAGAAAGGCTCCTAGTGCTAACTCATCCACTCAAGAACCACCCAAGAAACTTGCTAGGATCATACACAAGTTTCCTCAACCAAATCATCTCGGTTAAGTCCACTAATGCTAGGATTTCTCCTACACCAAGGAAACCAATCAAACTAATCCCCAAGAAAATAGTTCCCACTAGGACTTCATCACCAAACTCTACCAAACCAAACATACCCTCCACAACTCAACCAACATCATTGGTGCCTAGAGCCACCTCACAATCATCTCCACATTCTCACAATGTAGAAGACTTACCTCCTTGGCCATCTCACCTTCCACCACTACCAACAAACTCACTTGAAAGGTTGGGCAACAAAATCAAAATATTGAATCAACACTTGATCCAATGTCAAACTCTCATTCCCCAATAGTCCATTTTGGATTATGAGAAGACATCAAAGTCAACCACCCGACCACATGGAAGTTGATGCTTCTTTACCTCCACCCTCAAACATTGTAGAGCCATCACTTAATGAGCCTCCACCAATTCCTCCTTCATTTGAAGATCCTCAACCCACTTCACTTGAACTTCCACTTCAAGAAATTCAAAACCATGACAAGGATTGCTATCATTGTAAACATGTTGAAAGATTGATACATGAACTACGTGAAAACAACGTTTCATGTTTATCACCTCCTCGAGCGTTTGAAGAGGCCAACAAGCCTAAAATACAATGAGCATCATAGTCACAAGCTCAAACTTAGAATTTTTAGGAAAACTTATCTCGTCCTTGATCATCATCAAGCTTTTAGTTGAATCTAGAGTGTAGATAACTCATTAGCATTAGTAGCGCTTGTATGGCTAGTTCATTCTCTTAGTTTTAGAGATTTGGTTGATCATCTCTTGTTTTTATTGAATGAATATCTATATGCCATAGTTGTTATGTGCTTTATGTGTTGTGCTTGATATATCATACTACCTCACATATTCGTTAGCATTGATTGAAACACTCTCATTCTTGAAGAAGCTGTCACGGATAGCGGATCCTCAAGAAGGGAACCGCGGGATCCGTGGTATGAGCGAAATTTCTACTAACTTGAGTTTTATTTACGTGAAATTATGCACTATACTCTTGTTTTCTAACCTTTACTTTGTAGATTTTCAAAATACACATGAAGATTTTGACACCATAAAGCTAGGGGAGCTTTGTGTCAAGCGAAATTGCAAAAACATTTGCAACTTAATCCGATTTTGGACTATACTTTATGACACCTCATTGCAACTTTGCAATCTTGAGGGGAGCAAGTTTTCGCCACTTAGGCGAACCATTTGCAAACATAAATTGCAAACACATTAGTTTATTCGTTCGTACTTGGCGCCCTCTCAAAGGGATGGACTCGTCAAGGGGAGTTAAGACGAGTACCATTCCGTAACTTGCTCTCTTTACACTTTTTACATACTTTTTCCTATAAAATTGTGTTAGTTTCTTTTAACACTTTTGTTTCGACAAAAGGGGAGAAGAAAGTAAAACTACAAATTCAAACTTTTACAATTTTAGCTTTTCCTTAAAATAATTTTATGTTTTGTCATCAACAAAAGGGAGATTGTTAATAAAAATAAGCCGTAGAAACGTTTATTTATATTTTACGATCTTCTAATGTTTTGTCGATAACAAACGTAAAATCATTTTAACGAAACAAATAAAATACGTAAATGGTTTAAGTTATTAGTTTCCTAACACACTTACGTTTTCACATAAAACACTAAAACATGTATAAGTGATTTTATGATTTAGATACATATGTACAACAACTAGTGTTTACATATTGGGTTTATATACTTAAACTAAGTATACGAAATGGGTAAAAACAAGTATATACTAAAATGGGTAAAACAAGTATATACTAAATGGGTAAAACTAGCAAATGGTATTGACCCATAACCCATGGTTTTATATATACCACTTAACTAAGTTCATTGTATCTAGAAAGAAAACCATGGATCAACCCATAACCCATGGCCCATAACCAAAAATACCCATGGGCAAAGAGAAGCGTTCCACGGATCCACAGCTTTGTGCTAGCCGGATCCCTTGTGGTAGGATCCGTGGGATCCGGGAGCGATGAGAATTTTCTCTATAAATAGAGCCATTTCTTCCTTTCTACTCACCACTTCACACATATACTTCCCAAGTATTATAACCCTCTAACCTCAGATCCAAGTGATCTATGTAGTTTGTATTTTGTTTTTGTGTGATCTTCTAGGTTCCTCTTAAAGGCGAGATCACCATTTCTTGAAGACGTGCAAGCTCAAGTCCATGAGTTGCCATGCTTCGTCATCATCAAGACAACTAAGGTTCTCTTGTTGATAGTTCTTACTTTCTCCATAGATGTTAGGTTGATGGCATTAGTGAAGAATGCCGAAAGTGTCAAGATGAAAGCATTAGTGAAAGGTGCTCATCATTCGTGTCAAAGCATTAGTGAAAAATGCTAAAGGTGTCAAGACGAAGGCATTAGTGAAGGGTGCCAAGCGTTGTGTCTAAGGCATTAGTGAAGGATGCCGAAGAATCAAATCAAGTCGCATTTGGGAAGAATGCCTAGGTCGTATAATCGATGAGGTGCATCGTTATACATATAAGTATTGTTTATTTCAAGGACGGTGATATCCTTGATGGTATTGTAACAAGGGTGGATCTCCTTGATATTAGGTGTTGTGTTATGAAGGGTAGTAGTTATCCATAGTAATGGAACTAGGTGCTTAGCCTAGTACCTACTAAAGGGTAAGCGACGTTGTGATAGGATTAGTTCTCCTTGGTGTGAAAGAACTCGGTGGTTAGCCTAGCACCGTATAAAGGGTAAGCGACGTTGTGTTAGGTGTGGTTCGCCTTGGTGTGAAGGAACTCGGTATTTAGGCGTGTATCGGAAAAGGTTAAGCGACGTTGTGAAGGCTTCTCCGCCATAAGGAGTTGGTGTAGTGCTTACGAACTCTCGAGTAGGTGACTTGGGGAGTGGAGTAGGGCAAGGAAGGTGTCCTTGTAGCCGAACCACTATAAATAACTTGTGTCATGGTGATATGCTTCTTATTCTTTATCTTTCATTACACGTTTATATATCTATCTATCAACGTCCAACATAAACAACCAAATAGATTCACATAAGTCGATCTAAATATTTAAAAGGAAGTTTTAAATTGGTAAAACTATTCAACCCCCCTTCTAGTTTTCCACAAACGGGATTCATCAGTCTCAATAGGCCTATTCACAATATTCCCGCTCACTACACTTAATGATTAACTGGTTCATGATGTGGGGCCTTATGTTTGGCAATGATGATACTTAGTGACAATAAAACAATCAGATAAGTATACAGTTCAAATGTTTGTGTGTTCATGTAAATATAACATGTGTCTCCCCCACGGGTTTGTAAAATAATTAAGTAATAAAAAGTTGGGCTATGAAGTCACCGTGAGTTAATAGATGTTAAGAGAATTACGAAATCAACGGATAAGCCGAGAAAAACCTCTACGCGTAACCTAGAGTATGATGAAATATCTTAGGTTTTGGAATAATGATGCGGAAATATAAATGAGTCTATATAAGTCATTATATTGATCATGATGTTGTACCTTGTAACTTATAGTAATAGTGGATGTCATTATAAAAATGGTTCACTAGTTTATAAAACGTGTCTAGTTAAATATCGTATCACTGTTCGGGCCATCATAATTCAAAGGTCATGTAGTAAACATATGAGGAGCTAGGACACTTGAAATCGTAAATCTAGCAACTCATCAATATGTTCACCCCAAAGAGGCCCCTCACATGAAGCTCCCTACTAACATGTTACATTTTTAATATCTAAAACGTATACTTTGTACTCATAAATGTTATAATGAGACATATGATTTTGCCGTATTTTGTTAATGATTATGGTTATGAATGTATATGTAATACTTATGTAATTTGTTATGAATTATGAAATAGGTCAAAAACGATTTTTGGTTATAAATCACGGAAAAGGGCAAAATGGTCATACTTCCCGTCATTTGTGAAAACACAATTCCGAGGGTCAAGTGTATGATTTTATTTTATGAAAATGACGTTTATAAGTTAGTAATGAAGTTTGGTAAAATATCAAGTTCGGGAACTAGGTCGAATGAGAAAAGATTTTTGGAAAAATCATGTTTCGGGCTAAACAGCCCGCACTGCCCAACCCTCATCATGCGTTTTCAGGCCAAGATCTCGTGAATCTAGACGTAAAATATCAACTTTCGTATTTTAAAATTTGATGATTCAGACTCTAAGTTGGTTAAATTGCATTTCAAAATCTGGAAAGCTTACTTTTGACAAAAAATGATATTTCCTTTTAGTAACTTATCTAGGCGTAACTTTCAAACCACAAGTCTGATTTAGTTGATTCAAATTGCTACGGTTTTGTTTTGAAGTCCTCTATAACTGTAATTAAGGTCTTAGGTTCATAGTTTTGTCGATTTTATAGCACAAGTTACTTGTTTTACTAGCTTATTAGCATAAAATTTCACACAAGTCATAACTAAGTTTATATAAATGTTTACTTGTGTTTGTACAACATGATCAACATAACAACATATATAGCTAAACAAACATGCATAAAAATCAGAGTAACAAGGATGATGATTAAGGTTTAGTCTTACAACTTTTGGCCTTACTTCAAAAGGGAACTTATGATCAAGATCAAAGACCAAGGACAATGGTCAAAGAAAGCTTGACACGAGCTTTGTAAATAAAGTAGAACTTGTAGCTCGAATTACTTAGGATAACTTGGACAATACTTGAAGACTTCTACTAGAAATAGTTCTTGTGTAGCTTGCAAATCACAAAAGGAATGCAAAAACTAGTACAACGATCATGTGAAACTTTACAAGAGCTTCAACAATGATATAGATTTTATAACTTGAAAATCAAAGCATGGACTTCTCTTGGAGCATTAGTATGGACAGATTTTTGGTGATAAAATGAAAAGAATGAGTCTTGTATTTATAGAATTTTGAGGAGGTTAGTTACCTTGCTTATTAATGGTTAAAAATAGTTACACATGAATGCATAACGTTTAAATGGTTAAGAAAGCTACACATGATGCATAGAAATTTCCATGGCTCATCACCAAGCCACCAAGGCTTGGTGATTCTATATTGTTTCGACCACATAAAAAAAAGATGATGATTAGTTTAGTTTCTTGCATTATCTTGTTTTTACGGAGGTAGTTTAGTCCCCGTAATCGCTAACGGTAAGTATTTAAATCACGAAACTTAAAATCGGGTATCCTAAAAATATGAAACTTATAAAAATTGTTAAAACTTATCAATATACTTTATCTAGGTATATTAAGTGGGTGATAGTTTAACGGATCGCGTAAACGCTGTTAAAACCTGAAAACGTAGGTTTAAAACGCGTAAAAAGTAAAAAGTAAAATGTACGAAGTTTACGTAAAAATAAGAAAAGTGTAATGTAACTTTTATAATATGCTTTTTATGAACCTAAAAGGCTTATAATGTCTAGACTTAGTCTAGTGTCGGTTGGTGTTAAATGTATGTTATGTCTAAAACCGAAAATGTTAAATATCTAGTTAAACTTAGTTAATAAGTTTAGATTTAAGATCATTTGAGCACAAAACATTCTTTAAATACCAAGGGATCAATCTCCACCCTCCATCTTTTTTAGATCTAATGGATGAGATTAATCCCAACAATTAAAAAACACCCACTTTCATCCCTTTTTTCAAATATAAATATCTTTCAAACCGTTAATCGTTAAGCAAAAAAAAATTTACCATTATGACGAGCATTTAATTATCTTTCTATAGATAGGCACTTTGATAAACTTTCGACAATTTTTATTCTTCGTGTTTTTCAATTTTTTTAAAAATTTTTTTCGTTACTGAAATTTGCATGAAAAAAATCATATATAATTAAACACTAATTTGAATACCACATGTGATATTAGTGTTAAATCATATATGATATGTACATCATATGTGATTTATCATATATGATTTAACACTAATATCACATATGATATTACATATAATATATGATTTAACACTAATATCACATGTGATCTTCAAATTAGTGTTTAATCACATGTGATATTTCATGCAAATTCCAGTTTCGAAAAAAAAACGAAAAAAAAGACGAAAAAACGTGAAAAAAACGATTTTTCTTTCCTTTTCCGAAAGTTTATCAAAGTGTCCGTCTATAGAAAGATAATTAAATGCTCATCGCGATGGTATAATTGTTTTCGCTTAACGATTAATGGTTTAAGAGATATTTAAATTATAAAAATAGGTGAATTAATAAAATGTTTTTAATATCAGGCATTGATTTTTTTAGATGAATGGTGGGGATGAGTCCCTTGGTATATGAGAAAAGTTTGGTATGTAAAATAACTCTCCTCATAAGTTTAACTAAATATCTTAGTTACTTAGGTATTAAGTCTTTGAAATATCTAGGAACTTATCTTGACAATAAGGAGGGGGGAAATATGTTGACTTTTCCAAAAATATGTTGACTTTTCCAAAAATATAAAATTGTTTAAACATCTTAGAAAATGCAATGCAAGTATAGGTTAAGTTTGCATATAAGTAAAATTGTTTAAAACGCAAGTTTAGTCTCGTAAATCATAGGGTCTATTTGGTAACATTTGACATTAAAATTTTAAATTCCATATAATGATTATAAAAACTAATCTAATGTGATAAAAATGTTCAGAGTCGATTTTCGTTACCCGCAGGATAACCTAAACGATTATATTTAAAGTTCAAAATTGTACGCGATTTTGGATAAAATGTTTATGTTTTAATTAAATATTAACGTGAAATTTTCGATTTGTTACATATAGTGTAAAAGCCATAAAATAACAACGTACTTTCTAAAATTTACCGACTTGAAACACTTACTTTTTTATTAACATATACACCCACGTACTTTCAAATTTTGTTCGACTTTACCCATATTGTAATAAAATAATATTATTTAATACGATATTATATTAATATAAATCGGTCATATGGGTGAAGTCGAGACAAAATTTGAAATACGGGTGTATATATAAATAAAAAGTAAGTGTTCAAGTCGACACATTAGAAATGCGTTGTTATTTTATGACTTCTACCCTTACATATATTATATAGGGGTTGATTTTTTTAATAACATTGGGGAGAAATAAGTAAATCCTGATAGTATATGAGTATTTTGAGTACTGGTAAAGGTGATGCGGGTATTGGGTAAGTATTGCATGCGTGTAAATATTAAAACGCGTAATAATAGTGTTTCGTGAGACTTGAAAAATAAAGGTGTAAACTTATAAAATATGATTGAAATAGTCATATTACATATATTTTATGTAGACTTAACTTTGTATAATGACGGTTTATGTTAAACATTGTTTTTCGGTTTGTGAATTAAGTTAAAATGCTTAAGCGTGTAAAATGCAAGTTATTTTAAAACAATGAATTTGAATAAAATGATTATTTAAATGATTTTGAGTAGACCGAATATCGGTCTAGTGTGATATAAAACGTTTAAATGTAGTTTTCGATTATCGTGGAATAATTTAATGGTTGTCGTAAAGTTTATAATTTACGTGATTAAAGTAAAGTAAGCGTTAAAGTTTATAGGTAAAAGTCAACGAAAAATTATGGTTGTTACATGTACAAATCAATAATGCACATAGTAAAATAATTTAGACAACCGCGTGCACAATGTTCACCAATTTGTATATATTCATTAAATGCATCGGGAGTCATGTGTATGCCAATTATTGTATAATGAAAGTGCATTTCATGATAGGACTACTACTCGTACAATCGAATTGGGACCCTAAATAATTTAAAATGCTAGAGTAGATGATCAGAAGTATTTTAAAAATAGTTTCTTGCTCATACGATATTGACATCTAAAATAGTACTTTAGATATTTTAGATTATCACCAAAACAGTCGGCTAACAAACATTTTTCTACAACATCACGTTCACGGTATATCGGATTACGCGAGCGTGAACTTTCAGCTTATTATTGTTGCAAAGATTGGTAATACTGATAAGCTTTCATCAAAAGCAAATACACACCTTCATCATCATATACACCATCCATGTTCATAGTTTACAATATTTGAATTTTTTTTAAGTATTATGGTAGAGAAGATAAAAGAATTGTATGAAAAATGGTTAAATGTGGTATGATATATATAAAGGTGGAACTAAAAAAAAGAATTTAAAGTTTTAACCGTTGGAGGGGCCAATGTGTGACAACTGGTAAATTTCGAAAACTATTTTTAATACCACACTACTTTAAATTTTAGAAAGTTAAACAATCGACTATAAACTCTTGATATTTTGCGGAGCATTCTGTTGTTAGACCTTGTTTGTGACTTTAGACTAGGCACTACTAGACCTCGACATTAAGAAAGACCTAATAAATTGAGAAAACTTGATAAAACCACTCGTCTAGTTTCCATAAGCATATTTATGACCGGTTTTATTGGAAAAACATAACTAAAACTATTGGCGCACTCGAGGAAACTTGTTAGACTTTTAAATGAAATATTTGACCTCGGAAATGTAGGAATTGGGGAACTTTAGAAAAACTACGGGAATGGTCCTTGTGGTTTTGCTTGGCAGCATAACCCTCCCACCATTTTGAAAATATCTTAAATTTTTAAGAGTAAAATTACATAAATCGTTCAAGTGGTATATCACCACTCTCCACACACACACAAAAACACACAAAACATCATCATCATCATCACCATTTCTCTCTCTCTCTCTTGGGTACCCTAGCCGCCGGCCACCAAAATCCACCACCACCACCACACCGCCGGTCTCCACCCTACACCACCCACCTCAAAAGACTCCCCACACTCCCCTCTTCCGATCTACTAGTCCACGCGCCATAACACCTCCCCCACCTCTCGTCGTTCACCCACGCGTCACCACACCACCACTACAACGCCACCACCGGTCTCATCTTGTGTAGAAAACGAAGGTAGGTTAAAACCCACGAGTTTTAGCTCGTATTTTTGGTAACTCGTTGTTGAGTCACGAGTTGACTCGGTCATATGTCGGGTTTGGTTATAAAAACGTAGGAAACAATTTCTTGACAATTAAAATGTGGTATAAACTTGTTGGTATCCATGTCTTGGGTCTCGTGTTGCGTCGTGTGTCGTGTCAGCCGAGCCGAGAGCTTAGGCTCTCGGTGAGGACTTGTTTGGTGTGCTTGTCTATATGGTTTTTATGTTTTATTTTGCTTGTTGATATTCTTGTTGGTTTTGGGTTCGGATGAAACCCTAGATGGTGGAGTTGACTTGGTAATTTCTATGGTGAAAATGGGTTGGTATTGACGGTTGTCGAGTGGAAAAACCCTCGAAAGGGGTGTTCGGTTTAGTTGTTGTCGAAGGGAATAGTAGGCCGAGACCCTTATGGTCTCGGCAATATTTTGGAGGTTGAATTGTTATTGTTGTTGTTGTTGCGTTTGGACATGGGAAAGAAAGTCGAGACCGAATGGTCACGGCTAGACTTGGTTTTGGTATTGTGGACTTGAAATGGGAATCGTTGAAGTAGTGACGGAGGATAGGTTAGACGTGAGTCGTAGACGACCACGTGAGGTTGAAGTTGTGATATTTGGGACTTGACAATATTGACTTATGATATACTTGTGAACTTTGCGCCAAGTCGGTGTCACGTTGACTTTTAGTCATCTTTGACTCCGACAAGGCCGTGACATGGACTATATTGATTATTGGACTTGATATAACTTAATAAGTTAGAAGTAATGACTCGAAACAAATAGTAACTCAAGTAACTATAACGATAACGATAACATAAACAATAAATAATAAAAGGTTTTCATATTTAAAACAAGTATATTATACTTGTTAGAATTCTTTATTATATAACGGAAAAAGAAGTGTAACAAATAATGAGGAGTTACTTAATGTTTCGAGGGCATGCAAAACTAGAAGTGCCATAAATGCTAATTGAATACCATTTAATTGCTTGTCACGGATATTTGGAGTTAATAAACTTAACTTATTTAACTAACGAACTTATTGGGTTGACGAATCGAGTAAGACCTCGTTAGTTATGTCGAAAGAGTTTAGTAATGACAATATATCCTACGACGCCCTAGGACATGGTATAGTTTCGAAATAATAAGTAAGGCGAATATATTGTAAAGTTTATCGAATTCACGAATTCGATAAGTTTTGACAATATGTTCAAGAGACTTATTAGACTACAACTTGACACATAGATTTGTTGTGATCTTTCATTATTGAGTTCTTGAGTAGCGTAAGTTTACATGAACCTTGTTGAGTCGACACCACGCACGCGCGGATACCAAACACTAGTGATGCAGGTTTTACTGACCATGTCTTAATATTTATAGTGTCTCGTTATACCTATGGTCTACCCTAGTGCACTAACGGGAAGTGTACCCGGTCGTGTGTAGTGTAGTAAACGGTAAAGCCGAGGTCGTCCCAAGAGCTATGTGTGTTGGATTATTACTAAGTCTATGTGTCACAGATTAATAATGATTTCGATAGGTATTTAATTAATTAAACTACTAAAGCAGAACAAAGCAAATAAAGGATAAAGGGAAATCAATAGAGGAGAGTGGTGATAACCTAGTTAATCCTCCTAGCTAGTTATGTCTCGTCTACTTACTTCCAATTACTTGGTGGGGTCAAAGTCGAGAGGACGACATTTGGTCAATTCGCCTAACCTATCAAGAAAGATGTCACCACAGGAGAAGTCGGTGTCCCTCATAAGTCTGTTGTTCCCGGTCCCTAAGCCAAGTCATTAAGTACCGCTACATGCTAGATTTATAATAGTGAATGCCCGGCCGTTAGGAACTTAGACACGCACCCCTAATTCTTAAGTTCATCCAAGCGATAGGTGATCGGTTGGTCGAATCGCACAAGTAGAAAGGGTCGTGGGTTGGTCATATCTTACCTTCCCGTCTCGATCCGCTTACCTAGGAATTGGGTTGGTCATATCTCCTAGGCAATTGGCCTCATCGCCATTCAAAACTACCGAACCAAGGGTGGCTAGCAATAAACTATGCATGCATACACTTAGAAATAATTGTACGAAAGTAAAGTAAACAAAACAAAACAATTAAGGAATCATACTAGGCCGACGCAAAGGTGCTTAGCCACTCATATTAATCATGCAAACCAATTCAATATTCAAAGGTACGAAATACATGAATTGAAAGTAAAGAAATATAAAACGCTAATGCTTATCGTAGGGATGATTTCTCCTTGGAGACGACTCCAGTATGCTCCTCTAGACGCCTTGAGCTTTTTCCCGTTCTCGAGTATTGTGTGTGGAATGGAATGATTAGAAATGTTGGAATTAGTGGGGTATTCATAGGCCGATCCGGGTTACGGTGTAACCAATATAGGAGTTCTGCCAGTAACCTTCTATTTCTTGAATAATGCACTAGATCTGCTTTGGTTACGGGCGTAACCTAATGAGTGGTTCTGCCGTAGTCTTCAATAAACTTCGGTTACGTCGTAGTTGATGCGATGTTACGGCGTAAGTATCAAAGCGATGGAACCTCATTTGACCTAATATAGTTACGTCGTAACCTTTGGGAAGAGTTACGCCGTAACCTTATGATAAGTTGGTTTTACGTGTCACGCAATAGTTACGGCGTCATGTGAGAGGCGAGTTCTGTTGTAACTTCTTCAAAATAGCATCTTGTGATAAATCTTTAGATAATTCTCCGGTTGCGTCTCTTTAGCTCAATGCTCGTAATTTACGAAAGTGGAAAACAATGGAAAACAAGCTTAAATCCATATAAATGATATAAATTACACGCATTATCGGGGAAATTGACACTTAATATTAGGGACTATTTGATGTTATCAACTAGAAAACTGTTTTGAGAAAGAGTTTTTGGAAATAAAAACTGTATTATATTCGGGATTGGGAACTATTGAATAGAGTTATAATCTAAGTGAGTCTATGATTTTAGGTAGTGCCGAGTTAGTAGTTGCTGATTTCTGATAGTCGATACTCTTCTTGTTCCTGTTGATTCTTGAGCTTTTTCTGGACTAAGGTAAGTTTCATAGCCCCACTTTTATTCGTACTTTGCTTTATTTAATCTTGGGGTTAGAACACATGCTCTTGTTTGACTGGACCTTTTATGAAACTATGATTTTCTTGCGCTTATTACGTAGTCTAGGCTAAGGTTTAGCCTCTCTTTATCTTGCCAAACGTTAGGTCTTTTATTCATGTTGTAGGTAGATCTATCGTGGTTGACCGCCCCATCTTGGACTTGTTTGCCCGACTTGCCAGGGTGGCACCTGGATTTGTGGTTGCAAAATTTGCCATGACGTATAACATCTTTGTTTTGGTTTGGGATTTTGGATATGATGGTTGCTAATGCTATGACTTACTTGCGTAATAAGAAATTTACTATTTGGTCCATATACTGTGTTATTTACTTAAACCTATGAACTCATGACTTTTGCTGACCTCTTTAGCATGTCTTTCTCAGGTATTTGATATGTTAGGCTTGGGCAGTTGATTTGGGAGGCACTTGGTGGCATTGGCATGGTCATGGATCTATTCAACTCTGATGTTTATTTGGGACCGCTTTTATGAATTACTTTTAATGGGCTTACTCTCGTACTTTTGAATAAATGTAAAACTTAATTACTATCTTTGACAATGTTTTTATATTATGGATGAGTTATTATGTTTCGCTATACTTGTCTTATGTACCAATTCCCGTAGCACCCCAATGCTAGTAAGTCTTCCGCTGAACCGTATTTTGGGGGTGTTACACAATGACTACTTTTTTCAACTTTTCTCCTCTTTGGCTCAAGCCACGGGACTCGACACTAAATAATAAATTGACAACATGTTAATTTGTTTATCAAGGTACACAAACTTATCACACCCCAAGATAAAACATGCCTCATATATTTTACAAAACAATCCTAATACATCACGGATTACAAACATTCGTCCATAAATATTGTTCACGCGTGAGCACAAATGAGCTAACCGCTTCAAATGGCACTGCCTGGAACGCGTCAATATTTCCCCTTCCAGTGCAATCATACTCTTTATATAAAGGCTCGATCAATATCTGAACACCAGGAAGCCACAACCCATCGCAAATTCCTCGTGACAATGAAGGGTACCCAAGCTCAAAAAAGGGCAACAAAGAGAATGCTCGGGCTATTCGAACAATACAGAATGAGTAGACGCTACAAATATGCTAGCCACAGAGCCTAGGACACCCCATCAGTGGCACGATCGACCTTTTCCATGAATGATGCATGCACATCAAACTCAGTTCCATGGATACCAGAGGCCACCATGGACCTACCGTTCATAGCTTGGTCCATGACAGTTGTATAAACTGATCCTAGACACAGGGTTAAGGATTTAGGTTTCGTATCAGGGTGATCAAATGCACATGATAGGCCGAGAAGATGGGTTTCAAAGGAGGTTATGACTCCCATAAACCCATCTTTCTTCTAAACAACTCATCGTGTAACATTTAAGTTTCTCATAAGGATGACCAAATTCACACTCATAGTGCTAAAAGAAGTGGATATAAAGTCATATGAAAAACCCTCTACATCTTTCATTCCAACATTCACTTGTAATATTCCACCAAGGTGAAAAGGCATGCAAGGAATAACAACGTTAGACAAGAATCGAAGAAGAGTTAACATCTCCACATCCAACCCATACATACGGGTAAAGGATTCGAGAAAAATAGTAAAGTCTTTGCCATCATCAACGAACACCTATTATTCGGTTAATCGAAAACAAGCTGAAGGAGCATTTCTTCTTAGACAAAGAATGACAAGCGGCCTTTGTTAAATACAAGAAAAACCTACAATTTTTTTTAAGAAAGTTTTTAGGGTTTTGATCTGGTAAAAAGGAAGAGGAAAAGATGACTTTATTGCTTCAAGTTATAATTTCCTCACTTTCTAGCCCAATTCATAGGCAAAGAAAACGAATAACTGGATTACACTTGGAAAAAGGCCAATAGGTCAACACACATTTAATGGAGCGCGTGACACTCAACCTGCAAAGACCCGAGAACAGCTGATGTCAACATATACATCATGTACAGTCGAAGGGACGGGTCAAAACACACCGCTCAAGAAATGTTAGGATGACGTCGCCTATAGTCGAAAAGACAATACGAAGCATTGATGCGGCGTCTGAGCGTTCGGGGTCGAAGGAACTTCCTTAGCTTGAGCAAGTTTTCAACCACCTAGGCGGTGAACATAGTTTTTGTAGTGTAGTATTGGGTAGCTTAGGATTGATATCGTTATCTAGGGAATAGGAATGCTAGCAAGAAATGTATGGCGAGAAGGTGGGGTTGAGGATGATTATTTTATCTTTTGTTGGTTTTTAGTAAGCTAAGGTAAAATCTCGGGGCAATTGGTTTGGGGTGGTATTTTCTACCGATTACTTCTCTTATCTAATTATCTAATTATCTAATACTACAGGTAGCAATTTCTATTTGATGTGTGCTCCTATGATGATTAAAAATGTGTTTACCTAGATACTATTACTCCCTAGTTATCTTTTATTGGTCGGTTGAATTGTCACACCTTATCTTAACGCGTTGTATTCCTGTTAGGATTTAGAAAATCCAGTCGTTAAAGAGTCGGTCACCTCAAGTATATGTATTCGTTAGAAAGCTCGTAGTCGTAGTTAAGTTATGTTAATAAGTAGTTAGTTAAGTAACACCGTAGAGGATGGGACAGGTCTTTACCCACTGTATGCACGATCCACGGCCGTAGGTGGCGTTTATTGTAAGACACTATAAATACCCTCTACCTCCCAAGGTGAGGGTTGGGCTCAATACCATTTTCTTTATTTCACATAGTTCCCAACTCTCTTCCTTTCTCTCTAGAACTTTCTCTCTAAACAATTGTGTATGCCCCATATGGATATGGTTTGATGTGTTTGTGAAATCCTTTATATTACAATTGGTATCGAGCCATGGTTTGATCACTCACCTTTCATGCTCTTTGTTTTGGTGGATTTCATAAGGTTTATGGGGTTATAAGTGTTTAGAAGAGTTTGAATCATTTGGTCAATTTCTTGTGTTAAAGTTTGAATTTTGATAGTACTTTTGTGTTTAGGATCATCATATGCTTAGGTTTGGTTGGAAGGCTTGAATCATCGTGGTTGGGTTTTTTTTTATTGTTAAAGTGGTTGTTTTGAATATTGTACTAAGCGAGTTGAGCCACGGTAAGCGTTTCTTGAGCGAGTTGCTTTGTCATTCGGAAGGGTTGCTTTATTATTGGGGCGAGTTGGTTTATCGACTTGGCTATTAAGCGAGTTGATTCTTTAAGCGACTTGTGTTCTAAAGCGACTTGGCTATTAAGCAAGTTGTATTGACAATGAGTTGGTTTATGCGACTTGGTTGTTAAGCGAGTTGTCTCTGTATCGACTTGGCTATTTAGCGAGTTGACTCTTTAAGCGACTTGGGTTTTAAGCGAGTTGTTTCTTTAAGCGACTTGAGTTTTAAGCGACTTGTCTTTGAGCGGTATTGTTTAGTGAGTTGATACCAAAGCGAGTTGATTGTTTAGCTTCTTGTCTATTGAGACTTGTCACTTCTTCGTGCTACATTTTACGGTTGTTCTTTTGGTTTAGTAAAATCCGTGAAAGAATCAATTTCCGGTTTAATCAAAGAATAGTAAAATCCGTAGAACTTGCAATCATGTCTAACAACGTACCTACTATCGTTTCTCTCATGGAATGAGGGACGTTCAAGCGGTGGATCGGATACTCATCCACCTATGCTTGTGAATTGATTATGACTCATGGGCTCAACGAATTAGGTTGTCTTTGTTTGGGAAAGGAAAATGGGGTCAACATTCTCAAATCAATTGATGAAGGACCTTATCAGTTGAGACTACAAGAGACATACTTAAGCTGTTGTGGATGGAACGGTGATCTTAGGATTAGACGAGAACAAAGGCGTATGATGAGCTCGGTGATAAGGATAAAGAGATATGATCTTGATATCGGGGCTTCAAACATTATACTTGAGGTCTCCCAAAGACATCTACAAGTTGATCAATCACAAACTTTGAAGCCAAGGCGGTTTGGGATAATGTCAAGATGCTTCTCTCGGTTACGAATTAACTAAGGAAGACAAAGAATCACAAGCGTATGATGAATTTGAGCACTTTAAGATGAAACCGGAAGAAAGTGTCTATGAATATTACGTGAGATTCCACAAGCTTGTGAATGGCATGAGGAATATCAAAATGACCATGCCAAATATTAATTGAACTCAAAGTTTGTGAACAACATGAATCACGAATGGCACAAATTTGTCACCTCTGTGAAGCTAACCAAAGGATTAAAGAACACCAACTATGAGCAACTGTATGCCTTCCTTCTTCAGAATGAGAGACATGCTATGTTTGAACGATTGATTCTTGAACAGTTCAAATCTAAACAGGGAGAAGCAAGCTCATCAAATGATTCAACAACATTCTACACCAATGTAGGGATTACTACCAAAGCTTCACAAGTCATACCTACTAGAAACGGTAATCACAAACTCATTCCCGATCCGAGGTTCAAGCAACGATCTTGATGCGGTCATGGAACACTTCATCAATCAAGCTGGCTCTTATGGTTAAACAAAACTTGACCACTTACTCCACATACTAATGATCTTCACACTAACAATGAAATCGAGCGCATCCATTCTACACAATCATGCTATTGTCGAGATGGAAGGTTATGGTGCAACCGATTCAAGGAAGGCGGTATAAGCAGGGAAGAGGTGGAGTTGGTGGAGGTATGTGGCTAATCGTAATCGTGGAAGGAATGCCAATCATGGACAAGTAAAGCCAATCAAGTGCTACAAGCTGTGGTGGTGATGAACACATTGCAAGCGCACATCTCCTAAGCGCCCTCAAAATGCGAGTATTTCGGGGACAAGATCTTCTTTGGTGCAAGCTCGAGACGATGGTGCGGTTTTGGATGAAGAGGAATTCTTGTTTCTTCTTGAGAAATGCCAAGACCTATGATCTTGATGTGGATGAGCGACGGTCGAGGACATGGGTCAAAATCATCCTAATGCATTTCGGTAGGCGATTGTGATGCATATTTCGGATGTTGATGATAAACCAAGCGCGAACAATCTTCATGGCTAGCATTTCACCAATGGTCTCACCAAAGGTTTCATCACCACATCAGGTGGTCCTTCCAAAGATTCAATCATCTCTAAGGTATTAAAACTATCGATGAAGTTGATGTGCAAGAGATGCATAACAAAGTACAATCACATGTAACTAATGAATCGAGATATGGATAATGGGTAATAGTAATATTGTCCCATATGATCAATATGTGATACAAAGTAAAAGTGAGATTGTACCAAGTGATCATCTTCTGCGATCAATGATGACTATGTTTTTGAATACACTCCATGTACTTTGATGATTTGGTTATCTGAGCGAATGCCTATAAAGAACAAGTTGCTATTTATGAACAACGTGCTAAGTTTGAGTTAACTACCGTGAGCGAAATGGATGACCAAATCGTACAATTATCGAGAAAAAGTAATTTTAGAAGAAGTGTTAAAACAAGAGTTAAACTCCTTACAAGAAAAGATTTCTAAAGCTGTTAAGCCAACACAAGAACTCCAAAATAATGTTAAAGTTCTTAAAATGAATTTAATGCTAAGGAATCAAAACTTTTGAATGACTTTTCTAATCTAAAAACTTTGAAAAACAAGCTTGAAAATAAGTTATGCGTACTGAGGAATACCATTCGATTGCTCACATGATCACTAAGCATAGAGTTCTCGTGATAAGCATAGCATTCCCTCATAAAGGAACGATCCACGAATATGGTAAAGTGGCTAGAAGCTCACAAGGTAATATATGATGGTAATGAAATCCTTAAGCCTAGCGAAACCTAGTTCTTATTTGAGTGCCTTTGAGGAAGATAAGCGATTAGATGAAGTCATTAGGAAAAAGCGAATATGAAGCTAAAGATCCACGAGTGTAAAAGCAAAACATAATGTTCAAACCCCATGATTACACTAAATAAAATTGGATTTCCACGAATAGATTTAAGCCTCAAACTCTATGTAACCCCGAACAAGTTTTTGGAAAAAGGACATAGATATGCAAAAGGCTAATGCACTTGTTAAAGCGAACACTCCCTTAGGAAAATGCCTCCGAGAAGCTGTGTATCCTCCGAATACACCCATGCATTTAGTTCCTAGATATATTACCACTAAGAGCAAGACCTTAATCACCTATATGTTGTTTATCAACTATTTGTTGATTTTGAGAAGACATGTAAGAAAAGGATCACACTCTTGGGATAGCCCGAAGGGAAAGGGTTTAAGCAAACTAAAGAATGCTATTTAACCGAGGTCATGCCTTTCTTTGAACAATTAAAAGGTCAATTTGAAAGTCTTCAAAAAGGAATAAACTCGGATATTAAAGAAATGGAAAAGGAATTTGATGCAATGATTGTTGAGGTCAATGACTATGAGCAGGAACACAAATATAATGAAATTGAAAGGAAAAATCTGCATATCTTAAATGAGAACTTAGTATTGAGTTGTGTGGCTCAAGATGTGTTTATCTTGTTACTAAGCACTCTATTATCGCTTCTCAATTTCATGAATTATCTGTTGCTTTGAAAGTTTCCCATGATCATGTCATTGAGCTTAAACGACAAATTAAAAATGCATGATAAAATTGAGCAGGATGATCATGATAACTTGGTCAAACATTTTTCTAAATTGGAAGTTGAACATTTTGCTTTGCAATTAAAATATCAACATCTCAAAGAAAATGTTAAAACCTTAAATATCAAGACATCCTCGGATGCTCCACGAATTTGATGCGGTTTTGAAATAAACAAAGCGTGATGAACGATTCAAGCTCACCGTAACACGATCGAGAAAGTTGAAAGCCCAAATTTCACAATTAAAGGGTGAAAAGAACAATGTGTTGGCTCCCAAATGCCTCCTCCTTTAGATTCTCGATCTTCTCAAACTTTTCATCTTCAAAACCTTGTTAATGTTTTACAAAAGGAAAATGAGAGTTTACTAGAAGAAAATGAAAAGGTTAAAAACAATTTAAAGAGTTATATGATTCAATGAAAGTCACTCGTGACAAAACAACAAAAAATAACTTCTTTACAAAAAGAAATTGAGAATCGAAGAAAGCAGGGAAAAGGAAAATGCCACTTATCTTTAATGAGAATGTTGCATCAAAGTCATCTCTGATTCTAAATATCTTGTGTTGTTAAATACATTCCTCCTCATCTTAGAAATAATGGTGGCATTCCATAACTATTTCGTTCATCTTAAAGATAGTCTAGAATGTCTCCAGTGAAATTGTAGAGGAGGATTTCATAAATAAGCCGTTTGATAGTGAAATTAGGTTCGCTTGCATTCGTGCCAAAGCGATCTCAAGAGGCATTAGAATGCTTAAGAGCAACATGCCCTAAATCGATGGTAAAAGGATAAAATAGTTGTGCCTTGTTTAATGCACGATTTTAAGAATGCCAATCTTTCTCACTCGGTGCCTAAAGTTAAGTATGTAAGCTTGATGTGCCTTAGTAGTTGAGATCCGGCACTTCTAAACCTAAAATGCAAAAGGTAGCAAAACCAACTAATGTTTCCATTCCCTACGAGGGTAAAAGTGACACCAAAGCGAGCAAGTCAAAGCCTCAAGGTGTCTGAGCAAGATAGGACCTCGCAAGCTAAGTGTAATCAATGGAGGAAAGTAGAAGACCACCCTAGGAGCGTTAATTTGGAATTGAATAAAGCGAATCGTGTTGATTCTAGTATTAGCTTTAAGCATCACGTAATTAATTGAATTCTACTACTACTTGAAAAACATGTAATGAATGTTTGATTTACGGTGTTAATCATGAATGTGTTGTGAATGATGTGAGTAATGGGGTTAAATACCCGATTAAGAATGTTAATGCTATCAAACGAGTTAAAAGGCTAGAAAGCAATGGTGGAAGAAGGTTAGAAAACATTGGAAACCCACGGAAGAAAATTTAGTAATGTAGGTTATCAATGGATACCTCTTGGCAGTAAATTCAATCTCAATGAGTTGTGCCTAAATTATCTAGACCAATGCCCGCTAGGAAATGGATGCCCTCTTGGTAGAACTATTCCTTTAAGAAGTGAACATACTTTGAATAGGTCTAATGCACACACTAGCTCAGCATCTACCCCTAATGATTTCATTGTTTCCACTTTCGATGTGGATGTTCCAATCATTGTTACTAACCAAATGGAACCCATTCTTGCATGGGGATCCCAATTATCCGATTATCCATTCTTGTACGTGTTCAACTGCGGATCGTTCAAATCGTTACGTGGTACCGGACTCATTTGTTCCAAACATATATTTGGAGACGGTCATGGCTCATGAACTTCGTGAGTAAATTCATCGGGCCATTAGATTCGGGAATGATCATTTCGGTGCTATTATGGGTTATGGAGACTATGTTGTTGGTGATAGTGTAATCTCGGGGTATATTATGTAGAAGGTCTTGGTCATAATCTGTTTTACATTGGTCGATTACGTGATTCCGATCTAGAGGTGGCTTTTAGAAAACATACTTGTTCGTTAGAGAACTTGATGGTGTGGAACTTTTAAGAGGAACACGGGTTCAAATCTATACACCATCTCTATCGAAGACATGATGAAGTCTTCTCAATGCTTGTTGTCAAAGGCCTCGAAAACAAAGTCATGGTTATGGCATCGTCGTCTCAATCACTTGAACTTGGAACCATAAATGATCTTTCGAGAAAGGACTTAGTAATAGGCTTACCTAGACTAAAGTATGAAAAGGATCATCTTTGTTGACATGCCAATTGGGAAAAAGCAAGAAGTATGCCCACAAACCCAAACCTACAAACTCGATTATGGAAGTTTTTCATACCATTCACATGGATTTATGTGGACCCATGAGAGCGAGAATACTTTCGGAAGAAATATGTATTAGTTGTGGTTGATGATTACTCTCGGTTTACTTGGGTTAAGTTCTTAAGGACAAAGGATGAAACTCCGGATATCATCATTAAACTTATCAAATAGCTGCGAGTTCGACTTAACAAAGCTATCGAATCATCCGAATGCAGACAATGGGCCGAGTTTGTTAATAAAGAACTTAGTGAGTTTATGAAAGTGTTGGAATCGGTTATCAAAGAAGTGTTCCACGAACTCCTAAGCGAGCGGTGTAGTTGAAGGCAATCGAACTCTTGCGGAAGCCGCAAGAACAATGTTGATTTACTCAAAGGTTCCAATGTTTCTACGCGGTGAAGCCATTTGCTGCATGCTACACTCAAAATCGATCCCTAATTCACATCTCATGGAAAAACTCCATATGAACTTGTCCACAATCGAAAACCTAATCTTTCATTCCTTCGTGTGTTTGGTGCATTGTGTTATCCAACTAATGAGGGTCAAGACTTAGGAAAACTTAAAGCTAAAGCGGACATTGGAGTATTTGTAGGATATGCACCAAGCAGAAAAGGATACCGAATCTACAACAAAAGAACCCGAAATATCATGGAAATAATTCACGTTACGTTCGATGGTGACCGTCAAATGGCTCTAGGACAACCCGATTCACGGACCCGCATCACAACCTTCATCAAGTAGTCCCATGGTTCTACTCTTGTATACAATCCTCACCAAGACAAATCCATATGTACCACCTTCGAAGATGATTTGAAGAAATTATTTGATCCAATGTTTGATGAACACTATGTAACAATTCGCATTTTGGGTCACTATTCATTTTACTATTCACGGCTACTATTCACTTTTACTATTCATTCCCAAAATTTTTATTTCACATTCTCGTAGGATAAATCATTTTAGTAATGACCTAAGAGTTCGACAATCGTTAGATCATTTTCATAAAGTTATTAAGAAAACACCGTTTTAAAGTTTCGTTTTGGACGGTACACCATTTAAACATCCCGCGCATATCGAAAACCAACTCGACAATTTTCCCGCATCGGATAAATTTTTAGATCATTCATGATTAATTTGAAAATTTTAAGATTTATTATTATTTTACCAAATAAGCCCGGTAGCAGAACAAAACTAAACTTACGTTTTAAACGATTCTACTTACATCCGGACTTAACGATTCACCTTTGTATTTCCTAAGATGAATAGAAACTTTTACATTTTGGAAAATTCAAACATATTTCCTCCTCCTTTGACCATAAAGAAATTAACCTTGTGCGTTCTACCTTTTTCTTAAATCGCGTAATTTTAAACTTCACGAATAATCATTAAGTTATCCGGTCTGACGAAAACCAAAGTTTGACATCTCATATCACTTTTAGACTAATTTTAGTCTACTATAAATAAATTCACGATCATTTCACGAAATTTCGTTCTTTTCGATAAGCTGCGAATTACGTTTTTGACCCGTATTTCGACTTTAAGCGGTTTTGCACCAATAAGACTTATCACCCATTTTATATTTTTATATGAAGTATAATGATGAGTTTCATCATTCCTGCAAGTTTCATATTTTTACGATACCCGGTTTTACCTTTTATGGCTTCGATTAGCATTTAATCTTGAACCAAAACTCACTCAAGTAATCAAGATAATACCAAAACTATCCACCTAAGTCATCTTATCTCTATATGAACGAAATTTGGGAGGAGTCATCACCTTGGTGTCAAAATCCTAAGCATGCTACCTTTAGATCATTACATGTATAAATTTAACCATGGTTAGTTTTAACCCAATATATAGTTAACTAAAATCTCTAGCCTATAAATACCAAACATAAACCTTCATAATTTACGGCACCACCCCTTCTTATCATCTAAAGTCCTAAACCCTAAGGCATTTCTTATAGATCTTGTAAGAACATTCATGTGTTCTTGAAGAAAAACTAGCGTTTGATCTTCGTTCTTGGAAGTTTTCAAGAAAGAGTCGTTATAATCTTCAAATATCTTCAAGTCTCAAAAGACGTCGTTATAATCTTCTTTTCTTCTTCGGGTTCTCAAGAAGGCGTTGTTATAATCTTCTAATAGCCGTGGGTTTTCGAAGATCGCAAATTCTCGTCGAAGCTCCGTTAATATTTTATTTTTCCATAATACTCAAGCATTCTATTTTAAGGTTATATGTAGAGACTTCGGGCTTATCCATCGACTCATTATCGTTGTGATATCATTTTAAGGTGAGTTCTTAGCCCCATTTTTATATACGCTTGAAACTCTTTGGGAGATACATGCTCAACTATTTTCATTTACTTTCACAAGTACTCTAAACTTTTAAGGATTTCCGTGAGTTTCATAGCCCTACTTTTATACATTTGAAATTACTTTTGGGAGATACATGCTCAAACTATTTTCATTTACTTTCACAAGTACTCTAAACTTTTAAGGATTACCGTGAGTTCGTAGCCCCACTTTTACTCGTTTAATTGTTTTACAAACTCTTTGGGGAGATACATGCTCAAACATTTGCTTTATACTATTTTACAAATACTCAAAGCATTATACTTGATTGCATTATACTTGATTACGTTATACTTGATTGCGTTATACTTGATTGTGTTATACTTAAGGCGATGGTAAGTCTCCTTTGTTGGAGCGAGTCCACTAGTAAACTTGATAAGGCGATGGTAAGTCTCCTTTGTTCGGGGCGGTCCACTAGTAAACTTGATAAGACGATGGTAAGTCTCCTTTGTTCGAGCGAGTCCACTAGTAAACTTGATAAGTCGATGATAAGTCTCCCAACATACACGGGCGGTCCCTAAGTGCAATAATGTGAACTATTATGATTGTATGTGTGCTTGACTACAAAATGTATTATATTTTGGCGATGGGTTGTGAACACATGAGTTGCAAGTTCTTTATGGCGGAACTTGGGCCGAGTGGATTTACAATACCTTTCTTTGTGTGAACATTCTTTAAAGGCTTTTCAACTTATTCAAAACAAACTCTATGAACTCACCAACCATTGTGTTGACACTTTAAAGCATGTTTATCTCGGTCAATAAGGCGATAGGCATTGCATGGAACATAGAGTCATGCGACATATTTTGAAGACTTATGCTTTTGTCATTTACCATTGAAACATTTATGTATTATACTTTGGGACCTCATTGTTTGTAACTCGATTTCATTAATCGAATGGTAACTTTTCAAAGCGTCTCATTTAGAGGTCGTTTTCTATAACTTGTACTTTGTATTATGAAGTAGCACCCAGTGACACGGTCTTCCATTGCGGTATTTTGGGGTGTTCTGATTGAGTATCGAGCATTGGTTATAGAGAACTAGGTTGCATTTAGAGCCTAGACTATAACTACTATACAAGTTACCTTCCTCCCTATCGCCTTACACACTTTAGACTTTTTCGTAATTTTTGCACCTAAGAGAGATTTATATGGCGGTGAAAACCAAACATCATATGAGTCGATTAGTCCAAGCATTGCATAGTTACTCCTAAATTATACATAGCCCGATCACCTATGTCTAATTCGGAAGAATCATGCAATGAAGGGAGTAATAGTCTCATATGTGTAAGCAATTCCGTGTCGAGCCAAATTTTCAAAGATTTTCTTGAACCACTTGTTTCCGGTTTGATCCGAGTGTGATTCTTGTTTGATGAGTTGCAAAGATCAAGCTAGAAACAAGTTGTTACTTAAACCGATTTTGCCTAATCGTATGACAGTTCTTGTTTGATGAGTTGTGGGATTAAGTAAAAATCGGTTACCTAAAAGTCTTTTGAGAGTTTTGCTCGAGAATGGGAAAGCTTGCCTCATCAAACCTACCATAAGAGAGCATGTCTTTAGGATGGGAAATAGTCGCGATAGTCACAAGAACGTACCTAAGTAGATAAGAAACCCATATACATGAGCTTTGATGTAATCCCTTAGACTATGCTGCGTAAGTAGTGAACATCATGAACTTGGGACGAAGTTCCTTTTAAGGGTAGAGGCGTAACAATTAGCATTTTGGGTCACTATTCATTTTACTATTCACGGCTACTATTCACTTTTTACTATTCACTCTCGAAATTTTTATTTCACATTCTCGTAGGATAAATCATTTAGTAATGACCTAAGAGTTCGACAATCGTTAGATCATTTTATAAAAGTTATTAAGAAAACACCGTTTTAAAGTTTCGTTTTGGACGGTACACCATTTAAACATCCAGCATATCGAAAACCAACTCGACAATTTTCCCGCATCGGATAAATTTTTAGATCATTCATGATTAATTTGAAATTTTTAAGATTTATTATTATTTTACCAAATAAGCCCGGTACAGAACAAAACTAAACTTACGTTTTAAACGATTCTACTTACATCAGACTTAACGATTCCCTTTGTATTTCCTAAGATGAATAGAAACTTTTACATTTTGGAAAATTCAAACATATTTCCTCCTCCTTTGACCATAAAGAAATTAACCTTGTACGTTCTACCTTTTCTTAAATCGCGTAATTTTTAAACTTCACGAATAAGCATTAAGTTATCCAGCGTCTGACGAAAACCAAAGTTTGACATCTCATATCACTTTTAGACTAATTTTAGTCTACTCTAAATAAATTCACGATCATTTCCCCGAAATTTCGTTCTTTTCGATAAGCTGCGAATTACGTGTTTTTGACCCGTATTTCCGACTTTAAGGCGTTTTGCACCCAATAAGACTTATCACCCATTTTATATTTTATATGAGTATAATGATGAGTTTCATCATTCACTGCAAGTTTCATATTTTTACGATACCGGTTTTACCTTTATGGCTTCGATTAGCATTTAGCAGAACCAAAACTCACTCAGTAATCAAGATAATACCAAAACTATCCACCTAAGTCATCTTATCTCTATATGAACGAAATTTGGGAGGAGTCATCACCTTGGTGTCAAAATCCTAAGCATGCTACCTTTAGATCATTACATGTATAAATTTAACCATGGTTAGTTTTAACCCAATATATAGTTAACTAAAATCTCTAGCCTATAAATACCAAACATAAACCTTCATAATTTACGGCACCACCCTTCTTATCATCTAAAGTCCTAAACCCTAAGGCATTTCTTATAGATCTTGTAAGAACATTCATGTGTTCTTGAAGAAAAACTAGCGTTTGATCTTCGTTCTTGGAAGTTTTCAAGAAAGAGTCGTTATAATCTTCAAATATCTTCAAGTCTCCAAAAGGCGTCGTTATAATCTTCTTTTCTTCTTTGGGTTCTCAAGAAGGCGTTGTTATAATCTTCTAATAGCCGTGGGTTTTCAAGAAGGCGCAAATTCTCGTGAAGCTCCGTTAATATTTTGTTTTTCCATAATACTCAAGCATTCTATTTTAAGGTTATATGTAGAGACTTCGTGCTTATCCATCGACTACAGTTATCGTTGTGATATCATTTTTAAGGTGAGTTCTTAGCCCGTTTTTTATATCGTTTGAAACTCTTTGGGGGAGATACATGCTCAACTATTTTCATTTACTTTCACAAGTACTCTAAACTTTTAAGGATTTCCGTGAGTTTCATAGCCCCTACTTTTATACATTTTGAAATTACTTTTGGGGGAGATACATGCTCAAACTATTTTCATTTACTTTCACAAGTACTCTAAACTTTTAAGGATTACCGTGAGTTCGTAGCCCCACTTTTACTCGTTTAATTGTTTTACAAACTCTTTGGGGGAGATACATGCTCAAACATTTGCTTTATACTATTTTACAAATACTCAAAGCATTATACTTGATTGCATTATACTTGATTGCGTTATACTTGATTGCGTTATACTTGATTGTGTTATACTTAAGACGATGGTAAGTCTCCTTTGTTCGGAGCAGTCCACTAGTAAACTTGATAAGACGATGGTAAGTCTCCTTTGTTCGGAGCGAGTCCACTAGTAAACTTGATAAGGCGATGGTAAGTCTCCTTTGTTCGGAGCGATCCACTAGTAAACTTGATAAGTCGATGATAAGTCTCCCAACATACGGGCGGTCCCCAAGTGCAATAATGTGAACTATTATATCAGTATGTGCTTGACTACAAAATGTATTATATTTTGGCGTTGGGTTGTGAACAGCGCAGGTTGCAAGTTCTTTATGGCGGAACTTGGAACCGAGTGGATTTACAATACCTTTCTTTGTGTGAACATTCTTTAAAGGCTTTTCAACTTATTCAAAACAAACTCTATGAACTCACCAACCATTGTGTTGACACTTTAAGCATGTTTATCTCGGTCAATAAGGCGATAGTCTGTTGCATGGAACATAGAGTCGCACGACATATTTTGAAGACTTATGCTTTTGTCATTTACCATTGAAACATTTATGTATTATACTTTGGGACCTCATTGTTTGTAACTCGATTTCATTAATCGAATGGTAACTTTTCAAACGTCTCATTTAGAGGTCGTTTTCTATAACTTGTACTTTGTATTATGAAGTAGCACCCGGTGACACGGTCTTCCTGCTATGGTATTTTGGGGTGTTACACTATGAGCCAATTGCTAATGATCATCAAAACCATCAACGAGGCTGCTCCTATCCCCGTCAGCGTAGATAACCCTTCGGTTTCTATGTCATTGAGTCAAGCACCCGCTTACGATCACTCGATATCATCTTGATTCATCAATCATCAAGTGTACATCATGGAATTGTTTACGGCACCTATGATGGAGATAACCCTTAACTACTCCGAAGATGCTCCTTTGAGAACATATTTGCTCATGAACCTCATCAGAACCATCTTCATCGGAGAAAACGACTACGCTACTTGGCCTCAACAACAACCATACGAACACACGAGAAAATGGACACATGATCATCCATTGGACAACATCATTGAAATCCTTCTCGTCCGGTATCCACTCGTAAACAACTTTCAAGCGATGCCTTATGGTGCTTCTTTAACTCAGTACTATCCAAGGTCGAACTAAAAGACTTTAAAGCGCCATGAATGAAGGCAGTTGGTTCAATGCCATGCAAGAAGAAATTCATGAGTTTGATCGACTAGATGTATGGGAATTAGTACCGCTCCCACATTGCGCTATGATCATTGCTCTAAAGTGGATATTCAAAGTAAAACTTGATGAGCATGGTGATGTATTAAAGAACAAGGCTAGATTGGTTGCAAAAGGATACCGTCAAGAGGAAGGTATTGACTTTGAAGAATCATTTGCTCGATTGCACGCATCGAGGAAATCGAATCTTCATGGCTAATCTTGCAAGTAAGAATATGATAGTCTATCGGATGGATGTAAAGACGGCTTTTCTTAACGGAGATCTTAAAGAAGTCGTATCGTCGACCAACCGGAAGGTTTTGTGAATCGAGCATCCTACTCATGTCTATCGCTTGAATAAGGCTCTTACGACTTGAAGCAAGCTCCGAGGGCATGGTATGATACGCTATCAAAGTTTCTTCTATCTCTTGGATTCAACAAATGAGTAGTTGATCCGACATTGTTCACCGGAAAGTCGGAAAACATTTAATTCACGTTCAAATCTATGTTGATGATATTATTTTTCCTCGGTGACCCCAATGAATGTGACCGTTTTCTAAGGAGATGAGCTCCAAATTTCAAATGTCAATGATGGGACAAATGTCATTTATTGAGATTCCAAATTTCACAAAGTCCGGAGGCATTTTATCAATCAATCTAAATATGCTAATGAAATTTTAAAGAAATTTGGATTTGACACTTGTGACACCGTTGACACTCCCATGGTGGGCGTACAAGCGGATGAGGACCACTCATGGATCATGGTAGATTAAGCGAAATATCAAGTATGATTGGATCCCTAATGTACCTCACGGCCAGTGACCTCGATATTACATTCGTTGTATGCATGTGTGCTAGATACCGGCTAAGCCTACCAAAAAGCACCTTGAAGCGGTTAAGCAGGTCTTTCGGTATCTCAAGGAACCATCAACATGGGACTTTGGTACCCGAAGGACACCGGTATGTCACTAACGACCTATGCAGATGCGACCATGCGGGATGTCAAGATACGCGTCAATGCGTGCTGGAGGTGCTCGATTTTGGGTGATAAGCTTGTGGTGGTCTTGAAAAGAAACAAATGAGTACTTCTATATCATCTACATATCTTTGAATACATAGCCATGTCATCTTGTTGTGCTCAAATCCTATGGATGAGATCCCAATTATCGACTATGGCTTTGAATTCAACAAAATCCCTACGTATTGTGATAACAAAGTGCCATTGCTCTCTCTTGCAACAACGTTCAACATTCAAGAGCAAAAGCACATCGACATTCGACATCATTTCATTCGGGAACAAGTGGAAAAAGGTGTGGTAGAACTCTATTTTGTGAGTGCGAATACCGGTTAGCGAGACATATTCACCAAAGCTCTTCCTAGAGAACGTTTGAGTTTATCCTTCCACGACTTGGTCTAAAGTCTTCAACATGAAACACTCAAACGCCTTGAGAGGAAGGCGAGGGTAAATGGTTTTCTTCATCTATCTCTTGTATATATTTTTTCAAAAGCAAAATACAAAATTTCAAAACCCACAAAATAAAATAGAAAAATATAAATTTTCAAAATCCATAAAAATAGAAAATCTTGAAAAATCCCAAAATGTTGTTATTTTGTCATGTTTTTAATTCGATATCATCTACGGACTTTGTGTTGATATTCAAAGAATGTCACGGGTTTTAGATGTTCTTGAATGTACATAAATTGCTTAAAAAATGAGATGGAGCAAAATGGTGGTTTATTGTCATTTCGTGCAAATAACCCGTTTTAAAAGGAAAGAACATAGCCATGCTTAATCTTATTTCTCAAATCTCATGCTTTGATTCTTAAAACAAATGTTTGTCACCAAAAAGACAAATGTTTTCTTTCAAAATATTTTTCCATCTAATGATTCTTCTGAAAAATATTTGTCATCTAATGAAAATAAAATTGCTTTGAAAATACCTCGGACTCCATTTTTGAAAATCATCCGGGCTTATCTTTGTCAAACTCTCTAACACTCAATCAACAACTCATGTCATTGATTGAGGGGGAGAACGATTTCAATTCAATCAAAAAGGTTATTTTTCAAACAATTAGCACGTAAAAGAGCAAGGTCTACTTTTGGAAAATCAAAAAGAACAATGTTTTATACAATTAATTCAAGACCTTGGGTAATGTTATGTTTTCAAAAGATATTTATGCGTGATTGGTCAATGGAGTTTAAAGTCTAAAAATCTAATCCTTATCAGTTAAAATGTCATTCAAAAGCAAGTCACTATTCTCCTCAAAAGCTCTCAAAATTTAATTTAAATCAATAGAGATCACAACTCTCAAAGGATTTGAAAATTGTGATCGGGGGAGAATTTGTAATTTAAATTGGATTTAAAATGATAATTCGATAAATAGTTTTATACGTGATTAACAAGCTCTCCTCCCTGCATGTGCCAAACGTTTTCAAATTTTCCATGCACATGTTAAGGGGGAGCATTTATATCAAACCAAAATGGATTGAAACGTGATTGATTTGTCTCTAAGTGCATGTTTTCCCTAATATGTGCTAAACAATTTCAAAATCAGATGCACATATTGAGTGGGAGCAAATTTTTGAAAACCACATTCTTTCCCGAAAATATCTTTAACTGTATGTGAAACACTGATTTTGATCGGGAAAGTGATGTCGTTATTTAAAAAAAAAAATATATTTATCAAAGAAGTGAATTTTTCCTCTTGCCTCCATGTGCCAAAATGATTTCAAACATATGATGCACATGTTGAGGGGGTGCCGTTTTCTAAAAATATCAAAAACAATTCAGGTACAAAATGTTTTGATCATGTATCATAAGTACTTGGATTGATTTTCAATTGGTTTTCAATTGGTTCCAAAGGCTGATGAACAATACCAAAAAGACCGACCAAATTTACTTTATGTATGGTGATATAAGGATGATTAGGTTAGGTATTAGTTCTCACGATCCCGCTTGAGTCGGAGGGATCTACCGAGGACAATTCCTTTGGATAGTGTAGAGTCCTTAGGTATGATGAAAAAGGAGAAAAGTGAGATATGGGAAGAGTGCAGATCGAGATAGAGCTAGGCTGGAATAAACCCAACAAGGTTCTAGTAATGAAGTCTCGATAAGCACTGAAGGGTTGAAGAATGAAAAGAAATAAATGCAAAAAGGGTGAAAAGAAATAGCCTCCATTATTTCAACCTTAGGGCGAAACGGGTTCAATTCATATACTCGTCATTACCTAGGTAACACCGATATTGAAGACAAGGCGTCATGGACCCGATGGACGCCTCGCACTACATCTTCCCAACAAGGTTCATATACTCTTGTTGGATTCTTTGATACGAGCGAGTTCTGGCGTAACTCATCTTGGTGATGCTGCCGTAACCAACATTTTAGCGGAGAATTCTTGACGCATTACCAATTACGGTAATACCATCTCGGTGGTTCTGCAGTAACTATTCGCTTCTCGGCTCATACCGGGTTTTGCAAGTTATGGCGTAACTCTCTTATTAGAGTTCTGACGTAACTCTCCTCTCGCTTTAATTCTTTCATTTTAAAACACGGTAACCTTGTATTAGTTTTAAATAAACTTTGTGTGGGTGTTCACTGTAAACCCTCACGAGACTTCACTCGTCCACTTGGGACACCAAGTAGTTTAAAGGCTTGTTGCATTAGCTAAATGCAACCGTGATTCTGAAAGTGAGTTAGGTTTGTTTCTCATTTTATTTTTCTTTTAGAATTATGCTTGTTGGTATTGTGATTTTAGGGATTGAAGTTTGCTCATGAGGCTTTAACGAAGGCACGATCCTTTCGTGGGCCTTCTTTTTGGAGCAAATTTCGGGAAGTTCTCGCTCTAATTCTACCTTTTCTTCACCTTTATTTTAATGCCTAGTACAAAGGGAATTTTACAATTAAAGTGGGGGACGGAGTAGAATTATCTCTTGAACTTTATTTAGCCCTCATTTTTCTAGTTTATTTTGAAAAATTATGCCATTTTTATATTTTGACATGTTTTCCGAACCTAACTAGATTAGACCTTAGCCGAGCACATACAACCCTTGATATTATATGGTGAGATTAGCCTTATCCGTTTCCTATATTTTACCCCAAATCCACCAAATTATGAGTGTCTTGGGTAGCTTGTAAACTTTAGAACTTGGCCTTTGCATCATTTCGAGACCATATCGAGGTATGTTGAGTTAGCTCGATGTATTTGGACTTTTCGTTTTAGAAAGCGTTATTATAGGATTATCACCCAAACAGCCTACCATTGTGAGTCTATCGATTAGTCACCTCGACTTTTCGACCCCCTTGTGAAACCCTTTTGTTGCACTCACCTTTAGTGCAAGATACCCCTAGATACACCCTTCTGAGCCATTCCTTTCATTTTGTCACCCCAATATATTGTTTCATTACACCCTTACACCTTAGCCTACCCTGTAGTCTTTATTTGTAATTGGGAAGTCATCATTTGCCTGAGTTCAAGGTTCGAGTAGAAAGGTTTGGAAATCACGCTTTCATCGACAACAATTATGAAGATCATTGAAGACCACCCGAATTCCCTTTGTTCATCTCAAGTGGGGGGATGTTATGTTATCAGTTATGATTAAAAAAAAATAGTTGATTCAGTTATGATTTTGTAAAGTGCAATGTTATAAGAACTATTGTATGAGCTTTATTGTTTAGTATCGAGGAGGCCACCTCGGTCACATTTGAATATTGGAGTTGGAGTAATACCAACTGAAGAAGAAAAGGTAGTGTGCTCATCACGACGTCCTCTAATGTCACATCTACCTTGCATTTCATGATCCGGTCTTTAGACTTCTAAGCTTGAACTTTGGGCGGACTGTAAGTGGTGATGACTTAGTTATAGATATAGACTACTGCTTGTTTTCATTTTACACCAATTATACATCCCATGTCTTATCCTACCCTTTAGTCATGAAGCATGTCTAGGTGATGCGTGAGCAATCTTTGGTGTCTTGGCAATGGATTTGGTCATGTATCATTGATTTTTCCACTTTGCGTGACATGTTAGTAGTGACGAGTCACCCTTAACCTTTGTCGTGTCTACCCATATTGCCTTGAGAATTGTTTAGCCCTTAACTCCGGTGGTGGAGATTTGTGTAACCGCCAAGCTTATGATAGAATACATGCTATGGTATGCGATTGGTGATCACCCGAAATTGACACTTAGAATAGTTGAGAGATTTGAGTGTTTGTTCCCCTTTCGTGAGGTGTTCGACTTTGTTTTATTCTAGCATAAAGGTTTGTAAACTCATATTTTCGGGTTTTGGGAGATATCTTTTAGGAATCTATCTAATAAGGTCTACTTGAGGGCAAGTAGAGTTCAAGTGGGGGATATTTGATAACATCAAATAGTCACGAATATTAAGTGTCAATTTCCCGTTAATGCTCGTTATTTATATCATTTATATGGATTTCGCTTGTTTTCCATTGTTTTACACTTCGGGTAAATTGCGAGCATTGGAGCTAAAGAGGCGGAAATGGAAACATTACTAAGGATTTATCACGGTATGCTTATTTTGAAGAGGTTACGGCGTAACTCGTCTCTCACATTACGCCATAACTATTGCGTGACCACGAAGTCCAACTCATCAAGAGGTTACGACGTAACTCCTTCCAAAGATTACGGCGTAACTCCATTAGGTCAAAAGAGGTTCCACGCGGCGATACTTACGCCGTAACTCTTGCATCACTTACGGCGTAACGGGTTTATTGAAGACTACGGCGTAACCACTTATAAGGATCGTAACTGATCTAGTGCTTTTACGGCGGAATAGAAGGTTCTGGCGTAACTCATCTATTGGTTCGCCGTAACCCGGACACAACCTATAAATACCCGCAATTCGGCATTTCTAATCATCCCATTCCACACACAATACTACGAGCGTGGGAAAATACTCAAGGAAGGTCTAGGGAAGCATCGGGCTGTTTCCAAGGAGAAGTCACACCATTACGATAAGCTTTAGCGTTTATTATTTCTTTTACTTTCGATTCATGTATTTTGTACCTTTGAATATTGAATTGATGTGCATGATTAATATGAGCGGCTAAGCACCCTTTGGTGCTAGCCTAGTTATGATTCATAATTGTTACATTTGCGTTTACCTTTACTTCCATACAATTATTTCTAAGTGTATGCATGCATAGTTCTTTGGTAGTCACCCTGGTTCGGTAGTTTTGAATGGCGGTGAGGCCAATTGCCTAGGAGATATGACCAAATGACCCTAGGTGAGCGGATGAGGGGAAGGGTAAGATATGACCAATGACGACCCTTTCTACTTGTGCGATTTGACCAGCGATCACCTATCGTTTGGATGAACTTAAGAATTGGGGGTGTAGTGTCTAAGTTCCTAACGGTCGGGCACTCACTATTTAGAATCTAGCATGTAGCGGTACTTAATGACTCGACAGGGGACCGGGAACAACGGGACTTATGACGGTGCTTTGATTTCTCTGTGGTGGCATCTTTCTTGATAGGTTAGGCGAATTGACCAAATCTTGTCCTCTCGAATTTGACCCCGTGAAGTAATTGGAAGTAGGTGAGCGTAGACATAACTAGTTAGGAGGATTAACTAGGTTAGCACCACTATTCCTCTATTGATTTCCTTTCTACCATTTAATTGCTTTTATATTACGCATTCGTAGTTTAATTAATTAAAACCCTATCAAACCATTTATATTACGTGACAATTAGACTTAGTAATTATCCAACACACATAGCTCTTGGGGCGACCTCGGCTTTACCATTTACTACACTACACACGACCGGGTACTTTGCCCGTTAGTGCATTAGGGTAGACCATAGGTATAGCGAGACACTATAAATATTAAGACACAGTCGATAAAACACGCATCAAGTTTTTGGCGCCGTTCTTGGGAGCTATATTAGGATTAATATTAAGTCTTTCATTTCATATTTAAACTTTTCTCACGATCATATTTCAAGTTTTCGGTACCATGGAAGTGGTTAACATCGATGACCTCACTCTTGAGGAATACTTGGCGTTGACTAGAGGCGATCAAGGGCGGGTCTCGTAAGACCGGCAATCGGGCGGATATTCGTTTCGAGATTAAAGACCAATTTATGAGGAGCTTGCGCTAACCCTTTTAGGAAATAGGGCGAAGCACATGAGCACGTTGAAAATGTCCTATACATCGCTAGCCTTTTCAACATTCGGGCGTGTCTCATGATCTTTGTTATGCTCGGGGTCTTCCTATGACTCTAGCTGGAGCGACAAGAAGATGGATCGAAAGATTGCCGCAGGCGGTTAATACTGGGGCTACTTAAGAAACATTTTATCCAAAGATATTGCCCACCATAAAAATTTCTAATCAACTCTTGAGATCCGCAATTTCAAACAAGAAGGCGACGAAACTACGTATCAAGCTTGGGGCGAGATACAACGATCTTCTTTATAAGTGTCCTACCAATGATCTTAATAACCATGAGAAGGTCAATATTTTCTACAAAGGAATAAATGTAACTACGAGGCGGATCTTTGGATTATCAAGGACCTATCCGAATATGACTCCTACTACGGCAATTGAAGCCATTCAAAAATGGTGGACCATTCTCAAAAATGGCACGACGGTGGAGTAAAAGAAACCAAGGTGGAAGTTTCGACGAAATTGCTCAATCGCTAGTAAAATTGAAAGCCTTAGTCGAGATATCTTTGAAAGTCGGAAACCGTTCATGCCATTCAAGTGGGGTGTGAAAGGCGTGGAGGAGGACATCTTACGAAAAATTGTCCTCATATGGACGAAGTGGAATTGAAGAAGCTAAGTATGGAGAAAATTAACCATTTTACGGTGACAATCGAAATGGGTATCGTAGTAATTACAACCGTGGGCCTTATGGAGAAAAGCCCGGTCTTGAAGAAACAATTAATAAATTTACGGAAAATTCATTAAAAACAAAAGGAGCAAGATGAATGGTTGAAGGAATTCCGGAAAACAACGATAGAAACATTTCCAAACACGACTCAACTCTTAAAACCTTGAATCCATGGTGATAAAGCTCGGTGAAAAAGTAAGAAGGAATAACGATAAACACGAAGGGTCTAGACCCGACTATGGAATGTAAGGTAATTTTCTCGGATAATAACTCGAAGGTTCGGGCCGGTGATACGAGTTTAGGGGCGATTTAGTCAACGAGATCGAGTTACGCCGTAACATACCTAATGAGTTCTGGCGTAACCTCGTGTTTAACGGCGACAACGGAATTGTGATGAATCTTGAGAATCGACTCTAATGAATTACGCCGTAACCAAGAATCTCGATTCTGGCGTGGCGGGATACATGGGCAGAAAAATTCCTCGACTTGGACGAATCAGAAAAGCTCGAGGAACTCTCCTTGATAATAAAGAAGAGCCACTTATCACTCACTGGTGTACTCCTATCACCATTACTGATGAAGAAACCATAAGGGCATGGCCTACATGCAACCCTTTCCATGAGTATTGCAATGGAGGAGACAATGAAAGAATGGAGGAATGGACATGCCCTCATGAGCGTGAAAGACACGGGATAAAATTCGGTAATTTACCTTTAAAGATTGGTACGCAATTAAATTTGGGAATGCCAAGATCAATCCAAATCTTCTTATGAAGCTAAAAGTTGATTACTCGAAGCACATTCGAATGGACGAGACTAATAAAGATATACTACGCGGAAGAGCATGTAAATGAAGCGACAACATAGAACTACGCGATCATTTGGTGCGAAAGTAAAATCCCACAGGAAATTTTTGGGCATCATGCAACCCGTATGACGATATGTGTGATGGTGGAAGCAACTACGGAAGATTAGGAAAAGATGAATTCTTTTGGTCCTCAATCAATGACAAGAGAGAACAAGTTTACCTTGGATAGACAACACAGGGTTTGATAGTTGGGTAAAAATTAAGTATGGGCATGTGGACGCATTAACAAAAGATAAGATTTGGAAGGAATACATGGATCAAGAAAATTCTAACGACAAAAGTAGCAAAATACGAGTAAAACAACAATTGGCGTGGATATAGGCGGGTGAGTAATGATAAGGAAGAATGCAAGCGCGTTCTAGTGGAGAATTTGCTCGATGAAGAATGGTTCAAAGTGCGATCGATACGATGATATCGAAGGATGCTAGATTACCTTGAGTTGCAAGGAAATGAAGAGTTCATTGATCCCGATGGCGAAGCTTACGAGCAAAGAAGGTGCAAGCTCACGGGATACCCACAAAAGACCACCCCTATTATAGTAGAAAATACGAATTCACTCGCTACCACCTAGGTTCGGAGGAGAAATTTTGTAAAGTCGAAAGATCGAAACCATTGAGTACCTCGAACGCCTCTAATGTTGCATGGATGAGGCACAATTTGATGAAGGATATTGAAGAAGTGGGGCAAGCTCAAAGACCCCATAGGAACCCAGCGACTCTGAGTCTAACAAGACTCGTTAATAAAGAAAAGTGCTCTTTCGGAGACAACCCGAATTATCCATTTCTTTTGTTTTTATTTCCTTCTACATTGGGTTTGTGTTTTCTAACCATTTTGCGAGGAGACAATGAAGTAATTCTGCTGCGATTCTTGATCGAACGAGTTCGGCATAACTCATCTTGGTGATTCGCCGTAACCAACATTTTGACAAAATTCTTGACGCATTACCAATTACGGCGTAATACCATCTCGGTGGTTACGCCGTAACTATTCGCTTCTCGGCTCATACCGGGTTTTGCAAGTTCTGGCGTAACTCTCTTATTAGAGTTCTGACGTAACTCTCTCTGCTAATTCTTTCATTTTAAAACGCGGTAACCTTGTATTAGTTTTTAAATGAACTTTGTGGGTGTGTTCTGTAAACCCTCACGAGACTTCACTCGTCCACTTGGGACACCAAGTGGTTTAAAAACTTGTTGCATTAGCTAAATGCAACCGTGATTCCTCTGAAAGTGAGTTAGGTTTGTTTTTCATTTTATTTTTCTTTTAGAATTATGCTTGTCGGTATTGTGATTTCGAGGATTGAAGTTTGCTCATGGCGCTTTAACGAAGGCACGATCCTTTCTCGTGGGCCTTCTTCTTTTGGAGCAAATTTCGGGAAGTTCTCGCTCTAATTCTACCTTTCTCTTCACCTTTATTTTAATGCCTAGTACAAAGGACTTTGTACAATTCAAGTGGGGGACGGGGTAGAATTATCTCTTGAACTTTATTTTGCCCTCATTTTCTAGTTTATTTTGAAAAATTATGCCATTTTTATATTTTGACATGTTTTCGAACCTAACTAGATTAGACCTTAGCCGAGCACATACAACCCTTGATATTACATGGTGAGATTAGCCTTATCCGTTTCCTATATTTTACCCCAAATCCACCAAATTATGAGTGTCTTGGGTAGCTTGTAAACTTTAGAACTTGGCCTTTGCATCATTTCGAGACCATATCGAGGTATGTTGAGTTAGCTCGATGTATTTGGACTTTTAGTTTTAGAAGGCGTTATTATAGGATTATCACCCAAACGACCTACCATTGTGAGTCTATCGATTAGTCACCTCGACTTTTCGACCCCTTGTGAAACCCTTTTGTTGCACTCACCTTTAGTGCAAGATACCCTAGATACACCCTTACGAGCCATTCCTTTCATTTTGTCACCCAATATATTGTTTCATTACACCCTTACACCTTAGCCTACCCTGTAGTCTTTATTTGTAATTGGGAAGTCATCATTTGCCTGAGTTCAAGGTTCGAGTGGAAAGGTTTGGAAATCACGCTTTCATCGACAACAATTATGAAGATCATTGAAGACCCCAATTCCCTTTGTTCATCTCAAGTGGGGGATGTTATGTTATCAGTTATGATTCAAAAAAAAAAAGTTGATTCAGTTATGATTTTGTAAAGTGCAATGTTATAAGCACTATAGTATGAGCTTTATTGTTTAGTATCGAGGAGGCCACCTCGGTGCATTTGAAGATTGGAGTTGGAGTAATACCAAGCGAAGAAGAAAAGGTAGTGTGCCCATCACGGCGTCCTCTAATGACACATCTACCTTGCATTTCATGATCCGGTCTCTAGACTTCTAAGCTTGAACTTTGGGCGGACGGTGAAGTGGTGATGACTTAGTTATAGATATAGACTACACCTTGTTTTCATTTTACACCAATTATACATCCTATGTCTTATCCTACCCTTTAGTCATGAAGCATGTCTAGGTGATGCGTGAGCAATCTTTGGTGTCTTGGCCATGGATTTGGTCATGTATCATTGATTTTGTCCACTTATTCGTGACATGTTAGTAGTGACGAGTCACCCTTAACCTTTGTCGTGTCTACCCATATTGCCTTCGAGAATTGTTTAGCCCTTAACTCGAGTGGTGGAGATTTGTGTAACCGCCAAGCTTATGATAGAATACATGCTATGGTATGCGATTGGTGATCACCCCGAAATTGACACTTAGAATAGTTGAGAGATTTGAGTGTTTGTTCCCCTTTCGTGAGGTGTTCGGCTTTGTTTTATTCTAGCATAAGGCATTTGTAAACTCATATTTTCCGGTTTTGGGAGATATCTTTTAGGAATCTATCTAATAAGGTCTACTTGAGGGCAAGTAGAGTTCAAGTGGGGGATATTTGATAACATCAAATAGTCACGAATATTAAGTGTCAATTTCCCCGTTAATGCTCGTTATTTATATCATTTATATGGATTTACGCTTGTTTTCCATTGTTTTACACTTCGGGTAAATTGCGAGCATTGGAGCTAAAGAGGCGGAAATGGAAACATTACTAAGGATTTATCACGGTATGCTTATTTTGAAGAGGTTACGGCGTAACTCGTCTCTCACATTCGCCGTAACTATTGCGTGACCACGAAGTCCAACTCATCAAGAGGTTCTGACGTAACTCCTTCCAAAGATTATGACGTAACTCCATTAGGTCAAAAGAGGTTTCACGCGATACTTACGCCGTAACTCTTGCATCACTTACGGCGTAATCGGGTTTATTGAAGACTACGGCGTAACCACTTATAAGGTTACGCCGTAACTAGCGGATCTAGTGCTTTTACCACGAAATAGAAGGTTCGGCGTAACTCATCTATTGGTTACGCCGTAACCCGACACAGCCTATAAATACCCACAATTCCGGCATTTCTAATCATCCCATTCCACACACAATACTACGAGCGTGGGAAAATACTCAAGGAAGGTCTAGGGAAGCATCGGAGTTGTTTCAAGGAGAAGTCACACCATTACGATAAGCTTTAGCGTTTATTATTTCTTTTACTTTCGATTCATGTATTTCGTACCTTTGAATATTGAATTGATGTGCATGATTAATATGGTGGCTAAGCACCCTTTGGTGCTAGCCTAGTTATGATTCATAATTGTTACATTTGCGTTTACCTTTACTTCCATACAATTATTTCTAAGTGTATGCATGCATAGTTCTTTGGTAGTCACCCTTGGTTCGGTAGTTTTGAATGGCGGTGAGGCCAATTGCCTAGGAGATATGACCAGTGACCCTAGGTGAGATTTGAGGCGGGAAGGGTAAGATATGACCAATGACGACCCTTTCTACTTGTGCGATTTGACCAGCGATCACCTATCGTTTGGATGAACTTAAGAATTGGGGTGTAGTGTCTAAGTTCCTAACGGCGGGCACTCACTATTTAGAATCTAGCATGTAGCGGTACTTAATGACTCGGCTTAGGGACCGGGAACAACAGGACTTATGACGGTGCTTTGATTTCTCTGTGGTGGCATCTTTCTTTGATAGGTTAGGCGAATTGACCAAATGTTGTCCTCTCGAATTTGACCCGTGAAGTAATTGGAAGTAGGTGAGCGTAGACATAACTAGTTAGGAGGATTAACTAGGTTAGCACCACTATTCCTCTATTGATTTCCTTTCTACCATTTAATTGCTTTTATATTACGCATTCGTAGTTTAATTAATTAAAACCCTATCAAACCATTTATATTATGTGACAATTAGACTTAGTAATTATCCAACACACATAGCTCTTGGGACGACCTCGGCTTTACCATTTACTACACTACACACGACCGGGTACTTTGCCCGTTAGTGCATTAGGGTAGACCATAGGTATAGCGAGACACTATAAATATTAAGACACAGTCGATAAAACATGCACTTGTCGGAAGAGTCAAAGATTTATGCAAGTCGATGATCTCAAAGGCGGCTCAAAACTCATCATCACGTGGATCGGTTAAAGACCTCCACTTGAATTATCCATATAAGCAAAACATGAAGAATCAAAGACTACGAGCTACGAGCAATGAAATTAAACAAGAATCCAAGAACAATCCTAATGTAATATCTGTTTGTATTACGTGTAATTTGAGGTGACCTCCTTAGTGGGAGATTGTTAGGATTTAGAAAATCCGATCGTTAAAGAGTCGGTCACCTCAAGTATATGTATTCGTTAGAAAGCTCGTGAGTCGTAGTCAAGTTATGTTAATAAGTAGTTAGTTAAGTAACACCGTGGAGGACGGACGGTCTTTACCCACTGTATGCCACGATCCATGCCCGTAGGTGGCGTTTATTGTAAGACACTATAAATACCCTCTACCTCCCAAGGTAGAGGGTTGGGCTCAATACCATTTTCCTTTGTTTCACATAGTTCCCAACTCTTTTCCCTTTCTCTCTCTAGAACTTTCTCTCTCTAAACAATTATGTACGCCCCATATAGATATGGTTTGATGTGTTTTGAAATCCTTTATATTACAATTCCTAAGGTCGTAGGGTATGCGTAGTCTCTAACTCTTTGAGGTTATCTCTCGGGTTTAGCATACGAAATCGGCAAGCCCTTAAGCTATTTCATTTATAAGCCTCACTTTCATAAAGCATACTCAAATATTAAACACAACGAATGATGCCTAGTTGCACTCCCAAGCCAATTTACAATTAAGATAAGAAACAACCTAACAATAATCAATAACTAGGTTTCATAGATCTAAGCAAACACACAAAAAAATTAGCTAGACATGGTAAACAAGCAAGCATACACACAATCAATTGAAGATATAATGATACTTTGGATTAAAATACTTATCTCGATGTGTAAAATAGGGTTTGGGACCCTAAGATATTGTCCAAATCGGACTACAAACGATTAGGGTTTTTCTCCAAAAGTCTACCTCCCTAAATGCAAAAAAATCGAATTCTATATATAGATTTACACTTGCGACGACGTCACCTTTTTGATGGTACGCCGTCAGCTCACCGTCATTAGGGTTTCGTCTTGGCCAAGTCATCGACGGACGGCGTCACCTTAGAGTTGTGACACCGTCGATCTTGATTGGGATGTCGTCTTGATTACGGATCGGCCGTACGAGATGAAAAGTCCGAGTGGACGCCCATCTTTACAACGTGACGCCATCGAGTTATACGAACAAAATTCCACCGAGCCTTCGGTGCATGTTTTGATCAAGTCTTTATAGAGGACGACGTCGCCCTTTGATTGGGACGCCATCGTTTACTTTGAGCGACTTGTGGCTTCGATCTTGACTTTGCCATTTTCTTCATGTATTAGCTCCTTTTCGTCCAAATGTGCTTTATTCCAAAGATTTTACTTCAAGAGACCTAAAAAGTAAAAGGAACGAAATTAAGTAGTAACGGATATAAAGTGGTAGATTAAGGGCTTAAATGACCCTTAAAAGCGTCGTTTAAATCCTTATCAAATATCCCTACACTGGTATTTGCTTGTCCTCAAGCAAATGTGCTTTTGGCCAATCAATTTATAAGTTAGGGGCATGAAGCATGGGTTTAGAATAATTCTAACAAGTAAAAGCACATAATCGTCATAACAAGCACGGAAATTATATACTAGCACCTCACAAGGGGTGTTTGGATTCTCTCATCTCTCGGGTTTATATGAAATATAATAAATGGAAATGGAAGATAAACACTCATTACCTGGCATAGTACATAGATTACCATAAGCTTGAGACTAGATCAAACCTCCATCGCTTTGGCGTAAGCACCAAGGAACAACTATCTAAGAGGTCTTTGCAAGGGTTGTAACGTTAGGCTTACGGTAGGGAAACAAATGGTTTTGTTGGATAGGCGATATTTAGTTGTGGCAAGTCAAAAATCTTATGTTACAAGCATGAAAAGCGTGGCGTTGCTAAGCCAAGACTCGACTCACTAAATCTAGATAACTTAAAACAAACAAACATAAATTTAAATACATAAACATAAAGATAGATGTTGGATGGTAGCCCATATGTTTTTCTTCATTTTTTTTACATACATTTTTACTCTACCATCCTCTACGATAACATCAAAATATAAGGGATTTATAAGAGCATCCCTACACTTGAGTTTTTATTTCTCTAACACTAATTGACCCGATTTGAAAAGATCAAAACACTTGGAGTATTTAATTACGTAGACAAAGGGAATTTGAATATATTGTTCTTTCCCGGTACTCCATAAAATATTACTTTTTACCCATGAGTCCCAATTATCCCAAAACTGTGTACAAAAGATATGACTCGACTAAGCAACCATGCAAGTAACTAGATATTTGAACTAAGGGTTTAGTAATGATAACAATAACACACTAAAGGTGAGTGCATACAAGGAAGGCTAAGGCGATTTGGGTGTACATTTGGGGGTGGATTGTAAACAATGCTCTTCATTGATATTCCGGAAAACAGAAACATCACGAGAACCGCGAAAAGGATAGGCTCTGAGGGGTTAACTAAGGGTATCGTGTACTAAAGATGAGTACATCACAAGGGTGTGGGGTAATTACTCGACCGATGTGGAAGAATTAATTATAATACATGTTTCAAACAAGGGTTATCCTAAGGCCTCTTATCACTTAGTTATTCCTAACTACACAAGTGTAGTCTCACTAGCGATCTCGGAATGCATCACAAAACAAGTTCTAGAATCTATTATACTACCGGTACACTCTCTAAGCATTAAAGGTGAATGCTTTTATTCCTAAAGATCTAGGGGCGAACCTCACATTTTTTGGGTGGAATTTGATTGGTAAACAGCTTTTTGTGCTAGTCATATAACTCCTATCCATGAGACGCTTTATTAAGACTAAAGTTTAGCTCGTACATGTCATAAAAAAATTTAAATTTGGTGCTAAAATTGCCCTAACAAATATTTCTCATTGTTTATTACACAATTTACCAAGGACAAGACAAATAATCAAGGATAAGAATAGTTTCTAAGTTCCCGTTTTATTCTCCCTCCCTACACTTAAACTGAAAATTGTCCTAAACTAGTCATCTTTATATTAGTCAACCCCTTGTGAATGGTCAACCATGTAAGTCAAACTAATCTAGGACCAAAGACAATTAAAATCCATGGGAGTATAGAATTATATCCCCGGGTCGTTAAGTCCCAACGAGGTGTGTAAACTGTAATACAACGATTGTGTGTCTTTGAGATGATATAGAATATACAAAAACAGAATCGATTGACTAACACTAGGATTGTGAATATTAATAGCTCATCACACTATGTCGTTAAAAACGTGCAATCAGAAACCTAAAAACGTAAAAGATAAAATATGTACAAACGCACATTATTATAATAAAAAAAATGAATTAAATGTATTTAATAATGAATTAAATAATAAGAAAATCTAAAATTAACGTAAATAAATGAAATAAAGAATCTGAAACTCAATATGTACTGATTATGAACAAGTATAAACAAGCATGTGCACTGGATTTTATCAAATAGGCTTGTAATAAGCTAATAAGCACCAATGAGAATCCGAATCTTCTTGAACCATTGCAAGGTACTGCTGAGGAGCTGTTGGTAATGGTGTAAGTTCACTGATTTCTCAGTTAACTGTTATGAATGGGCAAACAACAAACTCCTATAGGACTTATCAAATAAGCTCATGAGAGCTCAACCAGATCGAACCGAGTATGATAGATTAGCCTCACATGAAGCCAAGTATCACAAGCTCAAGCTCAATGAGGAACTTTTCATGAGTTTGGGAAAACGACTCCAACTACACAGTTTGCTTCTATGTAGTGAGTAGGATGGGACAAAAAAGGAGAAAGTGATTAAGCTATCTAATAATCTACAAATGTAAAAACAAGCACAAACATAACAAATAAACTACAAAGGCAAAAACAACTAAGAATAAACAAAAGCTAAACAAATCAGCAGAATCCACATAAGTGAATCAGCAGAATTAAAATAAGCATATAAATAAGCTATATGACAAATAAAAATTATCAAAAATATATCTAACAATATTAGCAATAAAACATAAAAATCCTAAAAAACACAGATTATGAAACTAAGTAACAAAGACATAGGAAAATAAACAATTAAATGAAAAACAGGAAAACTAGAAATTTTGACTTTTTTAGTTTATGATCAAAGTTGAATAAGGTGAACTTTGATCTGAATCTAATGACAGAATATGGAATATTAAACAACATAAACATGAATTAAACAAGGATAAACAACAATTAAACAGATATGCAAGATTATGAGTTCTAACAATCTCACAGTGCTCATAATGAGATTGTCAAGTGTCAAATTGACTTTCTACCATGCTACACCACTTGATTAAGGTTTCACCGAGGTAAAGGTCATATGAGGAATGCATCAAACAAGAACAACCACAAACATAACCCTAAACACGATTCACTATTAGATCGAACAATCTTTTAATGGATCATATGCGGTTTTTCAAAACAAAGACTATATAAACCAATTTCATCAAATCCGGAGGAACCAAAGTGTCAAAATGGACCTTTTTCGGCATAAACAAGTAGTCACAAATGTTCAAACCTAGGATTGTCAAAAACTAGCATATTGACGATCAAGTGTAATATCAAACCACAATCAAATCCAAAACATAACAACCTAAGATAAAACTATAATAACACTAACAAATAGCAAAGAAACATAGAAACATGAAAATTGAAGCATTAAAAGACTAGAACAATAAAATGCAAAAATGGTAAAAGGGCTTACAAGTGAAATCCTGTGAAAATGAGAACCATGGTCACGAACACATCCTAAGGCTTTCCACAAAGCTTCTAAACCCAAGGCAATCCACAATTAACCTTGCTCCATGCGTTTCACCAAGATCACTTCATTATTTTTGGTTTTCATTGTTTTTCTTGATTTTATTATTTTTAAATTTTAAAGTCTAAACTTGTTTTAAGGTCTCTAAAAGCTTTAAAGCTTTGTCGAGAGCTTATATGAGCTTAAAGAGTCCATGAAACAACTACATAACAAGAATTTAAAGTGACTTGAAAATTAAAGGTAATTAAGTAAAAACTTGAACGAAAGATACTTGAAATTAAGCGAAAATAAAGTTTCATTACACTAATTTAAGAAAGATTACAACATTAAAGCATTAAAATGACTTGAATTTAAAGAAAGCAATAAACTACATTAACTATGTGACCTAGGCTAATCCAAAGGTATTTAATCTAAAGAAAGCATTTAAATCCTATACTACACGACCAATGGCTAGCCCAAAAGTATTTTCTTCTCTTGCCTCTCCTCTGATATTTATAGTCATTTGAGTTCCCACCATCTTCCTCGTAAAATCCCACTTTAATTTTTGACCATTGATTGAGCAGAGATGATCCTAGCCTTTGAATTCACTTTTGGCGCCAAAAGTGGTACTAGTTGATTGAGGCAGTTCTGCAACAATTAATGCTTCTTGTTCACATGTAGAAGTGGAGGGGACATGTTTGGATAGGTTTATGGGCTGGTTGAAGAGTGGATAACAAAAACAGGGGATTGTGAGGTGAGATAAAGTGAAGATGGTGTGGATGCATTAATTGTAGTTGTGGGCTAGTATAGGTGGAAGGATGGTGGTGAGAGTTGTTAAACAACTAGGGTAGTGAGGTGGAAAGGTGGTAAAGAAAAAGGTGGTAGCAAGTGGCAAAAACCAGGCAAGGTGGAGGAGTGGTTTTGACGGATATTATTTAGGGACCGATATTTTAGTGGAAGTATCTGCTTGAAGCGTATGCCTTCAGCAGAAACCATCGGTAGCATTAAAACTTGGTAGAAACCATTGATTCATTGAGAATCACAATAAGGCTTCAAAGAAACCATCATTATCAATGAGAATCAAAGCTGTTTCAACTCTTTTGTACCGATTCACATAAAATCACATTTTCATGATATTTGTAACATTTATAAAGTCATTTGTGTGTTTTGGCTGTTTTGTGGGTTTAAACAATGTAAAATATATGTGTTTTTAGACACATATCAGTAAGTAAGGAAAATAAACTAGTACTCCCCTGATTAGCTCGGTAGGATCCATGTGAAGTTGCGGTTAAATTCTTTTTCAAGAAGAATGCGTAAGTGATAAGCTCCATCCAATGTTGAGTTTCTTCTTCTTGCCAAATATAACCTGCACACTTAAGAAAACAAATGAAACCTTTGCGTAAAATCGGCGGTAAAACTATATATGACACAACTACACTAGGATATAATGCTTGTGGAATGGATGTTTGCAGTTTTTCTGGAAAATTAAGACACGAGAATTTCCAAAAATTTATAAGTAGTTCGAAACGAAAAAATTGATAAGTTGTTTACGCTTAACTTTGACGTCGTCGAGCTTTAATCTGACGCCGTCAGTTGTCATATTGGCTGGTCTGCTGCGTTTTTCGAAAAAATCTGCGGAGAAATTACATCTTTAAAACACGGAAAAATTTCGCAAAACATCCATTATGACTCGATACAAGCATTTGACTCTAACAACACACATATACATCAATTTCACTAATTTTAATTCTCATGTTTATGTTCTTCAAAAATGTATGTGATCTTCCCTACACTTATCTCTTTTGTAAAATACCTTTATATGTAATTAAGACGAGGTTAAAGACAAAATAAAGCATTTTCACAAAATCAAACATGAGAATAAACAATAATGAAAAAGATATAAGACACACAAACAAGCAAACAATTAAGCATGGGTTGCCTACCACGAAGCGCTTTTCTTTATTTATGAGTCTTGTAGCTAGACTCGAAGTCGTGCTCCTACGTCCGCATATCTTAGATGCCCATTCGATTTCCTTAACTCTTCTTTCATCACAAATATATTCAGGGCCTAACTCTAGACAAGCGATGTAGTAAACTTTGTTCTCCTAATCAACTTCAAAGCCGGAATGTTGTCCACATCTAAATCATCAATACCCTTAAACCTTTTATTTTTGTAAGGCATCACATATTTAACACATTCGGTCCCATTTGAGAACTTGGCTATTCCTTCCTCATGATCATAAATCATCATGGATTCCTCAATAAATGGTCTCCCAAGTATCACATCATCCATCAATGATGCCTTTAACATCTTCTAAGATCATGAAACCACATCTATGTGTAAAATTACCTACAAAGACATGCAATCCTCTAGCTCTCCCAACATAGTTACTAACTTTTCTAGGGTAAAAGGGATCTCTCCTAGGTCCTAACTTTTCGCTCATGATCCAATTGTAATAGAGCCTAGACATTATGTTCATGGGTGCCTTATAGTGTATGTAAGTGTGATCCCTATATAAGTACCCAATCATGCACGGTATCTTAATGTTTCTAGGGTCACCCTTTTTTATGCATGGCTCGAAAGGTGGTCGCGGGTAGTTAACTACGTTATAGTGATAGGCGGTTTCTTTTCCGTTAGGGTATGACCTGAAATACTCCTTAAGTTCCTCTTCCTCACTACCCTCCATAATTTCTAATACCTTATAATCTCCTTCTCCAATTTCATCATTCGAATCATCGCTCGTGGTTGAATCGCTATCTAAAGTACTAGTTGATTCCTTAAGGGCTTTCTCAAGTGTACTTTCAATTATCCTATTCAACTTCTTAAGTTCTCCAATTTCACTAACAATACGAGCGCGAAGTTGGTTGGCAAAAGTCGGATCAAGTGGTGGGTTTTGTGGCGGATGGTTGTTTGATGGCGGATTATTGTTTGGTGGGTTATCACCTTCCATGATGAAAAGTGATGAGGCTACAAACAAATTCATGAAGAAGGGGGATAGACTACAAGGACGCTAATGAAAATGAGAAAAAATCTTACTTGATAGGAATCAAGCAAGGGAACCTAAACGAGATAAAAATCTAACTAGCTATTCTATTCCCCGGCAACGGCGCCAAAAACTTGATGCACGCACGAAGCACGTTCGGGGTAAAAGGAACTTCCTTTTCTTTGATCAAGTTTTTCAACCACCTAGGCAGTGAACCTAATTATTTTACTGTAGTATTGGATAAGCCTCGGGGATTGATATCGTTCTCTAGGGGAATAGGAATGCTAGCAAGAAATGTATGACGAGAAGGTGGGGGTTGAGGATGATTATTTTTTATCTTTTTATTGTTTTTTTAGAAAGCTAAGGTAAAATCTCGGGGCAATTGGTTTGGGGGGGGTGGGTATTTTCTACCGATTACTTCTACTTATCTAATACTACGGGTAGCTATGTCTATTTGATGTGTACTCGTATGATGATTAAAAATGTGTTTACCTAGATACTATTGCTCCCTAGTTATCTTTTATTGGTTGGTTGAATTGTCACACCTTATCTTAACGCGTTGTATTCCTAAGGTCGTAGGGTATGCGTAGTCTCTAACTCTTTGAGGTTATCTCTCGAGTTTTGCATACGAAATCAGAAAGCCCTTAAGCTATTTCATTCATAGGCCTCACTTTCATAAAGCATACTCAAGCATTAAACACAACGAATGATGCCTAGTTGCACTCCTAAGCCAATTTACAATTAAGATAAGAAACAACCTAACAATAATCAATAACTAGGTTTCATAGATCTAAGCAAACACACAAGAAATTTAGCTAGAAATGGTAAACAAGCAAGCATACACACAATCAATTAAAGACATAATGATACTTTGGATTAAAATACTTATCTCGATGTGTAAAATAGGGTTTGGGACCTTAAGATACTGTCCAAATCGGACTACAAACGATTAGGTTTTTTCTCCAAAAGTCTACCTCCCTAAATGCAGAAAAATCGAATTCTATATATAGATTTACACTTGCGACGGCGTCACCTTTTGGATGGGACACCATCAGCTCGCCGTCATTAGGGTTTCTTCTTGGCCAAGTCATCGATGGGACGACACCACCTTAGAGTTGTGACGCCATCAGTCTTGATTGGGACGTCGTCTTGATTACGGATCGGGCCGTCGAGATAAAAAGTCCGAGTGACGCCCTCCTTCTTTACAACGTGGCGCCATCAGTTATACGAACAAAATTCCACCGAGCCGTCTAGTGCATGTTTTGATCGAGTCTTTATAGAGGACGGCGCGCGCGCTTTGATTGGGACGCCCGTCGAGTTACGTGTGAGTAGCTTGGTGGCTTCAATCTTGACTTTGCCATTTTCTTCATGTATTAGCTCCTTTTCGTCCAAATGTGCTTTATTCCAGCAGTTTGCTTCCAAGAGACCTAAAAAGTGAAAAGGAACGAAATTAAGCAGTAATGGATATAAAAGTGGTCGATTAAGGGCTTAAATGACCCCCTAAAAGCATACGTTTTAAATCCTTATCAACCATCAAATCCCAAAGATAGTGAATCTTCCCACAAAGATATTTTGCTACATGATAGTATCAAGTAAGTACTATATTCACGTATCAATTATCCCATGTATATTGCTCATTTATTATTTTTTTTATATAAGAATTGTTACTTAATTGCTTAAGTTCATGATTTCAGTATTTATGAAGCAATATTAGAAATGACACGAAAAACGATGAAACTTGGAGCGAATTAGAAGAATCTGTACAAGTCCAGTGCTCTTCAATAAAGTGAAAACGTAAGAAGAGTAGGTATCACTATGACCTTAGGGTACCGCAAATAAATCATATAGTTGACATCACTTTATGCTTGATTATGGCGATTAGACCGATAATTTGCTTGTGGATATAGGTTGTTGTCATAGAACTAGGTAACCGTGACCATCGGCTTAGTTTAATATCGATAGGAAAATATTATGCGCATGTTCATGGCGTCACTAATATAAAGCATTAGGTCATTGCACTTATAAACGCATCAATGAAAATGTAGCGAGATTAAAATGGCTACTCCTTAATTTGGTCATAACCATAGTTTAGCATAGTTTAATTTTTTTTTTTTTTTTTCATAGTTTAATTAATCTCAAAATTAAAACACCCTTTAAATCTGTAGGAAATTCAATAGGTTAGCTATTAAGTTTATTTACTCCTTTCGAATGATCCGTACTTACCAAACTAGCTAGGATTTACTAGGTACACTGCGCGTTAGTGTTAGTCTAATAGGCAAGTCGGCAATTATAAATTTAAAACTAGACGTAAAATAACACATCACTATACTTCCCACGCAAACATTTAATACCTATCTTTCCCAACGCAACTTAAAACCCTGATCTAGATAAAAATAGGCTGCATCTAGTCATCATACGAAAACATACGCAACATAAGCCTGGAAATAATAAGCCTGAGAAGGAACCTTGGTAGCACGGCACGGATTGGGGTGACTCAGTTAAAATAGTCCAACATCATATCACTAGTACATGGTATAATACTAGACTGAGTAGACTTGATAGCATATAAATATTAGTGCCCCGAGCCAACTATACACAAAAATCAAGCCCATTACTAAGGCCCATCAATAAACACTTGACAATGACCCAACTATAATCCCAGGCCACGCTGAGCCTGGAAGAACTCATCAGGCTACGCTCAATACATAATACTACTGCTTCCCAGATGTTACTAACGGTTAAGATGTACCATCTGACATCGCATGATGGGGACGCACGACAAGCACTACTTAGAACGAGCCTAGGAGGAAAGTTCACATGTCCTCCTAGTCTGCTCTCTAGATGATCAACACCTAGCTCCTCGCACTGCCGTTGATCATCCCTTAAGGGTTTATCTCTAAACCCTACTTGCCTATCTATAAATAGAAGGCATCACACACAACTTCACAAGTTTCACACACTTGAAAAATCTTGCTACAAACAATCTCAAAGGTCTTTGTTTAAGTGTTGCAAAACTTCTTAATCTCGGTCATTTTCATCGGGTCCTTATCGTTCAACATGAGAAACTAGACAACATAATCATCCCAACCCATCTCTTAATACCGATTTACATACCATACGTAAACACATATCTTTGTGACTAGCAAGAAGCATATATATTTTTGAAAGGCAAAGTGGTTACACTATAATGACTAGGAAGAAGATAAGAATTAGCAATACACCTAACAAACACAAAATTAACACACTGAAATAACAAACACCTCAAAATAAACTCGTACAACCGACACCAAAACACCTACTCAAGAAACCAACCTCAATACCAGCTTAAAAGAGTTACAAGATTTCCTAATGATACGAATTTGATATCTATTTAAATATCCAAATTGGAAAGATTTCATCTGAGTACTCTACGTGACCATAAATTTATTGATTGCAACTCGATGATAATGTTTAAAGTAGTAACGATGAAATATCTTTACTTTCATTTCATGTTTATTGTTTAAAAAAGGCTAATAGTCTAAAAAATCATCTAACTTTCAACTTTTTACTATTGTAAGCACACAAGTTTTAATATTCCTATTAAATTTGAATAGTTCTTTAATAAACCTATTGTGTGTATCATTAAGATGATTACATGACATGACACGATTTAATTAACTTAATTACCCTATGTGAGAGCATTTTAGTCGTTATACTCAACTTCATCTTCAACCTTAGATCTTCAACCCTTCACCATAAGTCTAACCAAGAACACAAAGAATAATAAATTGATATAAAAACAATCCTTAAATCCCTACTCCATATAAAGGAGGGTTTGTTTGAATCAGATCTAGCCTCAAAATTCTGAAAAAATGCCACGTGGTATTTCCCCAAAACCCTGTCCATCGTCTGATCAAGGATAATTACTCACGCATTAAACACCCCCGCAATCCCTCTTCAGTCATTGATTATCAATCAATCAATTCCCCCAATCCTCAACCGTTTCATTTTCCATTTAATTAATCGTCAATAGAAAACGAACATCACCCTCCCCAAATCCTCAACCGCTCCCAAACCCTTTTGATTTCATCAATCAAAATCAACCAACCGCCAGTTTCGATCATGGAATTATGGTTTTTTTAATCCATGGATCATATGCCCAGAAAATCACACCCGCTGCGTGCTGGAATCCTCTAAAAAGGTGATTTCGGTCAAATGTGTTTTTTAATTTTGATTTTCAAATCATTAACTCATGATTCTATTATTTGTTTCTTATTGTAGCATTTGACTTTTAATGTTTAGATGTTAGCATAGAATCATGGTCTTGATTTATTAAGTGTGTGACCAAAGGGATTTCTTAATGGTCTTGATTAGGGTGCGTTTAGGATTGCTTATATTGGGTCAGCGGTGTTTGAGTGAGCATATTGAAGCATCTTATTATCTTATGCATTATTAGCAGATAATAAGGGGGTGTTTGTTTAAGCTTATATGCGGGCTTATGGGATTATTTGATTTCGGCTTATATTTCATAAGGCTTAAATTTTCTCGCTTACTTTGAGACTTGTGGCCTTATATTATCTTACATATAGTATATTATAAGTTTAGTAATCGGTAATAGGTTGATTGATATTATATTTTGGTTTAATGATTTAATTTGAAATAATGTATTATTGTTTTGGATTTGAAACGGCTTATATTGGGTAAATGATTGATATTATATCGGTAGCAATGTTGGGGCAGGCTCGATACCTATGTGTTATTGGGAAGTCAAACATCGTCCCTGTATGGTTTGCAAAGGTCCATCCAAAAACCGCAACAACTGTGAACGCATCGGCTTTTCTTGGTAAGTTATATTAAATGTGGAGTTATTGCTTGAAAATAATCTTGTCAGTTATTTTAATTAGTATTGGTACAATTTTGATAAACATCGTAAGTCCGTAAAGTGATTATCACCGATTTAGGCATCTGAATACTTTATGTTTTGACCCATAACCATGTATTAAAGTGGTGTATTCTTGTGATTAAAATGTGAGTCATATTTTCAGATTTTTTTTTATCTTATTCCTATAATATATTGGAAGGCTAATCTGCAACATGATGTGGGTCTCGTGTATTTTTTAAAATCAATTATAGGATTAAATGATTAAATAGTATGTAAGTGTATTACCAGATTTAGTTCGACTTTGACTTTAATTTTAAAACTGTGGTGTGTTTTCTAAGCTTATTGTTGATATTGGTGAAAAGGGTCCATTTTGAAGTAATCAACTTCAATAATGTATTAAGTATGTAAAACTGTTTCAAGTATTTTCACATTGCGATTGCCCTTTTATCACTATTGGATGTCCTTCTCAACCTTGTCTCGGTCAGAACATTGTTTCTATTTTTATGGTTGCCAATGCGATCATCTATAGGCGTTGCATCTCGATCGAGACCAAGAGTCGATGGTGCCAAAGGACAGTGATTCGAAGAAGGAACTAAAGAAGAAAGGACTTGCAAAACTTGAAGCAGTGCTTGCAGAATTCGGATTAGCGGAAAACAACGGCCAAGAAGATTCTTGTGGTAAGCTGGTGGGCCAGATCCCAAAAGGACTATGGACGTTGACTTACCTTACCAATTTGTATGTATGTTTACCAATCTCTATGTGTACATTTATAAGTTGGTTGTAGCAGCTGGTGGAGTTGATGACATAATGAAACTATCGTATTTGCAATTGCGTTCTGGTGTGAGTACACTAATTTATATCCTTCTTCTATTGTGATAAGGCAAAATAGGCGGGTAAGGTAATGGGCCACAATGGGTAAATGCTTACATTTGATTTTTTGGCGTCTGAAATTATAGAAAGAAAATGCTTACCTCACCTAGAAGACAATCTTCACTTGTTGCTTCTACATTATTTGGAGTTGTGGATAACTTGGGTGTCGGATGAATTTTCAGCTTTTCTCTCGCACAATCTCAGAAATGACGAAAGATTATCGGCAACCAATCCCTTGATAGTAAGTAGTCTATAATTGCTCTTATTTATCAATTTATATTTTATGCCCGTACTTCCTTTATGTCTGATGATCTTCCAAAATTAATTATTTAACCCTAAATAATGTGGTGATTCTGTTAGAGTCGATGTGCGACAATGATGCACTATTTGACCGCTTTTCGTGGAAAGGACTACCACTTTTTGTTGAAGTAAGTTTATTTCCATAGCACGTGTTGCTTTGTTTCACAATTATTTCATGAAAATCACATGGATGTTAGGTTAGCCATGTCTAATAGATTGTGGTGCTTCGGATATGCAGTTGGGATAGCCATGTCTAACTTTGTTAGCGGCTTGAGTTTAGGAAATAATTAGGACTTTATGTGTCGATATGTTCTGCTCTTTGGGATGAAAATATGAAATAAAGTGGAAATATATTAGCATTAGTTTTGTTTAAAATCTTATTTACTGATAACGCTACACGCATCGTTCGGGGTCAAAGGAACTTCCTTTTCGTCGAGCAAGTTTTTCAACACCCTAGGCAGTGAACCTAATCGTTGTAGTGTAGTATTAGGGTAAGCCACGTGAATTGATATCGTTCTCTAGGGGAATAGGAATGTTAGTGAGAAGTTACTATGCTAAGGTTGGGGTTGAGGAAAATTATTTTTTTTTATCTTTTTATGTTTTTTAGAAAATGGAAATTACAAATCTCGGGGTATTGGATTTGGGGGTTGGTATTTCTACCGATTACTCTATTCGTCTAATTATCTAATCTATTGGTGTATGTAGTCTATGTCTAATTATTGTGTGCTCGTATGATGATTTAAAGATGTGTTTACTTAGGTTTTATTACTCCTTAATTATCTCCTATTGATGGTTGAATTGTCACGTCCTTATTCTTAATCGCGTTGTGTATCTAAGGTCGTAGGGTATCGTTTATCCTAACTCTTTGAAACTACCAAAGGTTGTGCCTACAAAATCTCTAGGATTTATAAACTTAACACTAAGGTACTCTTCGGATGGTTTAGCCTACAATGACTCTAGGTACTATAAGCTAAGGTTCACAAAGGTTAATCAAGCATTAACTACACAACGGATGATCTATCGCAATACTAGATCATTAACAATTAAGATAAGAGACAACCAATCAATATTTAATAATTAAGTTTCATATTCCCTAGCAAACACACAAGTAAATTATGGACATGGGAAACATGCAAGCATACACACAATTGGCGAAGACATACTTGAATTAATGAAGTAAAACACTTATCTTGATGTAAGATAGGGTATGGAACCCTAAAATCTTGTACAAGACAGCCTTGGTTCGGTTTAGGTTTTACTCAAAAGACTACACACCGAAAACTAAAAAATCGGATTCTATATATAAGATTACAAATGCGACGACGTCACTCTTTGATTTGTGGCCGCCGGGTCGCCGTCATATTAGGGTTTCGTCTTCGCCACGTTAGTCTTGCGACGGCGTCACCTTATGCTTGTGACTCAGTCGTCCCTTCAATCTCGGCGTCGTTTGGATCAAATCTAGGGGTCGAGTGCGAGTTGACGCCATAATCTTTTAAAACCTAATGCCGTCACTTGTAAATGAGCAATTTGGCTCTTGAGCCATCACAAAAGTTGTCCGGCGTCACTAGTTGTGCTCGACGTCGTCACTTGAACTCCCGACGCCGTCCCCCGGTTCGGGTGAGCACTGGTGTGTCTATTCTTGACTTTGGTCATTTTCTTCCTATATTCGCGCCTTTTCGTCCGAATAAGTGTCATTCCAAACATTTGCCTTCAAGATACCTAAAAGTGAAAAGGAGCGATATTAAGTAATAACGGATACAAAAGTGATCGAATAAGGGTTTAAACGACCCTCATTTTGTAAGTTTAATCGGGATAGGGTAAAGTTAAAATAAAAGACAAATATCCGTAAAAGAATAAAAGATTTTTTTTTTTAAATTCTCCAAAATTCGAAAAATTCCACAAAATCGGGTATGTTGGTGCATAAAACTTTGTGAAAACATTTTTATAATTTTGAGTTTTGATACGTTTTTTAATGCACAAAAGCAATTTTGATCTGTAAAAAATTTTGATGTACAAAATTTTCAACTTGTTTTAGTTAGATCTTGTGATGTTATTTTGATGAAAAAGTCGAAAAGTTGGGTCAAAAACTAATTTTGATGCACAAAAACGATTTAATCTTAAACGTATTTTTTCATAATTTTTGGAAAAATATCCACTTTTAGAAAAAGTTTTCACAACTTTTTTGTCGCGTCATCATCCCGATCTTGTGAAATTTTTAGAATTTTTCGAGAACGTTTTTTGAAAAATCTTTTTATCTTTTTACGGATATTTGTCTTTTTATTTGATATTTATCCTTCAAATATAAACTCATCATTTTTATAAACACATGATTTTAACACATATAATTAAGGTAAATTAGTTTTAATTATGCTAAGTTTAAACAACAACCATAGGGTTATTGTTAACAAATTTCTAAATAGGATGATTAGTGAACAATAACTTTGAGATTGGAAAAATATTATGCAATTTTCTTTTCTAACTGTGTTCTAGAGTGGAGTGAAAAGGGAGGAAATATAGTGAAAATGAAAGTTGTGTTATACAGTGGATGAAATTGAAAGTAAGTTGGGTATATAAAAGGAAAAAAAAGAGTAAAAGTGAAAATGAAATTGAAAATTGTATTCTTTACTTAACTTCATTTTACCTATCTTTCATCATTTTTACTTCACTCTCGAACAGAGTGTTAAACCAGAGCTGTTTTACTATAAATGATCGACCTTTGCATGTTCAAAGGGACACTTTCATTTCTCTCTTTCTATATTCATAGTTCTCTAGCTTCCTCATTTTGTTATATCGTAGATTTGTAGTTTCAAAAGGCCCACGAGTTCTCCAGTTTTCTCGTAAACTACTCGACAATTGTAACTTGTAAGTCAAAGTCTACTCTCTTTATTTATTTCTATATGACTAATAGCCACTCGACTCACTCAAATCCTGCATCCATTATATGATTTTTCAACACATGTATTAATAGTCGTTGCAAGTTTAACACTTTTGTTTGAAGACTATCGAATTCTTAAACAAGTTTTTCTCGCACAATAACCATGTTTTCATTTGCCTTATTACTTGAAAGAATTTGTTAACAACTTAAAGATTATGATTAACAATAAAGTTTTATTACATTTTTTTGGCTTGAAAATAATACTAGTATTATGACATAACTAGCAACAGCTTTTACCTTTTTCGCTTATAAAAACAAAGAAAACAGCGAATTATAAATGTCTTTGAAAAGATGTAGATGATTGATGATGGTATGGACAATGTAAGGTAGATAGTTGGTTGTTTGTTAACTGTGGCCTTGGAGATCATTAGGCCAGTAGTAATGGTTACTTAAGGTGATTGCGGTCACTCCGTCACCTCAGCGACAACTCAGCTTTCTCTTTTTAAGATCAACTGCACGGCCAAATGATTGTAATAAGGTGATCACGGCCACAATAAAAAACATACCTCACAAAAATCAATTAAAAAAACACTTACGCTGTGTTCTCGAGTCGGATTAAAGAGGAAAAGAAAATGAAATGGAAGTAAAGTGAAGATATTTACTCACATTGTGTTCTTAAGTTTACTTGGGAGAAAGAAAATGAAATGGAAGTAAAGTTAGTTAGATTTGGGTGATTTTGGAAGGAAAGTGTTTCTCCAAAAGTGGTGAAATGGAAGTAAAGTGTTTCTTCCACTTTACTTCCTTTTTCTTTAATGAAAAAACTCAAGAACACAGCGTTACACACACAAACATACTCACACCATTCGGTCGGGTAAACAACCGAATCTCTCTTTTTCAGCTAGTAAGGGGAGGAGATGCGTTCGAAGAGGCGATCGACCTCTTTCTCGACCACCCATTACTACTAGTCTTATTATCAAAACCTTGATTTTTATTTTCGAGTCCGAAAGTCAAACTTATGTAGAAAGTCGTGCATGTACATACTACCATGCATACTCATAATCTTTTGCACATATATGAACCAAGTATATATACTAGAAACGTGATTTAACACCCACAAATTAAATTAAAAGATTAGTGTGAAACATTCGGCACATCTAAACTAGTCGATCTATCATTATTTTTATTTTTCTATCAAATTTATATATCTTGATCATACTTCTCGTTGGCTCTTTCTAAATATCCGATCATTATCTTAAAACCTTATACAAAAGTATTTACAATTTATTTTCCTTTTAGCATTTTATAAATATAATTAAAGTGGAGGACAATAAAGAATGCCTCACTATCATAGGTACCACAAAAAGACTGTAGTGGATAAGTAACATTAACGGCCACATTTTACCGGAAAAAAGTGTATGCTATTATTATGGTGAGGGAAAATCATTAGAAATATTAATTTGGGTCCAGTTTTATATCGACATTACCCTTAACCAATCAGCATATGAGTCACACGTATTTACTAATTTGAACTAGGTCACACGTATTTACTAATTTGAACTAAAATATGAGCTAAAATGTGTATATGGGTTTTGTACTTCATAACACAATACTGTATTATAAGGTTACGGAACCAGACGCATTTGAGTCTCATGGTGTTCTGGACGCTAATGAAATTTTACTCCGTAGTGTTAATTAAAAAAAAAAAAAAAAAAAACCGTCGATTTTCTCTAAATACATCCGGTCCAAAATATTTGAGCCTACTATTATGGTTTACGGTTTTTTTGCACCTCGTACTTTTAGTCATAGTTTCGTCCCTGATTCTTTCACATATACACATTTTTAATCTCATTTATAAACCAAACATTACCTGATTATTTGGTATTAAAATAACATAACCGATACAAATTGAGCAACATATTTATAACATGTTATCCTTTGACGTAGCTGACTTATCATTACTAAGGTGCCGTTTGGTTTGTTATAAGTTTGGAATAAGACTTGAATTTGGTATACAGTGAAATAAAAGTATGAAAGAGAAAATTTATAATGTGATAATGTTAAATGTTGTTTGTTTTATATAGTTAGATGTAAAGTAAGATTGTTATTTATAATATTAAAATATAATTGATAGTATTAAAGGGACCACCTGAGAAAGTTAAAACCATATATATATATATATATATATATATATATATATATATATATATATATATTTAAAGGTTGTTAAAACATAGTCGGTTTTATGAAAGCCTCACTTTAGCGCTTTGTTCTAGATTATAAACCGGAAAGAAGATAAATGAAGAGGGAAAAAGAGAGAAAGAAGAGGTTTTTTTTTTTTTTTTTTTTTTTTTTTTATAATTGTGTTCACGAGTTGGAAGAATAAAAAGAGGATGCAAGAAAAAGTCTTTAACATCACTTTGTTTCAAATCTCAATTTGGGAAGAAGATTATGAGATAAATTTTGACATAATTTCTCCTCTTTTCTCTTCTCTTCAATTTTTTTTAATTTCCTCTCTATTTCTCTTCTTTTCTCAAAATAAAAACTCAGGAAAAACGATTGCGAATACTATAATTCCATTACTTGTAAACACACCCTAAAATTTACTTTTATAGTTTTTTCTTAAAACATGGTTTTACCCCACATGGTTTAATCTCATCGTTATATAGATAAAAACCGGTTAACGTGACTACATATGAGTTATTTGCACAAAGCAACAATTGAACTTGGCCTCTCACATTTTAGTTATGATATAGTCATAGTCCCAAGCATTTTGTAACTAGGTCAACATTTTTCTAAAGTAGTTTGTTATGATTTTTCATATCTCAATATATATGTTCATCTTTAACACTCCATCAATCCATAGATAAAGCCATGCATTAAAAGTAGTTGAAAACACAATACTTTGCGTTTACAGATACTTATTTCAATCTTCTAGAAAGAGTTGGCGGACTCTTCTATTCTAGTCTCCCCCGGCACCGAGGGTGGCGGCCCGAACAAACATGTTTTTCTTTTTTCTTTTTTTTGAACGGCACAAAAGAGACCGTCCATGAACATGTTACATATGAATAAATGCTGGCAACAAAGTTACATATAGTGAAAGAGGTTATAGTTGTCATTATCTTATGTATAAGACACACGTATATTCCAGTGAACACGTTCTGATAAAAGCTCGATAACAAATGTTGCACTGCTCCTGAACTATATAGCTACCATGCAACATCCTGCTTTTAACTGACTGTTGTAGTCACATGTTTTAGTCCTAGTCCTAGTCCTGGTCCTAGTCCAAGGTAACATTTTATTATTATTGTTTCCTTCTTTGCAAATCAATGTATTTATAGCTTCTTAATCTTATCATGCATCAACGAAGTCGCACGAGTTTCATTACTGTGCGTAAGTTATGCGTCGTTTGCTGCACATATGATTTCCCTTTCTTTTGTGCGTGATAAGTAGTGCTGAATGAGACAATTTGTTTATATTGTGCAGAGAAAGACTTTAATAGCGTGGTTAACATTTAACAATGGTAGCATTTGGGAAGAAGTTGAAGGAATTGCAGATCCAAGAATGGAAAGGGTAATTTTCTTGAACTCTCATACGCTCAAGTTAAATAACACTGACTAAAGAAAAGCGTTTTCGCAATTCGTTTTCATAGCCAACCAACCATATCTGGTAAAATAGTCGAAAATAGAATGTTGGTCACTGATAGATTAAGAGGAAAATGGTAGACGGTCTATGACTCTAAGATGTGTTAGTTTGTCGTTTTTATCATAACTTGTTAATGGTTATTTTTGATAGATATTATATCGATTACAAGTTACTAAAGAAGAAAGTAAAGCAATATGCTCAACAAAAGGAGGTCGTTGTCCATGATCGTGATTTTGTTCTACGTGATTTCTCTCAATTGCTTGATCAACAGGTTTGTGTCACTTGTATAGTTATAACATACAGTTTCTTATCATTCACTGAACATCTGATTGTTTTGTTTCAGATCGAGAAGGTAGTTTTGTTCTTATTAAAACAACAAGGTCAACTAGCGACTAGGCTATCTGGTCTTGCAGGCAATTCTGACGAGTCACATGAACCGCATTATGAATCAATAATGGAACTAAGAGAATCGTATCGAGAAGTGGGAAGAGATCTTTTGAGGCTGTTGTTCTTCGTTGAAATGAATGCTATAGGTCTAAGAAAGATTCTTAAAAAGTTTGATAAGCGGTTTGGATATAGGTTCACTAATTACTATGTCAAAACTCGAGCTAACCATCCTTATTCTCAGCTCCGACAAGTCTTTAAGCAAGTGGTACAGCTCTAAAACATAGAATACTAAATCGACAAAATGGCTATTGTTTTTGTGGTGGCAGATATATGATTACAAATTACTAGAATAAGTTCTCTATACGTGCAGGGTATATCAGCAGTTGTCGGATCCATAACTCGGAACCTTGCTGATTTGCAAGACGATCAAAGACGCTATGTATCAATTTATGACCACCCAACTCTTGACCTCTCGGTATTTATTAATAATTTCTTCATTTTGTAAGTCTCATCAGGAATTATTTTAGAGGTGGCGATGGGGCAGGTCTGGCAGGTTGGGTATCAAATCAAAATGGGTTACGGAAAAAAGTGGGTAAATTTAATGGGTCGAAATGGGTCAGGTTTGGGTGACCCGAGATACTTTGTCCAAACTCCAACTTTTGTATTATGACAATATATTTTTTTCACATAATGCAGTTTAGGAGGTTGTAGGCATTAAAAATACACTTTGGGTGACTTTGGAACTGTTTGAACCCGTTGCTTTTCTAATTGAATGTTTGATTTGGCCGTTTGGCCTATTAGAGGTAAAAGATAACCAAAATTTATCGACTCATAAGTTAATGGGTCAAAAGTGCTACCTCTAATATTTATTCATGATTACCAAATTTCTGCAACAACAGGACCCTATCATTGAATCTATCAAAGCAGCTGAGAATCGACTGCTAAACTCAACAGATTTCCTACACTACTTAGGAAAACACGCCTTCATTATGCAAGACGAGTTGCCATCACCTTCATCAGATGAGCTTATAATAAATGAGCGATATCATTTCATGTCTCTTCTTTTGAACTTAGTGAATACATTTTTGTATATGGTCAATACATACATCATTGTGCCGACAGCAGATGACTACTCTCTAAGCCTTGGAGCTGCAGCCACGGTATGTGGTGTCGTGATTGGGTCAATGGCAGTTGCACAGATTTTTTCTTCGGTTTATTTTAGTGCATGGTCTAATAAATCATACATAAGACCTCTCATATTCAGCAGCATTGTCCTTCTTATGGGCAACACTTTGTATGCCCTGGCTTATGATCTTAACTCGATATATGTTCTTCTTGTTGGACGTTTGTTCTGTGGGTAAGTTATTCACTTTAAGGTACTAATATATCATCAAAACTTCTTAAGAGTTTGATTGGTGAAGTTGATTGTTTGGTAGGCTGGGATCAGCTCGGGCTGTTAACAGGCGTTATATTAGCGATTGTGTGCCTCCAAAACTAAGAATGAAAGCATCTGCTGGATTTGTGAGTGCGAGCGCTCTTGGAATGGCTTGTGGTCCGGCTCTTGCTTGTTTATTCCAAACACAGTTCAAGATCTTCCGACTCACATTCAACCAAGACACTTTGCCTGGATGGTTCATGGCTGTTGCATGGTTCATTTATTTACTATGGCTATGTTGTTCGTTCAAAGAGCCTCCACTCGAGAATGAAGTCATAATCCCCATACGTGAATCATCGGGTATGCTACTTATTCTCCCATATTATTAACAGGGCATGTTTTTATCTCAAATGGGTCAAAAAATTTAGCTATAAGGGAACCGGTCAAACTGGTTGAAAGTCGCCTAAAATTTACTATCCAAAGATTCATTTACATATACAAATAATTATGTTTTTCTAATTACAAATGGTGAATTATAATAAATCTATATCTTTGTAAAGAAGAACAAACAAGTGCTTGCGAGTCAACCTGTTTTGACATGTACTAAAAATGACCCCGTTTCAACCTGTTACCCAACCTGATTCGTTCATTCTGCCACCTTTATTTTCAAACAAACATGAACAAATTTGTTAGTGAGTTTTTAATTTTTTATGTATATTTTTGCTAGCAGATACCGTTGTAGAAACTGGTTTCACCGAGCCATTACTTTTGGGGTCAACTAAAAGTCAACAAGACGAAGACGAGCAACAAGAAGATGCTGACCCAAGTGATGAATTATCAGAGGAAAGCCGCGAGCCCGTGACTTCAATTATGTCTGCCTACCGACTACTAACTCCATCTGTCAAGGCGTGTTCAGTCTTTCCTTATATAAAAACATTTTGTGGATTTATATAAACATATACATCATCTAATTGCTTTTGAACAGGTTCAACTAATTATATACTTCATGCTGAAATACGCAATGGAGATTTTACTTGCTGAATCAAGTGTCATCACATCATACTATTTCATATGGTCAACGAACAATGTTGCATTGTTTCTTGCTTGTCTTGGGTTGACTGTTCTTCCGGTTAGTATCTTCGTTGGGAGCTACATCAGCAACGTGTTTGAAGAAAGGTAACAATTTTACGACTTTCACATGTAACATAAATGGATTATTCTTCTTACATATAAGATTTTGTGAATACAGGCAAGTTTTGTTGGCTTCGGAGATAATGGTATGTTTGGGTATCGTGTTAAGCTTTCATGTGATCATCCCATACTCAGCACCTCAATATATCCTCTCGGCTCTTCTAACATTCGTATCGGCTGAAGTTCTTGAAGGTACACATATCTAACTTGTTATAGATGAATCTGACCTAGAGATTTGTGTAACAAAGTGTTTTGACTATATGGTCATCATGAATTCTTTTGTTACATCCTTAGGTGTGAACTTGTCTCTGCTATCGAGGGTCATGTCATCTCGCCTATCTCGTGGGACCTACAATGGCGGGCTACTATCGACAGAAGCTGGGACACTCGCTCGAGTGGTTGCAGATGGAACAATTACACTAGCAGGTTACTGGGGCATGAGTAAACTCTTAAATATTACCTTACTTCCTTCACTCGTTATATGCATCTGCACTATTGTAGCCACCTTCTTTACCTATAACTCTCTTTATTGACCATCGAGTCTTATTGTATGGATAAATCGAGTTATAACACCCTTCCATATCATATGGCTTTTATATGTATAGCTAGTGTAGCTTGTATTATCGACTTTTTTATTAACAAAAAATAAACTACATATGTATATAACTACTAGGTAATCTTAATCTTCTCACTTAGGTCTTCTCTCGAAGACCACTTGTGACTTGTCAAATATATCGGATGTACGACTTGTGGTGTATCTATGCTATGAGTGGCTGTTATGAAAGTTTTGGAGTTTGAACTATAAAATGTTTCATGTAGAAGACTTTGCTTTTTGACCATCATTGTACTAGAATAAGGATCTGTTCCTTTTCGCCATGCTAATAAATTAAAGCAAAAATTATCATAGCATGATCATGTGTCCCAAAAACGATTTCTTCGTAACCAATGATGGTTACAGCAGTTCTCTTTCCAGAAATCATATTATTTTCTCATTTGCTTTTACTAAGATTCAATTCAATAGCGCTTCATATTATATTAAATTTAAACTAATGTTTCAGAAATAAAAACATGTTAGATGGCTTTTGCTGTGTTTATTTCTTGAAAAAAATCAAGTGTCAAAAGTAGATGACCTCGTGAAAATGGAAGTAGCCGCCTGCTTATATATTCTACAGTAAGTGCGCATAAAGGGGTGCTTCCAAATTTCTGTGTTGCAAATATTCTCGCCATTTAAATGTAACTTATAGCTGAATATAATACAAGATAATATATATACTCACAAGCTAGACTCTCTATAATACTCACTAGTATATACTCCTCCGTCCTAAATAAGTGTCAGTTTGACTTTTCAAAGTCAACTGGATCAACTTTGACCATATATATTTTGCGAGTGTTATATAATACTTGATGCAAAATATATGAATTGATTGGTTTTAAGTGTGTTTTTCATTGATATAGTTTTCATCAAATATTATATAACACAAAAAAATATTTACGGTCAAAGTTGAACTAGTTTTACTTTGAAAATTCAAACCGACACTTATTTAGGGACGGAGGGAGTATATAATCTAATATACTATTGAACTTATAGAGAGTCATGCTGATGAGTATATTATTCCTGTATTGATGAGCTATAAGTTCCACAAAGTGGCAGGAATATCAGCAACAGAAGAAAATATGAAAGTTCTCATATGTGCACACCTATATAGTATATTCTGTGATTGTTGTAGTGTATGGTAGTATTTAAGCAGGTGGCTACTCACATTTTACACGGGCTCAGGCACTTGATTCTTTGAACTGCGCAAATATTTATGCACAGGTAAAAAACCAATGAATTTGAAGTGTTGTTTTTGGGTCCAGTGTTGATGTAATTCACATTCTAAGATGTCTATAAGTGATCAGGGACATGATGAAATTTTACCATGAGGCCCGGGAATGATTTATTTTACAGGCAATAACCATTCTAAGAAGTGTTACAATCTGTAACATTTCTGATATGATTTTACTAAGATTCAAGATGGTTGAATATGAGATTTAATACTTTCGTGTGCAACTCCAACTTATTATTAAGAAATGAAAACCAACTGGGCTAGCTCAGTTGGCCACCAAGGATAACCTTGGGGAGGTTTCTTTGGAGAGGTCTCAAGTTCGAGTCTCACCATGGACCTTCAGGGGCCCGAAATAAATAGAAGCAGGAGTGGGGTTTATCCCCTAAGGAGAAAGGTTCGAGGCTTGCATACTGCCCAATTGGATGTCACTGTGGGCTCGAATCACTAACTACTAACTCGCCGTTCAAAAAAAAATTATTAAGAAATGAAAACTCACTGGTGCTTTTTTTGCTGTTTGCAAGAATACAAGATTCAAAGCCACAGATCGTGTCTAAAATTAAATGAGAGTGGCCACCTTGCTAAATACTGCTAATATGTTGCAGTATATGCACACACCAACATTTCATATTTTCTGTGTTGCGAATATTAGTGACACATAATGAAACTTATATTCGAACAATACAAGATGAATATATTCCCATGCATTACTCGCCAATATATTTTTATATACTGTTGAGCTTATAGAGAGTCATGCTTGTGATTATATTCTTTTTGTAAATATTCGACTATAGTGGTAGTAACATTCGCAACACGATAAATATGAAAGCGCTAATTTGTGTAAATATTGTAATGTGTCAAGCAGATTGAGTAAAATCCAGAGAAGCTTGTGTAAAATGGGAATAGCCACCGATGCAATAATGCTACAACACACGTGCACAAAACGAGTGCTTCCATATGTTTTTCATTGTTGATATTCCAGCCACATAATGGAACTTATAGCTTAATATTGCAAGAAGAATATACTCACAAACAAGACTCTCTAATAATCCTTTAGTATATTCTACGTAGTAATATATACTATTGAACTTATAGAGAGTTATACTTATGATTTTATTATTCTTATATTATTGAACTATGAGTTTCAGTAAGTGTGGCAGGAATGTCAGCAACGTGAAAAATATGAAAGCTCTTGCTTGTACACACCATACACACCGACTGCAGTATTACATTAACGTTTGAATTCTCTAATCTAGTAACAGAAGGGTTACAATGATCAGATGTATATATAGAGTAATTAATAGGGTCACATAGACATCAGGGAGGTATACATACATCGAGTGCTATAGTTTATCTCTAGAACTATATTAATGGAACTATATGACTTGATGATGATTTATTATGTATAGTTCATGTTATCTAAAACCAGATATAATTCAAGGAAGCTAATGCAGAGTCTATGCCACTAACCACTAACAATTTATCTTGTAAACATCTCAAATGACATATGGGATCCAAAATATTTTTTTTATAGAAAAAGAATACATTCATTCCAAAAACTAAAGATATGTCATCAGTCGAATGAGACATGTATCTTTAAATAATACACCAAAAAGAAAAGTAGGTTGCTAGTTTTGTGACATATTTAGGTTAAAACATCAAATCAACGGCCGATCAGGATAGTTTTTGTTGTTCACGGAAATGGTATTGGCTTGGCTTAAACTTTGCCCCGGCGATACCTATTTTTTTGACCATCATAGAGAATATACCTGTGTAAACTAGATGCTGGGTTAAGATAGTTAAAACCACCACCCTTGGTATTCTCTCTTTTCACCATTCCGCTGACCCTGTAAAAGTCTACGGAAGACGAATCAGAAAAGCAAGATTTTTCATACTGGGATACCGGGGGGATGGATCTCTTCCCTGTTGCAATTTTGAGTAGGTTCCCCCTGTTGTCTGGTTCACGATCCGTAAGAACAAACTTGTTGAGTGTTCTTGCACCGCGCGGATCACATTCGAGTGCAGCCTCATACACTCCAGGTTTCCCTTGTTCCATGGCATCTATGGTCATGTAGAAGTGATATTTCGAGGTCAATTTATAGTATTTGCACTCACGGAATTTAGCCTCGTAGACGTTGTCTTCGCGCTTGTTAACATACGTCTGATAAAACTTGTTGAAGGCATCAACAGCAAATTTACCAATCAAATCAACAAGAGGATCAGTATCCTCAACTGGAGTAAAACCCTCCATTGGAAAACTTATACATTGATGTGCTTTGACTGCTTTATCGATCTTTTTAAACTTCTTCCAGACTTTCTTCTCCTCTTCATTCAGCGGAATGCCATTGATAATAGGGGGACTCCTGATAATCCTCTTGATCTTCTTCTTTTTGGGTGGTTTAGGAGGCTTGGGCACATGGGTAAAGACAGCGGTTTCGTGGTTGTATATCCAGCTAGAAGGCAACTCATCATTCGATTTGTAGTACATGGCAAGAAGGTTAATCCTGTGCTCCGTATCATACAATCTTTTTAAATCCTCGTCGTTCTTGTTCGTCCTTAGAGATTCCCTGATAGAAGCTGCTTCAGTAATGACTTGATACAATAGCTCTGGGATTTCAAATCGCATTGTGCTGTCCTTGACTTTAATCGTACTCACGCTTGATGACGATACTCCTAACTTTTTAGGAGTTGCGTCCTTGACTTGATTCGTACTTGATGATACATCTGGTTTCTTGCTTTTACTCCTAGTGGTAGCAACCATGGCTGATACCCTAATCGTAAAACTGATCTAAACTATATGATACTCCTAAACGTATTTATAGATTTCTTTTTCTTGTAACCTACGATTGTTCTAAGTTGGGCCGGTTCCAAGAATTTAGTCGTGGGGCTTAGTGTGTGATTGGCTCATTTAGAAAATAGAGGAGTGTTTGTTTCGCTTCTTTGCTTTCGTGAGCTCCCAAACACCCCAAAATAAATACTCCTAAATCTCTAATTATTGAGTGTTTGTGTAAACATTAATAATGATATAACACTCTCAAATTTCCATTTACTCTGCTTATAATTATGATCTACAAGTAAACTAATTGCATAAAAATATATCAATTACTGATAGAAACTTATAAATTAATACTCGATAAATTAATAACCTCGATAATATTAATAATTTGTCTAGTCTCAACTTGGGACCAATACAAATTTTGACCCCAATCGATAAAATTATAAGATAATAATATTTTTAAAACTGCAGTGTATATATATTAGTCCCAATGAAATCATAAATTAATAATTACTAAAAATTTCAATATACATATAAAGGTAATACGTAATTGAAACTTGTACAAGTTCAATTAACTCAATTAAGGCCATATGTAATTAAAACTTATCTTAACGAAACTAACTAATTTTTACTTATTCCAAAATAATGAACTTGACAAATTTAATTAATTTGTGAATGTAAATTTATAAAATGTTAACTAAAACTTATTTTTCTAATTTATTTTTCATTCTCTAACTAATATACTTTCTAACTAGTATATTAGAAAATTTATAGGTCATACGTAAAACATCTCTAAATTAATAATTATTAATTTATCGATATAATAATATTTCGCTAAATTAATAAAATATTGTGGTCCCAACATCATTAATTTATAAAGGTTTTACTGTAAGTATAAAAACGATACATTTGCATCATAAAATAGTCAAAATGGGATAACATTACAAATAAATTTGTATAGATTCGCGATTGGTCGATATCAAAATCTTTGTGAGCCACTTTGCCAATGGCCACTTGTGAAGTAGGCTTTAACTGTCTTATATGTAGAAGCTCGTTAAATAAACCTTTTTATATTTTACATGTTAGCATGAAGGTATCTTGGGATCCTTTTTAGTGGCCTAAAAGTAATTTATGTTGAGGCACGAAAGTGTTCACACACTTTGGTTGATAACAAACGTGATATCTAGTCAAGAAAGAGTAACATATTGTAGAATGCCAAGTTGCCTTGGCAATGCGGGCATGCGGCTAAGCTACAATATGTTTCCCTTTCTCGTTATCACGTTTGTTGATACACTTGGTTGACAACAAGTTCCTTACATCATACATTAAACAAGTTCCTTATTTTATTAACTGACCTTGTGGAACTATTTCGATACCAAAGAAAGTAGCTAAGGTATTCAAAATAGATTGTGCTTGTAAGTTTTTAACCAATATACAAGGACTATACTTGTAAATAACTCTTGTTACTTGCATTGCAACATGAAACTTTTGGTCTTCAAACCAAAATCTCTCCCAATTTTTTCTTTAACGAATCTCAAAATTACCAATGTGATCTAACCATCAAAAACATAATCATCACACACAAAACACAAAACACAAAAACAACGTATATATGTGAATTTCACACAAGATCTTATATATATATCATATACTAATAACAAATCAAATTCCTTAAAAAAACTTTCATTACCAGACACTCCCATCACCTTTCCATTTTCTTGGATTTGTGTAAAGATGCCGGACGATATGCCAGAAGGAACGATGAGGAACGTGCTAGAGCAACAGACGCTAAAGTGGGTTTTTGTTGGTGGAAAAGGTGGTGTTGGAAAAACAACATGTAGCTGTATTCTATCGATCTTGTTGGCATCCGTGAGATCTTCTGTTCTTATCATTTCAACTGACCCTGCTCATAATCTTAGCGATGCGTTTCAACAACGGTTCACTAAGGCTCCTACTTTGGTTAATGGGTTCACTAATCTGTATGCTATGGTTAGTCTTATTGGCTGATTTTGGGACTTGTTTGATGGTTTGGTCTATCTCTAAAAATAGTTGATATAGTTATGTATTGTTGATAAAGTTAATTTTAGAGGTGTTAATATAAATATAACCATTAATCAAATTATTTGCTGCTTTGGTGATGTCAAGTTTGAGCATTTTATATCTTTCTTACATATTGTTTCCCTATTATGATGTGGGCTTACGAATAGGGTTTTCTTTTCTAGGAGGTGGATCCTAATATGGAAGAAGGAGAAGATGGGCAAGAAGGAATTGACGGTTTCTTGTCAGATTTAGCAAATTCAATTCCTGGAATTGACGAGGCTATGAGTTTTGCTGAGATGCTAAAGTTAGTCCTTTATTACTAATACAGTATAAACATGGCAAACATCAACTTAAATAATTTAATCGAATACATGGTTAGTTGAGCAACTAGATAATTGTAAAACTAGTACTTCAAGTCTTAAATTAAGCTGTTCAGAAAAAAAGCCTTAATTATAAGTTATGCTATGTACGTAATAGCCTTGAGATATCAATGAAATACCATTGGGGATATGCTATAATATGTATACTTGGTAACATGATACTCACTAAGAGGGCTACAAAGGATTTATCGAAAAATTTACTTTAAGGTTTGACATTCAATTGCCAAAGGAATACTCATCAAGTGGAATCTACGCTGTAATAATGATATATATTTAGTTAGATCAAGGTTATTCCAGATTTTCAGGTTAAAACTTTTACTGTTTCTATAATCTGATTCAAGGTTGGTGCAAACGATGGATTATTCGGTGATAGTTTTTGATACTGCTCCCACCGGGCATACACTTCGGCTTTTGCAATTTCCATCGACACTGGAGAAAGGACTTGGCAGAATGATGAGTTTAAAGAGTAAATTTGGTGGTTTGTTGGGTCAGGTATTTTTCACGACTTCATTAAAGTAGTGGACAAATTTTACACATTTTGGGTTGATTAGCAAATACTTTATGGAACCCACAGTTTTGGGCTAATTAGCAAATACTTTATGTCTATTGTTCAATGCGCTAATCTATGATTTAAAAACAATGTTACAATCATAATCTGAATTTCTGAATCAAACAATCCAGGAGGTTGTATGCATTAAAAATAGGCCTGGATGACTTTTAACCGTGTGACCCATTTGAGATAAATGGCAACCCAAATCGACCCATTACATAAGTAAATGGGTCAAAGTTGTCACCTACTCACCTGTATTGTTTACCCTATCGACCATGTGCCAGTATATGGTATTAATTACTCTACGTAATAATAGCCTTATGTAGCAGTGAGGACGGAGGACAAAGTACATTTAGCACGCCTTTAATTTGACTATATTGTAGGAAGGGGGGCTAAAGACTTATAATCGCTTAATCATAGTTACATTTATCCTCAATGAGCACATCCAATTAACTCCTCCCTGAATTCTCATCCTCTACTCTTCAATCCTATCATTCCGTAATACTATCGCTTAAGCTGGTTGCTTGTGCGCAGATGACTCGTTTGTTTGGTGTTGGAGATGAGTTAGGCGAGGATGCAATCCTTGGGAGGCTCGAGGGTATGAAGGGTGTGATTGAACAAGTCAACAGGCAGTTCAAAGATCCGGTAACCCTTCAAAAGATCATAAGTAGACTGTAGTTGTTTGGCACATGCTGCCTATAATTTACATACTCAAAAGGTTTTACTTTTTTATTAATGTGATAGGACATGACGACCTTCGTATGCGTGTGCATCCCAGAATTTCTCTCGCTATATGAGACAGAGAGATTGGTGCAGGAACTTACTAAATTCGAGATAGATACACATAATATCATTATCAATCAAGTGCTTTTCGATGAAGAAGGTAAGTACATGTGAATACAATCTTTTAATTTTAATTTTCATTTTGAGGTATTTCCTTGCAAATTCACCATCTCTCTTGTAAAATTTGCAAAATACGTGTTTCTAATCGTGTTTTAGGTGTTGAATCCAAGTTGCTCAAAGCTAGAATGAAAATGCAACAAAAATACCTCGATCAGTTTTACATGTTATATGACGACTTCCATATTACAAAGTTGCCCTTGCTGCCAGAAGAGGTATAGTTTCATATTATTATTTTTTTCATCGATCAACATATCATTACCTTTTTCATATTCATGCTGTTTTGACGTTAAGCCACATGGGTAAAAAAGGAAATAAAAAGAGACTTTGCCTCCTGCTCCTACTGTACCAAAATAATGGGTAATTTTTGCTGTTACCCGTCATCAGTTACATCCTACGTAATATATATCTTCGAGTTTGTTAATCTTAATGGAAAGTCTAGAGTAGAGTGCTTATCGCTTATAATTTGCAGGCCTTGTGTTCTATTTACTTAATTTAACAGACGTCGTGAAATCCATAGGTTTGTGGAGTGGAAGCTATGAAAGCATTTTCAACGCATTTTAGGAAACCATATGAAGCGTCGGTTGGTCGAGGGACAGTAGAAGAGCTGGAACTCAGAGTTTCTAGGCTACAAGGACAGCTAAGAGAGGTGGTTTCCGAACTAGAAAAGGCCAGGAAAGGCCAATAAGTGTTCTAGATACAAAAGAACTGATACAGTTTTTCCAAGTATTTTTATATTTATCTGCTATATTCTTTCTAGGTTTAAATTTAAATAATCAAAATATTTCATTTCTATGTTGTAAGATCACTCTTGTGAGTATCTTCTTGTATTACTCACCTATAAGTTCCATCCCCTGCTCGTTTGTACACACCTATGGCAATATCTAGGCATGTGCCTGTTACCATTTTATACATGATAGTCTAGCTCATTTATTCTTGGCAATATCTAGAATCACATTTCGATAGACCGGGTGCATTTAAATGCGTTTAGGAAAAATTGATGTTTTTTTTTTACAAAAATTAACATTGAATTGTAAAAATCCATTGGGGTCCCCAGGCACCCGCAGGAACCCCTTGTTCCGTCCCTGCTACTACTTGTTACTTCAAGACGAGTTCTCTTTTTCCTTAAAACAGTTTTGCCCCATCGTTCTTTCGAACAATCGTTTTGGGTTACCGTCAAATTGTTTCCTGAGATGCATAGAAGCAACGTATGTCGCAATTATCAACACCACACGAGGAGGTGGTGATAATCCGGATAAACTGCTGAGTTATTGGGAATTTCTAGACACTACAAATAAAATTTCTATAGCAATAGGGTAAAGGAAGAAGGATATGTTTTGTAAATGAATTTGGATGTTTGATGATCTGAATCGCTGGATGGGTTTGTGACCTTTCCAAACAAACAACAGTCACTTTCGTCCATCGGCCATGTGCGCCATCAAATGCCACTTTTACCGATTGGTCACGTGCGCGATGGGTGCTCCGCACCCTATGTGCCCTTCTTACTTTTATTAATCAATGGAAGTAATCACAAGTTAGACATCATCCTTATAAACATCATTTCATTTGTTCTTCCTCCTATGTGGGATAAAGCCCTTTTCCATGTTCCTAAGACCCTAGTTCAGAAGACTTGTTTGTTTTGAAAACAATTACCCAACACCTTGCATTGTTTCTTTTTCTTTTAATCCCTAGCTACTTGCTGGCATGTATTTTACAAAATCATTGTTAGACAGAAATCTAAGAGTCGTGTAAATACTTTCAGATCGAAGTATTTCGATGGTTTTATCGAAATCTTAAATCGGATAAAACTCAGATTAAGAAACGAGAATATGTTTTGTTAGTTATGAAAACCGAACCAGAGATGGAATATATGACCAATAAACTGAACAACGGTTGTAAGTGCCATAACAATTATTCAACAACCGAAACAGTTAAACCAAAGGGAAAACTTAAATCCATAATTTCGAGAATTTTATTTTCAGTGCGTTTTAACATAAGACTTTATGCCATAGAGTTATTCGACCCGGCCAAGGTCGCCCTTGGACCGCCAGGTGCCGCTCTTGGACCTCTACTAGCAAGCGGCGCCCAGACCTCTGTCATTCGGGCCGCACGAATGATAATCATAATAACGTCATACAAGTGCACTCGCCATTACGACATTGAACATTTATCACAATTACACGTTGGCCAATTAAGTCGATCCATAACACTTAAATCATACTGGTGATGCAAAATCACCAACAATCATTCCTTTCTGAAGGAAAAAAAGATGTTTATAACTGATTACGGATATGATTAAATTTTACTGTAAGGACCTGAATAGGACTTATTCATAAATACAAATTATAACAATTTACTCGAGTAAATTAAACGGAAATGTGTTAAATACAAAATAACACTCATGATCCCTATTAGTTTTTTTATTCATTACACAGTAACCGTTATCTTTCAAACTAGTTTCACTCATGGTCCCTATAATAGATAAATAGGGATTATCGTTGTGGAAAAGTCCAAAGTTATTAGGTACACAGGTAATCCTTATTTTTATTACATGGATAGTTTTTATTTTGTAAATTAAGGGCCATCCATGCAACTACTTTTAAAATTAGAGATAATCTATGTAATAGAAGAAACTAATAGAAATAGAAGGTTATTTTGGATATATCACACATACCATCCATGTAGTTTACTCATACTTATTTCTAAATCGGATGCAACTCGTAATATTTTCTCATTTTGTTTTACTAAGACTCAAGATGGTCGATTATGAAATGTAACACTATGATGAAATTCATGTGTATGTTACGCGATTTGGCATAGGAGTATGCTAAATGAGCTACACGTGGCTCAAAAAGATGCGACTGAGATCTACGCAGATAACAAGACTGATTATTAATTTTATTTGATAATGCATTGCAAGGATGGATGTTTGAGTGTTATATATGTAACATCCCGCATACTCAGATCACAATATTATCCGCTTTGCTCGCGGGCTCACGGATTTTCTTTTGTTGCCCTCATGTGAAGACTTATCGGCAGGTCACCTAAACCAGTACTACTTTCACATGGGCACGCTTAACTGCACAGTTGCTAAAAACTCCACCCGCAGTAAACCACAAAACGAATTGTGTTATTGTAAGGCGAATGTTATCTTATGAACCCAGCATCTCTCCAGGCCACAACCGATGTGAGATTTTCCTAGAGTATTACAACATATAATAACACAAGACCAAGTTGAAGACATTTTCACCCAGCCGCTCACGAAACTAAATTTCTCAAAACTCACAATGATGTTTGGAGTCGTTAAATAAAGTTTAAAAGGTGTCTTGTTTCATAAACATGATTTGGTCCACTTAAGATTGGATTACTTCTGAAGGCCCAAGTCCAATAAGAAAAATATCTAAAAGGCTATCTATAAGAATGTCGTAGAATACTCTATAGAAGTATTTAGTTGTGGGATAGAAATTTAGATAAAAATGTTGTAAGATATCCATGGAATTATCTAGACTATAGAATCTTTTATGAACTATTATAAATAGGTGTTTGAGATAAGCATTTAATAATAAATTAATCTTGAGAAATTAAATCATTGTAAATTTTCTTCAAATGTCCCTCTATTCCTAATTCCCATTAAATACTTTTTCATCAAATATAAGCTCAAAATATCATCTTGTTTTCAACTCTATGCCTTCAAAAACACTCTAGGGGACCTTTGATCACAAGGACGGATCCATGTGTTGGCAAGATGTTGTACGTGCCACACATGGATTTATCATTTAACCGTATAATCATTACAAAACAAAATCTACTAAATGATGTGTCATAATCACTATTGGCTTTAAATATAAGATGGTTTTAAAAGAAAGAGAGAAAATACCACACATTAATATGACACTTTATTTTGTGGCTTTTTGTTTGTGAAAATTATGTGGTTGTAGCATATGTCTTATGTTATTGTCACTACACTCCAACCCTGTCTAATCTCTAAATAACCAATGTGTCTTTTAATTTGGAAATCAAATAATCGATGTTTTCAGTTTAAACCATGACTTCGTCACATAAAACATAAATGCCAAATAGTTCATTTTAAATCCATGCCCAAAGAAAAGCGTCTTGAAGGAGTCATCTAGAAACACGCACTTCCAAAAAAAAATCTTTTTATTAGTACATCATGTCAATCCCTCCTTCATACGGTCTTGGAATCTGTCATAATCATTTTCTTTAGTAAAATAAATAAGTATATGTCCATTCATCAAAATCATCCGCTTTCATGTAGTTGCATGGTTCGTGCAATAATTAACTCAAGTTCAGAAACACTTCAACTTCACCAAATTTAAACGGACACATCCAACACAAAGGCAATATCCATTTTTCATCTACCGTCTGCTTAAAGCAGGCTGCCTTTGAATATTTCATTTTCGGTTTTTTATTCCCCGGTTCATTGGATATTATTTTTTTTATACAACACTTCAATATCAATTTTTATCATGAAATTCACGGGTGGGTGTATAAGCTAGTAAAATAATAATGCAATAATCAACCTATGTTTAGAAACGCTTCAACTTCATCAAATTCAAACGGACATATCCAACACAAAGGTATTATCAATTTCATTTAATATCTAATTAAAGCATTTTCCTTTGTATTTCATTTTCTGTTCTTTTAGAAGCCCCGGTTCTTTGAATAATATTTTTTAAATTAATGAATGATTATAAGATTAGAGTCATATCTCGAAAGGAAAACCATCTTTAAAAGATTATAGTCTAACGGTAGTCAAATTGCAACTTTCTAAAAGCATCTCCAAATGAAATTTGAGAATATTTGCTTACTCAAGCTTTAAAGAAGGATTCGATTTCTAAAATAGGTGATAATTGAACGTAATTATAATTCGATACAATACAACTTTAAATCTTGATTATTTTTTAACATGCAACTTCTATCTCAAATTAGCTTCCGGGTGTTTAAACTAGTAAGATAATACTGCAAGAACAGTAATTAACCTGAAACCAAAAGTAGTTTATGATTATTAAATTCCAATACTCAAAATCCCTCCTCAAAATAGTTGTGTTTCATATCCAAAATTGGAGTTGCATGAGACATTGCAGTGAATCAAATGTGATCAAATTAGAATTAGGGCTTTGTGTGTTTGTGACTTTGGAGGAATTGGGGCTCTTTTGGGTTTTTATACATACGCCTTTGGCTTCATCGTTTTATTTTAAGCTAATTACACAAGTTATCTTTGTAATTTAGACATAACGAGTAAGAAACCCCCCGTCGCGTTGCGGCGAGCTTCTTTTCTTTGGGCGTTATGTATCGTTTGTATATGTTTTGGAAAAGAAAATTGTAAACGTATTTGTTTTCTTTTTTTTATTAAAGTTTATTTTTGGGTTTAGTACTTGACAAAAAATTGTAATAGGTATTTGTTATTATAAACGAAAAGTTGCTTTGTATGTGTCTGTGTTACCCGGACATATTTAAAATTGTACCACGCCCTATTCAATTTGTTTGTAATATGTAAAAACCGAACTGAACCAAATTGGTTTTTAAATTTATCGTATGAATTTTTTCAGAGCGGGTGATTTAAGATTTCTCGGGTTTTTTTGGTTCTATTTTACTAAGTTATTGAAGTGTATGCTTTTTTGTATCATATTCTTTCTGATGCTTCAGCTCATAGTTCAAGAACTTTATATTGCAACTATTTAAACCTTCATCCGTTTCGTTTTCAGTTATGTTTTGTAATCATTCTTTTCGCTCACATTTTTATCATTTAAGCAGAATTTTTGGGGGTAGCTATGAAAGGATTTGGGTTATATATACTCATATTATTGGTGAGATCCTTAGTTGTCATTTCATCGCGGATCGTTTATTTTATCTTTCAATCAAGTGTGTGAAAAAACGATGACAACCTCTCCTAACATTGATGAGTTGAAGGCGGCCACTGGTTCGAGTGACATCGCCACCTGTTTTAAGTTCCTGTTTAAGAGCGAGATTGTTGAAGGTCGTGCTTCATTTCTAAGGTTAGAGGACGAATGTAGGCAGCTTAGGGATAAGGTTCAGAAATGCGAGCGTACATCCAGGGAACTCCATTTTCTAGGGCCGTTTCATTAGAAGGGTGTTAATGCTTTGGGATGTGTCTCGAACGCGCAAATAGCTGAGCGTGACATTTTGCAAGGTTTGGAAAGGGTGGTTGGTTTGATCTGTGATGCGATTGCTCAGCAAGAAGCTAATGTGACAACGATGGAAATCAATGAAGAACTCTCGATGGTTAGTGGGGTTGGGAGCTTTTCTTTTGTGTTTTGCGTATTTTGTAATTAGTTGCGGTTGTGGGCGGGTCGGGTAGGTTGGAGTAATGTTGGGTGGTTTGGTGTGGTCATGTACGTAGTTTTTATGTACATATTTTGGTTGTGTACTGGGTGATGTTTGCTAACTTTGGATTGTCAGAAGTTCGCTTTTTAGGTTAGTGTTAACGAACTTCTAGTCATTGTAATGGGTTAGTTTTATTATGAATGGAATGTTATTTTATATATACTTAAGCTATGCAGTGGTATCTTTTTTTCATAATGTTGTTTGCTTATTTGTTGTTAAACTGTTTGTCATAAATTTTGGAGGCGAGTAAGTTGAATAAATACGCTATTAGGTTGAGATGTTATGATTTGGTTACCATCACTAAAGGGATACGAAATGGGTGTAGTAGTAGTTGTTACCTGTGAATATGATGGTAATTATGTTTATATAGTGTAATTTGGTTAGTGCGTTTTATTTTTTCTTTTTTTGAAATTAGACGGCTAGAAGTTTTTGGCAGCATGGATTGGAAGTCTTTGGTGGGGGGTTGTTTTTTGTCGATAGTGAGAACCGTAGTTATTATGGACCTGTTATGGTGAATCTGTGTACGTTGAGTGAGTAGATGGCATCTGTAACGGATATACATATAGTAAGTTGTGGAGGATATTCGTAATCTCAAAATGCTTATTTGTAATTACGATTTTGTCGCTTTGCGAGCTTGATTAGTTCCTTGTATTTAGATGTTATTTATGTTTATTCTAACGATTGCTGGTGGTTGCATGACTGAGCATGTATTTTTTTTCTTTTTGCACACTGTTGGTACACTCGTTTTCTTTTTTCTGCTATAGAGCGAGTAGTGGTGTCTTTACTGTTTGCAGGTTTATTCTGTAGTGGCATAGTTGCCTTTTGCTTTTGTAGCTTTAGGCACTCTTTATGGATAGTATTTAAATTTGTTGGCTTGTGTTATAAACCATGTTTTTTTTCGCACTCTATGCTTTCGAGCTGCTTGTGGTTGGGCCCTTTTTTTTCAAATCGCTGGTAGTGCTATGTTGAGTGTTAGCAATTTTCTGCATAGTGTTGTAATTGCATTTTGCTGTTGCTGCTTGCACGCTTTCGATGATTAGATGAAATGCTTTTGTAGTACTGTGGGTGCTGTTGATAGTGGAGCAGTGTGTGCACATTTTTTTGTCTATAAGTTTAGCCCCAAACATATGTGTATGTCTGTGAGCTTTTATCTAACCCTGATATTTTTGGCCTAAAGATGGCGCGCATTGATTGCCTAGCCGAACTTAGCTTTGTATGCGATAGCGATGCTTTGCAAGATCAGATGGTTTTGTTTTTTGAAAGGGAGGCGATTGCAGCGCGCGAGTGGGAGAGCATGGTGTGCGGTCGTTGTTTTGAGATTGGATCGCGCGTGACCTATTTGGAAGACCTTATCCAAGAGGTTTTGCGCGAACGGGATAGTTTAGTTGTAAAACCCTAAAAATCGTAACGTGATAAAAGACCATTTTGTCTTCGCACATCCGTTTGTCGATCGTTAGATGGAGACTACCGTGGAGCCGAAGAAGATGGTGCGACCTGCGTTGTCGCAATGTGATCCACGAGTGGAGAGGTTCATGAAGCGAAGCCGCACCGCATTGCCGTCTTCTTTGGAGACATCGGGATCTTGTTGGAGGAGTGGACGGATCAACCAAAGACTCAAAAGACGAAGACAAGATTCAACCGGTGGCTGAGAAGGTTCATCTAGTTCATAAGATTTGGGCGCGACTTGTGTTACTCCGATTCGTTTGTCATGCGTTTTGAGTCGGTTTGATATCTTGCTATGTGATTTTGATCGGCAGTTCTTTTCTTTGATTCGTTTAGAACTCGGTTTGAATCGTGAAGTTTTACCGTTTAGCATTTTGGTGATATCTCAGCTTTATTTCGGATAGTCTGTAATGAGTCATGAGGAGCCATTTTGTGCAAGTTGATGGCCTTCTTTCATTATGATATGGTAAGTTGCTTGATGTAGTTTATGCTGTGTGTATATGAATCTGGTCTGCTTTGGTATGTTACTTGATATCTGTATGTGATATGTTTTGTTGTGATATTGGTTATGTGGTTGGTCATGAACCAAGGCAAAATATGATGACAATAAGAACTTGTTATGTGATGCAAGTATTATGACGCATGATCAACGTGATAATACCGAGATCATATAATCTGAACTTATTGAAATCATACGACATCTTGGGAAATGCCAGGGTTGGTGCGTGAATGGACTAGGACTTATATCCATTATCCTTGATCCTCATATTCATTTGAAATTGCACCTCTTTACGAGATTCTCACCGACAAGCATTACGTATAAGTTTTGTGCGCTGGGAACCGAAATCGTTATGATTTGTGTGAAGCTATGGATTGCTACATCCGCTTTAAACTCAGACGTCACGTGTACCTTTGTGACTTCAATTTTCGAGGACGAAAATTTTCTTTTAGAGGAAGAGTTGTAAAACCCTAAAAATCGTAACGTGATAAAAGACCATTTTGCCCTCCAATTAATACTTATGGAATACATTATAATGTATCAAGCTCATTAAATGTTAAATTTTAACCTAACTACTAAATGTTTACCAAACTTAATATACGAGATCATTAAAATACTTAACGCTGCGTGTAAAATTAACTACACGTTTTAATATTTGTACATGGGCGAAAGTTTCCTAAATATGTTAACTAAACTCAAGCCCACTTAAAGATTGGATGTGGCCCATTGTCTCCTCCCTAAGATAAGTAAAAAACGAAATTCCATTCATCCTTCCTTTTTTTTTTTTTACGTTTCACGTTTACTCTCCCACCAAAACCCTAGACCTAAAAAAAAGTAGCGGTTTTGGTTTCCTATTCTCCACTCGATCTCAACAAACAAACAAGGGAGGTTTGGAAGACGTTGCAAGGAGGTCTTGGGTTTTGGTCCGAGGAATGGCTGGTCGTGGGTTTCTAGATCGACGGTGGTATTGAGATCGTGGGTTCTTGGTGCTCTTGGTTTTGTTTCATTCCATTCGATTCCCAAGGTATCTCTTGCGCTTTGTTCTTGTTAAATTCATATAAACGACACACATATGTTTATACAAGCGGATCTAAATGTTATCATGCGTAATAAATTGAAACCCTAATTGGAATGGAACCCTAAGAGTAATTAATGGTCTAAACATGTGTTATGATGGCCTAATATAAACCCTAAAAGCGGACAGCATCATATGTCGAATTGTGTGTGTTATAGATCGAATTTTATAAGTTCAATAATCTGGGTTTTGTTGGAAAAGTTTATTTTATGTCTTAGTTAAGTTTTCCAAGTGGTTTGGTAGAATTTGGAGTTGTCTAAGTCATATTTTGAATTTTACAAGATCAAGTGTCAAAGTGAGAAAACTGTCCGAAATTTAGTTAGATTGTTTGATTTTTCATTTGCAAACCATAATGAATTGGGAGCTCTCCTTTTACAGGAGTGATATTTAGGCTATAAATGAATTTGGGAGTTTTGGAAATTTTTCCAAGGTGTCTAAACAGGTCTTATAAGCGTAAACTTTTAAGGTGTATTTTCGATCACTTTACGGACAGTCCGGTCTTGTGATTTTCTATAGGACATTTTACTTGGAATTAGAACCCCCCAATTTTTGGAGAGTCTTTTAACTCTAATGGGAAACCCTGGGATTTTCCTTGATTTTATTTGAGCTAAGTAAGTATTTTATAAAAATCGCTAAATTCTGGTCCAGATATGAAGTTAAGAAAATGAAAGATAAAAAGATTATATCAATAAGTAAAACACTTATACATGCATAAGAAGCTTATAAAATGAGTATATAAGTAATATATGATATCAATTCGTGTAGATTCGTTGACGAAGATACGACGTTGCTTTTCGGTGTTACTTTTCCGTTTGTTTTCATTACGTTGCTAAGGTACGGATATTCGACCTTTTCTCTTAAGGTTTCTCATGATTCGCTTACATCTTTCGATATTATTTTGAACTGTTATCCTTTGATCCGAGCCTTTTATTAAGGTTTCCTATAACTTTGCTATGTTCCTTTGATTGGATCTCCTATGTGAACTGTTTGATTTTGAACCTTCAGATTATGAGCCTTTGATATGAACTTGTGATATGTACCTCTGATATGGACTTAACTTGTGATATGTACCTCTGATATGGACTTATGATATGGACTTTGATATGAACCTTTGTTATGAACCCTTATGATATGATTATGCTTTGACCCTTTAGTTTGATACCCGAGCCAAATATGTTTCCCTAGCCATGAAGGTAACATGGCCATGTCATTGATGCACCAATGGCATGACTCTAGTGTGGTTGAGTGATGTTCCACACCGTCCCTTTCTGTTATCTGATTATGAGCTCGATATATATTGTATGGCCAATATTTGTCTGCAGGGGCGTATGGATGCATCCTAGATTTGTTCTGTTATCTGATATGATATGATTTGTCTGGTGAATGATGTCGTGTGCAATACGCGTCTTCACCGTCTCGAGCTAGCTACTCCATTGGTTCCGAGGTCTCCTCCTATTATATATGGTATTCGAGGTCACCCTCCGAATACAATGGCTACTTATGATATGATATGATGTGATATGTTTCGGCTCGTGGTAGATTTACGACAACCCTTACACTTTTGATATGCCTATCTTGTACTTTTCGTATTTCCCAACGCACCATAATCGTATTAATTGTTCATTACTCAGTACCCTTATATGACTCACTCTTACCAAGATATAGATACTCCTTTTCATTGATCTGTCACACTTTCATTCCGTTATTTCAGACTATCGTTCCATTCACGTACCGGGTTATTATATGATTATTGAATTTGATTATGCTTTTACATGTTTGTGTGACTACCGTTAACCGCTACGATGTGATTAATATGCGATTATATGATTCACCTGTTGTCATCTGATTATATGTTATCTTACTGTTACGTGACCCCTCTGATTGTCTGGTGACCATGCTAGTGTTTGATCGATTGTTTTGTCTGTTTATCTTGTATACCTCGTTCAGTTAATCTCGTGGACTATGACTATCCGTTAGTATCCTTATCTCGCTTATTTTGACCGCCATGTTTACAATTACATTTATACTCTTGTTGGATTGGATAAATGGTTCAACTTATGTTGTCCGCTTGTTAACTTGGTTAGTTGCCGCTATGTCCTTAATCCATTCAATTATAATGTTCGTCTTGTATTCTACTTGTTACGTATGGTCGCCATGTTTTGACCTTGTTTGTACTTCATTGTGATAATCTGGTTATGTTATTAATCGTAATTATTTGACTTGTGTGATTGTCATGCTTACTTTCTCGTTAATTGCTTCCGCTAGCATTTGACTTCCGCTGGCCTATTTATACTCGATTTCTGCTTTATTGTATGCCGGTTATTTAGATGCGCACGCTTATGTCATCAATGTGTTATGTGCTTTTCCTCCTCTGTTATCTGTTCCCTTTGGGTAGTTGTGTAATTGTGTTTCTGCAGGACCCTCATCGTCTCATTGATTCCTTTCCGTTGCGACCTTGTTATCAGTTCCTTATTTCATTTCGCATTTTTGATTTTATGTAGCTTTCGTTTTGTTATATCTGTTCACTGGGCTTTTTAAGCTCAGCCGCATTTCTTTTCCTGCGGCAGGTTTTTAGGTTTGAAGATGGGCTTGTTGGGCTGAGAGTTGGATTAGTCGAGTAGACCGACCTTAACTACTTTATCATTTTGGATTAAATTTGAAGAGTTATTGTTTTCAGATTTTATTTCCGTTTTGGACATATTGGATTTTGTATTTTCCTTGTAAGTCATCCGTTATATGACTTGGTAATTTATTTTATAATGCTTTCGCTTGTAAAATTTTATTTGTATGTTCTGATATGACACCAGAATGTGACACTTCTACCCTTGTCGGGTTGGGGTGTTACAATTATGGTATCGAGCCCGGTTTCGTCTTGTTGACCTTAGGATTGACCCGTGAGGACCGGGTAGACATTAGGCTTCCGTCTGCTCGATCTTCTCCGATTCGTTTGATAGTCGCTCGATTTAACTTTGATATTCGCTTGTCTTCACCGATTTGGCCTTCCTCTTTCGCATCGAATTTTGTTATTTTGTCTTCGCGCATCCGTTTGTCGATCGTTAGATGGAGACTACCGTGGAGCCGAAGAAGATGGTCTGACCTGCGTCGCAATGGTCCCCGAGTGGAGAGGTTCATGAAGCGTGTCGCACCCGACTGCCGTCTTCTTGGAGACATCGGGATGTTGTTGGAGGAGCTGGACGGATCAACCAAAGACTCAAAAGACGAAGACAAGATTCAACCGGTGGCTGAGAAGGTTCATCTAGTTCATAAGATTTGGGTGCGACTTGTGTTACTCCGTTCGTTTGTCATGCGTTTTGAGTCGGTTTGATATCTTGCTATGTGATTTTGATCAGCAGTTCTTTTCTTTGATTCGTTTAGAACTCGGTTTGAATCGTGAAGTTTTACCGTTTAGCATTTTGGTGATATCTCAGCTTTATTTCGGATAGTCTGTAATGAGTCATGAGGAGCCGTTTTGTGCAAGTTGATGGCCTTCTTTCATTATGATATGGTAAGTTGCTTGATGTAGTTTATGTTGTGTGTATATGAATCTGGTCTGCTTTGGTATGTTACTTGATATCTGTATGTGATATGTTTTGTTGTGATATTGGTTATGTGGTTGGTCATGAACCAAGGCAAAATATGATGACAATAAGAACTTGTTATGTGATGCAAGTATTATGACGCCTGATCAACGTGATAATACCGAGATCATATAATCTGAACTTATTGAAATCATACGACATCTTGGGAAATGCCTGGGGTTGGTACGTGAATGGACTAGGACTTATATCCGTTATCCTTGATCCTCATATTCATTTGAAATTGCACCTCTTTACGAGATTCTCACCGACGGTACATTACGTATAAGTTTTGTGCGCTTGGGAACCGAAATCGTTATGATTTGTGTGAAGCTATGGATTGCTACATCGCGCTTAAACTCGTGCGTCACCGTGTACTTTGTGACTTCAATTTTCGAGGACGAAAATTTTCTTTTAGAGGAAGAGTTGTAAAACCCTAAAAACCGTAACGTGATAAAGACCATTTTGCCTCCAATTAATACTTATGGAATACGATAATGTGTCAAGCTCATTAAATATTAAATTTTAACCTAACTACTAAATGTTTACCAAACTTAATGTACGAGATCATTAAAATACTTAACGCTATGCCTAAAATTAACTACACGTTTTAATATTTGTACATGGGCCGAAAGTTTCCTAAATATGTTAACTAAACTCAAGCCCACTTAAAGATTGGATGTGGACCATTGTCTCCTCCCTAAGATCAATAAAAAAACGAAATTCCATTCATCCCTTCCTCTTTTATTTTTTTACGTTTCACGCTTTACTCTCCCACTCAAAACCCTAGACCTAAAAAAAAGTGACTGGCGCTTTTGGTTTCCTCTCCTCCACTCGATCTCAACAAACAAACAAGGAGATTTGGAAGACGTTTCAAGGAGGTCTTGGGTTTTGGTCCGAGGAATGGCTGGTTGTGGGTTTCTAGATCGATGGTGGTATTGAGATCGTGGGTTCTTGGTGCTCTTGGTTTTAGTTTCATTCCATTCGATTCCCAAGGTATCTCTTGCGCTTTGTTCTTGTTAAATTCATATACGACACACATATGTTTATACAAGCGGATCTAAATGTTATCATGCGTAATAAATTGAAACCCTAATTGGAATGGAACCCTAAGAGTAATTAATGGTCTAAACATGTGTTATGATGGCCTAATATAAACCCTAAAAGCTGGACAGCATCATATGTCGAATTTGTGTGTCATAGATCGAATTTTATAAGTTCAATAATCTGGTTTTGTTGGAAAAGTTTATTTTATGTCTTAGTTAAGTTTTCTAAGTGGTTTGGTAGAATTTGGAGTTGTCTAAGTCATATTTTGAATTTTACAAGATCAAGTGTCAAAGCCGAGAAAACTGTGCGAAATTTAGTTAGATTGTTTGATTTTCCATTTGCAAACCATAATGAATTGGGAGCTCTCCTTTTACAGGAGTGATATTTAGGCTATAAATGAATTTCTGGGAGTTTTGGAAATTTTTCCAAGGTGTCTAAACAGGTCTTATAAGCGTAAACTTTTAAGGTGTATTTTCGATCACTTTACGGGCAGTCCGGTCTTGTGATTTTCTATAGGACATTTTACTTGGAATTAGAACCCCCAATTTTGGAGAGTCTTTTAACTCTAATGGAAACCCAGGATTTTCCTTGATTTTATTTTAGCTAAGTAAGTATTTTATAAAAATCGCTAAATTACGTCCAGATATGAAGTTAAGAAAATGAAAGATAAAAGATTATATCAATAAGTAAAACACTTATACATGCATAAGAAGCTTATAAAATGAGTATATAAGTAATATATGATATCAATTCGTGTAGATTCGTTGTGAAGATCTGACGTTGCTTTTCGGTGTTACTTTTCCGTTTGTTTTCATTACGTTGCTAAGGTACAGATATTCTGACCTTTTCTCTTAAGGTTTCTCATGATTCGTTTACATCTTTCGATATTATTTTTGAACTGTTATCCTTTGATCTGAGCCTTTTTATTAAGGTTTCCCTATAACTTTGCTATGTTCCCTTTGATTGGATCTCCTATGTGAACTGTTTGATTTTGAACCTTCAGATTATGAGCCTTTGATATGAACTTGTGATATGTACCTCTGATATGGACTTAACTTGTGATATGTACCTCTGATATGGACTTATGATATGGACTTTGATATGAACCTTTGTTATGAACCCTTATGATATGATTATGCTTTGACCCTTTAGTTTGATACCCGAGCCAAATATGTTTCCCTAGCCATGAAGGTAACATGGCCATGTCATTGATGCACCAATGGCATGACTTAGTGTGGTTGAGTGATGTTCCACACCGTCCCTACGTTATCGATTATGAGCTCGATATATATTGTATGGCCAATATTTGTCTGCAGGGCGTATGGATGCATCCTAGATTTGTTACATTATCGATATGATATGATTTGTCACGGTGAATGATGTCGTGTGCAATACGCGTCTTCACCGTCTGGGAACTAGCTACTCCATTGGTTCTTGAGGTCTCCCTCTATTATATATGGTATTCGAGGTCACCCTCCGAATACAATGGCTACTATGATATGATATGATGTGATATGTTTACGGCTCGTGGTAGATTTCGACAAACCTTACACTTTTGATATGCCTATCTTGTACTTTACGTATTTCCCACGCACCATAATCTGATTAATTGTTCATTACTCGGTGCCCTTATATGACTCACTCTTACCAAGATATAGATACTCCTTTTCATTGATCTGTCACACTTTCATTCCGTTATTTCGGACTATCGTTCCATTCGCGTCTGGGGTTATTATATGATTATTGAATTTGATTATGCTTTTACATGTGTGTGACTACCGTTAACCACTACGATGTGATTAATATGCGATTATATGATTCACCTGTTGTCATCTGATTATATGTTATCTTACTGTTACGTGACCCCTCTGATTGTCTGGTGACCATGCTAGTGTTTGATCGATTGTTTTGTCTGTTTATCTTGTATACCTCGTTCAGTTAATCTCGTGGACTATGACTATCCGTTAGTATCCTTATCTGCTTATTTTGACCTGCCATGTTTACAATTCTGTTTATGCTACTGTTGGATTGGATAAATGGTTCAACTTATGTTGTCCGGCTTGTTAACTTGGTTAGTTGCCCTGCTATGTCCTTAATCCATTCAATTATAATGTTCGTACTGTATTCCTACTTGTTACGTATGGCTGCCATGTTTTGACCTTGTTTGTACTTCATTGTTGTAATCTTGGTTATGTTATTAACTGTAATTATTTGACTTGTGTGATTGTCATGCTTACTTTCTCGTTAATTGCTTCCGCTAGCATTTGGACTTCCGTTGGCCTATTTATACTCTGATTTCCTGCTTTATTGTATGCCTGGTTATTTAGATGTGCGCACGTTTATGTCATCAATGTGTTATGTGCTTTTCCTCCTCTGTTATCTGTTCCCTTTGGGTAGTTGTGTAATTGTGTTTCTGCAGGACCCTCATCGTCTCATTGATTCCTTTCCGTTGCGACCTTGTTATCAGTTCCTTATTTCATTTCGCATTTTTGATTTTATGTAGCTTTCGTTTTGTTATATCATTCTTTGGGCTTTTAAGCTCAAACCGCATTTCTTTTCTGCGGCGGTTTTAGGTTTGAAGATGGGCTTGTTGGGGTGAGAGTTGGATTAGTCGAGTAGACCGACCTTAACTACTTTATCATTTTGGATTAAATTTGAAGAGTTATTGTTTTGATTTTATTTCGTTTTGGACATATTGGATTTTGTATTTTCCTTGTAAGTCATCCGTTATATGACTTGGTAATTTATTTTATAATGCTTTAACTTGTAAAATTTTATTTGTATGTTACGATATGACACCGAATGTGACACTTCTACCCTTGTCGGGTTGGGGTGTTACAATTATGGTATCGAGCCAGGTTTCGTCTTGTTGACCTTAGGATTGACACGTGAGGATTTGGGTAGACATTAGGCTTCCAAATGCATTACGATCTTCTCCGATTCGTTTGATAGTCGTTCGGTTAACTTTGATATTCGTTTGTCTTCAACGATTTGGCCTTCCTCTTTTCGCATCGAATTTTGTTATTTTGTCTTCGCACATCCGTTTGTCGATCGTTAGATGGAGACTACCGTGGAGCCAAGAAGATGGTCCCGACCTGCGTTCGCAATGGATCCCCGAGTGGAGAGGTTCATGAAGCGAAGCGCACCGATTGCCGTCTTCTTGGAGACATCGAGGATCTTTGTTGGAGGAGGCTGGACGGATCAACCAAAGACTCAAAAGCGAAGACAAGATTCAACGGTGGTGAGAAGGTTCATCTAGTTCATAAGATTTGGGCGCGACTTGTGTTACTCCGATTCGTTTGTCATGCGTTTTGAGTCGGTTTGATATCTTGCTATGTGATTTTGATCGACAGTTCTTTTCTTTGATTCGTTTAGAACTCGGTTTGAATCGTGAAGTTTTACCGTTTAGCATTTTGGTGATATCTCAGCTTTATTTCGGATAGTCAGTAATGAGTCATGAGGAGCCGTTTTGTGCAAGTTGATGGCCTTCTTTCATTATGATATGGTAAGTTGCTTGATGTAGTTTATGCTGTGTGTATATGAATCTGGTCTGCTTTGGTATGTTACTTGATATCTGTATGTGATATGTTTTGTTGTGATATTGGTTATGTGGTTGGTCATGAACCAAGGCAAAATATGATGACAATAAGAACTTGTTATGTGATGCAAGTATTATTACGCTCGATCAGCGTGATATCCGAGATCATATAATCTGAACTTATTGAAATCATACGAAATCTTGGGAAATGCACAGGGTTGGTGCGTGAATGGACTAGGACTTATATCCGTTATCCTTGATCCTCGTATTCATTTGAAATTGCACCTCTTTACGAGATTCTCACCGATACCGTTACGTATAAGTTTTATGCGCTTGGGAACCGAAATCGTTATGATTTGTGTGAAGCTATGGATTGCTACATCTCGCTTTAAACTCGACGTCACCGTGTACCTTTGTGACTTCAATTTTCGAGGACGAAAATTTTCTTTTAGAGGAAGAGTTGTAAAACCCTAAAACCGTAACGTGATAAAGACCATTTTGCCCTCAATTAATACTTATGGAATAATGATAATGTGTCAAGCTCATTAAATATTAAATTTTAACCTAACTACTAAATGTTTACCAAACTTAATGTACGAGATCATTAAAATACTTAACGCTTGCGTCTAAAATTAACTACACGTTTTAATATTTGTACATGGGCGAAGTTTCTAAATATGTTAACTAAACTCAAGCCCACTTAAAGATTGGATGTGGCCCATTGTCTCCTCCCTAAGATCGGTAAAAAAAACGAAATTCCATTCATCCACTTCCTCTTTATTTTTTTTACGTTTCACGTTTACTCTCCCACTCAAACCCTAGACCTAAAAAAAGTGTGCGGTTTTGGTTTCCTCTCCTCCTCGATCTCAACAACAAACAAGGGAGATTTGGAAGGCGTTGCAAGGAGGTCTTGGGTTTTGGTCCGAGGAATGGCTGGTTGTGGGTTTCTAGATCGATGGTGGTATTGAGATCGTGGGTTCTTGGTGCTCTTGGTTTTAGTTTCATTCCATTCGATTCCCCAAGGTATCTCTTGCGTTTTGTTCTTGTTAAATTCATATACACGACACACATATGTTTATACAAGCGGATCTAAATGTTATCATGCGTAATAAATTCGAAACCCTAATTGGAATGGAACCCTAAGAGTAATTAATGGTCTAAACATGTGTTATGATGGCCTAATATAAACCCTAAAAACTGGACAGCATCATATGTCAATTTGTGTGTCATAGATCGAATTTTATAAGTTCAATAATCTGGGTTTTGTTGGAAAAGTTTATTTTATGTCTTAGTTAAGTTTTCCAAGTGGTTTGGTAGAATTTGGAGTTGTCTAAGTCATATTTTTGAATTTTACAAGATCAAGTGTCAAAGCTGAGAAAACTGTCGAAATTTAGTTAGATTGTTTGATTTTCCATTTGCAAACCATAATGAATTGGGAGCTCTCCTTTTACAGGAGTGATATTTAGGCTATAAATGAATTTGGGAGTTTTGGAAATTTTTCCAAGGTGTCTAAACAGGTCTTATAAGCGTAAACTTTTAAGGTGTATTTTACGATCACTTTACGGGCGAGTGCGGTCTTGTGATTTTCTATAGGACATTTACTTGGAATTAGAACCCCCAATTTTTGGAGAGTCTTTTAACTCTAATGGGAAACCACAGGATTTTCCTTGATTTTATTTTAGCTAAGTAAGTATTTTATAAAATCGCTAAATTCGGTCCGGATATGAAGTTAAGAAAATGAAAGATAAAAGATTATATCAATAAGTAAAACACTTATACATGCATGAAGCTTATAAAATGAGTATATAAGTAATATATGATATCAATTCGTGTAGATTCGTTGACGAAGATACGACGTTGCTTCGGTGTTACTTTTCCGTTTGTTTTCATTACGTTGCTAAAGTGCGGATATTCGACCTTTTCTCTTAAGGTTTCTCATGATTCGTTTACATCTTCGATATTATTTTTGAGCTGTTATCCTTTGATCCGAGCCTTTTATTAAGGTTTCCTATAACTTTGCTATGTTCCTTTGATTGGATCTCCTATGTGAACTATTTGATTTTGAACCTTGATTATGAGCCTTTGATATGAACTTGTGATATGTACCTCGATATGGACTTAACTTGTGATATGTACCTCGATATGGACTTATGATATGGACTTTGATATGAACCTTTGTTATGAACCCTTATGATATGATTATGCTTTGACCCTTGGTTTGATACAGGCCAAATATGTTTCCCTAGCCATGAAGGTAACATGGCGTGTCATTGATGCACCAATGGCATGACTACTAGTGTGGTTGAGTGATGTTCCACCGTCCCTTTCATTATCGATTATGAGCTCGATATATATTGTATGGCCACTATTTATCTCTAGGGTATGGATGCATCCTAGATTTTTACATTATCGATATGATATGATTTATCGGTGAATGATGTCGTGTGCAATCTGGCGTCTTCACGATCCGGGAGCTAGCTACTCCATTGGTTCTTGAGGTCTCCCTTCTATTATATATGGTATTCGAGGTCACCCTCCGAATACAATGGCTACTTATGATATGATATGATATGATATGTTTACGGGCTCGTGGTAGATTTCGACAACCCTTACACTTTTGATATGCCTATCTTGTACTTTCGTATTTCCCAACGCACCATAATCTGTATTAATTGTTCATTACTCGGTACCTTTATATGACTCACTCTTACCAAGATATAGATACTCTTTTCATTGATCCATCACACTTTCATTCCGTTATTTGGACTATCGTTCCATTCACGTACCGGGTTATTATATGATTATTGAATTTGATTATGCTTTTACATGTTTGTGTGACTACCGTTTACCGCTACGATGTGATTAATATGCGATTATATGATTCACCTGTTGTCATCTGATTATATGTTATCTTACTGTTACGTGACCCCTCTGATTGTCTGGTGACCATGCTAGTGTTTGATCGATTGTTTGTCTATTTATCTTGTATACCTCGTTCGATTAATCTAAGTGGACTATGACTATCCGTTAGTATCCTTATCTCGCTTATTTTGACTGCCATGTTTACAATTACATTTATACTCTTGTTGGATTGGATAAATGGTTCAACTTATGTTGTCCACTTGTTAACTTGTTTAGTTGCCTGCTATGTCCTTAATCCATTCAATTATAATGTTAAATCTTGTATTCCTACTTGTTACATTATGGTCGCCATGTTTTGATTCTTTGTTTGTACTTCATTGTTATTATCTTGGTTATGTTATTAAGCTGTAATTATTTGACTTGTGTGATTGCCATGCTTACTTTCTCGTTAATTGCTTCCGCTAGCATTTGGACTTCCGTTGGCCTATTTATACTCTGATTTCCTGCTTTATTGTATGCCTGGTTATTTAGATGTGCGCACGTTTATGTCATCAATGTGCTATGTGCTTTTCCTCCTCTGTTATCTGTTCCCTTTGGGTATTTGTGTAATTGTGTTTCTGCAGGACCCTCATCGTCTCATTGATTCCTTTCCGTTGCGACCTTGTTATCAGTTCCTTATTTCATTTCGCATTTCGATTTTATGTAGCTTTCGTTTTGTTATATACATTCCTTTGGGCTTTTTAAGCTCACCGCATTTCTTTTCTGTGGCGGGTTTTAGGTTTGAAGATGGGCTTGTTGGGCTGAGAGTTGGATCAGTCGAGTAGACCGACCTTAGCTACTTTATCATTTTGGATTTAATTTGAAGAGTTATTGTTTTTAGATTTTATTTCCGTTTTGGACATATTGGATTTTGTATTTTCCTTGTAAGTCATCCGTTATATGACTTGGTAATTTATTTTATAATGCTTTCGCTTGTAAAATTTTATTTTGTATGTTCTGATATGACACCAGAATGTGACACTTCTACCCTTGTCGGGTTGGGGTGTTACATTAGTTGTTCGTGATTCTGTCAGATTTCTGAGAGAGTTTCAGTCTAGCGAACGATCTAAACAGACTGCATTTTAGGGATTATTACGTGAAGCTCATTTTGTGCTCTGTGCTGCCGCAGGCTATATCAACGATATTAGAGCTTTGTGATCTTTCTTTTTCTCTTTTTTTCGTGTGTTTTGGTTGTTGCGTTAGTTGCTGAACTTGTGTGTTTTGTATGCGGTCATGGCTGTTATGTGGTACAAATGCATCTGTAAGAGTCAGATTTAATAAAATTTTTTTTGAGTGCTTGTTAGAATTTCTGAACCCTGCTGCCAATTCTAGAACTTTTCTGAGACAGGTTAAATCGCGTAAGTTTTCTAGACAGGCGATGTTCCAAGCAATGTTACGTGAGGCGCATACTGGTGTTCGTGCCGTGTCGGGGTACATAAACAGTGTTCACGTGCTGTCATAATGCACAACATATGTGTGTGTTTTTTTAAGTTTGTCGTGTGCGTCTTGTTTGTTATTTCGTATGATGGCTGCTGATGGCCGTTCCTGTTATGTCTTTAAGACATATCATCAATAAAGTTCTTCCCTTGTATTTGTATTGACCGGTGGCTATACGCTTGTTTATAACGCTGAGAATATTATGATTTACGTTGTGTCAACGTTTAAGCCTGACACTACTTATGCTAAACCCAGTCAGACATTTTTCAAGTAGTCTTTTATTTTGGATATCCGTATGCGGTAAGATTTGTCAGTTGCGCTTTTGCCTTTTGCACGTTGTTATGTGCAATTCAGTGGCAGAAAAATAAATGTGTGTAATACGCTGTTTTAATTGACGTGCACATGTGCAAATAGCATATAAGAGTAGTGATTTTATTGCAGCCAAGCCGCAAACATTGAGCACAATATATACTCTATCATAAGTCATTAAAAATTTTACACCGATGTTGTGTGTACACCAGCGTCTGCATTCGTTTGGTCATGAGAAAACTATACATACATTTTTCGTAGCTTGTGCGATTTTGTTTTAGCAGACTGGCCATTGTTATAGATGACATCTAATAGGTAGTGACGCAAGTGGTTCTGCAGTGATATCGGAGCTGCATCACAAAAGATATAGATGTTGCTGCAGCTGTCATTAGACTGGTGGTTGTGCACCAGCGTCGCTTTTCACTTTCCTTGCGGCACGGTTATCTTTGGGTTCTGTTGGGACTGCTGATAACTGCCTGCAAGTTGCGTAACTTTCAACTGGTCCAGCAATTTCCTTTTTTTTCCAAAGTCTCATGAGAAAGCGTTGGAGGCACAGGGATATCTGTTACAACCTTGCCGGTGAGTTTTCTTTGGTGAAGCTATTCTTGATGCAAGACGGTTCTCCAACGTCATTGATGGTAGCAAAGGCGTGATCGTCTCTATTGTCGAGTACCAATCTTGGATCACCTAATTTGCTCCGCTACCAAGTGGACTTGAACTGCGTTTGATGTTTCTTAAGTCCTTGATAATCTGAGGGAGTTCTCGTTGGTTAGGATCAGGATCAGGAACATAGCTCAACACCTCAGAACAAACCGGAAATCTGACGTGTGCTACAGGCTATACCACGTGGTGACACCTCACCGATGCTTGTCGACAATAGTAGTTTTAAAGCGATGGCGCAAATAGTTTACAATTAAGCGGATGTTAAGCGTTGCTGGTGGTTAGTAATATTGGGTATTTGAAACGACATAACTATTTCTACCTGTAATTTGGCACAACAGGTACTCCCGGCTGGTGGCAATGCCAATGAGGCCTATCGTGCTCAATGCTTCTATTGCACCTTTTGCATCGGTTGTTGTACCAGTCCGTTTCCTCATGTATCTTGGTTATGACAGCCTCCGTGACAAACCTTTTCCTTTGCTTTTTAAACAGGTACTAAGTTTAGATATACATTGCTATCGAATTTTAAGTAACGGTGTTATCTTACCGTTAGCATTTCCGGACTGATTTGTAACAGTGTTGCTATCTTGATCGGTTCCTCGAGTAAACCCTCTTCCTGCGTTTCTTGTTGCAGTGGATGCAACATTAAAGGCTCAGTAGTGCTTAATAACTGAACATAACTGCTTATCCATTTAGCTAGCAAAGTTAGTGATAAGCGCCTGTGAAACATGTTATAGGCATTCACTCAATATTATAAACTTACAAATTGCATATTTCATTTGCCTCTGGGACATCCGGGTTGAAATAGCAACGCGTTGCAGGGGTTGCCGATAACTGCATATTTCCAGCATAAGTCTTGACTAAGCATGAGCTAACCGCTATTACAATAGGTCGTCCCAGTGGAATACTTATTTCTGTTTCAAAGTTAGTGGCCATGACGTTCCAAAGGGTGAGTGTAACGGTATTCCCACTGTCAGAAAAATCTAGTTAATGTTGTTGCAAAGAGATCTTAACCTATTTTTAAAGCCAAGATTTTAGACTTACGCACTTCAAATTTTGAATCTCAACATTCTTCCTTAGTATGCGATTCGTTGTTGAGCTCCCGAATGAACTAATCTTGCCGACGCTATGAATAATCCCTATATAGTCTGCAGATACATATGAATAATGTTTTTCCTTTAGATAAGCAGTTGCTATGTTAATCTAGAGTGATGTATTTATGCAACAGTGATACCTGTTAGTACTGCATCGCGCACATTAACTATGGTTGCAAGCTGGTTATAAGCAACAAAATTGAAGAAGTGGTTTGGGAAGCCATCGTCTTCAATTGGACAAACATCCGTGTACTTGCCAAACAGTAGTGTAATGTTATTCTCAAGCGTGTGTTGCCAGGAATCTGTGTTTTTGTAGCCGAACCTAGTGATTTTGTAACATGAACCAATGTGCAAAACTGATTCAAACTGTTGAATATCCTGAACATCTACGATTGCCTGAATCGCGTTTCCCTGTAGTGGAAAAAAATCAGGCTGTTATTAGGGTATTAGTCTTATAAGTTTAGTAATCTTTTGATCTTTTGTAACTTACGCGTTTGTCGAGCATTATGAAACATAAGCCAGTGGGGTTTGGATCCGCAACATTTCTTGAAGTCCATTTGCGATAAACTTTGACACACAAATTTTTCTGGAGGTCCTGTGGCTGAACATTCGTGATGTCAACCACACCAGCTTCCTGCACGATAGCCTTTCCCTCATCTTTGGCACCACTGGTAACACCAAGCCGTATTATTGGGGTTTCTACCACGGCTTTTTGTGGTGCAACATTCTCAATGCTGGTGCCAACGGGTACGGAAATAGTGTGCTTCCCTTTGTCTTTCACATCATTCGTAGTAGTAGTAGTTCCTCCAGATATTTCAACAGATTTAAGAACCTGGATATCGTCAACGTTTGGCTCTGCTACTACAGATTCCTGTAGGCCTTTGATACCACTTTGATACCACTTGTAGCACCGATTCCTGCTATCGCGCGATGTGGTGCACCCGTTTCTGACAGCTAATTTTTTTTCTTTATCTCCCATAGTTCTGCAAAGGACACAAATGGTGATAAGCAAACCTATAATATCGCAACACAATCCCAACATTCACATAGTGCAAATCTAGATGGTTGATATTCTCTCCAAATACAAACAACAACGGAAATTAGGCAAACATGTAAGTTGAATGTAGCTTACTAAACCTATGTAGTTTTCCAGAATGAGTTTCTAATATTATGTGAAACTCACTCTCCGTCTCCTCCATGTCGTCTGGCGTTGAAACCCTCTTTCTTTTAACGGCCTTGGCCACCAAACTCTGCCAACACTCATCAACTGCTAACCGATCACATGAGGCAACAGTTGTGGGCAGCACATCTACAAAAACAAACACGATTTCAACATATGCCACAACATATCAACTTCACAACAATAATAATGAGAGTCAAATAAATCTAAAGATAGGATAAGAACCTGTTAGCACTTTAGATTCACGATCAACACTGGGCGCGGATACGTCGCAACCACCTTCCAAGAATGATCCGGCCGTAGGAATATCAGAATCCACGCTCACAACCAAACCATGTGCATAAAAAACAACATCCCCTAAAGTTAGAAAATGGCCAACCTTTCCTGAGGTTTCTGAACAACCACTAACCCTACCAAATCTCTTGCAAGCAACACTCTTAGTCCTCATACTAATTACTGAAGCTGTTAGACAACAAACTAACCTAAAGCAGGCAATGGTAAAGCAAATATTTCACACAACACAACAAGAAAAGCCACACTAATATGCATGCAAAAGAAATGAAAACAATTAAAAACCCCAAACCTCCTAACGTCTAGCAATCAAATAGCAGCAAAAAACCAAACACAACCAACATGCAACAACAAAATCGAAGCATCAAAACCTAATACGCAACAATGGACCAGAAAGCAAAAACCATCGTACCTACTCAAAACTGAAGCAACTACCAACACACAGAAAACCTCCAACTGAAGAAACGAAAAGCAAATATAAAGACTCTAAAAGGCCCATACACTACTTATTTTGGCCTACCCATTTGAGCCCACAAACTCACCAGCTATCCCACTTACCCTTCCCACTCACAATATAATAGTATAAACATATTATTAAAAAAAAGTTACGCAACTTAACCGACATTTGGTTTTAGTATGTTATATGAATGATACCTTTAGCATTATACTTCGTTAACTACGCCCATCGTTTTTGTAGTTTCAATTTGTGTTTAAATAGTGCACGTGCATTTCATGTGATGGGTGTTTTATTCTTTTCTCCAACCTCCAATTTAATTTTTACATCTATTTTCGTCTTCAATAGCAAAAGCAATTTTTAGCATCAAGAACATTAAGTTAAATGTCCTTAATTTTTTATTATATAATCAAATACGGGTTAAGGGACGAGGTGTTCTCTATTCGGTTTACCCGGGTTGGTCTTGTACATAAAAAGATTGACTCATGGACTTATAGAAGCACATTTCCGCCGGGTTGGTCTTGACGATTCTCATGTGTCATTCTTCGTCATCCCGAGCCTAGAAACTGTGTTGATAACATGAAAGAACCCGTTAGAAGGGGTTCTGAGGCCGAAGCTCCAGGAACCACTCTTTGACGGTCAAGTCAGGATGTTGTAGGTTGAGGATTTAACATAAGTATGTGATGTGTTGTATTGTGATATATGAGTTGAGTTTATAGAGTATATATAAAGAGAGAGAGAGAGGAAATAAACCTGCTAAATGAGGGAGGGGGTTTGGCTTATTTATATTCAAACCCATGTGGGGCTCACTTATATGTTTAAGACCCACTTACTTAATAATTGTTTGTTTAAAAGAGTAATGTTAAAATATTCAACATGCATGCCACGTGATGTGTGTTTTAGTCTTTTCACTTGTCTTTGTCTCTAGCCTCCAAGTTAATTTTTTTCAACAGTAAATCTAAAAAGTCCTTAGAAATATTTTAATTAACCAAATACGGGTTAAGGGACGAGGATTTCTCTATTCGGTTTACTCGGGTTGGGATAGTTTCTTGACTCATGTGTACGTGGTCTAATCGGGGCATCCGTATGACCTTTTTTGCCCTTCTGGCCACCTTAAAATGTGTTCCTAATGAGGTTTAAACCATGGTTATTAAGATCCCTATCATTATCTTAGGATTTTAAGATTTTTGGATACTACATAGCAAAAACGATCCTGATCCTACGTAGGATTTTTGCAAGCTCAAAATCTTATAGGATCCCGATCTTGACCATATGATCTTAAGATCTAATATTACTTTTCATGAACAACAAACTTATAAACTAAAACGTTATGGATTATGTTTTATAAACTTTAAAAAACAACATGTTAATCTTCTTAAACATTTCATAATCATAATTTAAGACAAAATTTCATGAAACATTCCTATAATTTTATATTTATGATATATATTAACTTGTGACATTATAGTAGGATCTCAAGATCTCAATCCGATCTTACGATCTTAATCTTGCGAAGACGAAAACGATCCAGAGTATGATCCCAATCTTGAAAACCTTGGTTTGAACCATTGATATTTTGTGTACTAGCGGTGATGGTTAATTTAAGTACTCGCCCGAATTATTAAAAACTATCAATGAATTTTGTTTCTACTTTAGCATGTCTTTTTTCTTTGAAATAACTTCATAAGATTCTTTGTGACTTTGTTTGCAACCTTTACCAAAATGAACTTCGTCAAATGTATTAGCCTAACCGAAGTATCCGGTGATTGTTTTTGGCCCTTCTTGGCCACCCTAAAACGTGGTGAGATTTGAACCCTTAACCTTTTGAGAAAGTCGAATACTTTACCACTAAAGCATTTGGTGGTGGTTAATTTAAGTAGTCTACCGAAAAATTAAAAACTATAAATGAACTTTCTCTATACTTTAACATGATTTCTTTAATTTCATAAGCTTCTTTGTGACTTTGTTCGTAGCCTTTCACCCAATAAATTACTCACAGAGAATCAAGAATGGAAATAAAACTTCGCCAATGAACTTATTAAAAGATATTATATTATTAAAAACTCAATGGGACCTTCAACCTTAAATCAGAGAAATAAAGAAGGGAATCCGTTGAGTTCTTATGCTTTGAATTCTACAACTCAATTAACAAACATTTAAAAACTAAACCGACATAAACCCTGACGACACTTCACCACAAATAAGTCTGTCGCGAATCGTAAACTTAAGTGAAAACTAACTGTTGCAGATCTAGGTTACCAAGCATCTACATTTTTTTCTATAAAACACATTCATGGTTCAGTCTAAGAGAGGTAAAAATTATGTTCAAAGAAATCCATCAATAATTCTTTTCCACTGGTTTCGGGTTTTTTGATTTCGGCTTTTCGTTTTTTTTAATAAATCGGTTTGGTTTCGGTTTTCTTATTTTCCTTAGAATTTACCAATTTGTTAACTTAGAAGTTTTGTACCAAACTCTAACTCGTTTCGGCTATAAATAAAACAAACAACTACTGTAGTAACTTTTCAATTTCATATAATATAAAGATAAATTCACCAAACATTACTCAAATAAGATTAATATTAACATAACATCCAATAATTAAAGCTACCAAATAAAGTACGAAACAACCACATAAAAATCCAACAAACAAAGAAATTTGAAACGGACTAGAAAACAAAAACATAAAATAAAATAATTAGAAAAAAACAAAAAAAAAGTTCGGACAAAACGCCTTCCTTGTTACTTGTTAGCCTTTATTCTTTTATTCCTTTGAGTTTTCAAAATCAATTGTCAAACTTGACAACTTTCCTCTAGAACACCTGCAAGCTCAAAAGAGAATATAGTAGTATAGTGTTAAAACATAATGGATATATGCCTTAGAGACGAGTATGCCACGTATAACAATTTAACATATATGTATCCCTTTTTTGTTTTGAAATCTGCAGATGTGGGCAGGTGCAAACGGTTCATTTCTAGACATTGCCGCCCCAAATGGTCTTTTTGGGCTCGGGTTAGAGAAAATATCAGTTCCTAGCATTTTATCAAGGGAAGGTTACATAGCAGATTCTTTCTCCCTGTGTTTTTGGTCACGATGGAACTGGTAGGATTAGTTTTGGTGATAAAGGCAGTTTTGAACAGGAAGTGACTCCCGATAATTTAGATTCATCACAGTAAGTTTGAAATGCTTGTTTGGTCGGATTCTTATTAGTTTTATTTGTTCTAAAAGGCTCAATACAGCAACGAAATATTTATATCTTCAATATCTTCTACACAATTCAAGTTAATAATTGACCTAAGATCCAAATCGCATCCCTATTCTTAATACATGAACATATCTACCAAAAATATGATTACGTCGTTAACAGCAAAACTGGATTTTATCCTAATGCAGGACCATGTTTTCAACAAAACTGGATTCCTATTTGCTTTTTCGGTTAGTATATCTCACATGCTCCTAACTCATTTCCAACTAATGTCGCAGCGCCATAAAACAGCAAGTCACGAACTAAACTATCAACCCTTGCAATTAAAAGTATAAGACCAAAGATGTTAAAAGTATGTTCAATATAAGACGTTAGCTTAAAGATTTATGAGATATCAATCCAGACAAACGCTCTATCTCTTTCATCATTAGTCCCATACATTTCTTCATTTCGTCTTGCCCCGCTGTGACTACTTTCAACTTTTCCTCTAAAGCTGCTGATTTGTTCTTTTCTGATTCGACAATGTTTTAGATTGCTCAATATAGCCACTTATCTATGTATAAACTAGCTTATTTCAACAATTTAGCTTGCAAAAACATTTACTGGCCATTAATCTTAGTTTCTTACAGTAGCTTATCAAAACTGTATAAGCTTCGGGATGGGGGTGTTATAGTATATACCTTGTGCATCCTAGGATTTTTTTGGGTCAACCTAACCCATACCAATAAATAACTTATTTTGGCGAGGACCTGGTTATAACATTCCAAGAGGATGGTGGTGTTGATACCTAGATTTCACAAAGACACGCCCCTTATTTGGTAAACCCCTCTGGTTATAACATTCCAAGGCGTCAATGAAAATATCTAAGAAAAGATCAGGACAAATTTTGAGGGTCCATACCTACGAAAAATCAGTAACTAGACATACTGACACAAATTCTTATTGGGAAAATCTTGGAATGTTTCTGGACAACCTACATCATCGATCCAACTATTCTAAAAAAAACACAATATAAATGTGACAACAAAGTGACTTGCCGGATATAGTTGGCATCGATTGCGAGATATATTCTTATACTATTTAGCAAAATTTCAGTTCAGCTATACTAATTAACAATCTTTACAGCATATTAATTGAGTTGCTTTTTGAAATCCTAAGGCTGTTTGGTACAGAGTTTAGTGCAGCAGTAGGGACTGTTTGGTACAGAGGTTAGTGCAGCAGTAGGGGCTGTTTGGTACAGAGCGTGTACTCTTCATGAGACATACCAAATTAAGTTTATATTGTTGTGTTTGGACTGCTAATTCAGAGACATCAAGAAGTGACTGCCTAGTTGGAATTGCATAGTTTAAGAAAGTAGGTTACACCTACAGTTCATTAGCCGATAACTAATATGTGTAACACCATTATAGTTACGTATAGACTAACATACAAACACTCGAACAAGGTAAATAATCGATATCACACTAAGATATACTATTTCAGAAAAACCATCATTTCGGTAATGTCTTTCCGGCTTTTAAACAATCAGAACATGAGTGATTATATATAATAACACAATAATTAACAACAAGACATTAAGAAGAAATACCTCATTCCATAAGTTTGAGGCTTCCTTTCAAATCTGAGCCAAAAAACTTTAACAGCTTCATCCATCCACAAGCAGCCCTGTCCAAAGACATCAAAAGAAAAGAAACAGAAAAAGAAAAATAACAAGGAAAAAAGAAGAAAAAAAGTAAATAAAAGGCAAAAAGCACGCTACGCGACATCTAAGGCGTTATTCGAAGAGGTAACAGCCCTAAAAGGTGTACCTCTTCGAAAACGCACGTACAAAATACAGATTCTTAAAAAGCTAGCGTTTCTGGTTTTGTTTCGGGAATACGTAAAAAGACAATAAGCATTGTCTATGTAAGCAAATACCAATACGACGAAACAAAAAAGAGGGAGTGCAGTTAGTTTGAAATAACGAGGCCACATTCCATGAAAAGAAACGTATGGGGGTATTGCAGCGGTCAAAAAGAACAAGAAATTCAAGTAATCAGTTAACCGTTTCCATTCTTTCAAATGTAAAATTAAGCATTTTAGACCGTAATTAACAAAAAGTATTAAGTAAGCAAGACCAAACATATCTGGGTCGGGTGGCGTGTTACGAAAGACGTTTGCAACGAACTGCATCCCACTGACTGCAAGTCCAACATAGATTGGGTACATTTCTCCCATTCCCTCAAAGCTGGTCTGTTAACGAAGATACATTGAATTAAGAGATTAAATAACGATTAAATAACAAGAGGGTCATGATTAAAGATCTTATCTTACCAAAAACATCAAATGCGTATCGAACGAATAACGATTTGAGCGAAAAACTTGACATGATGACTAATCAAGGTTTGTGGTTTTTGATCTGTTTCTTTAATCGAAAGAATAACGATTTGTGTTTTTGATGACTAATCAAGGTTTGTGTTTTTTAATATGGGGATGATTAATTGACCTTTTATACGCACAAGTCAAAGTTGGTTTTATTATATTTGCGTCAATAGTCCCCGTCGTCCCCCATTTGTACACTAAATTATTACTAGTATTATTATTATTATTATTATTATTATTATTATAAAACATCACTCATTAGAATAACAAAATGATTCTGAGAAATTAGTGGGGCGGGGGCACTGGTTGAGAACTCACTCTCGCTTCTGATCTGACTTAGTCATGAAAATAAAAGCCATTTCTTGGCGTTATTCGGTGGTATGATGTGATCTTGATTCGTGAAAGTGTATCCAAAGCTTCGCGTCAAACTCACCAAATGTAGAAAAGCGAAATGGAATGAACTTGCCGTTTCTTCACATTTGGACACATATTCCTTTTCTTCTTCTCCACAAGCATTATGTGCGCTACCCCGGAGCCCACGAATCGCATCAATACCGCATGAGGAGATCCGGTCGCATCCGGACATGCGTCCTTACCTTGGATCAGGTTGAATAATAGCAAGTCCGTACCGTAGCTCGTTCCCATCACTTGAAAGAAACCCGTGGGGCCTCCTTTTCACCATAATCCCGACCTTGGAATATATGTCGACAAGAACATCACGCGCGGGTTATGTACGAACTTCACCCACTTCTGCGGAACAATGAAGCGCATGGTCTCCCGTTTGGTCCATCGATGCTTGCGACTTGGACAAGGACTACCTTGAGAAAACATGGGTATGGTAAGCATATAACACAATACCGAGCGGAATTGGCGATGATTCATCCTTTGGCCTAACCCATCAATCGGTATGGTGAATAGGAAATCTTGTGCATGTGGGCCGGTACAAGCGAGAATAGCCGCTTGCCTCGGGCTTAACAAATACTTGAAACCGGATCTTCTCGATGACACCAAAGTAACACTTTGCCAAGGTTTTCATCATATGGGGCAAGAGCGTCGAGGGACGGAGGGTGTGTACGTGTTACAAGCATTCATTAAAAGTATCAAGAGCATCTTTGAGCGAAGGACCATGGGAATTAATGCCCGTTTTCACCAATATCGGTCCTGCATATCACTAGTTTGCAAGCGAGGCGAGGAAAGCATATTGGATGATGTCACTCGCGCATGGATGCCAACCCACCCATCTTGATTGGGAGGGTGGCAAGCCGCCATGCGATCGACCAAACCACAGTCCGGAGGCTGTAATAATCTTCTCAAGGAAGCGTAACATCTGATCAAACCGGACTTGGGCTTCTCGCACGTGCAAAGGGGAACATGTCCTCAAAGCGTAAGATAATTTCGCAACCCCGGCACAATTACGAAGAAGAAGAAGCTCACATTGGGGGTCATTAAGTTTAAGAATAGCTTCCATGAGCAAGATAGTTTTAGAAACCCTTTTCAAAGCCAACTCCTGACAAAAGCTTTCATCCAAACTAACTGAACCACCAAGAAGTTTGACACCATCAACTGGACGAGATATATTTATAGGAAAAACACCTCCACCAACATAGGGTCCTCCATAGGCCAGAAGAGTTCAGTTTTATCGACATTCAAAAACAACCCTCGGCGGTCCATGTCATAATAATGTCGGCGCTTGGCAACCATAAGAGTATCTCCTACAATAGTACCATCGTCGAGATACGAGCACGGAGGGTGAGCTCACGGGACTGTTAATAGCATGGACTAGGGGTGTGGGGCGAGGCGAACAACAAAGGACCTAGCGGGTCCCTTGTTGCACCCCTGACAAGACCAAAGGATAGAATCATCGTAATAAAGTCTAGCGGGCTGGCATAGCAAAACTCGACCCGAGGAGCAATAGAAGGGCATCGATCACGGTCTCACGGAAGGACACTCCTATCAGCAGTTGAAAGCATTCGAAAATCCACGACAACATGGAAAACCCAACATTGTGACCTTAGCCTCAACAAGCCGATTTACGAATGAAGGACAACCTCACGAACCACGGAGCGCCGACCCCAATTGAAAGTCCGCAAATAGGTATTCATAGAGTTCTAATAGAAGAAGCAACCTTGATACAAGCCTCGCGCGGACCGTGCAAAGCGGCAAATAGGCGTATGCCTCCACCCGCTTAACCAGCGGAGTCAAGGGGCACTAGCAATATATTCACCTAATATAGCGGGACACTTTCCACAGAAGCAGGTTAACAACCCGGAGATGGAACCTAGCGGGTCATCGGCGATAGCGGTCATGACCCTCTAAAATATCCATTAAATGTTGTGCTCTAAGCCCATCACGACCACATGATGTCCCTTTTGGGAAGCTGCGGATCCTATTCAACACGGTCCTTATCCACGATAAGTGCATCTTCACCTAGAGAGCGATGACAAAATTGGAGGTGGGCGCGGGGATGTTTGGCCTCTAGCTCATTCGAGGTGTCGGATGTAGATGGAGCGACACGGAGGGCGTGAGCACCTTAATGGCGTGTAAAGTGTCCGTCCCCGGTTTACGCTTACATTGAACGAGTTAGGCGCATCAAGATTTTGGGTTTCGTCATTCCACCGATGGATGAAGTGACCCCGGATAAGCGTTCCATTACCAATGCAAAACTGTCTGCGGGATCCTTCCCGGAGAATAGCAGAGATACATTCAAATGGTACCGTTCGCGCCCCCAGGCGTCGTTGGGCTCTATTAGGTGGTGTGAAGATGGTCAAAACACAACACGGCGGGATAAGGAGTTGCACCCATGCAAGCGGATCCCGGGCTCGCAAGGACCTTATCTAGGGCATTACTGAAAAATCTTGGCGAACCCGGGCGTAGCTGGGGGGATACATTTAACCGCACGTAACTTCTTCAAGAACACCCGGCCTAGTAAGTTGATATCAAAAGCGCCCCATCGTCTGCGAAGTAACCAAAGATCGGCCCTCCACCAATATCACCATCGGTAATAGCCGATGCAGCGATAACACCATTCACTTGCATCTATCTTGGTGTGGAAGGTGCGGTGATGCCATAGATCGCAACTTCATGAAAACTAGGTGCTAGAACCATTTCCCGTCGGCATGCTTACAATTTTCTTTGAAAGTGTGGGTGCAAAAACACCCCACGAGCCAAACTCCGCCGCATGAAGAGCACGGTCAGCGGAGAATAAGGAAAGATCCTTTGAAACCCGATCCTTGTATGAAGCTTTTAGAGCATCCGTTTTAAAATGGCGCGTATTCAAATGGTCAATAAAATATTTTTTAGTGAGCCCTTTACCATTTCCCCCACTACACCCTTCACAACCTTGTAGCGGACAAGAAATCCGAGATGCCTCGCGACTGGCCATAAAAAGCAAGCTTAACCGTAAATTGATAGAATCCTTTTTTTTTTGTTCAAACCGCAAATAAAACAAAGTTAGGCTAAATTAAATAAAAACATACATGCCATGGACCACATGCATGAAACACCACCTACAGCCAAAAGACAAGTGGGCCCTACCAAAAAAAAAAGCTAAACAACTACCTAAGCTGAAACAACAAAACGTATTCATAAAAGCAAGTCGCTTCCTGAATGGGCTAACCAACAAAACGCTTTCATGCTATCAAAAGATGCCTTTATCCACTATCAACTCGCTAGCAAAAACACAACCAACAGACCGCTAGCAAAAACGCTACCAACATGGCCCACCACTTTATCAAGGCTGTCTTTAACCACCAGACACAACCAAGAAAGGGACGGAACAATATCATGGAAAGGAAAACTCACCGAGGAGGATCGGTGAACAGGAAAAAAAAATGCAGGTTTTGGAGAATCAAAAATGCAAATATGGGTAGAACGCAAACACAGAAGGACAAAAGGAATACAAACCCAGAAAAGGAAAACGAAAAACGAACCCAGAAAAACACAAAAACGAAACAGGCTAGGAGCCAACAAAGAGTTGGATTACTGTTACCAGTAGACGGACGAGATCAAGGAGATCCCGGAGAGTCGCCTGAATCGCCACCCACACACACACACACACACGACCATTTTTTCAATTCAATCCCACATCATCATCATCATCATCATCATCATCATCATCATCATCATCATCATCATCATCATCATCATCATCATCATCATCATCATCATTATTATTATTATTATTATTAGAAGTACCATCATATTTAGATTGAACTAAAGTATGCCTTTCTTCGTATTGTAAATCAGGTGGAGAAGGTTGAACTAAAGTATGCCTTTCTTAGATTGAACTAAAGTATGCCTTTCTTCGTATTGTAAATCAGGTGGAGAAGGTTGAGGATAATAGTTTCTTGTTTCAGCTCTAGGCGTATATGTATTATTCGATGTATATGGATTGTATTTTATTTTATTTATTTCCATATTATTAAATTGTTGTTCTATTTGGATACATTATCATCAGTTATATCTCTCTCAATTGTATTGATATTTAGATTTGATATATGAAATTTAGATAACTTTTCTTCAATTTCTCTTAAAATAGATATTGAGAACCTAAATTTGAGATGTATCAATGTTAAAAGGTGTAAATATAGGATTTTCTTCTATTTTACTTCTTTACTTTGTCAAGTACTAGGTTTATTTATATTATTAGTTGGAATTTTATCTAATTGTTCAATCCTATCTAATTGTTGACCAATAGTATGTAACATTTCATTTGTATAATTATTTTGATATATAATCGTTGATATAGCCTTTTTATCACTTTCTTCATGTTTAGCTAGAGGTTTTCCTATAAATTAGTTATTTATTACTATATCACTACAAGGTGGTTTTGTACTTGTAATAGTTTCTTTGGTTTTAAGATCATATATGTTTTATTTATAATAACTTCTCGGTTTCTCTAAAGGAAATTTAATTTTATTTTCTAAACAACGAGTTCAAACCAAGAGAAAAATATAATGTTTTCATCATTGTGAAGAATATGTAATTGCCATTCAACGTCATGTAATAGTCTTTCCTTTTATCAAGCGTGGTATAATACCAAAATAATTTTCATTATTATAATCATTTAACATTTCATCTCTTAAATATTCCATATCGTGTTATTTTTTAATTTGATAGTTTCCATTTTAGAGAGAATAATATTTAATGAATCAATCTTTTATTTGTTCTAATCTTTCTTTTAGGCGAAGATTTTGTAAAACTAAATTTATTATCATATCTTTATGTGCTTTTCTACTAATAACATAATCTCACGTATATAGTTCTTCTTTAAATATTTTTATTGATTTATTATTTCTCAAAATAGATTCTTGATAATGCACTATTTGTTTTTAAGTTCGTATTGATATAAGCTAATTTATTTTAAGAAATAACTAATTGTGATCTTACAACTTTTATCATATCTTGATTGACTTTTAAATCATCTTGTAAACTTTTAATACTCCATTCAATATCATATACTTGATAACCTCGATGTACTCTTAAATTTACATATTTTGCTCCTTTTTTAATCATATCTTTAACGTAATTTATTTCTAATCTTATAGACTTTTCTTGTTTATATAGACTTTTTAAATGATTAATGTTATTTTGATTTCTAGCAATCCTTGCTTGTATAGAAGTATCACTCATAAATTTTCTCTTTCGTAATATTCTACTTCTGATTTTGTAGGATTATATGTATCATCACTTAAATTATCACTTTCATAAATAGGTTTAAGAATTGTATTTCTAAAATCAACTCCTCTAAGCTTCATAGATTGCGATCTTCTTAAATTATTATAAGATGTAGAAGGTTCAGATGTATAATTTGAATATCTAGCAGATTCAAATCTATTATTTCCAAATATTATTTCTATATTTCCATCTGTATTATCAATTATATTAGATACTTGAGTATTCAACTTAATAGGTGTAGGTTGACTTAAATTTTCTAAATTCCAAGATTGATTACGAGTAATTTCTTCCCATTTTAATCGCTTAGGAATATTAACTATAGAGTGATCTAGATTTGCTTGAATAAAAGCTGTTTCTTTTGAATTTCTAACTAAACATTTAGGTTCTATAGTGGTAGACATGGTCTTGTAATATACTCTGTAAATAACTACTAAAGGATCAGATCCTTCTCTTATTTCTAAATTCTTTATTTTTATATTTAAAGTTAAAACATCTAGAATATTTTTATCAAATAGAGATATAGTGTAATTTGGATAACAATTAAAATATATATGACCATTACATATATTGGATTCAGCAAGAGCTAATAAAGATTGTTTAAAATTCATTAATCTAGCATTTCTTAAAACAATACAAATAGGAGCATCAATTCCTAATCTAGTCATAGGTTTTATAGCTATTTGTACTAATCCGACATGTAAAAACTTATAATTCTTTCTATGTTCTCTAATAGAGTATTCAGAAAATAATTTTATACTTTGAGAATTCTGTAATAAGGGTAAAGTCTTTTCTGTAGTTTTAATAGAATAACTTTGAAACCAATCAAAAGATCCAATTTTATAAATAGTTTTAACATCTAATCTAGGTATACTCCAATTTTGTAAACTATTTTCTATATTAGCTATGTTAACTTCTAAAGAATTAGAATGATCATTATCATCTTCAGCATCAGAAGAGGAACCATATTTCCGATTTAGTAATACCTTTGATAATTTATTCATAATGAATAAATTTTTTCTATTTTGTTAAATTTCTAAGAGTTAAATATTATATTAGCTGAATATATGTATCTCAGGAACACCCCATGTCATCGTGGTGCGGTGGTCTTACAACACTGCTGCGACTAATTCCAACCGATTGACCGACAGGGCTTACCAACGCAGGCATAACTCATTTAATATATTATTTACTCTTTTCGATTTAACACAATCTAAACAAAAAAAAATTCATAACTTATAAATAATCAATTTTATTACCTCGTCGAAAACACCTGGCTCTGATACCAATTGCTGACAGGATCGATGCTAATACTTAATATTTAATTAAGATGATAATAATAATAATAATAATAATTAAATTTAGATAGAAGATGATTTAACATATGAAACTAATTTTAAAATCATTTCAAATATATATAAAATTGCTAAGAAATTGTATAATAGAGTAATTTCAAGAATAATTAAAATTCTAGACATAGGCGAGGAATTATAGAAAGATGCCTTTTATTAAATCTTGATCAATAGAAAGAGAATTACAGGACTCGGACTGAACAATAGGAACTGGAGAGATACAAATTTGGAAATCTAAAGACTTTGAACATTGGGTGGTTGATAATATGACTGAGGGTTTTTTCTTCATATATTGAACTCACTATTTTTCTCTGCTTAAGAATGAGAATCGAGCCTTCTTTTATAGCTGAAATCTTTCGTAAATCTTCTGTAGGAAACCGGCAACTGGCGGTAAACATACAGATAAGCCTTCAATTATTATCGTCTTCAATTATAGATATCTTCAATCTTCAAATATAGCCGTCTTTACTTTTTCTTTTGATTCTTTTGTCGGCCACTTTTGACTTCTTCAATTATACTTCAATTATAGAGCTTCTTTTTCTTTTCTCTGTCGGCCACCAATCTTTTTCAATTATAGCTACATTTGTTGCCTAACTTTAATTATTAACTCTAGCCGCCTAACTTTGAAAATAGACTAAACTTTTACATTTAAAACAATCTTTAATTTAAATCAAAATCTTCGTATGGGTCTTGAGAGTCTTGGAATATATCTTCACTTGAAGTGGGAGATCTCTTAATTTCATCAATGATCTTTTGTATTTCTTGAGGAGATGAGCATTTCTGAATTCTTCTAATTGTCTCTGCATCAGTTGGACTTGAACTTGAACTTGGACTAAAATGGCTTTGAGAACTTTTTGAAATTCTTTCATGGTATAGAGTCACTGCTTTAACATCTGCTTGTTCTTCATTAATCTTCTTCCACCATTTGACACTGAATTGTCTGTATAGCAAGGGCGGAGATGTTCCTTCTATTTCTTGTTTTTTATAGGAAAAGGATAAAATCCAAGGTATTTGAAATAGCGCAGAAAATTGTAACATATACTCACAAGGAGGAGCATTTTCTTGACTAAAAATCTTTTTATATTTATTAAAACCTAAAAGAACATTGGTTGGAAAAATTTCAGGAATACTTCCTATAAGATTAAACCATTTAATAAACCATCTGGGATATTCATTTGAAAATTCTTGATCAAAATGGAAAAACCAAGAGTGTTTATGACCTCTTAATAGAAAAGCTTTAAACCAGGCTTCTTGATAATCATAATAGTTATAGAATGGGTGATCTTGAAAACATGATAAGGTTCGATGTGTAAATGGTCTATTACCCCAATCTTTTGGAGATAAAACTTGTTTAATTTTGACTTTGCTAAAACCAATTTGATTTGGTATTTCGTTATCAAGATTATGCTTGACTTCAATAGAATTACTGTCAATAAGAACTGCTTCATAATATTCTCTTGTTTGATATTCAGTTGTATAGAAATGAGCACCTCTAGGATATAGATAATCAATGAGAGAGAGAAAATTTTGTTTTAATTTTTCTTCTTCAAATGATTCTAAAATCTTAATAACTTGTTTATTAGGATTAATGTGGAATATTGTGTTATCAGAAAATTTTGAAGTATTTGAAGTTGATGATGGAAATCTTGGTATAGGAAAAATATTTGATTTCTGGTTCATAGGAGAGAGTTGCGCTAAAGCAGAATAAGGTGGTCTAGGTCTAGGTCCTAAAACAGAAGAATAGGGTGATAATGGTGTAAATCTATTAATAGATGGAAGTTCTTGAGATGGAGATGGGGGAGAAGGAATTCTTGGTTTTGGTACAATAACTCTTTATCCGGATTCATAGTCCTGTAAGAATTCTCGGATAAGAAATCGGTAAAATTGTTTTCTCCTCGAATAAATTCGATTTCAAAATCAAAATTACTTAGAATAGCTTGCCATCTAGCAAAAACTTGTTTTGAAATAATATTTTTAATATCTTTTTCTAAAATATATTTTGCAGACTGACAATCAATTCTTAATAAAAAAGGTTTCATATATAAATCATCTTCAAATTTTTTAATATTTAAAACAATACTTAAAATTTCTTTTTTAACCGTAGAATAGTTTTTCTGTGTATCATTCCAAGATCCTGAAAAATATCTAACTAATTGTTCTGATTTATTATCTTTTAGTTTTTGTTTTAATATTCCTCCATATCCTAAATCACTAGCATCTGTTTCTACTATAAGACTAGCTTCTGGATGTGGTAAATTTAAACATGGTAAATACTTAATTTTTTCTTTAATATGCCTAACGATATTAGTATGTTCTTCAGTCCATGGTTTAGGATTCTTTTTCAATCTGTTATATAAAGGTTTACATATAACTCCTAAATCTTTAAAGAAATCATGAATATAATTTAGACATCCTAAAAATCTTTGTAATTGTTTTTTGTCTTTAATTTCATCAGGAAATTTGTTAGAAAATTCTAAACTTCTATCTATAGGTTTTATAGTACCTTGAATTATGTCATGACCTAAAAATCTTATCTTTGTTTGAAATAAGCTTATTTTTGTAGGAGAAACAGCTAAACCATTATTATATATTATAGTATAAAATATGTTTAAATGTTTAAAATGTTGATCTATATCTTTTGAAAATATTAATATATCATCAATATAGACTATAGCAAAATTACTTATAGGATTTATTATATCATTCATAACATTTTGAAATTCAGAAGGAGCATTTTTTAATCCAAATGGCATAACATTCCATTCATAATGACCAAATGGCACATTAAAACCTGTTTTATATTTATCTTCTTCAAAAATCTTTATTTGCCAAAATCCTGACTTCATATCAAATTTTGAAAATATTTTTGAATCGTATAGCCTTTTTAATAGATCTCTTTTATTGGGTATAGGGTACCTAATCCATTCTAACACTTTATTTAATGGTTTATAGTTAATAACTAATCTTGGTATACCTCTTTCTATTTCTGCATTATTCATAACATAAAAGGCAGAACAAGACCATGGCTATTTAGATTTTCTTATTATCTTTTTCTTTAATAATTCTGAAATTTCATTTCTACAGTGTTTTTCTAATTCTCTTGACATATGTATAGATTTTGACTTAGTAGGAATATCCTTTTCATTAAATTCTTTAATATACGGTAATCTAACAATATGTTGTTTTCTTTTCCAAAAAGCATTAGGTATAGTAGAACAAACATTATTTTTAAATTTTTCTTCTAATTTTGTTATCTTAATCTTTATATTGGTATTTTGTAATTGATCTATTATCATTTTATTTTTTATTTCATCAGTCAAGTATTCTACTTGTTTATTTTTTATTTCTAGTATATTTACTTCTTTTGTAATAATAGGGGTAGCAAATTCGAATATAATATCCTTTCCTAATACTTTAGTAACTAATCCCGTTTCACTAACTGAAAATGGGTATAATTGAGTTATAAAAGGTTGTCCAAGAATAATTTGAGAAGTTAGATTTTTGACTAATATAAGATGAGTTTTATAACAATAACCTTCTTTACATATATGAACATTAGATAATTTATAATTTATTTTTAATCCATCACCGCTAGCACTGGATAATATTTGTTTAGACTTTTCAAAATACTTTACTGGTATAAGACCTTCTTGTATACAATTTAAGTCTGCTCCTGAATCAATTAATGCTACTAAGGTTAATTTAAATTCTCCATTTACTACTATGTTTAACTTTGTATACCATCTTTGAGTACTTATTGTTCTTATTTGATTTATTTCTGAGTTATTTTCAGATGTTCCTATATCACTATTTTTATTATCCTTTTTATTATCTTCTATATTTTTCATTCTTTGTTTTAATAGAATTATTTCAGATTTTACCGTGTTTAATTCTTTTTGTAATTCAGATATCGTTATTGGTTTTCTTTCTTGATTAAATCTTTTACATACTTCATCAAAATTGTATGCTTGAATTTTTTCTTCATCATTATTCATTGTATTTTTACCTTTTAATTGTTCTTTTAATCTATCTAAATATGCCTTTTTAATATCTTTATCTTCAATTTTATTCATTAATTCTATTAGTATTTTAACTTCTTCACTTTCATCATTAATAGTATTTATTTCTTTAATATCACAAGTACATTTTCCTATACATTCACAAGCTTCAGATTCACTAGACTCTGAAGTATCATTATCTATAACATTTAAGTCTTCTTCTTCATAGTCAGATATACTAGAATCACTAGTATCATCATTAATTAATAGCTTCATAATTTGTTTTTTGTATTCATCAGGCATTTTTAATTCATTTATTTTCTTTTTAGTATAGCATTTATTAGAAGTATGACCGGGTTTTCCACATTTATAGCATATTATAGTATCTTTTTTATCATTATTATTATAGTTAAATTTTTTATTCTTTTTATATTTATTTTTTCTTTTTTCATATGGTTTATCTTCTCTTTTATCGTTATTATATTTTTTGTATCTTTTAGTTTTATAATCTCTTCTTATTCTTTTAGAACTACTAGAAGGTAATTTTAATGGTTCATATCCATATTGTTCACAGAAATTTCCTAATTCTTTTCTATTGTTTATACCTTCTTTCTTGATTTTAGCTTTTAATTTTAAATCTGAACATATAGATAATCCTTCTTGATTTACATAATTTATAATATCTCCATAAGTTAAATCTTTATATGGTATGTCACCATTATAATCCATACTTAATTTATTTCTTATTCTTTCAGCAAATAGTTTTGGTAATCCTGCTATAAATCTTTCTTTCCAATAGGCTTCTCTACAATCTGGTCTAGTCATTACTTTTGATAAAAATACATCTTTATACCATCTAAAATCTTGTAATTTTCTACACGTTAAGTTAAGTAATATAATAGAACTTCTTTCTTGATATTGTGATGGGTTACCAACAAAAGTTTTTAATATAGCAAATAATAGGGTATTAACAGCATCATCTTCTTCAGATCGTACTTCCATATTATTTTCATTTTTTACAACGATCTTTTTAGCATTTAATATATTTTGTCTATCTTCTTCTGATAAATAGCTATCCCACCAACCTTTTAAAGTTCCTGTAAATCCTGAAAGTATAATTGTTATTACTTTTCTTTCATTATTCTTATTATGTATTTTGTATGCGTTTGATGCCATAGTCATTTCTTGTAATAAGTTTAATATATGATATTCTGTTAATCCATCTATATTCCATTCATAAATAGAAGTACCATCATATTTAGACTGAACTAAAGTATGCCTTTCTTCGTATTGTAAATCAGGTGGAGAAGGTTGAGGATAATAGTTTCTTGTTTCAGCTCTAGGCGTATATGTATTATTCGATGTATATGGATTGTATTTTATTTTATTTATTTCCATATTATTAAATTGTTGTTCTATTTCAGATACATTATCATCAGTTATATCTCTCTCAATTGTATTGATATTTGGATTTGATATATGAAATTTAGATAACTTTTCTTCAATTTCTCTTAAAATAGACTGTTGAGAACCTAAATTTACAGATGTATCAATGTTAAAAGGTGTAAATATAGGATTTTCTTCTATTTTTACTTCTTTACTTTGTGAAGTACTAGGTTTATTTATATTATTAGTTGGAATTTTATCTAATTGTTCAATTCTATCTAATTGTTGACCAATAGTATGTAACATTTCATTTGTATAATTATTTTGATATATAATCGTTGATATAACTTTTTTCTCACCTTCTTCATGTTTAGCTAAAGGTTTTCCTATAAATTCGTTATTTATTACTATATCACTACAAGGTGGTTTTGTACTTGTAATAGTTTCTTTGGTTTTAAGATCTGTATATGTTTTATTTATAATAACTTCTACAGTTTCTCTAAAAGGAAATTTAATTTTATTTTCTAAACAATAGAGTTCAAACCAAGAGAAAAATATAATGTTTTCATCATTGTTAAGAATATGTAATTGCCATTCAACGTCATGTAATAGTCTTTCCTTTTTATCAAACGTGGTATAATACCAAAATAATTTTTCATTATTATAATCATTTAACATTTCATCTCTTAAATATTCCATATCAGTGTTATTTTTTAATTTGATAGTTTCCATTTTAGAGAGGAATAATATTTAATGAATCAATCTTTTTATTTGTTCTAATCTTTCTTTTAGACGAAGATTTTGTAAAACTAAATTTATTATCATATCTTTATGTGCTTTTCTACTAATAACATAATCTCCTGTATATAGTTCTTCTTTAAATATTTTTATTGATTTATTATTTCTCAAAATAGATTCTTGATAATGCACTATTTGTTTTTTAAGTTCGTATTGATATAAGCTAATTTATTTTAAGAAATAACTAATTGTGATCTTACAACTTTTATCATATCTTGATTGACTTTTAAATCATCTTGTAAACTTTTAATACTCCATTCAATATCATATACTTGATAACCTCGATGTACTCTTAAATTTACATATTTTGCTCCTTTTTTAATCATATCTTTAACGTAATTTATTTATAATCTTATAGACTTTTCTTGTTTATATAGACTTTTTAAATGATTAATGTTATTTTGATTTCTAGCAATCCTTGCTTGTATAGAAGTATCACTCATAAATTTTCTCTTTCGTAATATTCTACTTCTGATTTTGTAGGATTATATGTATCATCACTTAAATTATCACTTTCATAAATAGGTTTAGGAATTGTATTTCTAAAATCAACTCCTCTAAGCTTCATAGATTGCGATCTTCTTAAAACAATACAAATAGGAGCATCAATTCCTAATCTAGTCATAGGTTTTATAGCTATTTGTACTAATCCGACATGTAAAAACTTATAATTCTTTCTATGTTCTCTAATAGAGTATCCATAAAATAATTTTATACTTTGAGAATTCTGTAATAAGGGTAAAGTCTTTTCTGTAGTTTTAATAGAATAACTTTGAAACCAATCAAAAGATCCAATTTTATAAATAGTTTTAACATCTAATCTAGGTATACTCCAATTTTGTAAACTATTTTCTATATTAGCTATGTTAACTTCTAAAAATTAGAATGATCATTATCATCTTGACATCGAAGAGGAACCATATTTCCGATTTAGTAATACCTTTGATAATTTATTCATAATGAATAAATTTTGTTTAGATATGTTAAATCGAAAGAGTAAATAATATATTAAATGAGTTATGCAGTTGGTAAGCCACAACCGGTCAATCGGTTGGAATTAGTCATGATGTGTTGTAAGGCGGCCGTACCACGATGACATGGGGTGTTCAGGAGATACATATATTCGATTAATATAATATTTATTATTATTATTATTATTATTATTATTATTATTATTATTATTATTATTATTATTATTATTACTATTACTATTACTATTACTATTACTATTAGTATTATTACTATTATTATTACTATTATTACTATTATTATTACTATTATTATAATTATTATTATAATAATAATAATTATTATTATTATTATAATTATTATAATTATTATTATAATAATAATAATAATTATTATTATTATTATTATTATTATAATTATTATAATAATAATTATTATTATTATAATTATTATTATTATTATTATTATTATTATTATTATTATTATTATTATTATTATTATCATCATTATTATTATCATCATTATCATCATCATTATTATCATCATCATTATCATCATCATCATTATCATTATTATTATTATTATTATTATTATTATTATTATTATTATTATTATTATTATTATTATTATTTTTTATAAAACATCACTTCATTATAAAACCAAAAGAAATTACAGAAATTAGTGGGAAACCAGGACACTAGTTGGGCTCCACTCATTTCTGAATACAAAAGCTAAGTGCATGAAAAATAAAGCCCCACTCTTGACATTATTCGAAGTGGCTAAGTAATAGTCTTGATACGTGAAAGCGTGTCCAAAGCTTCCGTGTCAAGCTCCCCAAATGTGAGAAAGCAAATTGGATGAACTTGTAGCCATTTCTTCACATTTGGACACATATTTCTTTTCTTCTTCTCCAGCGTTATGTAAGGCCACCCGAAAACCCACGCAGATGCATCAATACCCGCAAAGGAGAGATTCCGGTCGCATCCAAACAGCGTCCTTACTTGGATCCGGTTGAATAATAGCGAGTCTGCGGACGCGACTCTTTCCGTCCTCGAAAGAAATCCCAATGGGCCTCCTTTTCACCATAATCCCAACCTTAGAACATATGTCGACAAGAATATCACGCACCAAGTTATGTCCGAATTTCACCCCACTTCATGGAGCAATTGATCCGCATGGTCCCCCATTGGTCCGTACGATGCTTGCGGCTCGGGGGGAGCTACCTTGAAAACATAGGTATGGTAAGCCTATAACACAATACCGAGCGGAATTGGTGATGGTTCATCCTTTGCCCAACCCATGATAGGTATGGTGAATAGAAATCTTGTGCATGTGGAGCCGGTACAATCGAGGATAGCTACACGCCTCGGGCTTAACGCGAATACTTAGAAACAAGATCTTTCTCGATGACACCAAAGTAACACTTTGCCAAGGTTTTCATCATATGAGGGCATGAGCGTCGAGGCGCAGGAACATGTCTGTGTTACAAGCAATTATTAAACATATCGAGGCATGTTGAAACGAAGGGCCATAAGAATTAATGCCTAATCGTCTTTGTGGTTTGTCTAAAGACTATATTATTATTATTATTATTATTATTATTATTATTATTATTATTATTATTATTATTATTATTATTATTATTATTATTATTATTATTATTATTATTATTATTATTATTATTATTATTATTATTATTATTATTATTATTATTATTATTATTATTATTATTATTATTATTATTATTATTATTATTATTATTATTATTATTATTATTATTATTATTATTATTATTATTATTATTATTATTATTATTATTATTATTATTATTATTATTATTATTATTATTATTATTATTATTATTATTATTATTATTATTATTATTAACTATTATTATTATTATTATTTTTATTATTATTATTATTATTATTATTATTATTATTATTATTATTATTATTATTATTATTATTATTATTATTATTATTATTATTATTATTATTAGATTAAATTGCAAAATCGTCTTTGTGGTTTGTCTAAAAGCGGTCGTTTGGTTAAAGGATCATGCCGCAATAGTTAAAGGACAGGATTTTGCCAGCGGCCGTTAGCCAAAAGGGCTAACGTGTAATTATTAATGAAACTCACTTAACGAAGTTAGTGATGGTGGACAAAAAGTGCACATAACAAGTAGAAAATCCGACGATTTTGGCACTTAATGAATCACAAGAAGCAAACGTGCAATTAAACCAAACCACAAGGACGATTTTTGCAATTTACTCTTATTATTATTATTATTATTATTATTATTATTATTATTATTATTATTATTATTATTATTATTATTATTATTATTATTATTATTATTATTATTATTATTATTATTATTATCATTACTAGTTTTAGACCCCGTTAGATTAGTTTTAATTTATTATATATATAGAATCGGTATTGTGCAAGTAAAAATATAAACAAATTCATGATATAATTCTAATATGAAATCCAATACACAAATAAACAAATCTATAATACAATTATTTTAAATTAAAATTAACTATCATATTGTTAATTCTCAATTATATCAATGGCTTTAAGTTTCATATGTTTTTGTAGTTTTTTTTCCCACTTCGCTCGAGCCTGAAAAAAGAAAAATTGTGAACATAAAACCAATGTTTTTTCAAAATTCGATAATAATGAAATTCATAACACGTATAAATACCTCTTCTTCTGTTGAACTGTTGCAAGCATTTATTAGGCAATTACATTCATCGTTCCTACACTCACATTGAAAATATCCATAACATGTTGGACGATAACACAAATAATACGCAGGATCCGTTGGACGAGTATCATTATTATCATAATAAAGAGAGACACAATCCTCAACAGCTTTGAGCTCTATTTTCTTTTTTTCTTTAACTTGCAAAACTAAATCTGTACCTTTAACTTTCATATTCGAATCTGTTGGGGGTTATCTCCCGAAGCAGGTGTAGACAATCAATGTCGGTAGCAATACCACTTGGTGGTTACGGATATCACTTGGAATCGTGTGATCACTTTCAAAGTAAACTATTCGACCCTAATGCGGGTATCACGAATATCTACTGGGATAAGACCAAATGCAGTTAGAGAATTAGGCACAATTCTATAACCCTTTCGCTAGTAAGTGTTTACGTTTCTATCTCTCTTCATGCATGTTCGGATCTCCTATATATAGGAGGTTACTCTTGAGCTATTCAATGGAATTATGAGTATTAATCGGCCCATTAATAGCCTCATAATTATCCCCATTATAGCCGTTAGTGGTTACATGACCAATTAAGCGTGGTCATAAAGAAGTTGTAGCGCCATTTAGCGGTACTTTCCATAAGCGATTACTTTCCACTAGCGGTACTTTCACTTGCGGTGGAAGTACGACTATCGATGGAAACACTCGCTTATCGAGACTTTCATAGCACTATCGATTGGATACACCACGCCGGTGGAAACACGCCTATCGGTGAAACACCGCTTATCGATGGAAACCACAAGCGTACTTTCCATAAGTAGTACTTTCACCAAGCGTACTTTCACCAAGCACTATCAATACAAACCACTATAAAGTCGGGTGTTCATGGACCTTATGGGTCTACACCTCCGTGCCTCTAACCCATTACAAGGTGTGAACTAATCCACAAGTGCACTAAATTTTCCAACAATCCTCCCCAAATTTAGTTCACTTCCTTTGCATGAAAAATAAACATCAATCAAAACATGTGCATAAACGAAAATGTCACGAGGATTGAATTTCCATCTTAGTAAATTACACGTTCAAATATTCGAGAATCGAGGTGTTCTAAAATTGAACCTTCAACCCATTTGAATACGAAGATAAAATACACACAAGTTTTCAAACACTTATCGACTCCCGACACTATACAAGCCATGTGTCCATATCCAAATTCATAAATGTTGTAAAAGCTAAAGTCCAAAGCTTCAAGCAACGCAAAACTTCAACATTTACATAGGTGGTTCCTCTTTAGTCATGCTCCGCCAAGCACTTTTTCAAAGAAAATTAACCATTAAGAAGTAAAGACTTCATCCTCCTTTCAAAGAGTTACGAGCACAACCTTGGGATGTAAATAAACATGTGCTCCAGTCCATCTGAATGTTCGACTTTCCACATTGAACTCAGCTCCCAAGTTTCCTTAGGAGGAGTTGGGTGTCCTAGCATTCGATGACTAAGTTGGACTTAAACCCATCCCTTTAGAGACTTTATAACCAAGTCTCTAGCCGGACCCTTCGTCAAGTGATCACTAAGTTCATTGAGATCTCACAAACTCTATAGATACCACCCCATTCATGATAAGCTCACGAATCATGCTATGCCCGACACCTAAGTGTCTAGACTTACCATTGTACATCGGCTATAAGCCTTAGCCAATGTAGTTGCACTATCACACCGGATAGAAATAGGTGCTATAGGTTTAGGCCATAATGGAATCTCAAGAAGCATGTTCTTCAACCATTCGGCTTCTTTACCGAATGCTAGAGCCACAAATTGATTCCATTGTTGAGCGGTGATGCAAGTTTGCTTCTTGGATGCCCATGAAATTACACCTCCACCAAGTAGGAATACCCGGCACCGGTAGACGAATTGTCTTCGGTGTTCTTGATCCAACTTGCATCGTTGTAACCTTCCAACACCGATGGGTAACCGATATATGAGAGACTATAATCCATAGTTCTCTTCAAATACTTGATGCCCTCTAAGCGCTTGCGTTGATGAGCACTAGGATTACTAGTATACCGCTCAATTTTCCCACCGCAAAACCAATATCGGGCCTTGTACAAGTCATGGCATACATCAGGCACCAATTACCCTAGAATACTCAAGTTGAGATCACCTTGCCATGATTAGGCATCGACTTCTCACAAGTATCCATAGGTGTACTCACGGAGTACAATCAAAGTAATTGAATTTCCTCGGTACCTTCTCAATATAATGAGGCGAGATAGAAATTCTTTTACTTTCATGTTTAATCCTTATACCAAGGATAACATCGGCCTCCCCATGTCTTTCATGGAGAACCTTGATGACAAAATTCCTTTGTCGTCAACTGATTTTGGTCGGTGCCAAAGATCAACATGTCATCAACATATAGACAAATGATGACTCCTTTACCGATTCATCAAATTTGCTATATACGCATTTGTCGACTTGGTTAAGAACATAACCACTAGACAAAACCACTTCATCAAACTTTTGATGCCATTGCTTAGGTGCTGTTTAAGTCCATAAAGAGACTTAATCGGTTTACACCTTGTTTTCATTGCGGGCATGATGAAGCCCGAGGTTGGTTCATATAAACCTCCTCTTCCAATTCACCATTCAAGAAAATGTTTTCACATCCATTTGATGAATAACAGATTGTGAATAGATGCAATAGCAATCGGCGGTCTTATGGTCTTGATCACGAGCCACGGGGCATAAGTATCAAAATAGTCATATTCGACTTTTGTTTAAAGCCACGAATGACTAGTCTAGCCTTGAACTTTTCAATAGTTCCATCTACCTTCATTTTCTTTTGAAATCCATTTGCAACCCAAAGGTTTGCAACTGTGAGGTAGATCGACCAACACCCAGTGTTGTTGCCCATGATGGAATCCATCTCATCATTGATTGCTTCTTTCCGAAAGCAATATCACGGGACTTCATTGCTTCTTCAAATGTTTGGGGTCATCCTCAACAATGAAGCAATAGGAGTATTGGTCTAAGACCTCATCCTCAGTACCTTCAACTAAGTATAGTTGAAACTCGTGTCCAAATGACTTTGGAGTCACGACCTTTTGCCCTTCCTGAGCACGAGGTTCGGGTTCTTGAACCACAACCTCATCGGGGACCACCGATGGTTCATCATCGAGGACCTCGATACACCAATGTCATGAGTTCCATTAGGAATCCTCGACTTGGTCTAGGGCGATGAGAATCTATTCTCATCAAAATCGCATCCCTTGATTCAATTATTGTGTTAAGCGAAACATGTTCATTAGGTTCAATAACATAGAACCTAAAAGCATTGGAATGTTGACATATCCAACAAAGATGCGATCGATGCCTCTTTCACCCAAAGTCTTTTGCTTTGGATCGAGAGTCTTCATGAGACCTACAACCCCGAACCTTGAGATAATTCGGGTTGGGTTTCTTTTAGTCCGAGTTCATAAGGGTAACCTTGTTCCTTTTGTTGGGAACTCTATTTAGCAAATAACAAGGCGTTAACATAGCTTCACCCGGAACCCTTGACTCAGTCTGAATAGGACAACATGGAATTAACCATCTCCTTGACACCACATTTTTCCTTTCGAAATACCATTTCTTTGAGGAGTATAAGGGCGATCGTTCATGGATTATTCCAACAGATGAAAGTGCGAGTATCCATGTACTCACCTCCCCTATCGATCCTTAATCTTTTGATCAAAGACCCAAGTTGTAATTCAACTTCGTTTTAAACACTTTGAATTTATCTAATGCTTCATCCTTGGTATGTAATAAATAGACATAACAAAATCTAGAAGCATCATCAATGAATGTCACAAAGTACTTCTTATTCCCCAAAGAAGGGTGGCATGCAAATCACAGTCAGTCATTGTGAATAAGCTCCAAGATCTTAGTCTCACGACTAACACCACGAAGGGTTTCTTGGTTATCTTGGTCAACATGCAAGTTTTACACTTTTCGGTGTCCATGTCAAAGCGAGATTAAACCATCCCTAGACATATCTTGCATCCTTTTATAGTGAACATGGCCAAGTCTAGCATGCCAAAGGTTAGAATCATTACGATCATATGTGGTCAAAAAGTGAAATAACAACATCGGTGGTAATATTAAGCTTTGAACATTTGATTACATAAATAACCAAAACCAATAAAAACACCACATTTAGAAGAACAAATTTATCGATTCAATAACTTGTTTATATCCATGATTATTCAAAACACTACTTGAAACCAAGTTTTCCTTATATCGGGAACATGAATAGCATTAAACAAAGTTACAATCTTTCGAGAACTAAACCTAAGATCTACACAACCACGACCATGCACCAAGGGCGTTGACTCATTTCCCATGTGAAGAATAGAACCATCATTCGGTGACTCATAAGTCTTGAACCGACTTCTATCTTTGCACACATGAGCTGTTGCACGAGTCAACCCACCGCGCAACATCATCATCCTGCACATAAAAGATTGAGATACATATGTAACATAATAAATCGAAAAGACTTATTAAACATATTCGACCTTTCGATGAGTTGGTGAACCACCACTCACTGAACCATTAGTGCCGATCCATTGGCTTTACCACCAACTTTAACACCCTTGCGGTCCCTTTTAATGTGACCGGTCTTGCCACATTTCCAACAAGTAGGTGTAGCCTTCTTGTTAGGATCTGCCTGTGTTGTCATGATATTTGCGTTTGACTTTGTTGTCATTGTACTGGTAGAGTTGTTATGCTCTACCATATTGACAACGAGATGGTCGGCGACATTGCTACTCTTTGGCTTGTCATTATCCTGCGACGAGAGATTCCTCAATATGCGGATGGTATCCCCAACTCAACAAGAGTTAACTCCTCCTTCATATGTTTCAAGGTATGCTTGAAATCTTTCCATGAAGGAGGGAGTTTATCAATGACACAAGAGACTTTGATAGCCTCATCCATGTTCATTTGGTGTTGTGTAAACCTTCCAAGTATTCCAAGAAGTTCATTGTATTGTTCCATAACTAGTCTTGAATCGGTCATTTTGTAATTTGTGAAATTACTAACAAGGAACTTCTTACTTGATGCATCCTCGACCATATATTTGGCATCCAGGAATCCAGTTCTTTGGAAGATTCAAAGTTCGATAAATATCAAACAAAGAATCGGACATACCATTGAGAATAAGACCTCTGCATATGTAGTCATCATTCTCCCACTTGCTCCTCCTCACGATCGCTCCGCGTAGCATCATCCCCATCATCGAGGAATTGGAGTAGTCGGCATAGACCACACTCATGCTTGTGACCAAAAGTGCATCTTCTTACCGCCACCTCCTAAAGTACACCCCTTCAAACTTGTCCGGCTTAGCAAAGTTTGAAGCCATATCATTCATTACGTGATTGCCATTGATTATCACAAAATAGTTTACTTTGATTGTTGGGGTTATCTCCCGAGCGAGTGTGTAGACAATCAATGTCGATAGTAATACCACTTGGTGGTTACGGATATCACTTGGAATCGTGTGATCACTTTCCAAAGTAAACTATTCGACCCTAATGCACGGGTATCACGAATATCTACTTGGGATAAGACCAAATGCGGTTAGAGAATTAGGCACAATTCTATAACCCTTTCGCTAGTAAGTGTTTACGTTTTATCTCTCTTCATGCATGTTCGGATCTCCTATATATAGGAGGTTACTCTTGAGCTATTCAATGGAATTATAGTATTAATCGGCCCATTAATAGCCTCATAATTATCCCCATTATAGCCGTTAGTGGTTACATGACCAATTAAGCGTGGTCATAAAGAAGTTGTAGCGCCATTTAGCGATACTTTCCATAGCGATGCTTTCCACTAGCGGTACTTTCACTTGCGGTGGAAGTACGACCTATCGATGGAAACTCGCTTATCAATACTTTCATAGCACTATCGGTGGATACACCACTTCAATGGAAACATCGCCTATCGGTGGAAACACTCGCTATCGGTGGAAACCACAAGCGTTACTTTCCAAGCGATGATTTTCACCAAGCAAGTACTTTCACCAAAGACTATCAATACAAACCACTATAAAAGTCGAGGTGTTCATGGACCTTGTAGGTGTACACTCCGTACCTCTAACCCATTACAAGGTGTGAACTAATCCCACAAGTGCACTAAATTTTCCAACAGAATCAATGTTATTTGATAATTTGGCCTCATTGTCATTGACAATATCTTTGTTATCTGTTTTACTGATGTCCATGGTAAACTCCAATTACGAATGAAGGTATCTTCATGATATCGATAATAATATTATTGTAAACACAATTTAAGACATATTATAACAAAAAGTTTATCAATCTGAACAATATTTATTGATATTGAGTAAACCTGCCACACTGAAGATCACATAAAACCTGTATGTATTAATGAATTAGGGTTGAGAACTATTTGTCTTTATATAGACATAATTTAGTCAAATTTTTATTAAGACTATTAGGTAAAATGTTTATTAAGCCTACTAAAACACAAACCTTGATCAGTCACCAACTTTGACCATTGTAGGTAATTTTGAAATGATAGGTAATTTTAAGGTTTGTGGTTTTTTATCGCTATTTGGTATTTTGAAATGATAGTACATAAGCTTCCTTTTATAAGACTATTAGGTAAAACACAAACCTTGATTAGAACACAAATGATAGTACATAATACTATTAGGTAAAATGTTACCATTGCTAGTTACTATGAGAGATGGGAGTGAGGAGGTAATGATGCTCAGTAATGCTAGTGTAATTGGGGTGGTGGTGATGTAGGTAATGCTAGTGTAATTGGAAAGGGTAGTGATGGTAATTGTAACGTATCAATATTAGTGGTCCAAGCCCACTAAATATACGCATGAATCAATCCCGTTTTCAAGGCCCTCAATAAACACTTGATAGTGGCTCGGCTATAATCTTAGGCGACCCTTGGCATGATGAAACTCATCTGGTTACTCTGAATGCGTAGTACTACTGCTCCCCAACTATCACTACTGGTTAAGATGTACCATTTGACATCGTACAGTGGGGACGCACAACAAACACCATTTTGTACGAGCAAAAGGAAGAGAGTCCACCTGTCTCCATTGTCTACTCTTCAGATGATCAGCACCCGACTTCTTTATAGTCGTTGATCATCTCTCAAGGGTTTATCTCTAAATCCTACTCGCATCTCTATAAATAGAAGGCTTCACACACAACATCATAAGTTTCACACACTTGGACAAATACTTCCTTACACAACTTCATAAGCTTCTTGATCTCAATCATTTTCATCGGGTCCTTACCGTTCAATACGAGAAACCAAACAATAAAACCATCTCAACCCATTATTAATATTGATTTACATACCATACGTAAACAATAATGCTAGTGTTGTTGGCAGTGTAGTGATGTAAGTAATACTAGTGTAACTGGGTTGGGTAGTGATCTAGGTAATGCCAATGTTATTGGGCAAGGCATCGATATGTTAAGGCAAACAATGAATGAAGACTTTGATCCTTTTGGTGAAACAAATGTAAACACTACAACCCCCACTTTAGGATTGAATGATGATAACACACCTATAGTAGATAATGTAGAAAAGATCAAATTGTGAATGACAATTATGTTGAGATAGAACATGATGAAGACATTGATAATGATAATGATAGTGGTATGGAAGTTAGCAGTGACAGTGAAGAGAATGATAGTGACTTTATAAATGATGAGCACATAATGAATAAAGTAGAGGTTGACATGCATGATTTTTATGAACACATAGACAAAGAGGTTGAATGGATTGGATGCGGTAATGGGAATGTTGAAATTCCTGTTAAGCACAATGTTGAAGAAGGGTATGATCTTGATGGTTTTGATAGTGTCAGTGATACAGAAGTAGAGGGCAGAAGAAAGAAATATTTGAGAAACTTAAGGAAAGAACATTAGAAAGAAAGAAGTGTGGACAACATCGCACCTTTTATGTTGTTAAGGAGTTTTCGATAAATAGACTATTAGAAATCGGTTTATGCTCATATTGTGGCAACAAGAAGCGGTTTATGTATGGAAGAATGACAAGCAAATAATTAGAGTTGTTTGTAGAGGTAAATGTCATGTCTTCAATTACCACGAAGATGGCCCAGTGTAAGCGGGCCAAATGGATCAACTTATGTTGTTGGATCAAGTGTAAATGATACATCATGTTTGAAGAATGTTGGAGGTAAATGGGTTAGCGAGAAAAGTCCATAGAAAAAGAGCCCACTTCGGGGCATAAGCAAGTGGGGTAAAATTTAATAAGGTATGTGTAAAGTCTATTAAAGTGGGAGGCACAAAAGGAAAATGCATCTATTAAGACATCACATGTCCATGGGTATTGCACATATCTCGAAGACACTAGGGAAGAAGCTTGGTCGGTGAAAACATTAAAAGATGAGCATGATTTTTCTTAAGACAAGAGATGCCAACATGCTCACGAATTCACTCTTGATTAAAGATATTGAAAAGACCATTAAACCAAATCCGGAGGTGCCAATTAGAGATCTTAAAGACCGGTTACAAAAGAAGTATCAATTTGGTACATCGACAATAATATCTATATGGCAAAAGCCAAAGAAACTATGAAGATTAAGGGAGATTACACATAGTAGCATTGAATTTTAAGGGGCTATGTGTTGGAGTTGTAGAGGACTAATCCTGATACAACAGTCAAGCTAGATGTTGAAAGATGTTTTGATCCTGCTAAACCTACTAAGCAATTCAAAAGGATTTACATATACTTAGGAGCTCTGAAGAAGGGGTTTTAAAGCAAGGTTGAAAGACTTGTTAGGGCTTGATGGGTGTTTCATGAAAGGGCAGTACCTAGGTCAACCACTAACTGCTTTTGGTGTTGATCCAAACCATATGACATATCCACTAGCATATGTTATGGTTGAAGCTAAAACATTGAATTCATGGTCTTGGTTTCTTACAACTTTATGAGATGATCCAAATATGATAAGGGAATGAAACTTTATTGTTGGGCCATTTAAGTCCCCAATGGTTTCTAACGAGATTTAAATAGAAATTAAGCTAAGTAAAGAAGATTCTTTGATAATTAAACGGATAGCATTTCAAGAAGACTCGATTGACAATGAAGTCAACGCGACTCAGCAGTTCAAGTCTTAGACATCCTCAAGTCGACTTGAAGACATACTCTCTGGTGATGTGGGTCGACCATTATGTAGAAGGAGCTCTAGTTGGTGCAAGGTTCATCGGGGTTGGCAATACACCGATGAACCTCTCAACTCTAATCGGACAACCGGGCGAAGCTCTCATCCGTGACTTTTAGGCGGGACTTTTCACTTTAATGTTTGAGCGGGACAAAGTGAACTTTAGTGAAAAGTCAAACCGACACGAGTTGGTGATAAAGATGTGAACAATCGGGGGAACTGTTCACAAGAGCAAGGAAGTAGCAGTTTCCAATATAGTTTAATTAAATGTGCTAGGTACTTTATCGTTCCTCGTCCTTTAGATTTGTGACACGCATTTACCTAATCCCACTAGCAACTACCTCGTACTAGTATATAAAAGAATGTTGGTTGAAGTGTCAAGGTGTGACTTCATATTACATTATTGTAATTTTTAAAGCACACTTACTCCCTGATTGACCTTACAAGAATCTCTTAGAGATTATAAGTTCACTTACAAACTTAGAAATCTAAGTTTGCATATTAGAGAGTTGATTTTACATTGTCATTCAATTTAGTATTTTCTGCATAACACTTTATAATTCTTTGATTCTTATCAATAAAGAATTATATGTGAAAAGTTACATTTTGTGTTATAACCTAATTTGAGCTAAACAAGCATTTTACATTAATCGACACTATTTGGGACAAAAATTTGGTATCAGAGCAAGTTTTATTTCAAAATATAATTTTCAACGCAAAACAAACTTGTTCATAGTATTTTAAAATCAAGATCCAAGTATGTCGGGCAACAATGAGGATGAAACAAATCCTCTAGGTCCTATGCACCCACCACCAATTCCTACCGTGGTGGTGTTAGTTCTGATGGTGGCGGCTCACCCAATGAAACATTAGTGGTGGTACTAATAATCAAAACTTTGTGTTCAATGCTCCTACAACGACCTACCACAACTCCTAGATGCAAGGGGAGCTCATGTTACTCATGTTCCTTTACTTGAAGTGGATGATTTTCTAGATTAGAAGGATAGGTTTCGATATACCTAAATGGATTAGAACCTTTCCTTTTGGAGTTCTAGAAGATGGTCCATACATACCGAAACTGCTACTCTCCACACCTCAAAACTTTTGGCTAAGCCACAAAACAATGGACTTCGATGAAGCTAGGTTATCTAATCAGACAATAGGTTGAAATCAATTATCATATCAGCTCTACCTAGAGATACAATGAAATCTTTTGTCAGGTGTAAAACTGTAAAAGAAATGTGGACTGACCTAGTTATAGCTAATGAGAGTCCCTCTGAAACCAGAGACACTAAGATTTCATCCCTAAGGCTAAAATTCAATGCCTTCAAGGCACTTGAAGGCGAAAAGGTTGCTTAAACCTTTACGAGGCTGAAAATATTACTAAATGACCTTTCAAACCAAGGAGTTGATATACCTCAAGATGAAGTTAATGCTACTTTTTCAATAGTCTTCCCACAAATGGTGAGTTTTAATAAGGCTTCACACACAACATCATAAGTTTCACACACTTGGACAAATACTTCTTACACAACTTCATAAGCTTCGATCTCAATCATTTTCATCGGGTCCTTACCGCTCAATACGAGAAACCAAACAATAAAACCATCTCAACCCAATATTAATCTTGATTTACATACCATACGTAAACAATAATGCTAGTATTGTTGGGGTGTAGTGATGTAAGTAATACTAGTGTAACTGGTTGGGTAGTGATCTAGGTAATGCCAATGTTATTGGGCAAGGCACTCATATGTTAAGGCAAACAATGAATGAAGACTTTGATCCTTTTGGTGAAACAAATGTAAACACTACAACCCCAGCTTTAGGATTGAATGATGATAACACACCTATAGTAGATAATGTAGAAAAGATCAAATTGTGAATGACAATTATGTTGAGATGGAACATGATGAAGACATTGATAATGCTAATGATAGTGGTATGGAAGTTAGAAATGACAAAGGAAGAGAATGATAGTGACTTTATAAATGATGAGCACATAATGAATAAAGTAGAGGTTGACATGCATGATTTATATGAACACATAGACAAAGAGGTTGAATGGATTCGATGCGGTAATGGGAATGTTGAAATTCCTGTTAAGCACAATGTTGAAGAAGGGTATGATCTTGATGGTTTTGATAGTGTCAGTGATACAGAAGTAGAGGGCAGAAGAAAGAAAGCTTTGAGAAACTTAAGGAAAGAACATTAGAAAGCAAGAAGCGTGGACAACACTACACCTTTTTATGTTGTTAAGGAGTTTTCTGATAAATAGACTATTAGAAATCTGGTTTATGCTCATATTGTGGCAACAAGATGGCAGTTTTATGTATGGAAGAATGACAAGCAAAGAATTAGAGTTGTTTGTAGAGGTAAATGTCATGTCTTCAATTACCCTGAAGATGGCCCAAGTGTAAACGGGGCCAAATGGATCAACTTATGTTGTTGGATCAAGTGTAAATGATACATCATGTTTGAAGAATGTTGGAGGTAAATGGGTTAAGCGGAAAAGTCCATAGAAAAAGAGCCCACTTCAGGGCATAAGCAAGTGGGGTAAAATTTAATAAGGTATGTGTAAAGTCTATTAAAGTGGGAGGCACAAAAGGAAAATGCATCTATTAAGACATCACATGTCCATGGGTATTGCACATATCTCGAAGACCTTTGGGGAAGAAGCTTGGTCGGTGAAAATATTAAAAATGAGCATGATTTTTCTTAAGACAAGAGATGCCAACATGCTCACGAATTCACTCTTGATTAAAGATATTGAAAAGACCATTAAACCAAATCCAGAGGTGCCAATTAGAGATCTTAAAGACCGGTTACAAAAGAAGTACCAATTTGGTATTACTGACAATAAGATCTATATGGCAAAAGCCAAAGAAACTATGAAGATTAAGGGAGATTACACATAGTAGCATTGAATTTTAAGGGGCTATGTGTTGGAGTTGTAGAGGACTAATCTTGATACAACAGTCAAGCTAGATGTTGAAAGATGTTTTGATCATGCTAAACCTACTAAGCAATTCAAAAGGATTTACATATACTTAGGAGCTCTGAAGAAGGGGTTTTAAAGCAGGGTTGAAAGACTTGTTAGGGCTTGATGGGTGTTTCATGAAAGAGTGGCGTACCTAGGTCAACCACTAAGCGCTTTTGGTGTTGATCCAAACCATAGGACATATCCACTAGCATATGTTATGGTTGAAGCTAAAACATTGAAATCATGGTCTTGGTTTCTTACAACTTTATGAGATGATACAAATATGATAAGGGAATGAAACTTTATTGTTGGGCCATTTAAGTCCCCAATGGTTTCTAAACGAGATTTGAATAGAAATTAAGCTAAGTAAAGAAGATTCTTTGATAATTAAACCAGATAGCATTTCAAGAAGACTACGTTGACAATGAAGTCGTGAGCACTCAAAGCAGTTCAAGTCTTAGACATCCTCAAGTCGACTTGAAGATATACTCTCTAGGCGATGCGGTCACCAAGATGTAGAAGGAACTCTAGTCGAATTGCAAGGTTCATCGTGGTTGGCAATACCGATGAACTTCTCAACTCTCTAATCGCATACAACCGGGCGGAGCTCTCATCCTATGACTTTTAGGCGGGACTTTTCACTTTAATGTTTGAAGCGGGACAAAGTGAACTTTAGTGAAAAGTCAAACCGACACGAGTTGGTGATAAAGATGTGAACAATCGGGAACTGCTCACAAAAGCAAGGAAGTAGCGGGTTTCCAATATAGTTTAATTAAATGGGCGAGGTACTTTATCGCCTCGTCCTTTAGATTGTGACACGCATTTACCTAATCCCACTGCAACTACCTCGCACTAGTATATATAAGAATGTTGGTTGAAGTGTCAAGGTGTGACTTCATATTACATTATTGTAATTTTGAGCACACTTACTCCCACGATTGACCTTACAAGAATCTCTTAGAGATTATAAGTTCACTTACAAACTTAGAAATCTAAGTTTGCATATTAGAGAGTTGATTTTACATTGTCATTCAATTTAGTATTTTCAAGATAACACTTTATAATTCTTTGATTCTTATCAATAAAGAATTATACGTGAAAAGTTACATTTGTGTTATAACCTAATTTGAGCTAAACAAGCATTTTACATTAATCGACATTATTTGGGAAAAAAATTTGGTATCAGAGCAAGTTTTATTTCAAAATATAATTTTCAACGCAAAACAAACTTGTTCATAGTATTTTAAAATCAAGATCCAAGTATGTCGGGCAACAATGAGGATGAAACAAATCCTCTAGGTCCTATGCACCCACCACCAATTCCTACCTGTGGTGGTGTTAGTTGCAGTGGTGGCGGCTCACCCAACAGAAACATTAGTGGTGGTACTAATAATCAAAACTTTATGTTCAATGCTCCTACAACGACCTACCACAACTCCTAGATTCAAGGGGGAGCTCATGTTACTCATGTTCCTTTACTAGAAGTGGATGATTTTCTAGATTAGAAGGATAGGTTTCGATATACCTAAATGGATTAAAACCTTTCCTTTACAAGTTCTAGAAGATGGTCCATACATACCCGAAAGCTGCTACCTCCACACCTCAAAACGTTTTGGCTAAGCCACAAAACAATGGACTTGATGAAGCTAGGTTGGCTAATCAGACAATAGGTTGAAATCAATTATCATATCGCCTCTACCTAGAGATACAATGAAATCTTTTGTCGGTGTAAAGCGTGAAAAGAAATGTGGGTGACCTAGTTCTAGCTAATGAGAGTCCTCTCGAAACCAGAGACACTAAGATTTCATCCCTAAGGCTAAAATTCAATGCCTTCTAGGCACTTGAAGGCTAAAAGGTTGCTTAAACCTTTACGAGGCTGAAAATATTACTAAATGACCTTTCAAACCAAGGAGTTGATATACCTCAAGATGAAGTTAAGGCTACTTTTTTCAATAGTCTTCCCACAAAATGGCTGAGTTTTAATTAGACTCAAAGAGCCAACAACTCCATAAAAGATGACACCCTAGCCTCACTATATGGAAAATTTAATTATGAGAAGGAACTCATTGACCAAATATATGAGATCAACACAAAAAAGAGCATAGTTCAAACTTCTGTATCAACTGCTTTGTTTTTTAACTCTAATGTGCAGATCCCTGATAGTGATTCTGATGTAGAGGAGGACACAAGAAGTAGTCAAGATTTTCTCCCTGATTTGATAATTGAGTTTCAAAACAGAGTTCTACTAGCAAATAAGAGGAGATTCTACAAATGCTTAGGGAGCAGCGGTAGCGATCGGGGAGGCATTGACAATACATAAGAAAAGCGCTTTAGATGTGGAAAAACTAGTCATTTTCAAAAGGAGTGTCCAAACAACAAATCCTCTACCCCATCATGTTGGGAATAAAGCTAACAGTTACCACTGATACGCTTGTGGTTAACACTGCTAAAGATTACACTAGCAGTGGAAACTCATTACCACTGCCAGTACATTATTACCACTGCTATTAGGATAATTGTTATGTATCTGTGTATTGATAAGTATAGAAAAGATCTTGTGTATATTCTATATTATTAGGATTATACTTATCTTGTAAAGGACTCCTTGTGCTATAAAGGAGATCCTAGGTCATTGTTTAGAGTACGAAAATACTCATATAAGCTTCAAGGTGTAACCACAGTGATAAGCAAGATCACTCAGTATTATTTCTTAATAATATTGGAGCTTTGTGTTAAACTTCACTTACATACAATCCGTCTTCTAAGTATTACTAAGTATATTCCGCGTGCTTATTAATATAATTCAAAGTATCACTAACACAAGGTGTGTTTAGATCCATCAAGTGGTATCGAGCGAAGGTTCGATATTTTGATTTAGAAGATCCAAGGAATAAGCTTAACCTACTCACTCAAATCAATGGAGATGGAAAACAACCGGTCGACTCTGCTCCAAGGCTTCCTAAGCTCAAACTTAATGAGTTTGAGATGTGGAGATAATGATTGAGCAATACTTTTTCATACAAGACTATGCTCTATGGAGATCATTTTAAATGTTAATTCCTTCGATCTCGAGAAGAAGGCGAGAAAGTTGGTGACAGAGTTGTACAGTTTACAGCACGAAACTAATGATGAAAGAGCAAGAAGAAGAATGACACGAAGGCCGAAGTTTGTTACTAATGACTCTTCCTAAAGACCGGATCATTGCTTTCAAAGAAATTCCGGACACCAAAGAATTTTTGAAGAGATTTGCTTAGTGTTTGGTGGCAATGATGCTACAAAGAAGACACAAAAGACATTGTTGAAGCAAAGTTATGAAAAATTCTACGCTTCAAGCAATGAATCACTTGATGACATCTTCACCAAACTCCGAAGATTGTCACTCAATTGATTTGTGTTTGGAATTGAGGTAGATAAGGAAGACCTCAATCGAAGTTTCTAAGAAGTTTGCACTTTGAGTTTTATACTAATGTTACAGTCTAGGAAAATAAACCGAGATTGAAAAATGAAGCTCAATGATCTTTACAACAACTTCAAACTCATTGAATAAAGATTGAAGAAGCGGGAAACTTTACAAGCTCTAGCACTGGCATTGTTGTCAACCTCTCACGTGATGATGATTCAAGATGACAATGATGATGATTTTGCCACAATTTGGTTCTCTGTTTCCACTGGTAATGTTAGTGTTACCACTGCAGCTCAAAAAGAAGGTTCTTGGTATTGGAGATCCTACCTTTTATGCTTTTATCTCCACTCAAGTTAATGGCTCTATATTAACTCATGAAGACATAGAGCAAATTGATGAAGACGACTTAGAGGAGATGGACATAAAATGACAGATAGCTCTTCTTAGCATGAGGGCTAGGAAATTCTACAAGAAGGCAAGCCAATTCACATCAATGGTGGTGAAAGCTGCAGGGGTTCGATAAAAAGAAAGTAGAGTGTTTCAATTGTCACAAGTTGGGGCATTTTGCTGAGAATGCGAAGACCAAAGATGAATGACAATAGGTCTACTTCATTACAAGCAAAAGAAAGAACCAATTGTGGAAGAACCAAAGGCAATGTTGGCTATTGATGGTGTAAGCTATGATTGGAGTTTCATGGTCGATGGACAAGAGGAACAACCTTCGTGATCTTTGCTCTTGTGTCTACATAACATGCTCTCATGGCTTTCTCGACTACGAGGTACAAAACTTTGAAAGTTGTTCTAAAACATGTAGGGCTTCTAAAGAATGTGAAGGCTTAATGAATTATTTGACAACCAAAGAACGAGTTGTATGTTGCTAATTATCATGTCAAACCTTAGAGGAGGCATAGTTGTATTAGAAAAATAACTAGAGCATTATAGAGCAAATGAGTAAAAATATAATGATGATATGATTATTCTTAGAGAGAGATAGATCATAAGGCAATGAGCGAGGCATTAAAGAAGAGTTTGAAAACTTAAAAAGATAAATGAGAATGTCAATTTAATCTGTTGACACATGTTATTATCGCCTAAGTCAATTGATAAAATTTGGAATGCTTAAATTACTAGTAAAGTTAAGTGCGGTATGAGATACAACACTTGCTCCTCCACACAAGGGTGTTCCATCACCACCGGCATAGATTGAGCTCATACAGTGTCTAGAGGAATTCGGGATCGAATCTTGAATATGGTCCTCCCAAATTTGTGAAAAGTGGGGAAGAGGTTAAGCATAGGCGATGTTTTGAAAGTGCTAGTGACTCATCGGTTGTAGATGAGAATGTTAAAAAGAATGAGAGGCTTCTATCCAAAAGTTGTTAATACTATTACGGAGGAACCTAGAAACAAGTTAACAAGCCTAGATCAAGCAGAAGGTATCTTTGAGATGTATAGAAACAAGTCATCAACTCAGGGGTAACGGAGGAGTTGGAATCATGTCAAATCTCAACAACTAGGTAGTGATTTTGTGATGTACAATAAAGCATGTTATATCCGTGGTAGCTTTAATCATTTACATGCTAATTGTGACTATCATGTTGGGAGAAGGAAGTCCACGGGAATAAAAGGGTGGAGTCTAACAAGTTTCAAAATAATGTACACCCTAATTCACACACAAAATGGTCCCAAGAGCGATTCAACTAAAGTGGTCTTAAAACTTTTGCCAACTGCTAAAAGCTATTAACACTTGCTCACCCTAAATCACTCATTATAAGTGCAAAACTCAAAACAACTTTTGCAAAATCTTGCAAACAAGGAAAATGTCTTTTACGATAAAGGGTTAAATATAACCAACAATGGGTACCAAAATCTAAACCAAAGATTATCATCGCTCAATCAAAAGTTCCCACTGCAAAGGTTGTAAACAAGAACATGGGAAACATGGGAAATGTGAAGGCCTCAAGACGTTAGGAATAGAAACCTAAAGGAATTACCTCTACAACCAATCCTAATGGTGTATCAATGACCTTTGATAGATTTAACTATATTGATCTACGAGGCGATCCAAGTCAATCATGGCTTGGGTCCCCAAAGGAAACTAACTCCTTTCTTATATGTGCAGGAACATCCAAGGATAAAAAGATCAGATCAAGGCTACACAGATAGTGGATGTTCAAGGCACATGACTAGCAACAAGTCCTATCTCTCAGATTTTGAACATTATGATGGACAGTATGTCAGCTTTGAAGGTGGAGTTAATGGAAAATGTAGGATCGATATATTTATTGTGTTGATGATTCGGGTGGTCTTGGATGATCAAAATACATGTTTGCCATATTTAGAGAGAGAAAGATAGAGAGAGAGGGTGTTCTTGCTAGAGGTTTAAACAAAGGAAAGGTTAGATTGAATGAAGCACCACCCCTTCCATGGATGGAAGGGGTATTTATACTACGAGACACAACGACCTCCTATCGGCTGTGGAAGGGTAAAGACCGTCCTTCCTCCACGGTGTTACACTACGCTAAACTAAACTAATAACTAACTAATAAAGCGATACATAACGTAATTAACGATATGTCTACGACCTAACTTATGCTAGATAATATTTGGGGTAACCGATACTTTACTTATGGAATTTCCATTCTAACAATCTCCCCTAAGGGAGGTCACCCCATGATTTACATTTTGAATCCTAGCATTCTTTCTTTGACATCGTTCTTGAGCTCGTAGACTTCAATTCTTCAATTCCGTAATCTTTGTGCATAAGTAGTGCAACTTCAAAGTCCGCATTGATTTGTACTTTCAATGGAGGTCTTTGAATCGATCCACATCTTTGATGATCTTGAGCTTTCTTGAGATCATCACCAATAAATCTCTCGGATCACCCTTTTGTTGTGTTGCCATCATGTGAAGTTGTGACTTTCGGACCGACATGCTCACACTTTTGAATCATGACATCTTTCCATCGAGTAGCGGAAGCTTCTTGGCTCATGATATTTGCGTGACAGTAGCATAAACATAGTATAAAATATCGAGCCGGTTTTGTAAATATGCACCGTCATGATTTCTTCAAATTAAGTGTGGATCTTTGTGAGCATGCGGCTTTGATTGACTCTCAATTACGATCACCGCAACCGTCCAAATGTACCTACAAACAACGATTAGCAATAAAACAAACGAAAGTGTCTTTGATCACTTTCGTTGAATTGAGGTACACGACCTCACGGTTCCCGTTGATCAAGTACAAGTAGTGCATGTGATCGGTAGGATTCCTAAGAATCTCCTTGACAGGTTTCGTAGCTATTCTAGTCGTTCTCAAACCGAACGCCTCAAAGAAGACAACACGGAGTGAGTGAACCAATGAATTGTGATTCATCGATTGATGAAAAATGATTTGAAAAACAATCGCGTATTGCTTAGAAGAAAGAGTTTTGCAATACGACGAAGGTTTTATGAGAAAATCAATTTTCAATCATAAATACTTTTATATTTGAAATGAGTACACATTCGATGTGCTAGATAAAGAAGAGATTCGCGCATCGAACGGTTTTTCTAAAAGTATTTTTCAATCGATATACTTTTGAGTTTGAAAAGAATACACATTCGACGTGCTAGAGAAAAGAAGGTTTGCAGTGACGGTTTTTCCAAAAGCATTCGTCAATTCCAATCTCGACCAAGGTTGATTCACGAGTGAATCGCCCCATCGCTTCTATCCAGTTGTCACAAGTTTGATCTTTTGAAAGATCTCACATGTCACCCACCAAGAGCTTGTTTGATGTTGGCTCTTGAAGGATTTCCATCTTCATCGTGAATACTTTTACATACCACTCGGATGTTCGCAAAACCACAAGGATAATCGTGGGACTCTCAATATATTCTTACTTTCCTCATTGTGTGAAACAACAAGTTTTCATTAATTTTGTGTCCTAATGAGATATTGTGGATGATCTCTTGGCTCTAGACTCAATAGTGCACATTTGGTTCTGTGGACGGAGACTAGGGAGAGGTCTCCTTCTTCAATATCAACAATCTCTAAGAAAGTTGAGTTATGTAGGTTCCCGTGAGAATGAAACAAGCCCTTTAAGAGGAACTTGAGTAGCTTGGGAAGTTTAGGTGCGGTCGTCCTTTGGGTCCATGACGCCTTGTCTTCAATACCGGCGTGTTAGATATAGGATTTCACAAACACATTAAACCATAACCATGTGGGCGTTAACAATGTTTAGAGAGAAAGTTCTAGTGAGAGAAAGGAAGAGAGTTGGGAACTATGTGAAACAAAGAAAAATAGTATTGAGCTCAACCCTACCTTGCAAGGTAGAGGGTATTTATAGTGTTCTGAATAAACGCCACCTACGGGCTATGGATCGGGCATACGGTGGGTAAAGACCCGTCCGTCCTCCACGGTGTTACTTAACAAACTACTAACTAACATATCATAACTACGACTACGAGCTTTCTATTGAATGCTTATACTTGAGGTGACCGACTCTTTAACGACTAAATTTTCTAATTCCTAACAATCTCCCCTAAGGAGGTCACCTCAATTACAATGAATACAAACATATATTACATTAGATTGTTCTAGGATTCTTGATTAAGTCCTTTGCTCAAGATGTACGTAGTCTTTGATTCTTCATTATTGCATGTTTGGGAATTCCAGTGGAGGTCTTTAACCGATCCACGTGAGAATGATTGTTGAGCCTCGCTTTGAGATCATCATCATATTAAATCTCGACTCTTCCTTTGTGATGTTGGTATTATGTGATGTTGTGACTTTTGGGTGACATGCTCACGATCGGATCATGATTTCTTCTTATCGGAGGCGGAAGCTTTCATTGATTCATGATATTGGCGGATGTAGCGAAGCATGGAGTGAAAATATCGAGTCATTGATGCACTATTCATAATTTCTTTTAGAGATGAATGTTTTGTGTGAGCATGCGGCTATGGATTGACGCTTCATTCCGATCATTTGCAAGCGCTTGGGTGTACCGCATAAAGCAGATTAGCAATAAAGTGCGAAAGTGTCTTTGATCACTTTCGATGAATTGAGGTACACGGCCCGGTTCTCCGTTGATCAATACAAATCTCGCTGTGATCGGTATAATTACGAAGAATTTCCTTGACAGGTTTCGCATGTTGCTCTAGCTGTTCTCAAATCGGAACATCTCAAAGAAGACAACATGGAGTGAGTGAACCAAATAAACGAGATTCACCGATTGATGAAAAGAGATTTGAAAAACAATGGGTGTATTGCTCAATAGAAATTTTTTTGCAATACAACGGGTTTTAAAAATCAATTATCAATCATAAAACACCTTTGATTTGAAATATTCGTACACGGCCGATGTGCTAAAGAAAATAGTTTTGAGCATAATGACCGGTTTTCAAAGGTATCGATCAATCCATAACTCGAACCGTGATTGATTCAAAAGATTGAATCGCCCATTGTTTCATTCGGTTGTCACATGATTGATCTATTTGAATAGATCTCACATGCCACCTACCGGGAGCTTGTTAGATGTTGGCTCGAGGCTTTCCATCTTCATTGTGAATATTTTTGCATATCACTCGGATGTTACGCAATACCACAAGGATAATCGTGGGACTCAAGATATAATCTCTCTTTCCACATTGTGTGAGCGAGAGTCTTCATTGAAAGTGTCCTAATGAGATTTATTGATGATCTCGAGGCTCTAGACTCAATTTGTGCATATTTGGTTCTGTCTTGGGAGACTAGGGAGAGGGTCTCCTTCTTCAAGATCAACAATCTCTAAGAGAAAGTTGATAGATTATGTAGGTTCCCATGAGAATGAAACAAGCCCTTTTAAGAGGAACTTGAGTAGTTTGGGAAGTTTTAGTGCGGTGCGTCCTTTGGGTCCATGCGTCTTGTCTTCAATACCGATGTTACCATCAAGAGTAAATGAATTGAACCGGTTTACGCCTAAGGTTGAATTGTTGGAGGGCTATTTATTTTCACCTTTTTTCATTCAATTCTTTTCATTCTTCAACCCTTGATTGCTTACGAAACTTCATAACTAGAGACTTGTTGGGTTTATTCGATTTAGCTCGGTCTCGATCCGCACTCTTCCCATATCTCATATTTCTCCTTTTATCATCATACCTAAGGACTTCTACACTAACTAGTGGATTGTCCTCGGTAGATCCCTCGATGCAGCGGATCATGGGACCACAACCTAACCTTATCATCCTTATATCACCATACATAAAGTAAAGTTGGTCGGTCTTTTTGGTATAGTTTTATACGCCATTGGAACCAATTGAAAACCATTTAAAAATCAATCAAGATACTTGTGATATAGAATCAAAGTATTTTGTATCTTAATTGTTTTGATATTTTAGAAATGCTCCCCTCAAAGATATGCATAAAAATTTGAAATTTGTTTAGCACATGGAGGCAAGAGATCTTTGAAATCATTAGATTAAGAATGAAAGGTCCAATCTTTTGATTAACATTTTCTAAAATGATCATCATCACTTCCTAATCAATTTTAGTAGATAAAACATTTTAAGAAAGGATGAGGTTTTCACAATTTTGCTCCCCTCAATATGTGCCTCGAAACATGAAAGAGTTTATGCGTATTAGAGGAACCCGCACTTAGAGACAATTCGATCACATTTCAATAATTTGAGGTTTAAAATAGATGCTCCCCTCAACATGTGCATGGAAAAATTTGAAATCGTTTGTCACATGCGGGAGGAGATCTTGTACATCCTTATAAAACCATTTATCAAATTATCGGTTTAAACCAATTTAAATCACAAATTCTCCCCGATCACAATTTTCACATCATTTGAGATTTGTGATCTCTGAGATTTAAATTGATTTTGAAAGCTTTTAAGGAGAATTGTGACTTGATTATGAAAACGTTTTAAGCGATAAGGATCTAATTTTGAGACTTTAGACTCCAACGATTTACATTAAACATGCTTGAATATCTTTTGAAAACTTAATAATAACCACGATGCCGTACCATTGTTTGAAAAATACACTTTTTTTTATTTAATTGAAAAATCATTCTCCCTCAATCAATGACATAAGTTGTTGATTGAGAGATAGATATTTTGACCACCGATAAATATGATGATTTTCAAAAATTAAGTCCGAGTAAATTTTCAAAGCAATTAGTTTTCATTCGATAGTAAGAAATTGTTTTTAGAATCGAGTATGAGATTTGAAAACAAGTTAAAGCATGGCTCTGTTCTTTCTTTTATAACGGAGTTCTTGCTGAAATGACAATAAACCACTATTTTTCTTCGCTTTATTTATTTTTTATTTTTTTATTATTTTTTGTGAGAAACTATGTACATTGAAAAACATCTAAAGATCCGTGACATTCTTTGAATATCAACACAAAGTCCGTAGATGATGTCGAATCGGAAAAAAAACATGACAAAATGACAATATTTTTTGAAAAATTTTCGAAAATTATTATTTTATTTTATTTTTTTAAATATATACAAAGAGATAGATGAAGAAAGACCTTTACTCCTCGTCTTCCTCTTGAAGACGTTTGAGTGTTTCTGGTTGAAGGCTTTTCAAGCCAAGTCGTGGAAGAATAAACTCAAAACGTTCTCTTGGAAGAGCTTTGGTGAAGATGTCGCTAAGCGATATTCGTCCTCACAAAATAGAGTTCCACCACACCTTTTCCACTTGTTCCTCGATGAAATGATGTCGAATGTCGATATGCTTTGCTCTTGAGTGTTGAAGCGTTGTTGCATGAGAGAGCAATAACACTTTATTATCACAAGATGCAGAGGATTTTGTTGAATAGAAAGCCATAGTCGATTAATTGAGATCTCATCCATAGGATTTGAGCACAACAAGATGACATGGCTATGTATTCAGCCTCGTAGAGGAAATAGAAGTACTCATTTGCTTTGAAGACCGACCACAAGCTTATCACCCAAAACCGAGCACCTCCGGCACGTACTCGACGCAGTATCTTGACACCGCATGATCCGTGCATCTGCATATCTTGTGAGTGACATACCGGTGTCCTTGGTACCAAAGTCCCATGTTGATGGTTCCTTGGAGATACCGAAGACCCGCTTAAGCGCTTCAAGGTGCTTTTTAGTAGGCTTAGCACGGTATCTAGCACTCATGCACACAATGAACAAGATGTCTCGGTCTACTAGCCGTGAGGTACATCGTGATCCAATCATACTATGATATTTCGTTTGGTCTACCATGATCCCCGAGTGGTCCTCATCAAGCTTGGTTCGCTCAATCATGGAGTGTCAACAGGTCACTAGAATCGAATCCAAATTTCTTTAAAATCTCATTTGCATATTTAGATTGATTTATGAAAATGCCTCCGGGACTTTGTGAAATTTGTAATCCCAAGAAAAATGACATTTGTCCCATCATTGACATTTGAAATTTAGAACCCATTTCTTTTGAAAAACGGTCACACTCATTGGGGTCAGTCGAGGCAAATATGATATCATCAACATAAATTTGAACGTGAATTAAATGTTTGCACGACTTTACGGTGAACAACGTTGGATCAACTGCTCCTTTCTTTGAATCCGGTAGATAGAAGAAACTTTGATAGCGTATCATACCATGCCCTCGAGCTTGCTTTAAACCATAAAGAGCCTTCTTCAATCGATAAACATGAGTAGGATGCTCGGATTCACAAAGCCTTCAGTTGGGCGACGTGACGACCTCTTTAAGATCTCCGTTAAGAAATGGTTTTAACGTCCATCCGATAAACAACCATGTTCTTGCTAAAGCATTAGCCAAGAAGATTCGATCGCCTCGATACGTGTAAGCTGGAGCAAAAGATTCCTCAAAGTCTATCCTTCTTCTTGACGATACCCTTTAGCCACTAACCTAGCCTTATTTTTCAAAACATCACCATGCTCATCAAGCTTCACTTTGAAGATCCACTAATGCAATGATCATAGCACAACTGGAGTGGTACTAATTCCCATACATCTAATCGATCAAACTCATGAATTTCATCTTGCATGGCATTGAACCAAATTGCCTTCATTCATAGCGCTTTAACATCTTTAGGTTTGATCTTTGAGAGTACCGAGTTAAAGAAGCACCATAAGGCATCGAAGAGTGTCGCTTACGAGTAGTTACCGGACGAGAAGGGTTTCCAATGATGTTATCCAATGGGTGATCATGTGTCCATTTTCTAAGATGTTCATGTGGTTGTGGTTGTGGAACCAAGTAGCAGAGTCGATGTCTCCCGATGTAGATGGTTCGGATGATGATTCGGGATCAAATATATTTTCAAATGGAGCATCTTCGGAGTAGCAAAGGGATTGACTTCATCCTCGTGAATCGAAGCATTTCCATGATGTACACTTGATGATTGAAGATTTGTTGATGAAGCAGTTGGTCACGAAGCAGCGCTTCTTGGCTTAATGACATAGAAGTTAAAGGGTTAATTTCATTGATGAGGATAGAAGCAGCCTCCGTGATTGAATTGTCATATCATTGTTACTTGGCTCAAATTGTTCATCAAACATTGGATCAAATAGTTTCTTTAAATCATCTTTTGATGGAGGTACATATGGAGTTCTTTGGAGAGGAATTTGGTACAAGGATGAACCAATGGGACTGTTTTGAAGTCGCGGGTCTGAGCTGGATTGTCCAGAGCCATTTGACCGCCACTCATCAAACATGACGTGAATTGTTTCCATAATATTTTGGGTTCTCTTGTTGTAGATACTGGTAACCTTTTGAGTTAGGTGCATAGCCTACAAAACTCCAATGTCGCTTTAGCTCTTAGTTTTCCTAAATCTTGACCATCATTAGTTGGATAACATAAAGCACCGAACACGAAGGAATGAAAGATCAGTTTTGTTGTGGACAAGTTCATATGGAGTTTTCCATGAGCGGTGTGAATCGGGGATCGATTTTGGGTGTAGCATGCGATGGCGATAGCTTCACCCTGAGAAACATTGGAACTTTTGAGTAAATCAAGATAGTCCTTGCGGCTTCCATAAGAGTTCGATTTCGTCTTTCAACTACACCGCTCATTGAGGAGTTCGAGGAACACTTCTTTGATGACCGATTCCAATACTTTCATAAAACTCACTAAGTTGTTTGTTAACAAACCCGGGCCCATTGTCTGCATTCGGATGATTCTGACCATTTTGTTAAGACGAACTGCAACTGTTTGATGAGTTTGATGATGATATCCGGAGTTTCATCCTTTGTCTTTAAGAACTTTACCGGTGAATCTAGAGAAATCATCAACCACAACTAATACATATTTCTTCCCAAAGATATTCTGCACTCTCATGGGTCCACATAAGTCCATGTGAATTGTATGAAGAACTTCGTGATCGAGTTTGTAGGTTTGGATTTATGGGCATACTTGCTTTTTCCCAGTGGCATTTGAACAAAGATGATCCTTTTCATACTTAAGTCTAGGTAGACCTACAACTAAGTCCTTTACGGAGAGATCATTGATAGTGCAGAAGTTCAAGTGATTGAGACGACGATGCCATAACCATGACTTTATTTTAGAAGCCTTTGACAACAAGCAAATTGAGAAGACTTCATCATATCTTCGATAGAGACGGTGTATAGATTTGAGCCACGTGAACCTCTTAAAGTTCCTTACCATCAAGTTCTCTAAAGAAACACGTATGTTTTTCAAGGCTACTTCTAGATCGTAATCGCGAGAATCGGGTCGGGTGTTACAATTTTTACAAAGATCATCCAAAGAAGCTCCATCTTTTCAAAGAACACAAACAACATATGACAATTTGTACATTAATTCGGTTTAAGTTGCAAACTATTCTCATCACTTCGTGTGTGTTAACTCCTGTGAGAGGTGAATCATTGAAAATTTAATGGATTTAGATCTCTTTACCAAAGCCATTAACTCGGAGTAGCCAAATGTTTTGGTGTATAAGACCATTGTACACCGATAACCATATGATTTTTAGCAAATCATCACTATCAATGATTTGATTTGTCTTTACCAAAAGTCGCATGCCATACGGACTAGTTAGTTCTTTCATCATGGTGAACTAATTACCATATAATAGTTTTTCCATAGCCTTTACCACAAGCCATTTTCTTGTGGGCTAGCCAACTCTTCACATTATCGATATGGTGAGTTGATTACCATCCAAGTTATTAGCAAGTTGTCAACTAAAAACGGATTTGATATATCTTTACGAGCCATTTGCTCATGGATTAGTCAATCATTTTGTAACCATGGTGGATTGATAACCTATTGATATTATCATCTCAAAACCATTTATTCAACCTTTGTTTCAAAATTATTTGTTACTTAACAAAAGTTTTCTTCAAAATCACTTAAGCGGTTAAAAGCGCAAGCGATACTTTGATTAAAGTCTTGTTTGATCGCAATACTTTGAATAAAGTCTCGATTTGTCAAAAATAATTTATTCAATTAAGTCACATACCGGTTATTCATTATCTTACGCAATAGTTGTCCAGTTGATAAACAAATTTATGACCATACAAGCAATTTCATTGTCTCTTCAACCTCCATTCCATGCTCTAACATCCTCCTCATAAGATCATTGTAAGAGGATATCTTCTATCAGCAAACATATGAATCATTGTGCCATTTTCCAACTCTAGAACATGAACTCCAGATTCTTCAAAACTCTCTAGCGCACAATTTCCCACTCTCTTGATTCTTCCAAATTTCATCACTACTATGTTCTTGGTTTCCCATGTAGTTGTGAGATCTCGATAGAAACTAAACCAATTCCTTCTAAAGAATGATGTTCAAAATACTCTTTCACCACATGATATAAATATAATAGATCCACTCTATCTATTATATGCAATAAATCCATAATCTATTGAACACTCAAGCTTCCATCTTCTCTATGAAACATCGATAGCTTCCTTCTTTAGAATCCACAACTTCAAAAGTAGTAACTGAGATCATTCATCTTCATGTCATCATCTTCTTTGGAATATTCAAACTCTACTATTCTCGAGATAATTTCTTAATTCATCCTTAGTTTGAGATCTTAACTCAACTTTTTCTTTCTTTGAAAACCTGTTTATCTTCAACATCGTTTTCCTTTTCTTTTAAACTTTTCTTTCTTTCTCGCTTCATCCAAGTAGCTTCATCTTTATAATCTTTAATATTTGCAACATCCTTCTTATAAGCTTCCGTCTCAAACATCATATAATCTTTTCATATCAACATGCTTCAAACGCAATCCTTTATACCTCCGCTTTTAAATACGCCATCATTGCATTTCTTTCTTTAGCAAGATTTGGTTTTCTAGGCATAAATGAAACAGAACAGTGACTCTAAATGTTCACTAGCTTCAACATTCAATTCCTCATGCAACTTCTTATTTCGCTTCTCTATTACGAGCTTCTTGACTTCCTTATCTTCTATCTTTAGCATTTATTTCATCTTGAATCTTTCTAGTCGCTTGTTCATTCAAAGCATCTTGATGACTCTTAAGTGCTAAAGTTGGTTTCTTCTTCTTTACTTCTACCAAAACACTTTTTCCTTTATCCTTAGGATCAATAGCTGGTTGAGAAACTCTTGATTATTCCTCTTCTTGCACTCACGGAATAGAGACAACCTTGGCTTTGATAAACCGTGCAAAATAGTTGCAATAAATTCATCATCACTAGCATTATGTACTCTATGAGATGTATCGACTCTTACGGTATAGCAGGTTGTTGAGGGACCAAACTTGTTCTTCATGAGGAATAGTTGAAGGACCGACTTCTCTTCAAAATCTAATACTCTTGGTGTAACCAACTCTTGTCTGTAGTACCGGTGAAAGCAATACTTTGTTGCTCAAGACTTGATCATCGATCTTTCTTCTTCATGCTTTGAATGACAACATGTTCTTGAGACCTTGAGGTTCTTTATCCTTACCAACATCTTCTTTCAAATTCTTTTCTTCTAAATTCCTCCCAATTGGATAGAAGATGGTTTAGGAACCTTTTGCCTTTGTTTGTCTTTTAAATTGCCTTCGCGCTTGTGTTCTTCCTTAACCCATGTTTATAACGTTTGATAAAAGACTTAACAAAATTCTTTAACCTCTTATACGAGCATCGCCTCTTTGTCTGTTTTGCTTGAGCCTCGTGAGTCTTCTTCAATTTGACCAACCCCTTGTCAAAACATAATTATCCAATGTGAACTCTTCAGGTGAGATAGTATGAGAAGCATCCCCTTGAACTGGTGAATGTTCCTCTGGTAGAGAAACAGGAACAAATTGTTGTGGAAATAGAGAAGGTGAACCTGCAACTTCTTCTTGAACTTCAATACTTGGGGCAGTACCTTGAGATGGAGCAGTACCTTGAGTTGCAGTACCTTCCTGAGATGCAGCACCTTGAGAAGATGCAGCACTTTGAGACCCAGTACTTGCAGATGCAGTACTTGCAGGTGCAGTACCTTCACTATCTTCATCAACTTCAGCATCAACTCTAACAGCTTGAACAACTTCCATCATGGAAGTAGTTAAAGGAGTATCTGGACTTGAATAGATCACTCCTTCTCGCCATAAAGGTAAAAATTTTCGCTTGTTATACAATAGCAGAAGTAAATCAGAGGCTTTGGTACATCGACAAGTTGTTTGTTCGAGAAAAACTTGAATAAACACAGGATACATTAACCATTTGGATCCATGAGTGATGTGAAAGCATGCCATCTAGAATCGACCTTGAAAAATTGAAAATACGATCTCAGAGCTAATCCCACCATAGCGGATGCTATATTTGATCCAAATTGCTCCCATGAAGTACTTTTAGCACTAATACAATGTAACAACGCATGTATTAAAAACTTCCATTGAGGACAAAATAGTTGTTTCCTGAAAGTTTGTTCTGTTAAAGACCCTTCATAACCAAGATGCCCAAAAGTTTCCCAAATCAACTCCTTAGCAAAACGAATAGCCCCTTCTTCATCATTAAACAATAAGTCTTCTCGAATAGAGGCTTCAGTAATCTTCACAGTTCTTCCAACAACTGTAGCCCTAATATACAATTCATCATTCTCCATATTATCCTTGCAAGAGCTCAAAATTCTTGAATCCATGGTTCAATGATATCCGCTTCACTAAAAGAGCATAACTAATTGGCGACCCATTGAGATAATCAATAATATCATGAAAAACCTCATTATCTTCGGTCTTATCTAAATTCGCCACCATATTGTGCTTTGAAGCAAGGGACGATTTGCCATTATTGAGTATGTAAGCACAATTAAAGATAGAATCGAATAATAAAGAGATGGTGAGAGAAATATGGAAAAGATATGATAATATCAAGATGAGAGGGAAAATCGGAGAGTAGTTATTTATAGGTGAGATTTGAAAAATCACAGCCCATAAAAACAAACTCAATATTACCGTTGGAACAGTACTTCAATAAGACAAACAGTACGTTCCTGATGAGTGTCTAAATACTCATCATTTTTGTACCATTTAAACTGCAAAAATATCTGAAAACACTCGAAATACATCAAAATGATAAAAATATCACAAATAAGTGTTTTATGTGTTTTAAATGCAAAATATCAAAATCGGTGAAAACGTATCAAGTTTGCATAATTGGCGCTTTAGTCCCCAAGTTTCAAAAATTGTCAAAAGCAGTCCCTGGTAAATCTAAATAAAGAAAATGTTATTCAAGGTCCCCAAATATTCTAAGTTGTCAAAATGGTCCTTGAATAAATCTTTGTTAATGACGTAAAAGGTCCCTTAACTTTCAAAATGTCAAGTTTGGTCCTCGAAATTTTGAAATGTCAAAATTGGTCCTTGTACTATTGAAACATGGCAGATTGATCCTTGTGTAAACTTTGAGAAAATAGCGAGATTTTCCCTCAAGTTTGGAAGAATTGCACAAATAGTCCTTATCATTATTAAAACCAAAGCCTTGTCAAACCTGTTTTGGACCCTGCCACATCTCTTGTGACCCCGCCAAACCTCCTTGACCTCCCTTTTTGGACCCCAAGTCAAACTCTCACCAAACATTATCCCTTTGCCGCCCACCCTATCTCCTTCCCTCCAAGTGGTCTCGCAACCTCGCAACACCTCTCCCATCCACCTTTTCACCTTATCCCTTCCCCTCCTCCATAATCATTACACCTACAATCCACCCCCCTAGTTGCGGTTTGAGCCGAGGTCAAAATACTTTTTCCGCCAAAAATTGATCAATGGCCAAATTGGCTCAAGTCATCCAATGGCTATGAAACCAAGTGGGAAGTGATCGAGGAGAGAGAGAAAGTGTTCGGTGTATAAAAGAGAAGAAGAAGAGAAAAGAAGTAGTTAGTTTTTAGTTTTCAATGTATGTCGTTTTATAACAATGTCTTAGTTTAAATCTTAAAGTATAATTTTAGGTTTCGTGTATTGAAGTTAAGTTAATTAAGTGTTCTAAATCAAGTTTAAGTCCTAATTCCAAGTTTCATTTCGGTTTCAAGCTTTTTGTACTTTGCTTAAAATTTTAATTTCAAACTCTGTATTAAAGCTTTCAAGTAGCTTTATTTCACTCAAATAAGCTTATTTAAGCTTAATATAGCTTTTAGTAAGTTTATGAAATAGTTTAAACACATTTGGGTTGTGGTCAACAAAAGTCAATCGTGAGAAGATTTTGGTTCAAACAGTTTGGATATGGAGTTGGGTTGATGCGAGTCGCATTGGGATTGATATTGATTAGATTAGTAGTTATTTGGTTAAGGTCGGGTCGTCGTTCATGAGTTGGAACTTAGGTGAGTATCTCGTTTAGTGCAAGCTTTAACTATGGTGCTATTTTTTGTTTTACTATGTCGTAGGTTTTAGCGATTATTTTGCCTTTGTTAGGATAGGATTGGTGTTAAATTATAGATTTCATGGTTGCTTAGGTTTAGGATCAGCTAATAAGTAGAGTAATTAGCATTATAAATAGCTTATCTAGTGTTTGGATTTAGGTTCAAATCTGTGATAGAGGTTGTTGGTGAGTTAGAGCTTTGCTGCATAACAGTAGTTTGGGTTATCTTAGCCTAACTGACTCATGAATTTGAGTCTTAGAACACTTTTGGTCAAACCAGCATCAAACTCATTCGATCTTCACATGATTGGTTATTGTTGTCATATGTTGCACATAGGTTTAAAATTAGTTAAAGTAGCCTAATATAGAGTCATTATAACATAAAACATCATATTCAGTCAACAAATTAGGATCAAAGTTCAAAAAGTCAACTTTTCATTTTTGTCAAAAGTCAAATTACAAAACTCGTTTTAGCCTAACTAGGGTGATTTTTCATTAAGTCATTCTTGGTCCAAATCAAATGAAACTCGGGTTTTATAAGTTTAGTAGGTCTAGTTTCTTATTAGGATTTTTTTTGATTTTAGTAATTTTTCAAAAGCTCCAAATGAGCTTGTCAAAACAAAGTGCCACATGATTGGGGGATCGAGGCTGCAGGTATTGTGCGGTTTATGCGATTTCTGCACAGAGCTCATTTGAGCTTCCCATGGTATGGTTTTTGGTTTATAAACACCTAGCTGTGTCTTCTTTTGGTCCCACTTTTGTTTTGAATTTGACTTATTGGATAGCTTATCTTTTAAGCGCAAAGTAGGCCTCAAAACCTGTTGCACTCAAGCTCATTTCATCAAATCTGTTCAATCAAGCTTAATAGAGGTTAAGGATAGTTTTAGCTAGTTGCTTTTGAGTTCTTTTAGCCTTTAGAGCTTACGTGTCGATGTGGTGCTTGTTTGGTACTTGTGCTTATTCAAAGTGCTTATTTATCAAGACTTACAATATGCTTGCATTTTCTTACACACAACCCCTGTTTTTATATTTTTCCTAGATTCTATATATTATTTTAGACTTTTCCTGAATTTTCACATTTTCTAGGTCTCGTTTGCTATTTTTCTTAAATTAAAAAGCAGTTTTTAAGCCATTTTAATTAGCTTTTAATACAAATAATTAAGAAAAGTTTCAAAAAAAATAATTTTTCATTTTTCTTAGGTTAAGATAAATATAAAAAGCCAAAAAATTATTTTTCCAGATTTTTCATAGTTAAATTTGTAATTTTTAGTAATTTAATTAGTTTTAAATAGTTTAAAATTCATAAAAAATAGAAAGATAATCAGAAAAATATAAAAATAGTTTTGAAAATTCTCTTTTGTTATTTTAGATTTTTCTAAGTCATAATTTTATTTTTCAAGCTTTATTTCATATTTTCTTGTATTTTAGGTTATTATTTAATAAGTAAAATTAGTTTTTAATTAATAATAATTAATTAAATAGTTTTAAAAATAATTTTCTTTTTCTAAAAATTTTCTTTTATCATTAGGATTGTAAAAATGTCATTTTCATATTTTTAGGATTTATATTGCTTTAGTTTCACATTTTCTTGGGTTCGTCACGTAGTTTTAAGTTATGTTTTATAAAAGAAAAATCAAAAACATTAGATTTTAAAAAATAGTGATAGCGTTTATTTAATAATTTTTATCTTTTAAATTTTCTTTAATTTGCATTTAAGCCCTTGTAGTTTATGCACTTTTTCGTAGTTATAATCATTCACAACCTCTTTTCCGCTCAAATCTCGATCACTATATCGTTTGACTATTCTCGCACGACTCGTTGGGACTTAACGACTGGGAAACACTATACTCTCCCGATCTTCATTGCATTGGTGTTTAAACTGCTTTTAAGTTTCTTACGGTCGGCCATTCACAAGTGGCGGCTTGTGTGAGAAAACCCCGGTTTAGCACGAATCAAATTTTGGCGCCGTGCGGGAGCAGTGCTAATAGTCTTACGTTTAGCGATTAGTGATTTGAATATTCACTCCTTGTTTATACCATCTATATGTTTATATTTTCTTATAAAATCAAAACCCAAAAGATTTCCTTTCTTATTTTTACAAAATGTTTATCCAAAATCCAAAAATATTCCTCTTAACCTCTTACCCTTTTTGATTCTTTATCCCTTTACCCTCCGTCCATTTGATTCTAACTCTATTCTCATGGAATCTCTCGACTACTGACAATTCGGGACGAAGTTGAAAACTTGACTTTATCACAAAAGTCAAGAATTCGTGTTGTTCGTGATGATCCATTGATTCTGCGTAGGGAAATGGAAAGAGAAACCGGGGTGACAAGGACCGATACTTCCTCTAATGATGGAAGTGCTAAACACGTCCAACCTACGGTTATCCAAAGATCTAACCCTCAATTGCTCCTAAGCCGCCTAGAATTGATCCTAAACTTTCACGATTTACGGTTAAAAGCAAACATGCGAATTTAGACGGTGACTAGCAAGAATGACTTGCCTAATCTTCACGCTTCTCAAGAACCGAACAGGAGACCATAACGGAAGTGGTGGAAATTGCTAGCTCTCGAGCACACCACTTGTCCCACCTCCGGATTTTTCAAAATGTTCTTCGAGACTTGATAGTCATTCGGATCACCATGTTGGTTTTGTCGATTCTTTGAATAAATGTATTCCTTCTCATAACTCTCAAATGAAATCGCTTATTCCTTGTGTCGGTTGTGGTGAGCCTCTTTTGGTTCACCACATCGTTGGTGTACGTGTGTGCGGTGTGGTAATGATATTCGTAACGGAGTTGTTTGTTTTGTGGTTCGAGGAATTCATTTGATTATGATCCTAATCGAACTCATTTAACGACCCTCAATTTTTCCAATTACCCACCACACCGACCTATCTTCATATAACCAACATAATCGCTGTGAATTTTGTGGAGGTCCTCACCAAGGATTTGAGTGTCAATCCGAAACACGTTTGTCTATGAGCAGTTTTCGGTGATGCTCGTAACTTTAGTTATGACCAATATCCATATGATTTACCAATCCAGCTCAACAGCTTTATTGTTGAGAACTGTGGAGGTCCCATTTCACCGATTGTCAAACAGAATCCATTTCCTTGTAACAATTACGACTATCCATATCACGACCAACCTCCACAAGACTAAATGACTCAAACTCCTCAACAAACCCAACAAGACACTTATCTAGAGCTTCGAGTCGGTGAAAAGAACTGAGGAGTTGTGTAAAACAAAGATTTCATAATGTTCCCGCTTTTTCTTGTGTATATTGTGGGGGTCCTCATAATGATTATCAATGTCAACCTTCCGGTTTGACAAATCTCCACTCCCACAATGTCTCGTCATTCAAAATTCACATGAGAAATCCATGGAAGAATTGCTATCAAGAAGCGGTCGCTAAAATAAAATCCCAAATTGCCTTTGAAAAATCATTAGGAATCAATTGCAAAAGAAAAAGCGAATGATCTAGCTCTCAATTTCGCTTTATTCCCGATGATAGTGATGATGATGATACACTTGATTCATCAAGTTCATCATTGATATTCCGCCAGATTGAGATTCATTCTCAAACAACGCTATCACACCCGAGGTTCACACTCACTCTCCGAACATGGGGATGAGCTTCGTGACTTGTTCACGAAAAGGAATCGGACGAATTCATAAAGTCTAGTGTTGAGAACCTTGTCCCAATCCCAAGAGAGTCACAGTGGAATTCTTGATCATGTGTGTGATATCCTCCTCCTCTTGTCTTCCAAAATGATCATATTGAGATGTTCTCGATTCTAATGATAATGATTCATTGTCTTGTGGAGACATCGCTTATGTGGAAGATTTACCTTCCGAGCTTGTTAGCTTAGAAGAAGAGAATGATGAAGTTATCGACATCGAAATCAAAGATGAAGCACTTCGTGCAACATTACCGAATGTCGGTCTTCTCATTTCTAAAATCGAGGCTTTCAATGAAAACCTATTTCATCTCCTATCCCCATTAAGGATAGTGACATTCTTTCCGATGATTCTATTAGGAAATGAAAGCCTTCGCTTTAATAATATGGGAGAGAAGATTAGTGGCGCACCACTTTTCATTCTCATAATTCTCTCCCGATTATGAATCATTTACATTGGAGGAGTTCACCGGTGAACCCACTCATATCAATTCGAATATGATTCATTCACCTTCATGGAGTTCTCGGATGAACTCACTCATATCATATCTCCGCCGAGTATGATAACTTCTACTTTGATCTAGACACACCCGGATATGTCTAGACCAATTGAGCTTAAAAGATGAAATTCATGCTATTATGAATTCTCCTTACGATGATGATGAATTAGTCAAGATTATTATCATGACTTTCTTTCTCTTCTTCACCTATCCGTGGCTTCTCCTGTTCTTCACTCCTTGGGAATGAAGACATTATCTTGACCCTGCATTTCCATGTACCATTTGTGAGCCGGTGCATGCGAATATATCTCATCGGTATGGAACTTTCACGCACTTCAATGTTTATCCAAACATCTTGAATGAAAGTCCGATGGAGATTGTCTCTTCCACTTACTTCCCCATGAACAAATTAATCTGGGGCGACTCGGGAATCAAAAATAGTAGCATGCTACATGGGTTTTCACCGTGTGTACCACCCTAGTGTGGGGAGATGCCCCACATGTTGTATATAGATCTAAAAATGAATGAAAATTGTAAATATTAAAAAAAAGAATAATTGTTGTGTTTCCACACTTAGCTAGTAATGTTATCTTTTACGTTCTAAGTTTCGCATAATGATGGGTACTTTGAATATTGAGGACAATATTCATTTCTAAGTGGGGGGGAAATTCGCTAATTTGATCATAAATGTACCCTTTTAGTCCCTTTTCCCCAAAATGGCCAAATTTTAATTTTTTTAGTGGAAGTACTATGTACTAAACACAACAAATGGTAATCATCCACCATGTCTAACCCACATAAGGATCAAGCTAATCCAGAGCAAATGGCTCTTGGTAAAGATATCTCAAACCGTTGACGGCTTGCAATTTGCCCAAAATTGTATGGTATTCACTCACCATATCCTTAAAAGTGAAGAGTTGGCTAGCCCGCAAGTTTATGGCTTGTGGTAAAGGCGATGGAAAACCATAATTGTAATCACTCACCAAAGATAATATTGATAATTTATCTAAGAGTTGGCTAGTCCGTAGCAAACGGCTTGTGTAAAGACAAATCAAATGTTGAAAGTCGGTGATTTGCTCAAAATCATTTAGTTATCGGTGTACCAAGGTTCTTACTTGAACCGAAACATTTGGCTACTCCGTAGTAATGGCTTTTGGTAAAGAGATGAAATCCATTAAATTTTTCTCAAAACATTGCTAGGGACTAGCAATATCTTAGTGTGGGGATTGATGAGTGTCTAAATACTCATCATTTTGTACCATTTAAAGCTGCAAAACATCCGAAAACACTCGTAAATACATCAAAATGATAAAAATATAACAAATAAGTGTTTTATGTGTTTTAAATGCAAAATATCAAAATCGGTGAAAAACGTATCAAGTTTTCATAATTGGCGCTTTAGTCCCCAAGTTTCAAAAATTGTCAAAAGCATTCCTCGGTAAATCTAAATAAAGAAAAATGTTATTCAAGGTCCCCGAAATATTCTAAGTTTTCAAAATGGTCCTTGAATAAATCTTTTGTTAAATGACAGAAAAGGTCCCTCAACTTTCAAAAATGTCAAGTTTGGTCCCTGGAAATTTTGAAAATGTCAAAATTGGTCCTTGTACTATTGAAACATGGCAGGATTGATCCTTGTGTAAACTTTGAGAAAATAACAGGATTTTCCCCTCAAGTTTGGAAGAATTGCACAAATAGTCCTTATCATTATTAAAACCAAAGCCTTGTCAAAACCTGTTTTGGACCCCTGCCACATCTCTTGTGACCCCTGCCAAACCTCCTTGACCTCCCTTTTTTGGACCCCAAGTCAAAATCAGTCAAACATTATCCCTTTTGCCGCCCACTCTATCTCCTTCCCCTCCAAGTGGTCTGCAACCCTGCAACACCTCTCCCATCCACCTTTTCCCACCTTATCCCTTCCCCCTCCTCCATAATCATTACACCTACAATCCACCCCCCCTAGTTGCAGTTTCAGAGCCAGAGGTCAAAATACTTTTTCCCGCCAAAAAATTGATCAATGGCCAAAATTGGCTCAAGTCATCTAATGGCTATGAAACCAAGTGGGAAGTGATCAGAGGAGAGAGAGAAAGTGTTCTGGTGTATAAAAGAGGAAGAAGAAGAAGAGATAAAAGAAGTAGTTAGTTTTTAGTTTTCAATGTATGTCGTTTTTATAACAATGTCTTAGTTTAAATCTTAAAGTATACTTTTTCAGTTTCTATGTATTGAAGTTAAGTTAATTAAGTGTTCTAAATCAAGTTTAAGTCCTAATTCCAAGTTTCATTTCAGTTTCAAGCTTTATGTACACTGTTTAAAATTTTAATTTCAAACTCCTGTATTAAAGCTTTCAAGTAGCTTTATTTCAGCTCAAATAAGCTTATTTAAGCTTAATATAGCTTTTAGTAAGCTTATGAAATAGTTTAAACACATTTGGGTTGTGGTCAACAAAAGTCAACTGTGAGAAGATTTTGGTTCAAACAGGTTTGGATATGGAGTTGGGTTGATGCAGAGCTGCATTGGGATTGATATTGATTAGATTAGTAGTTATTTGGTTACGGGTCAAAAGTCGCTCATGAGTTGGAACTTAAGTAGTATCTGGTTTAGTGCAAGCTTTAACTATGGTGCTATTTTTTGTTTTACTATGTCGTAGGTTTTAGCGCTTATTTTGCCTTTGTTAGATAGGATTGGTGTTAAATTATAGATTTCATGGTTGCTTAGGTTTAGGATCACTAATAAGTAGAGTAATTAGCATTATAAATAGCTTATCTAGTGTTTGGATTTAGGTTCAAATCGTGATAGAGGTTGTTGGTGAGTTAGAGCTTTGCTGCATAACAGTAGTTTGGGTTATCTTAGCCTAACTGACTCATGAATTTGAGTCTTAGAACACTTTTGGTCAAACCAGCATCAAACTCATTTGATCTTCACATGATTGGTTATTGTCGTCATATGTTGCACATAGGTTTAAAATTAGTTAAAGTAGCCTAATATAGAGTCATTATAACATAAAACATCATATTAGGTCAACAAGTTAGGATCAAAGTTCAAAAGTCAACTTTTCATTTTTGTCAAAAGTCAAATTTACAAAACTCGCTTTTAGCCTAACTAGGGTGATTTTTCATTAAGTCATTCTTGGTCCAAATCAAATGAAACTCGGGTTTTATAAGTTCAAGAGGTCTAGTTTCTTATTAGGATTTTTGTTGATTTTTAGTAATTTTCAAAAGCTCCAAATGAGCTTGTCAAAAGAGCAAAAGTGCCTCATGGCATTGTGGATCGAGACCCGCAGTATTGTGCGGTTTGTGCGCCTTGCACGAGCTCATTTGAGCTTCCTATGGTGCAGTTTTTGGTTTATAAACACCTAGCCAGGTCTTCTTTAGGTCCCCACTTTTTGTTTTGAATTTCAGCTTATTGGATAGCTTATCTTTTAACTGCAAAGTAGGCCTCAAAACATGTTTTTGCACTCAAGCTCATTTCATCAAATCTGTTCAATCTAGCTTAATAGAGGTTAAGGATAGTTTTAGCTAGTTGCTTTTGAGTTCTTTTAGCCTTTTAGAGCTTCTGTGTCAGTGTGGTGCTTGTTTGGTACCTTGTGCTTATTCAAAGTGCTTATTTATAAGCACTTACAATAGCAGTTGCATTTTCTTACACACAACCCTTGTTTTTTATATTTTTCCTAGATTCTATATATTATTTTAGACTTTTCCTGAATTTTTCACATTTTTCTAGGTCTGTTTGCTATTTTTCTTAAATTAAAACAGTTTTTAGGCCATTTTAATTAGCTTTTAATACAAATAATTAAGAAAAGTTTCAAAAAAAATAATTTTTCCAGATTTTTCATAGTTAAATTTGTAATTTTTAGTAATTTAATTAGTTTTAAATAGTTTAAAATTCATAAAAATAGAAAAATAATCGGAAAAATATAAAAATAGTTTTGAAAATTCTCTTTTGTTATTTTAGATTTTCTAAGTCATAATTTTATTTTCAAGCTTTATTTCATATTTTCTTGTATTTTAGGTTATTATTTAATAAGAAAAATTAGTTTTAATTAATAATAATTAATTAAATAGTTTTAAAAATAATTTTCTTTTTCTAAAAATTTTCTTTTATCATTAGGATTGTAAAAATGTAATTTTCATATTTTTAGGATTTATATTGCTTTAGTTTCACATTTTCTTGGGTTCGTCACGTAGTTTTAAGTTAAGTTTTATAAAAGAAAAATAAAAAACATTAGATTTTAAAAAATAGTGATAGCGTTTATTTAATATTTTTTATCTTTTTAAATTTTCTTTAATTTGCATTTAAGCCCTTGTAGTTTATGCACTTTTTCTGTAGTTATAATCATTCACAACCTCTTTTCCGTTCAAATCTCTCGATCACTATACGTTTGACTATTCTCGCACAGCTCGTTGGTACTTAACGACCTGGGGAAACACTATACTCTCCTGATCTTCATTGCATTGGTGTTTAAACTGTTTTAAGTTTCTTACGGTCGGCCATTCACAAGTGGCCGGCTTGTGTGAGAAAACCTGACGGTTTAGCACGAATCAGTTCCACATGTGCAGTACTTTCCCAAGCAGTATTTTCCGAGCAGTACTTTCATAAAAAACAGTACTTTTCCAAAATCCTCTATTGAAGTTAAGTATACATAAATATCCTCCCCTCAAACAATACATAGGATTATACGAATACTAATAGTCCTCCCCTTAAATGTAGCTCAGTAGTTAATCATGCCAATACTTACCACCAAGTGATTAAATCTTGAAACATCAAAGCCTTTGGTGAGTAAGTCAACTACATTATCATCCGTGTGAACCTTGACCACATTAATGAGCCTGTGATCAGAGCAATCTCTAATAAAGTGATGCCTAATTTGAATGTGCTTGGTCTTAGAATGATAGACTGGATTCTTCACTATACAGATAGTACTCTCATTATCAATATTGATAGGAGTATTCTTGAAGTTGAACCCATAATCCAAGAGTTGATTACGCATCCACGTAACTTGTCCACAACAACTTGCAGCCTACATATTCGACTTGATGAGATGATGTTGCCGCAATTGTTTGCTTTTACACCGCCAAGAAACTAATCTTCTTCCAAGATATTGGCGTCCACCGTGGTTGATCTTCATCATAATTATCACCGCATAATCACTATCGAAAAAGCCTCTAAGTGAAAAGGTGAGTCCACAGGATACCACAACCCTAACTTAGGTTGTTGTTTCAAATAATGAAAATTCTCTTCACCGCATTCATATGAGAAATCTTTGGTGAGACTTGATATCTTGCACATAAACAAGCTGCAAACATAATATCGTGCCTTGATGCGATGAGATACATAAGACGACCAATCATTGATCTATATAACTTGACTTCAACTGGTGTTCATCTTCTTCCTTGCCCAATGAGTTAATTGATTTAATAGGTGTAGTGATGGACTTCATGTCATCAAAATTAAACTTCTTAAGTATGTTAGATACATACTTGTCTTGACTTATGAAAATGCCTTCTGTGATCGCTAACTTGAAGTCCCAAAAGAAATTTAACTCACCCATTGAACTCATCTCGAAATTCTTTCGCATCGCCTACTCAAACTCCTTAACCATAGATCATTTAGTAGCTCCAAAGATGATATCATCAACATATACTTGAACTAACATGATATCCTTCTTTTCTATTTTGATAAACAAAGTCTTGTCAATAGCTCCCTTCAGTAACCATGTTGTAATAAGAATGTAGAGAGCCTCTCATACCAAGCTCTAGGTGCACGATGAAGGCCATAAAGAGCCTTAACCACCTTGTAGACTTTGTTAGGATGTTTAGGATCTTCAAAACCGGAGGTTGTTTAACATAAACTTCTTCTGTTATAGTACCATAGAGAAAGGCACTCTTGACATCCATCTGGTAAACCTGAAATCCCATATATGAAGCAAAAGCAAGAAATATTCTAATAGCTTCAATCCTTGCTACAAGAGCAAATACTTCATCATAATCTACTCCTTCTTCTTGTCTGTAGCCTTGAGCTACCAACCTTGCCTTGTTCTTGATGACATTACCTCTTTCATCTCTGTTGACTCTGAAGACCCATCTGGTTCCAATAACTTTCTTCCCATCTGGAAGATCACATAATACCCAAACTTCTTGAAGTTTGAATTATAGAGCTTCTTCTTGCATAGCTTCAACCTAACTTTCTTTTGTCAATGCTTGAGCAATATTCTTGGGTTCCTCTTGAGAAATAAAGCAAGCAAAGCAGACATGTTTGATGGTCCTTATGATTCGACTGTTTTGTTTGTAGACAAAGCTAAGTAAAGCATTATGAGGTTTAGTAAAACTCTTAGCCTTGTGTCTTGTCATCACTCCAGTAGAAGGATCAATGATTTGATCGAAGGATGATTCTTATGAATCCTTAAGATTGGAGGCGTGGAATTCTATACGCATCATCCAAGTTAGATAAATCAAAGATCTTCATTGGAATCGAGAAAATACCTTCATCTGCAAACTCATCATCGGTTTCCTCTAATCCGGGCATGGTAGGATCATCCAAATCATCTAAAGAAGCGTCAATCAGTGCAAAGAAGACTTTGGTCGAAAGTATTGTCAAAAATCGTAAGAGTATTCTTCAAGATTAGTCTTTTGCTTTGGTGCTTCATAAGCTCTTCTTTGTTCATCGAATAAGAATGTGCCATTACATCTTGTAAGAGCATCCGATTAAGTGTCTCTTGAATATCTTGATCTTAATGAGATATTGAAGTTTTGGTATATCAAGACTTTGCACTGGGGCATCGATTACTGCTTTGGAACTTCAAGATTTTGCTTTATAGCATCGTGAACAAAGATCGATCTAATATGAACTCCATGAATAACATACCGTAAGTCTTCTACATCATGTACAAAGTTGATTTTCTTCTCTAATGGTACATAGTTCATAGAAGGAGTTAAAACCTCAAGATCAAACATCCAATCGGGACCTTTACCCTTCCGATTGTCTTGATCTTCTAAAAACTCAACATGAAGACAATCTTAAATCTTCTTAGTGACTCATTGTACACTCTTAATCCCTTACTATTGGTGCAATAACCGGTAGAATATCCTTCTTCCGACTTGCCATCAAACTTTCCCAAATTATCAATTGTGTTTAAAATAGTAAGAGGGCATCCAAAAGGCTTCATAAAGCGAATGTTGGGTTTGTTACCCATTAGCAACTCATAGGGTGTCTTCATCTATGGTTTTGTGGTGATACTCTATTGAGTACATAGCAAGCAAGATTACAGCCTTGACCCGAATTGAATAGGTAGTTGTGAATCGCAAGCATAGTTCTAGCCGCTCAATCAAAGTCCTATTCTTCCTCTCTCGCAACACCATTCTCATTGGTGATCTTGCAATCTTGAATTCCTCTTAATTCCTTTGTTAGCACAAAATTCATCCATAAGCTTGTTCTTGAATTCGGCCCATTATCACATATTATACCTCTGACCTTGAGTCTCAGTTGGTTTTTTTTTTTGGGTAAAGGGGAGTAATCCTGCACCCTGGTAAATATATTAACCAAATAAATGTTTAAGTACAATGGATATGAGTGAAATCCCATATCTCAGCCCATTACATAGGCATAAAGCTTACATAACAAGATACTTCCACTTCTCTAAACAAGAAAACAAACCACTACTCAAATGATAACATATGACACAAAAAAATAAAATTACTTCCTAGGACCTTGAAACTTTGTGCCATACATGGCATTAAAAGAATCCAAATTCCCAGGAAGATTACGAACCTGTTTCGCATAGTCATCGAAGTCATAGTCATCATACTCATCTTCAAACTCTTGGCCACCACCAAAAATATTAGCAGACTCATCAAATGGGTTAGCAACAACCTCATCTTCAGAATCACACACCTCAATCTCTCCCACTTTAGAAAAAGGGTTAACTCTCTTAGTAGAAGAGGTAGGCGGAATAGGTTGACCATCATCATCCACAAGAGTAGCTTTCCATCAATAATTAGCTTTTCAAGCTTACCAATTTTCTCGTGATGGGAGTAGACCCAACATCCATTGATCCCATTGAATCACTCACAAGCTTGGCGTGAGAATAAGTCCCAGCCTCGGGAGGCTTAGACGCCCACCAATATCAATACGAGAGTCCGTCCCCGAGATCCATCAATACCGCCTTCGTAGTACCGAAGTCATCCCGCCTTGACCTTGTTAGAAGAAGAATCACAAGACTTGGGATGCCCAAATCATCATCCACCTCAAGAGTCCCAAAAGAGTTAGACGTAGTAATCGGTGTATCTTTAGCATTACCACTAGCATTGCCGGTGTCTTCGTCTTTGCAACATATACATGCTTCCTAGGTGCAAATCTAGGACCCTTACCCATATTAATACCACCGGTCATCTTCGCACCTTTAGGTTTGGCTTTCCGATTCGCACCACCTTAAAACCATCATCGGTTTCGTCCACATTTGAGTGGGAGGAGCATCATTATGCTCCTTAATACTCTTAGGACAACAAGCGTTATCATGCCCAAACACTTTACATTCCACACGGTGTGGCGGCTTCCATTCATATTCCACCTTTATACTTGCCGTAGTAAACCACTATCATCCTTATTAGGGATCGCCATAGTCACCACATGTTTAAGCTCAAATTCGGATGATAATTCCACAAGAGCACGTGCAAAACTAATGCGACCCCATGAATCAACACACATGGAGCTAGTAAAGCATCTAGCATAATCGGCTTACCCACCGAGTAGCAATTAAGCTCAAACCATCTTCCGAGTATGCAAGTAATGGCACATTATGCAATTTAATCCAAACGGAACTCTAGTTACCTCACTTTAGACAATAGCACATCAGAGTCCATTTAGTGAGAATGATAGGAGAATTGCGAATAATCCATGGGCCCCGTTGAAGAACACTCTCAACACCCTCTTTAGAATCGAATTTGAAGAGGAAAACACCATCATCATTCTTCATTAGTTTCTTAAAACCAAACTTACCCCACGTATTGGAGACGAGTTCAACCAAATGAAAAGCAACATTCTTGCCAACAAAGAAGCCAACAAGTGTATTTTCATAACGGTTGAATACACCTCCATAGCAGCCTTTGGAAGCACCGTATCATGATTTTCAATTCGCCTCATTCACCAAGGCACGAAAATTCACTTTCCTAGAGACACGCTCGGATTTAATACATTAGCAAATGACCTCACTTCATTAGTTTCAACGTTAGGACACAAGTAGAAGCATTCACCATGTTAGGACGAATTCAACACATCAAAGATAAGGCGAAGAAACTTTAGTGCTCGAATCCAAACCACCCACGCATTTAGTACTATAACTTGTATTTTCCAGTTAGTATTACCCCAAATAGAATACGAATGAACATCATGCGTGCTAGGGTTAAGACCAACCCTAGCAGCCTTTACGCAACTCGGGATCGCAGAGTCACCCTCATACCACGCTCACCTTGGAGACGTTTTAACCTAGCTTCCAACTCACGAATATCAACCCTTTGATACGGTTCGTGTCCATGTTTACACCAACTTGATCGGCCAAGTTGGTGGATGTTTTGAAGCCTTCACCAAGAACCAACTTTATCAATAAACCCTTTTCCATCTCTACACCCCACAAACAATTCCAACAGAATCGATAACCACGCTGACTCATCGAAAGAACAATCGACTATTAATCAAACCCTAACTAAAAGTTAGGGTTTAAACACACCACGATCAATAACTAACCTGCTCCCATGGTTAAACAAGGAATGAAAGAATCAATCCAAATAAAAGCACGCAATCCAAATCAGGTTAGGAACAAAACGATTTACCAAAACCCTAAAAAAAATATTGAATCGCCAAAAAAAACAGACTCAAACAAGAGGAAACGCTGCTCAAAACCAATCACGAATCAAATAACAAGGATGTTAGTTAATAACGAAATCAGTTAGAAGCAAAGAATCCCAAGCTAGGTTCGATTTGGAAAAAAAACGATTAGGGTTATTAGGGTTGTGTAAATCGCCAGAAAGAAAGTCGACTAGGGGTTTTAGTAAGTCTCAGTTGGTTTTCCAGTGCTATTATTAAAGTCTGAATAGCATCATCTTTAAATCCCAATAAAAATACCCAACTGAATCTACTGCAATCATCTGTAACAACTAAGCAAGATTTTTCTTGTTTAAGCTTGCCACGTAAGCAGGACCAAACAAATCCGTATGTATGACTCCAAAGGTTCTCTAATTGACCTCTCCTCAAGCTTCTTGCATGAAGCTTTGTGTTGTTTTCCTTCTTACACGCCAAACATGAGTGTTCATTCTTGTAAGTCTTTGAAGGAGACCTCTAACTAAATTGCCTTTGACCGCTTTGTTGATATTCTTGAAATTTACATGGCCCAATCGCTATGCCACCGATGTGCTTCTTCATTGTTGCTTTTGCCACTAAACAGTGGCTCTTCCATAAGAGTTAAGACTCTTCATGTCCGGACTATACACATCATTGGTTCTTGGTACTCTAAGTACTACCAAGTTATCATCAACCGCTCAAATTCGGAAGAAAGGATGAGACATTACGTGTCGTTGAATAACACAGATGCTTTTGTCACAGATTTGAGAAACCGACAATAAGTTGAACTTCAGCTCCTTCACATATCTAACATTCTCAAAGTCTATTCGCCCTGCTTTGATAGTTTCTTTCCCTGTAATCCTTCCTCCATTGGGATCATTCCCAAAAGCAACTCTTCCTCCACTAATAGATCTAAAATCAGACAAAATCTCTTTGTCTCCTGTCATACTTCCATAGCAACTACTATCCACAATAAGATGATCTTTAAGCTCCTCCTCTGGGTTGCCCTGCACAAAGATTTAGAAAGTTAGTCTCTTTTAGGAACCCAAGCCATTACTGACTTGTGTTCCCCTTGTGGAGTTACAAACTCAAATTCTTTGAGTATGTAGTTTCCACTTTTTTCAAAACATGATCCGTGATTATCTTTTGATTTTTAGCATGTGGAGTTTCAAAACTTTCTTGATGTTCACGAACTCTCTTTGTAAAATCATTCTCTTTTCTTGTATTATGAAAACATCGATTCACTTTTGTTGAAAGTACGGTTTGTCCCTTAGCGATTTCTCTCTTAACCCATTCATTTTTAACACTTGGTTCCGTGATCTAGATCCCTATGTGAATTGTAGTACCTTCTAGGTTGATAGTAGTGAGATCTCCTAGGATTTACGTGCCAGTGGTATTCACAAGACCTTGGTTTGACCGAGCGACTTTGAGAAGGTACCGCTTGTGAATCTACCGTGGTTTAGAAAAAGTCTTCTAGTGGGGTACCTATGGTCTGGTGAGAAGTTACTGTGATTTACCCTATTTGAATTATTCCAAACTGGTTTGTTCTCTCTAGGTTTCTGGTTAGCAGACCTATTCTTTGAAAATTTCCTAAGGTATTCTGAATGATGTTCACAATCTTTGATTAGATGATTAGGACTAAAACACACAAAACACAGTTTTTCACCCATACTTCCTACGTGACTTCTTCTATGTCTATGACCAAAACTATTGTGCCTTCTAGGTGAATGATGAAATCTGTTTTGACCAAAATTATCCCAAAACGGTTTAGCAGTATTGTTTTGAAAAGGTTTTCCTGAAGGTACTGCTTGTGGAGCAGTACTTTGAGTAGAAGGTACTGCTTGACTTTGAAGATTTGTTTCAACTGATTCTTTTAGGGTTTCAGACCTAGATTAACCAATAAGCTTCTTCCTAAACTCTAGACTGTCTACACCAAAACGTGAAACATCGTGTCTTATGGGTTGATGACTACCAAGGATGTGGAACAGCATGATAACCTTTGTCTTTCTTATATTCAGGAGGTGATTCACTAATTGAACCCTCATTGCTATATGTGTCTACATAATTAATGAGTTCATCATCACTAGTGGTAATATCCTCAAAATCACCTTCATCCTTATCACTAGATGTGTTTTCTTCTATGTTATCAAAGTCCATACCAAAACCTAAGCCGTTCTAATGTATGCTCTTCTCTCTTTTTGAACATAAGTAACATGTGATGAGACTGATTCTTTCCGGGCATCAAACTTTTCTAACAAATCATCTCTCCTTAGTGAGTTTCTCAATTTCAAAGAATTTTACGGTTTAGTTTCCATTCACTAAGTTTTAACTGGTAATCCTGTTGTTCATATTTTTCACCAAGCCATTTCATTATTTTCATGTGTTATGATTTTAGCTTCCATTAACTCTAAGGTTATTTGATAACCTGCTACCTCAGACCTAACCTTAACACAATTGTCTCTTTCAATCACATAACTTTTTAGCAATTTTTGATAGAAATCATGACAATTTGAGCATACCTTAGAGATAGGAGACGAAGTTGGTGAAGTAGCTACCATTGCAAGCAGAACAGGATCATCTTCACACTCTAAGCTCCAATCAAATGCTCCATATCCATCTCCGTATTCCAAAGCAACATGATCAACTTCCTCATCAAAAACAAGGTGCTCAATCCAATTCTTCTACCAATCTTCAATCGCTTCTTCCATCGCTACCATACAAAGAAGTCACCGGTTCATCATCAAACTCTTCACTCCCACCAACTTCGACAAATTTTCTTGAGCAACCAAAGCCTTTGTTTCAAGAATGAGGATTTCTTTTAGCTCCGGCTTTGGTTTCTTAGTCATCTGTTTGCTTGATACTTAGCAAACCCGCACTCCCTTGCAAAGTGTCCATCTTTTGACAATTGAAGCATTCAATTTTGGATTTGTCAAAAGTGATTCCCTATTTAGGTTTGAAGTCAATGCTCTTTCTGCTTTCTTCATGTACTTCTTGATCCTTGCGTGATCAACGAACTTGCCATCGATATCAATCTCTTCTAAAGCATCCTCATCAACTGGGAGAGATCTTCTTCATAAACAACGGTGAAGAAGCTTGTTGTGCAAAGAAAGAGAACACAACCTCATCCGAGTGCATAGTAGTAGGTGGTGGGGTTTCTTGAGCATAGTTGGGAGCAAGATATCGAGGCAAGACTTTGAGGCACAAGACTTTGAGTTGGAGAAGCGGTACTTTTAGTGGAAGTACTACCCTCTTTTCGGATGATAGAAAAGCAATCTTGTGTGACTTAGAACTTGTTTGACCATTCATATCATGCTCATACACCTTAAGATGATTGTAGAGATCATCAAAGTCCATAACATCCAAGCCCGGTTGTCCTCACGATCATAGTAGCAATCACATGCCATGTAGATGGCAAACTCTTAGAAACTTGATTAGCATCTTCAACCGAAACTTGAGCTTTGTATAATTCCAACATGTTAAGAAGATTTTGAAATCTATCATATGCGAGATCAAGACTTTCTTTTCACCCTCTCGTGAAAGTTTCAAACTGTTGTTTCGGTGATTGCGTGCATCTTTTAGAAGCTTCATTCCTCCAACTGGTCTTGAGAGCAACCTGAGCGCTTAGCATCTTTAGCATCATGAAACTTGAGAAGATGACCATCCGGAATGGCGCACAAGAGAATGTTGAGTGCCTTCGCTGATTCCTTAATGTTCTTCCGGTAGGATCGCTTTAGGTGCTTTGGGTTGTCCAGAACATCTACGCTTCGAACTTCTTCATTACCATTGACAATTACATTCCATAGAGCATGGTGCAGTAATGGCAATGTCTCGCCTCATCTTCATACACCATAAATCGTATTCACCCTTCTTGATGACAGAATCCTCATTGAAGTGATGGAAGGTGGTGGAATAGAATCATTCGACATCTTTATTAATAACTCTAACTCTGCTTATTATGCAGATCTTTAACAACTCTAATAATATCGAACTTCTCTTTAAAACTCTAATAAAATCACGTACGTATTATGCCAATCTAGGGGTCCTTTTATAGGCTCAAGGATACCCTAGTCGGTTTACAATATGTATCCTTGTACATCAAGTAATCTAACATAGAATATTCTATAATTACAAGACTTTCTATAAACGAATAAAACAGTTCTTTGATCATGCAGTACTTTGACTTCGTATGCAGTACTTTGACTTTATCCTTTAGCAGTACTTTGACTCTTTGACTTTTCTAGTACTTTCATATCCCAACACTTTGTGTCTACGCATAACTTTAGTGTCTTTTCCCTACTTACGCCTAAGCTAAACTTACGCATAACTCTTGATTTTTACGCGTAACTTTGGTGTTATTACGCATAAGTGCTACTTGGTTTATATTGATTTCTACGCTTAAGGATACTTCATCAACAAAGGTTCATTCGACTACAAAGATCCATTTTACCAACACAAGTTTTCAACATGTCACAACCACCATACTCTAACTATTTCCCTTACACTTATTCTCAACGACAACAACAACTAAGTCCATAACATCAACAATGGAATCAACAACAAGCAATTTATCAACAACAATTTAATCAACAACATACTCCACAACTTGGAGCAATTCCTCCACCACAAATGATTCAAACACCACCAAGTCTTCAAGTTCAACCCTACACTAACGATTTCAATCAACATCCATCAAGGAACACTATGAAGGAACCCACTTGGTTTGCAAAGATGTGTGAAGCTTTAAGCAGCCAACAATCAATTCATGAGGTTGGATCACTTGATAGACCTCCAATGCTCACTCCAGGAAACTACGATCAATGGGTAATTCGGTTCTTTAGGTTTTGTGATCTAAAGAAGCCACATGGAAAGTTCTTAAAGAAGGTTATCTTGAAGGTCCATTTCGGATGCCTCATTGTCATTGTGCAGGAGATCCAAATGCTAATCCACCAAGGATGAACAATCAAACATTGCTCTTTGCGGACACGAATCCGTAAGAACTTCTACACTATGAAGTCGATGAGCTTGCAATGCAATATATCCTTTTAGGATTACCAAACCCAATTCTTCAAGTGTTGATGCTCAAAAGATCGCACAGCAATGGGAACACATTCATCTACTTATGGAAGGATGCACTCAATCGGGAGGATATGGAATCCAAAATTTACTTGGCTTATGAACACTTCTTGATTGAACACGAGAGACACTAGAGTCTTATCATCATCGATTCTCGACATCATCAATGATTTGGATAAACACAACATCATCATGCCAAGAATTGCGCTAATACTAAGTTCCCGAGTAGTCTTGGTCTGAATGGAGAAGTATGTCATTTTCTCCGTCAAGCGAAGAACATGCATCATTCTACATACGGATTGTTGTACGATTACTTGAAGCCTCATGAAAAGGAAGTTGATAGGAAAGGATTCTCCGTGCTCAAATTGCTTCACCTTCACATCCGGAAAATCAACAACTTGCCTTGTATGCTCAAACAGTTATCCTCCTCAACCAAAGAACTCAACCAACCGCCACTATCACACCAAATGATCAATTACAACAATCTCAACATAATCAATTGGTTCCATACAACAACAACAATGCTCAAGCATTTGTCGGTGAAGCTAATGAGGAATCCGATCCGTTCAAGCATTGCAACAAGGATTTGTTATGATTGCTAATGCTTTTAGCCGTTATACCAACAAATCTAATAATCGATTCGTTCCTCATCTAACATACGAAATCAGTTGTTGTGAACAATGGCGATTTGAAGTTCGTAATCGTGGTTATGGTCGTCCGATGGGCGGTGGTCAAGGGTTTAATGCTATGGGTAGAAATAACAACAGAGCTCAAGTGGTGGAACATGGAAATGCTCATAATGGTTTGAATGGTCTTGATGCTACAACCGCAATGAGAAGGGACACTGCTAATGCATGCCCAAAGCCAAGGACTAGTGGCGTGCTTATCACAAAGAGGCTCTTCTTTTGGCTCTTAAGGATGAAGTCGGTGGAACTCTCACGCATAAAGAACATAGTTTTATAGCAAATGCAGACTCGGATGATGATATGGAGGACTTGGAGGCCAATGTAGTGGTTATGTTGATGGCTAATATGCATAAGTTACACATGAGTGACACAGTGCCAGTGTATGACATCGATGGCTTGTCTCAGTACCGAATAAACCATATTTATCTCATTCTAATATCTCCGCCAACATACGAATCCGGCAAGGCTCGAATGTTCAAAATGAGTCATCTACATCTCATTTCGACGATTTTCAATTAGACCCGTAATTACATTTGATGATCAAGATGACCTTATGGTTTCCTTTGATAACCAAATTGACTCGTGGTTATACTTGAGGATCTAAATAATGATCATGTTGTGACTCCGCTGAACAAGCCGAACTTTTGCCTCATCCGATCTTGCTCTCTTACTTACTGACCGGCAATCCCAAATTGAAGAATGTTGTGCATCAAATCAGACTTAAAAAGTAAAATGCACTGTTAACCAAGGATTTTGAATGTTTAAAATGCAACTCAACTTTATCAAAACTCAAGAAAACCGTGAAAAAGTTTTTGAAGCCGCATTTGCTAAATCTCATCAAAACGAAAAATATTTAGAGACGGATCGTGATCTAGCCGCTTCAAGAATGCTTTGTTGTCTCGAAATAGAACAATGAAACATGAACATAAAATCAAATTTAACGCCTCACCTTGGAAAATCACAAAGCTAAGGCTGAGTTGTTAACTTGTCAAAACAGTTCTCTGCATACAAAAGCATTCAACAAAACGAATAGATGAACATCTTGAAGAAATTATCGACTTGCAACGCAAACTTAAAGAGTTTAAAACCGTTGTTTACAAACATGGTGAGTCAAGAACGCTATTGAAAAGTTTACTTTAAAACCCAATCCAAATGGATATGGACCGAATCTTGCTGATTACAAACCTAAGCTTTCAACCAAAGCATTCAAACCAAATCCTCGAAGTTTCCGGTGCGTAATATAAAATTGATAATTCGTTATGAGTGTTATTGAATATCATCGTCAAGAGGAATTAGATGTCAAGACGAGTCGATCAAAATTAGAGCTGTTGTTTACAACAAACCTTTTAATTACTCAAAACCGTCACTTTCATCACACCGGATTCTTCTAACACACCAAGGGTTATCATAAAACGCGTCGAGTCTTCTAATGTTAATCGCCAACCAAATTATGCACAAATTTATGGTCCTTTACCTTCCATCGATGAAGTAAACTCAAAACACGAAAATCGCAAAATTCTTAGATATTTTGACATTTTCATGGTCGACCTCAAAACTTTACAACATGAGATAGAATATCATTCGAAATCAAAGTTCAACATTTTCAATCACCTCGCGAGAACAAAGAGACATTTTTCGGAAAAATCTTTACCAAATGTTAAAAATTTGAAAAATTGTGCGTTGTCTTAGGAACGGACTTTCATAAGGAACTTGAGTGATGAAGGTCGTTTGAAAACGAAACATCTATTTCTAATACTAAACGTAAAAAGAAAATGTTGAGAAAAGATGTTGATCGACTCTTGAATGATGTTATATGTCGATATCCATAATGTTGTGTTATTGAATTTTGTATCATATGCATCGATTATATCTCTGCCGACATCGTTGACTATGTGGTAAATCATGAGAATCACGATAATGTGCTTGGATCGAGTCTTTAAAAGTCGAAAATGAACATCGCTAACGAACTTTCCAATGCAAAACGTCATCTTAATTGGTGTCAAAAGATATTCACAATCAACAACTTGCTTTTGAAAACAAAATCGCTCGATTCGTGCAAAATCTTCGATCCTAAAATTAAGCAACCGGATGATCAAAGCGTGTCTTTAAAATGTAAAATCTCTAAATATGAACAAGAACTTGTAAAAATTAAACAGGAATATGGTGTCATATATGATTTACTTAAAAAGGCTCGTGATGATGCATCAAACAAACTTGATCATTATCTTGCACACACTAGAGAAGTAATGAATTTTGTTGGTAATATTAGCTACGAAAATCAAGATTTGATTCACACTATCTCTAAGTTAAGAGAAATGTTAGGAAAGTATGAACAACTTCCGCCAACCATCATTAAGAGATTAGCACTGTAACACTTAGTAATCATGAACCTAGAATGCCTTCGCCAAACACAAGTTGCTAACGTGCTTCCTTCTACTTTGAACAGAATAGTTGCGTCTTTTCCAAACGTCCGCACTTCACGGCCTAGGAGCACTACATCAAGAATAGGAAGGTGCGACCTAAGAAAAGATCAATAAGGAATGCTAAAGTAGAAGAACACCCTAGGACTATGAATAAGACTCACGTTGCTTCCACTATAGATATTATGCCTAGCAAATGTAATAGAAATAGTGATGTAACGAATGCTAAACCTTTAAGTACTTTTGATATTCACCGATGCACCTTGTGTTATTTGTCATAAAAGTATGAATTCGATTGTCATGACAAATGTGTTGCTAAACCTATAATATCTCGTTTACGGAATCCTAAGAATCGAATACCTCTAGGCCCACTAATCATTCTAAGTCTGTGCTTGGTAGACCGCCTTCTTTAGATTCTAAGGCAACCATTGATGTCCCTGTAGCTCCAGTTTCACCTCCAAAGAATGTGGTACCACCTAGTGCATTCACTAATATTAAAGCAAATAGTAGTTATAGATGGCAGAAATAGATATATAACACACTAGGATTTGAATGGATGCCTAAAGTTATTGATGTGTCTATGTCTACTATAACTACTCTGGAACCCTCTAACATTTTGGGTTCCACATCTACTTCTATTCCATCCGTGTCGTCTGTGTGTAATGCAAGTGATACGAGATCATTCTCTGGATTGTTGATAGCGGATGTTCCCGACACATGAGCAACCTTAAAGCGTTATCAAACTTTATTGCAAAGTTCATTGGCATCGTCGATTCGGGAATGATCACTTCGCAGCTATCATGGGCTACGGAGACTATATCAATGGGAACATCAAAATTAGCGGTGGTTTATTATGTGGAAGGCCTTGGTCACAACTGCTTTCGATGAGGTCCGTTCGTGATGGAGATTTGGAGGTTGCTTTGGGGAGAAATCTTGTTTCATTCGTGATCTACAAGGAAACGATCTTATGTCCGCTCGTAACTCAAGTCTTTACACTATCTCTATGCAAGACATGGTCGCGCCATCTCCCATCCGCTTACTTTCAAAGGCAACATCAACAAAATCACGGCTATGGCACCATCGCTCTCACATTTAAACTTTCAGACTATAACCAATCTTGCTCGACACAAACTAGTTGAAGGTCTCCCACGATTCCGGTATTCTAAAGATCACCTTTGCTCGACTTGTGAACAAGGGAAAAGCACTCGTGCTCATTTTCCTTCAAAGGTGGAACATGCCTCAAAGATGTGCTCATCTTCTTCACATGGATTTGTGTGGCCCGATGCTTGGCGCTGCAAACGATCAATGGCAAACGCTACATCTTAGTAATTGTTGATGACTATTTACGATGGACTTGGGTCTACTTTCTTCAAGCAAAGACCAAGCTCTACAAATGATCATCACCTTTCTTACGAAAATTCAAGTTCGACTCCCGAACACCGTCCGCCAAATCGTAATGGATAAAGGAACCGAATTTGTTAACCAAACCCTTCGTGATTTTTATGAGAAAGTGGAATTCAAAGATCGGACATCTATTGCACATACACCGTAACAAAACGGAGTTGTTGAAAGACGAAACCGAACGTTAGTGGAAGCTGCAAGAACAATGTTAATCAATGCTAAACTTCCAGATTACTTATGGGCGGAAGATGTATCTCATCGCATGCTATACTCAATACCGTTCTATGATTACTAAACGCCACAACAAAACACCTTTGAGCTTCGCCACAACCATAAACCGAATCTCAAACACTTTCATGTATTTGGATCCCTATGCTATCCGAATAATGATCGTGATGATTTTGGAAAGCTCAAAGCCAAAGTCGAAATTGGCGCCTTTATTGGATATTGTGAGAATTCTAAAGGTTACCGGATCCGAATCGTCAGAAAAGCGGTGTTATGGAAACGATTCATGCTCATTTTGATGAACTTACGGAGATGGCTTCGAGTATAATGACTTAGAACCCGGTCACAACCGCTTAAACTTTCCCCAAACCCCATCATCACCGAACAAAGCCCCTGACTCACTCGTCAACAAATGGAAAGGTTATTTTCTCCTTTGTTCGGTGACAATATTGATGAACGTGTTTGGTGTATCCATTGCTCAACCCGATACTACTCTTATACCGATACACTGCTACAACAACTCATGTTGAAGCACCACCGATTGACTCCACCACAACAGTTGAACAAACCGCTCCAACAATGATGATCCAAATGATGATATTCTTAATGAAGTACCCCACCGCAGATTTTGATCCAAATACGTTCTTTAACCCGTTTGCTAATGACACTGCTGCACCTGATGTCGCGGAATCATCAACAAACCATTTGAATCCTCAGAATCTGCACAAACATCAACCCTCTATGTTGAAACTAGCAGACCTTGATAGATCTTGAGCTCGTGGATCGTTAGCTATGCCTATGTAATCACAAGCACAGTAAAAGACAATCTCTACAACTTGTATTAAGTAGCGGAATTATAAACACAAGTAACACAAATAACTAAGAACTCTGTGATCCTCTATGGATCTTTATATTGACTAAAACTTTGTTTTTCCAAATCGGTACATAACTCATACTATTGTGTTCCTTTTATAGACAAGGAACCCTAAACAAAACCTCGAACCGCTTCCCGTGAAACGATAAACATAAAACTAAATAAGATATACACAATCACTTCCTAATAAAGCTCATGTATATCTAAACTAAATATACTAAACACGGAATAATAACTTCCATGAAACAAACTATTCTCTATAAAGCTTCAGTAATTATGTCTTCGGTAGAATCCATACACTTCGCAGTAATCCTTTGAGAAGTTCAAGATAATCCATACTTCACATAATTCCCAACAATCCTCCCCTAAAGCGGAATTTGACTTGGTTAAGTTCCGGCTTGATAGATCTTTAACGAGACAAACACCAGAGGATTGTACACGAACACCAAAGAAAAGAATCAAAATAATAACATCTCTTTGATGAATAAACTCGAAACTCCATATCTTTGCAAAGAACAATGACAACATGTACATCAAAACATATTAGTTTCAAACTATTCTCATCACATCCGGTGTGTTAACTCCGTGAGAGGTGAATCATTGAAAATAATGGATTTGATGTCTCTTTACCAATAGCCACCACTACCGGAGTAGCCAAATGTTTGAGTTCGAAAACCATGGTACATCGATAACCATCTCGATTTATTAGCAAATCGGCAACCATGAACGGATTTGAAATGTCTTTACCGTAGTTGTTTGCTCGGGACTAGTCAATTCTTAGAATTGGTGAACTGATTACCAAATATGGTATTCCAATGCCTTTACCACAAGCCATATACCGTGGACTAGTCAATTATTGGATTCCAAAAGGAATAACCCATGGTGAATTGATGACCATACAACCCTCGAGAATGAAGCATGGGTGGTTGCGCCCCTATGATTTTGAGCAAACCATTACGCCTATCAATGATTTGATGTGTCTTTACCAAAGTGCCCCTTGGACTAGCTAACTCTTTGACATACACAAGGTATATCCGTGAGTCAATAACCATAAATAATATACAACAAACCTGCAATAAAAGTTAGACAAACTTAAAAATATATATATATATATATATATATATATATATATATATATATATATATATATATATATATATATATATATATATATATTTTAACTAATCTAAGAAATAAAGAAAACAAATATTACAAAAGATACAAAATACCACAATTAAGATACAAAATACCACAACTAAGATGAACCTTTATGTTGTAGAAGCTGATTTTTAATCAATCCAACACATTGTGTTGCATGAAGGTCATCATTGCCAACTGGATTAGGAGGTACTTCCAACTTCTGTCTGAGGATTCTTTCCATTAATTGAACAGACAAAGGATAAGTCTTATCCGAGAACATACACAAAATTTTACCACATTGTGTCTGAACCACATGAACACATGGCAGAGGATAGAACCTCCAACTCTCAATCTCCCACTTATGTGAATTCTGCCAAATAGAATACCCTTTACCCTCTGGAGAATGAGAATCAAACAAGACTTGAAGATCACCCAATAAATATAAACCAAAACCCTGAGGTTTATGAATAGTATAATGCTGAGTGACATGTTCATACAGCATCTTCAAATCATGTCTATCCACCAAAGGAAAGATTTCCTTCAAGAAGTTGAACTGTATAGTAGAATTATCCAATCGATAAACAAGATTAAGCTTCCCACCGTCCAATTGATAAATACAAGATGTGTTCCTTCAGAAAAATATCAACATATCCTACTTTAATAAAAGTTGACTCAAGACCTTGAGATCTAAAGAAATACTCTTGGAAAGATGTTTCCAGCTAGTCTCACGATCTCCTTAAGGAACTAAGTTTCCTTTAGCCATCCTTTTCTTCCTCCTACTGTGTGAATTCATTCCAGAGATGATCCTTCCTCAGAATTTTCAAGAACATCTTCAGCTTGAGTAGAAGAAGCATAATTAGACTTAGTAGGAACACCATCACATAAGGAATTCATTATATCAAGCATCTCTCTTGCTTTCTTAGCTTTAGCAACCTTTAGATCATCTTTCTTACTCAATTTATCTCCCAAATTATCAACAGATGCAATACTAGGCAATGCTTCAGGAAAAACAAGAAAAGGTTCGTGAGAAAAACCGATCGAGTTGAACTTCTCCTCAACAAGCGCTTGGAAGAAACAACAGGAGAACTTAATTTTGGTGCCACATCATCAAAAATATCTACAATCTCAACTGTCTTGGGTCTCTTTGCTTTAGGAACATGTTAGGATCATTTCTATGGGTGATATGGTGATTCGGGAGGTCTAGGAAGATGGAAGAAACCCATCTTCAAGTTAGAGAGAGAAACAAGAGAGAATGGAGAAACTATGTGTGTTTTATTTATGAAAGATGAAGGTTACACAAATGAGACTCACCCCTCCATGGAAGTATGGAGGGGTTTATATACCCAAACACATACAACTATGGGTAATTGACATAACAAACCCATGTGTTTAAGGTAACAAAGATAGAAATAGTAATCCCATCAATGTCGTTCCATTTACGAGTTAGGAGCGATTCCAACAATCTTCCCCCAATGGGACGACATAAGGGATTACTTACAACATTTACTACAAATATAGAAAACAAATAAAGAAAGGTCTTCATAAGCTCTTCAAGTGCTGAGGATGATGAAAGGTTACGCTCTTTGTCTTCTTCGGTACCTTGACTTGAGAACCGCTTTTCTTCACTTGTAGGCAAATGATGTAATATGCATAAATTGGATTAACTCCCCAATTCATGCCGCATGTCTTTAGCGACTTCTTCAGACACTCCTTTTGGCGAAGTTTCAATCGACTTCCCCCAAACCGACAACCGTCTTCAGCAGATTCAAACTTTGATGTAGTGAACATTTCCTCTAACTTTTGAAGTTTTCAAGACGCAATGGAATTTGTAGATGAGCAAATAAACCACACAAGGTAACTCGACTTGTTGCGGAAAATCCGTTCGGGGTAACATGCAAGAAATCAACAAGATCTTCTTACGTATGTAGATGCTTCACACCAAACAGACCACGAAAGACGAAATGAAACGACTTCCCCGAATGTTGCGGCTCATCGGAATAATAGTTACACCAGAATCGCAATTACTCGATAAAATGACCGTGTGAGGCATCACAATATCATATTTAGGTAACTTCACGACGTTAACTATGTGAAAGTGAGACGATAACACCAAAGTGAGACGTTTAGACCACAGATCGCCTCATTTCTTCCCCGATTGAAGAAATTCATGAAAGGAGAGGTTTTCGCAAAAATACAAAAACAACAAAGGAAGCAGACACCACCTATACTCTCTTCCCGATGTTTTCAATGAATCGAATCATACACTACGTATGTTGATGATGAAATTGGAGACATCAAACCATGTATGTTCAATTAATCGAACAAGTGTGAAGTACCATAAATATCTCGCGAGAATCAATTGTCGATAAAACTTTCTACTCGAGTATACTCTTCTCACTAACTCTTTACCTAACCCCATTATCATTCCGACGGCTTTTTGTAGTGACTATCGATGGAGAAACCCAATATGACGAACTTAAGACCAAGTAGTATAACCCGAACTTGTGACTTAAACTTGCACTATTGTCGACGAAGAACCCTTTTCTCAACTCCATCGAAAAAGGTAAACTTAAAGTTTCTCAAATTATCCACACCTTAGTGTGACACTTGAGCACAACAACGTAACTACTTAAAAGTGATAGTTATAAGTGAGCACAACAACGTAACTCCTTGCATCAGTTCAACTAGATAACTTAAGTCTTTGTCATTCATCAGCTTAAAACTCGAACAAGGATCTCAAGAATCATGCATCCACCAACCCCGATATCTTCAGATACTAAGTACACGCATTCGTGATATCCCACTTCATCCTCAAATAAATAATAATGAATTCGCGCCGTAGTCACATCTTGCGGTTAAATTCTCAAAACTAGCCTTCATTAACGGTTAAGATGAACTTTGATAATGGTTTTTCCCGATCTTGTCAAAAATTGTATCCTCGTGATAATTTTATCATACCAAAATGCCAACCTTTTGACCGAATATTATCCAAGTTTATATACAAAAGAAACTTAGATAATATGATACACGGCAACACTACCCGGATCCAAATAACAATAGCCCAACTAGATGATAAACATTGTAGTCCCTTTTTTCCCAAGATAAGCTTCGGTCCAAAGTGACAGCCCAAAAGGAGTTGGGTGAAAGCCCAATAGAGAGTGATAAATACCCGGTATAATGATCCGATCCACACCTTTTATTACACAACCGGTATATAAACTTGGACACACTCATGTGACTTAACCCTAACCCTACAATGTATCTACTTAAACATCCGCCTACCACTTTTCAAGTCTCTCTCTCACCAAAATAGATTTGATCAAAATCTGCTTTCATCTCATCAAAAGAAAGAAAACGAATATGAACAAATATAAATACATCCCCATCATAATCAAAACTCATCTCAATGAAAGTCATCAATCAAAACACATCATCTATCCAAATCCCCATCCAACCGAATAATAATCCCTTATAATTGAACCACAGTCAACAATTTCTTCTCAATCCGAATCAAGAAAGAGTGTTTAAAGCTTCAAGATCATTAAGTGGTCAAAGGTAGGTTTGTATGTGATTATTGTTTTTTGTAAATCATTCAACGAAATTAAGTAAGACAATAACATGATTGTTATTAGTCTTTCTTTTAATTTATTTCGGACAATAATTACAAAAAAATGATCGATGATGTACAATCTTCTTTCGTGGTTATGGTCTAGTGACTTTTGACAGGTTACGGTCACACACGAAGAAGAATAAAGACTGAGATCTTAATAGAATTTATGATACGAGTCTTTGATAGTTGTTGATTGATGATGAAAAACTCTTTGGTTTTTGAATTTGTTAAAAGTTTGAATACCAAGAGAGAAGATCTGAGATCATTTGAGTTTTATTATTTCGAGTCATGTGGGAGATGAAAGTGGTGATGAGATAAGATTAGAATAGTGATGTCGGAGTTGTTGCTTGTTTCAGTTTAACTCGTTTGGACCAATGATGGTTGAAAGAAACTGAGGTCGAATGAGTAGTTTGGTATTTTGGTTTTGAGTCAAGGTCAAAGGTCTAGGTCTTCTTCATCATTTCATTGCTCGCCTTACGCCAGAAGATAGTTTAAAATCTTATCGTAAACCAAGATTTTCTTATGCGTAGAATAGACATACGCGTAAGCGTAACTTTGGTTACGCGTAAACCCAGATTCTTAAGCGTAAGCCTAGGCTTATGCGTAGAAGCATACGCGTAACTTTTCATACGCGTAACTTCACAGCTACGCGTAACACCATTGTAGATTCCCCTTATGCGTAAGTTTAGGGTTTTGACCCTTTGACCACTTTTTCCGACAAGTTTTTTCGACCATGTTATCCGACCAGTCTTCATACTAACCCAGAAACAGCATAAAAACTGTCCTTTTTGACCACTTGGTCCATGAAAACTGAAGGTTGACCATTTGAAGTTACACGGATATATTGGTACAAAAAGCATAAAAGTGACTGTTTGGACAAAATATACCCAAGACAGATGATAACATTAAAGATCAGGACTTTTTTGTATTGACCAAATAACCAACAAGATACATAAACTTGTAAAAAAATCTGATAACAAAAAAAGTGTATTGAAAGGTTAAGACTTTGTTTAAAAAATAGATTTTAATACAAGGTTTTGACAAGAAAGCATCACCAAAATCAACCACAAATAAAAAAAACCGACCTTGCTCTTGATACCGATGTTAGGATCGTTTCTATGGGTGATATTGTGATTTGGGAGGTCTAGGAAGATGGAAGAAACCCATCTTCAAGTTAGAGAGAGAAACAAGAGAGAATGGAGAAACTATGTGTGTTTTATTTATGAAAGATGAAGGTTACACAAATGAGACTCACCCCTCCATGGAAGTATGGAGGGGTTTATATACCCAAACACATACAACTATGGGTAATTGACATAACAAACCCATGTGTTTAAGGTAACAAAGATAGAAATAGTAATCCCATCAATGTCGTTCCATTTACGAGTTAGGAGCGATTCCAACAGAACATCAGATGTATTAGCAATCCGTTCCAATGTAGAAGAAGAAGTAGAAACAGATGAAGAAAACTTCATAATCATATTATACTTTCTGATCAAAGCATCATCGAGATAAAGCTAAGATTTGCTTCATTGACATGCCAAGATGTATCTGATGAGAACTATGATTCTTCACAATCCTCCTCATATGAGCTCTCTTCTGAGCTACAGTCATTGGTTTTTCCCTTTTTGCTTTATTCCTTTGAGCAACAATAGCTCTCCTTTTTGCAGCTGCTTCTTGCTTCATTTGTTGTCCCCGAGCCATCATTAGATCCACAAAAGTATCACTACCAAAATCTGCACCTAATATACTTTGAGCAAGTGTAGGATTAGAAACTACTTGCTGAGTATAAACATCCCAATGTGCAACAGGCATCTGAGTACGCAATTCATCCAGTTCCCTTTGTCTCTCAGGAGGCAAAATTGAATTAGACTAAGCTGCTAGCTGTTTAGCCAATTCCACACTTTTCTTGTTCAGTGCACACTCATATAACATTCTTTCTTGTTCTTTCAACTCCTGGTCACTTACCAGATCTGAACCAAGTGCTTCATCAATCACTGCTTCCTTCCCTTTATCAGTAGTCTCCTCAGCAGAACAAACTTGAGAAATATCCATAGAAGGAACTTCAGATGAAACATCCATGTGAGCATCAGAAGAAACAGGTTGAGAAAGATCCTCAACAGGTGTAGAAAAGACTTCAGTATTAGAATCCAAATAAAAACTTCTTCCAGCAAGAAACACAACATTATCATCTGCTGAAGGTTGAAAACATGACGATTCTTGAACAAATGAGGTTGAACCAGGTTCAGCAACAACATCCTCCATTTGAACATCAGCAGATATCATATCAATAATCGTTTCCTTTGAAGTTTCAGTGGATTCCTTATTCAAATATAGTCTATTCCTTTTGCTAGTATATCGAATAGGTTCCTTTTTCTTTGAAGATGTAGCAACAATAGGAGAAGAAACATGAGGTGTTAAAGCTGCATCAGCCAAGATTCCTAGTGATGCAAGCTGAGGCTCGTCATGCTCCTCATCAGAAGAAACCAAAACTCTCCTTTGCCCTATTTCCAAGTTGTTCTTCCAAGCTCTTAACTTTATTACGCAACACCACAATCGATCACCAAGAGTAGACTTGGTCTCAGTAAGCTCCTTCTTGAGATCAGCCACCTCACCTACATACCTGTTCACTAGAGCATATAAAGACGTAAGTGTAATACAGTCCTCAGTTCCACCATCTGATTGCTCAGTGGTAATGGGAGCTTCATTGGGCCTTTCAGGAGAAATATGAACATGCTCAATATTAGGAACTCCTTCAAACTGGTTCCCAACAGGACTAGGTGTGGGAAGTCTATCAGTCTCATTCTCAACCTCATCAAGAGAATCTTGAGTAGGTGGTGGACTAGAACTAGGTCTAGGTGAAGGTATAAGTGGAGGAAGGTCAGGAGAAACATTAGATGCTTCAGCAATATTAGAAGGGCCCTCATCAATGGCAACTGAAGGATTACCATCGCAGAACATCGGTAGAAGGTAGATTTACATCATTATCCTCATCGCTGACCTCATTCCCCGAGGTAACATAGCCGCCAAGAAAGGATAATGTGTCCCTCAAACTTAGTTCTCATTGAAGCAAACAACTTAGAAGTTAAAGCTCCTATGGGATAAAAGGCTTGGGTTTGGGTAGTAACATCTAAGATCATCAGAAAACCTAGGGTACATCAAAACTTGGTCTTTTCCTAGTTATATTCTCAACCATATTATCGAAAATAAACTTAGAAAATTATAAGTTAAACCCCGAGATAGACATATAATACCACATCCCAAATGAGTAGAAAATTGATCCCATCCTCCCGATTTATTGCTTGCTAATCAAGCAATGTATGAACCAAAACCTCCACATAGGACAAAGTCGATTCTTTAACCACATGTCGGTCCTTGTACCTTGATATCCAATTGCTCTTAGCCCATCAAGTACCACAACAACATTAGAATGATAAACCCCATTCTCATCATCCAAACAAAGTTGACTTCTAATCTGCTCCTCTGTCACCACATGCTCTGTTCCGTCGATCACTGCAACAATATCTGTATCACTCCGTTTTGAAGCAGATGCCCAGAATTGAGTAACCAATGATTCATAAATCGCATTAGGAGAATGCGTTAAAGCATAATGAATCTTGGACCTCATTAAGAATTCTACCATTGGTCTATACAACCCATCACCCTTAGCCGTTCCAAGAAAAGCGACTTTATTATGATCATGCTTGAATTGAAGTGTCATGAGAAAAATCGTAAGTTAGGGTTAAGATTCACACAAGTAGAAGTGTTTTAAACTTGAGTAAAAAGGGAATCGTTGAATTTGAGACGAAGATATGCGAATAGCGAATAAGTAGTAGTTTCCCAATTTTGGTCAAATTATTGACCAATGCTGACGTGTACTGCTACTTTTACCCAATTTAACTTTCAACTTCGGTAGAAACACTAGCCATTCTCAATGAAGAATACCGATCGCCAGTAAATAGATCACGATTCAAGAAGCTTCAAGAATATCTTTTACCGTTTCAACTATACGCATTAAATCTCATTAAGTCTTGAAACTGTCTATAAAACAATCCCAATGCACACATAACTCTTCATCAAAAACCCCCAAATATCATCACAAACCCTAATTTCATCAATGCTCCAAAATTAATCACAATTAACCATGAGTAGTTCCACCCCAATCACTCTTTCATCAGATGACAATGCATCCTCCAAAAGCAGTCTTGAGAGATGGAAAAAGAACTATTTTTCAAGCAATCCAGGCGATGGTGAAGACAACTCATCCATAAGTTCTTATGTATCACCTTATGAAGACTTAGATGAGGAAGCAACTTCAAAGAGAGTGAATGAGCCTCCCTGTTGTTGTGAATGTGCCTTCCCTTGCCGCTGATGATTCGATGACTCTGTAAGGAGAGAACATCTTACTCCCAACCTCCAAATCGGCCTCAACGAAGGCCACGAGTCAGAATCCACCACCCCTAAAGATAGAGAGGTGGTTCTCGGTCTTCTGCACTGTGTTTTGGTGCATCAACACACATCGTATAGAGGAAATGCTTAAAGATGGTGGATTGATTGCATTTTGGTTGAAATCAATAGATGAACCACAAAGGACATATTATTTTTCTCCATCATCATGCGTAGTCATCGTCGTCATCACCATTTTCATCAATCCATCCATTCCATTTTGATCCTTAGCATCCTTATCATAGTAGTTATGCATCTCCAGCCATCGAGATAGAATGAATGGGTGGTCATGCAAAACTTCACAAATGCATATCCAGCATCTAGTGTGAAAGATGTGAGCGATCATGCATATCCAACATTATGTTAGATGTTGGAATAGATGATATGTACTAGATTAGTATTAGTAGATCATGTAGTTGCATTTGATGTTGATTGTACTCTGTAAGCTATAAGCTGTAAATTGTTTCTCTTGAATGAATGAACAATTTGCTTCAAGCTTCTCTTGAATGAACATTATAACTTCAAGACATTGTCTTGATGAAACAAATAGCTCACTTCAAAGACTTTGAATTTAGCGAAACAAGCTTTAGAGCTTTCTTGACCATTTTCCAAATAATATCCATGGTAAATTCCAACTTGAATAACCAATCGCAAAAGCAGAACAAACACGAGAAACACACAAACTAACAAAGAAAACAAACTAAGATAACATTAATGGTTAGTGTTAGTGAAAAGCAAACAAACCACAAGTATACATAAAACATGCAAAGTGTACACAAATCCTCCCCGAGGCATATGTCGCCCCGAGGTTTATGCCTCCCCTTAAACTTTGCGCTAGGGTTAAGCATACCGATATGGACCACAAGGTGTTGAAACCTTGGTCCATCAAAAGCCTTTGTTAACAAATCGCTACATTATTATCGCTTGAATTTTAACCACTTTTATCAAATGTTTATCATATGCATCTCTTATAAAGTGGTGCCCGATTTCAATATGTTTTGTTCTCTTGTGAAAAACTAGATTTTTAACAATACATATGGTACTTTGATTATCAATAAAATTGTTGTGTTCATGAAATTGTACCCATAATCCAACAATTGATTTTGAATCCAAAGAACCGTCACGAGAATTAGCGTGAAGAACGTACTCGCTTGATGAGATGAGGTAGCCACTATAGTATGTTTCTTGCATTGCCAAGAAATCAATCTCTTTCAAGGAATTGGCAACCTCCAGGTGGTGGACCTCCTATCCGATTTGCACCAAAGATAGTCACTATCACTATAAGCTTCCAACTTAAAAGGAGACTCTTTTGGGTACCAAAGGCCTAGATGAGGTTGGCCTTTGAGGTACTTAAAGATCTTCTTAACATCATTGAGATGGGAAGTAAGTGGAGTAACTTGATGTCGCGAACAAACACTCATAGCAAAAGTAATATCAGGCCTTGAAGCTGTTAAATACATCAAAGAACCAATCATAGGCATGTATAAATGAACATTCACAGGTGGATCTGCTTCATGATTGGTCTTTGTCTTAGGAGCTTTATAAGGTGTAGTGGCAGTCCGTACACTTTCCATACCAAACTTTTTCAAGATTTCCCTCACATATTTGTCCTGACTGATAAAGATACCATCGGGTTTCACGAACTTGAGACCTAAAAGAAAGTCAACTCCCCATAGCACTCATCCGAAACTCTCCCTTCATAAGCTCCTCAAACTCCCTGCACCAAGCTTCTTTTGTGGATCCAAAAATAATGTCATCCACATACACTTGCACAAGAATAATGTCTGTGGAATTCTTCTTAAGGAAAAGTGTCTTATCAATTGCACCTCGCTTATAGCCATGCTTCAGAGAAAATGATGAGAGCCTAGCATACCAAGCTCGGGTGCTGATGAAGTCCATAGAGAGCTTTGACTACTTTGTAAACATGATTAGGATGATCTGGGTCTTCAAATCCTTTAGGTTGAGTGACATAAACCTCCTCTTCTATTTCTCCATACAGAAAGCACCTTTAACATCCATCCGATAGACCATAAAACCCATGTAGGATGCATAAGCCAAAAATATCCGAATGGCTTCAACTCTAGCAATGTATGCAAACACCTCATCATAGTCAATTCCTCCTCTTGGCGATAACCCCGAGCAACTAATCTAGCTTTGTTTTTATCACAACACCTCTTGCATCTCTTATTCTTCAAAATCCATTTGGTCCCAATTGCATACTTGCCATCGTGTAGTGGTACCAAGATCCAAACCTGCCGATTTTGAAATTGTTGCATTTCATCTCGCATTGCTTCAAGCCAACTGGAATCTTCAAGGGCTTGAGTAACACCGTTGGTTCCACTTGAGAGAAATGCAGCAAGCAGACAATGTTCATAGTCTGTATGATTGTCTCTTTGTTGATTGGAGACATAAGAGATAAATGCCACTTAACCATATTTAGAACTTGTCACAGTGACCCTAGTTCTAACAGGTGCATTAGGATCACCAATAATATTGGACTGTGGATGAGCATTGTTGATCCTCTTAGTAGCAGTAGTGTTGACATCAATGGAGGAATCAAGATTAGTCACTGTGGGTTCAAAGTCAGTATCATAGGAAGGTGAGGTGAAGATGCCAGTTTTTGGTTGATGATGACCAAGATCGGAAGGTCTTGGAAAACGTGATAAGGTTCTCCAAGGTCTGTTGACTCTAGTAGAAATAGGAGTAGAAACAAAGATGTCCGTCACAGATTTGGAGATGATAGAGAAACAGGATCACTTTCGTGAGAATGATTGTTTCCACCGATGGTTTCTCTTGCACTCTCCTCAAAGATTTCTCTCAGCCTCTAGGTTAGCTGCATACTCCTATTTCTTTAACCTAGCAAGGTCTTCAGCATATTGTGAATCATCATCACTCTTATCAGCACCATCTTTAGAAGAATTTCCTGCAAAATTGTTAGTGGAGAAAGAAGGCACAATAATAGGGTGTTCACCATCTTCAAGCTCACTGTCAGAATCAGCATCCAATGTACCTTCATTGTTAGTAGGAGACTCTTGAGAACCTTCATTTTGGTTAGCCATATGTCTATAATAACCCAAGTAATCGTTAATAATCAAGGTCAAGGACCACATGACCTCGCCCTGAACATTAGGCTTATCTTCAAGATATCTCGTGTTCAAAGTCTCCTCTATCTTCCTAGCGACAAGTTGTACACTCAGTAAGCTTTACTATGAGTGAATAGCCCACTATATAACCATCATCACCTTTCATCAAATTTACCAAGTGGATCACTAGTATTAAGAATTGTCACTGATGACCAAACGGTTTGAGGTAATGTATAGCAGGAACTTTCCCAAACAAAAGTTCATATGGTGTTTTGAGGTGAGGTCTAGTAATGGATACCCTGTTCAATACATCACAAGCTGTGCCAACAGCTTCAGTCCAAAACATAGTGGGTAACTTAAAGTCTGCTAGCATTGATCTTGTAGCCTCTATCAAGGTCCTATTTTTCCTTTCAGCCACCCCATTTTGTTGTGGGGTTCTTGGAGTGCTATAGTCCCTTTTAATACCTTTAGACCTGCAGAGTTCTATAAGTACAACATTCTTGAACTCTGTCCCATTATCACACCTTATTCCTTTAACCTTCTTGTTTAACTAATTTTCAACAAGGGTAATGAAGTCTTTCAGCACTTGAGATGTTTCATCTTTAGTCCTCAGAAAGAATACCCAACAAAATCTACTATAGCCATCAGTGATAACCAAACAAAAATACTTGTGATCTATGCTTCTTACTTGAGTTGGACCAAAAAGATCCATGTGAAGTACCAAGAGGTTCGTAAATGATGCTCACAGCAGAATGACTTTGAATGAGACTTTGTGTTGCTTTCCTTTGTTGCAGCAACACAATTATGATCATTAGTGAAAACTTTGGAAGGAAGACCTTCAACAAGACTCGGTTTAGAGAGTCGGTTTATGGTCTTGAAGTTCACATGAGCCATCCTCCTATGCCATTTGGTAGACTCATCCAGGATGCTTTGGCCACCAAACAAGTTAAGTCACCTTCCGGTTTAACATCGCTAAGTTGAATGTATAAAGATTGTGATTTGAGGAACTCTTAGCGAATTGAGGTTTCTTCTAGAGTATGAAGTCTTTAGACATCACAAGACATTCATCCTCCGAGAAGAGTACTTTGTTCTTGGTGTCACGATTTGTGAGACCGAGAACAAGTTGAAGTGTTGGAGTTCCTTGACAAAGTATACATTCTCAAAATCCAGTTGAGGTGTTTTGATGGTCCTTTTCCGTAATTCTCCATCACTTCCACCAAAGGTCACATTGCCTCCTCCTTCAATAGGTACAAAGTTATGCATCAAACTCATTTCCGCACATACTCCTTGAACAACCACTATCAACAATTCCAATATCCTTATGCTTAAGGGATGATCCTACAACAACAACAAAAGTTATACAAAATATTAGTACACTATGGAGGCTCAAGTCATTGTCGACTTGAACACCTTTGTGGATCATTTGATTTATGCCAAGCGGATGTAAAAGATCCACTATTGTTCTTGGTTTCCATTGAAATTTAGGTCCCTTTGATTCCAAGAACAACCTCACGAGGACTTGACAAAAGATCCCAATACCCTTTCCCAGTATTCATATTGTCAACATATCCAGGCCAAAAACCATTATTAAAATATGAACTTGTTGGTTGCACATATGGTTTAGCAAAAGATCTTCTCCAAGTAAAAGGAGAATCAGTATAAGATGCTTGTGGAACATAAGGTGGTATAGCATTAACATTGGTCCACATTGGTCTAGATGTCCTAGAATCACCACACCTACTCATTCTTTGCTCATGATAATCACAATCCTTAATTAAATGAAATTTACTTCCACACACAAAACATGTCTTCTGTTTAGAAGATTTATTCAAACCAAAAGATGTTCTATTACAAGCGTAAGTATTCAAACCAAAACCATGAAAAGAATTGTTTTTAATGTAATTATTATGCAAAGAATTAGAAAACAGGTCTTCGAGAGGAACTGCCTTGGAAGTTGATTCCTTGGCAAGAACTCGACATGCTTATGGGTAGTCTTGGGTGCGAGGGGTGAAGACTTGGGAATGTCGACTTGGGAAGGTCGACTTGTCATTTGAATCACACTGTGGACCCTTGCTTGGAGGACTTGTCATTGTTAACACAAGAGACAAAGTCATTAGAAGATGTTTCTGTGGTCCGCAAGTCTTTGACTTCTTGCCATAGAGATGGTGTGATCCATCAAAGTCGTAGAAATAGAGGTCAATTGGCATGTGCTCACCTCTAATAGGTCCACGACTGACATGTAGGTCACCTTCTTTGACAAAGTTAGCTAAGCTTCTTTGGTGTAGATTTACGCCCATCATTCCTAGCTTCTAGCCCTACATACTTTTGAAAACCTAAACCTATTGTAGAAGTCACAGATTGACTACCATATATGTGACCGGCTAGTTTGTTCCCATTCATTTGCCATTCATTATGCCTAGCTACCTCTTCATCTAGTTTCTTTTCAATTCTAGATTCTCGACTTACATCCGCTCTTAACTTCTCGGATCTTTTTAACTCATTATTAGAACATTCAAGATCACTCTAATATCCTAATTTTTCATCATAAGCTATTTGATTCTTCCGAAACCAAACCTTTGTCTTTCTAATGTTTTTAAAGCATGTTTATAAGCATCAACCTCAACATAGCATTCATTATATTTAGGTTTCAAAATATCATAAGCTTCTTTGAGTTCATTATAACGCTCACTACAACCAAACACACAGCTTTGTACCGAGAGATGCCCATTAATGCAACTGATCATGCCTATCTTCCAAGTACAAACTTGCAAACAATCCAAGATTGTCACCACCAAGACCATCATCATTCTCCGCTCATGTTGCGCCCAAATTCACGCTTTATCAAGAGTAACCAAAGTCGCCGAGGCCTTTCCAAGATCCCTTTGATTCTCGCGATAGGAAGAGTACTTCACCTCATCACCCGTCGTCCTTGCACTCTCCGGAGAAGTGACCCATTTGATGTCATGTAAAGCACTTGACCTTCTTTTGTCAAACCTAGTCGATCTCTTCCCGAAAGCCGAACTTCCTTCCACCTTTATTTCAAATTTCTTGATGTCCATAGAAAGCATGGCAACCTACCACTTTAACTTCATCTCTTCCATCTCTAGCGGATCCACCGATCGAAATCCTCATATGCAAGTTGTCACGAGGATCATAATCAAGAAAGAAGGATCCAAGCACATCTTCCATTACCCCACTATTTCTTTGTTGAGAACTAGATGAAGCAGCAGTATAAGATGAGGATGAGTAATACTCTGTTGGATTTGGAGCATGGATCATCTTTGGGGTAGATGCCCCAACAAAGGCTGTGTGACTAGTAGTGGATGATGACCGAAAAGGACTTCTTACATCATGTTCAAGAGCTTTAAGTTTGTTGTATAGCTCATCAAAAGTAAGCATATCCAAACCACCTTTAGCTTTTAAAGCAATGCTTACTTGTAGCCAGGATGAAGGTAATGACCTCAAGAACTTAGAATTACAATCATCATTATCTGGCTTTGCCTGTAGCTGACTTAACTGACTTAAGATCTTATGAAACTTGTCGTAGCCCTTGTGAATTCCTTCCTCTTAAGAGATTTGAAAGTCTTGAAACTGTTGTCGCAGCATGGACTTTCTCATTCTCCTAGACTCCTCATTCCTCGTAACTTAGCCTTGATCGCCAACCATATATCCCTAGCATCTCCCATATAATGAAAATCACTCAAGTGATCTTGAGGTATCGCTCAAGGAGTATAGTTCTCACCTTGTGCTCTCTTTGAACCGCCAGATCTCATCACAGATTTTGGAGGAGCAATGACAACAAGATCATTAGGATCTGGTTGTCCGCTTTAAGCTATTTCCTCTCGCACGATTGACCGTAGATTCCAATCAATGTTGGAAATCCAGCTTTGCATCCGCATGGCCCATAGGTCATACTCTTTCTTTTCAAGTATGGGAATTTAGCATTCTTTGTTGGATAGACTAAGTCGTTGTGGGAGGCACCGTTATTGTTGTTGGTAACTTCAACATCGCCAAAAACTCTAGACATGGTGAAGAATGTAGTGATTGTAAGGATAAAAACAAAGAACTGCTCTTAGTATCATAGAGACTCTACGAAGCTCGATACCACTTGTTGAAACTAGCGCACCTTGATAGATCTTGAGCTCGTGGATCGTTAGCTATGCCTACGTAATCACAAGCACAGTAAAAGACAATCTCTACAACTTGTATTAAGTAGCGGAATTATAAACACAAGTAACATAAATAACTAAGAACTCTGTGATCCTCTATGGATCTTTATATTGACTAAAACTTTGTTTTTCCAAATCAAGTACATAACTCATACTATTGTGTTCCTTTTATAGACAAGGAACCCTAAACAAAACCCTAAACCGTTTCCCAAGAAACGTGTAAACATAAAACTAAATAAGATATACACAATCACTTCCTAATAAAGCTCATGTATATCTAAACTAAATATACTAAACATGGAATAATAACTTCCGCAGAAACAAACTATTCTCTATAAAGCTTCAGCAGAATTATGTCTTCGGTAGAATCCATACACTTCAGCAGAATCCCTTCGTAGTAAGTTCAAGATAATCCATACTTCACATAATTCCAACACTCACACATCGATGGACAAAAGACCATCCTCGCTAATATTATTGGCAACCCGAATCAACCAAGTCGTTCACGAGACAACGCCTTCACACGAGATGGTGAACATTGCATTTATGTACTCACCGTCGGCCAACTGAGCCTAAAACATTAAAGACGCAATGACAAAAGAAAACCGGATCAAATCCATGCAAGAAGAACTCAACCAATTCAAACGCCTTGAAGTATGGGAACTGGTTGAAAGACCAACAGGGTCTACGCATTGGTCTCAAATGGATTTGGAAAACAAATTGGATGTCAAGGAACGAATCCAAACAAGTCACGCCTAGTTGCTAAGGGTTATCGTCGGGAAGAGAGAATAGACTTTGAAGAATCTTTTGCTCCGGTTGCTCGCCTTGAGGTGTTTCGATATTTCTCGTCGTCGCGCTCATATGAATATGACGGTCTTTCGATTGATGTCAAACCGCGTTTCTCAACGGACAACCGAAAGAAACGGTTTATGTCACCAACCGTAAGGATTCGTTGATCCCGAGTTCCCGAACCATGTCTACAAACCGAACAAAGCTCAGTATGGTCTCAAACAAGCTCCTCGGGCATGGTATGATAAGCTATCATCTTTCCTCATTGCTAATTATTTCACCAAAGGTTCGGTCGATCTACTCTTTTATACAATATCACGGGCACATATCTTAATTGTTCAAATTTACGTGGATGACATCATTTTGGGTCTACACATAAAAAGTACTCAATCACTTTTGCAAAACTAATGAAGAAAATTTTGAAATGTCCATGATGGGTGAACTTACGTTCTTTCTAGGACTGCAAGTTCATCAATCACCCCGTGGTATTTTCTTGAGTCACCCAAATATGCCCTTGAATTGTTAAACAAATTTGAATGAAAACACGTGACACTTATGCCACACCAATGACTCATACCAAGAAGCTAGACGCTGATTTACATGGGAAATTAGTAGACCCTACCAAATACCAAGTATTATTGGGTCTCATGTATCTAATGACTAGCAGACTTGATATTGTATTTGCGTTTATCTATGCTCCGTTATCGATCGCGACCAACGAAACCAACCTCTCTAAGGCTAAAAGAATCCTCCGACACATCAAGGGAACCATTAATTTGGGGATCCGTATCCGAAGGATTCGGTTTTGAACTAATCGCTTTTAGACGCCGACCACGCAGGATGCTTAGATTCACGGAAAAGTACTTCGTGAGCACTACAATTTCTTGGTGATAAACTCGTGTCCCGGCAATCGAAGAAGCGAGGATTGTACATCATTCGTCATCAATCGAAGGTAATATGTAGCCATGTCGGCATGTTGTGCTCAAGTCATTTGGATGAGAACACAACTCAAAGACTATGGTTACGTATTTGTGAGAATCCCGATGTATCGCGACAATCGGAGTGCCATTGCGATCTCGCAACTCGATTCAAAGACTGAAATCAAAGCACATCGATCTTTGCTATCATTTCATCAAGGATCACGTGGAGCAGGTACAGCTTGAATTATACTTCACGGGTGCAGAATACCAATTGGCGAGATCTACTCACCAAAGCCTTGCCTCCCGCTAAGTTTAATGAGTTGGTCCACCGGATTGGTATGCGGTGTTTGACTCAAGAGGAATTGGATGAACTCTTAAAACATGTCTTAAAACCACCAAACACCAAAATCTCTTGTAAATAATTTTCAAAACAAAATACAAAAAAGAAAATCATATAAAACAACAAAATATTCTTCTATCCATATTTCTTCAAACATGGCAAGTACATTTCTTCCATCAACACCCAAATCTTTCAAAATTAAGTATTTTTCGATCAAGTGTTGAGGGGAGAAAATAAATACTTAATCGCTTCAAAACATCCGTGTACTTGCATGTTATCATATCCTCGTTGTTTCTTTAAAATGGTGGCCACATTTTCGGTTCAATGACACTCCTCGGACTAAAATTTATAACCTTTCATTATTTCTTAAGTCGAGGGGAGTGTCGCCAAGTTTCTTTCTTAAAATCATCATTTGGTAACCAAAATGGAAGTTAAAAGGCTTTGGATGAAATGGAAAAGTGGAGGGACTAAAGCTCACAAAATCCAAAAGTTATTTTAATAAAACTTCCCACCTAACCTTTCATCCTCACATTTAATACACACAACTAACTCATCCCACGCCTAATAATCAAGCTTCAAACCGTGTTTTGATCATAATATTGTAAGTGTTTTCGTAATCTAAACGTTATTACAAGCAAGGGTTTTGATTTTTATGCAAACCAACGGCTAAAATGAAGATATGAATGATTATGTGTTCTACGCTTAGCGTATGAACACACAATCATTGGTGTGTTTGTGGTTAAAATAAGTGTGTCAAAACGTTTCAATAACATCAATGATACTATGTTTATCCTTAAAATCCACCTAGAAACACGAATTGATTGTTTTTCAAAATTAGGGGTCATGATTTATTTTGGGTATTTTCAAATGAGAACGTTTTTGGTAATAAATATTGTTGTAATAGGTTGTTGTCAAGATGAATTGATCATATCCAGGCCAAGATATCACCCCAGTAACACTAATTGTTCATTAATTGGAATTTAGGGTTTATATTCATACAGTTTGGGTACTTTTGATTCTTGACACATTTGATGTTAAAACTTGGCTAAGACAACTCAATAGGCATCTTAGACTTCCCAGAAAAAGTTTTTTGCAAATTCCATAGCTAGATTTCTTAAGCTTAATTCTTGAAACTAGGGTTTAAGTTCTACGCGTAAGGTTTTCTAAGCTTAAACTGTTTAACAAGTTTTCATGCCATGATCTGTTTTAGAATGAATGTTAATGGTAATATTGATGTTATGATGATGTTATTTCAGGCTTGCTACTCGTAGAAACTCGTAATCAAGGTTATTGAAAATCTCACGACAAGGATCACCCACGCGTAGAAAGTTATGCGAAGAGTAATCTTACGCGTAAGGTTCTACAAAGGAGTACGCGATCCCGTGAAGGATATGCGTAAACAAATGACCTCCACGCATAAGGTCTACTCACGAGTAAGCCTTATGCGAAGAGTTTATATTCGCCACGGCGTAAGATTTACGATAAGGTCCCCTTTCCCACGCTGTAACATTTCACGCTGTAAGTAGTGATCCCACGCATAAGCTTAAGCGCTCACGCCAGATATTTATCCTATTTATGCATAAGCTACCGTTTCTATGCATAAGCCTTGATCAAACCTTCATTATGAATTGTTACGGCAAACTTGTTAATAAATAAATCATAACGTCACGAAACCAATAATGTCACTAATAAGCTTAAACGTTTAATATGTTGTGCTAAATAAGTGATAACATAAACTTTAAAACTTAAAGTTAACTAACTCACGAAACTTATCACGACGCCATTGGACTATTGAACAAACAAGTGACTTTGGACTCAGAATAATCATTGACATTGTACATTCAATAATTAGACAATAAAACCTTCCGTTGACTAACATAATGTCTTTCGATATGTTGGTTCTTTTGGCTAATGTTATTTGAGATCACGACATGGTCGCTCAAATGAATTTGATGCACCGGATGTTCTCACAATGGCCGATATATTCCTAATGGCTATCCGAGGAAGATTGGAAAGAACAACCTTGGGTTGACTTTGAAACCCTCACTGCTCGTAATCTTCCTGTTTGATTGTCAGGATATTCTAAAGAATCATCCTTACCGTAATATGCTCTCACATTCGCTACAATACCGAGATCTACATTCACCGCTTTGGAATTCAATGCAAAGTGGTCAAAGGTCAGTGCGGTGACAAGGACGCCAATCACAAACAGTCACCATCACACATACGCACTTACGGGCTATTCTTCTCATCCCCGACATCGAGCCAATCGACTTCTATGCCACACTTTCAAGAGACAGCTTTACAATTCTTGATTGATATTGGCTATGATGAAGCTTCAGAACTATCTCTAAGCATTCTCATGTGGAACTTAAGAACATTCCTCAACCGTGGAGAACTCTCTACATCATCATCACCAACCGTCTCTGGTCATGATAGTGGCTATGAGCATCCCAAGCTCATGGAACTGTAAATATTTTGGTCATTAATCAACATGAAGCACATCGAATGGATGCTCGATATGGGATGACATGATGTCATTTCTCAAAATCTTGGCTCAAAATTCCTATGTCGATACACTAAACTGTTGATCCAGAGCACTTGGGCTTCATCCCGATATTCCCAAGAGGCTCAATGACCCCAACAATCACGACATGTTTTTCGAGCCTATTCTATCACCGTAATCAAGGAATCGACAACAAAGAAACGGTGTCAGTGTTACATGATCACCTTCGTCGATGAAATCAAAAGCTCTACACATATAAAAGGTATCCGAAGCGTTAAAGTAGGCAAAGTTGGTCATCTCGATGAGAAGTCTCTCGAACACCTACACGAGAACCGTAAGAGGGTGCGGGAAGTGTTTGAAGAACTAAAAGTCGAGGAAGTTCCCAATAGGAATCCTCCTCAAAAAGACTGCTCCTTCCAAGGAAGTTGGTCCTATTCCCATTCCAAAGCTTGAACCACAAAGAAAGCTAGTGGACTAAAGCTCAAGATACACAATCGATGAAGAGGTCTTCATCCGAATCAAGAACCAAGCACCTCCTTCAAGAGCAAAACCTCCCACCACCAGCCTATCCTAGGAAAAGGAAGACTCAAAGATTTGTGCCTTATGAAGAGGAAAGCTCAAGAAGAGCCACCGGAAACCGACACAGGAAGAAGTTAAAATTTGTTAGACTCCAACAAGTTATGGAGAAATTTGCCAAAGATCAAATGGGTGGCCCAGGAGGTCAGTGGTGAAGTTCAACCCACACCGGATCCGAGCAACAACAAAAGCAACAGAGGAATCTATTAAGTTTGACATTGAGGAACCCGACATCGAGAAGTCTTAGAAAGATAAAGTCGATGAAGAAGCTAAGTCCGAAATGACGAAGATGTTGATTATGAAAAGCTTCTTCTTGACAAATCCCGCACGATCTAAGGAGAAAACTTTGAACCATCAAAGGACCCGGAGTCTCCTCACATCTCATCTTCATCGGATTCATCTTCTCATTCCTCACCACCACCATCCAAAAGATCAACCAAATCAACATCCAAATCAAGAAGAAGCCAACACGATCTTGGATTTCTATACTCATAAAAGAATTGTGAATGTTGTCAAACAAGTCGAAAAGAAAGACATGCTCTACGTGAAGATGAATTTCACTGCCGATCGACATCTGATACCTTCATGACGAGAATGACGAGATGAAAGTTAAAAGGAGTATGTCTGTAAGCTCATGAAAGATGATCTTCAATGGAAAATGGATGAAATGATCAAAGGGTACACTCATCGGTACCTTCTTGACATTGTTCCTAAAGTTACAAAGGAGTTGTTTACCAAACAACTCTATCCGAACCTACTTCATCCGCCGCTGAATATGAAATCAACACCAATGCGTGGACATCAATCCGATTGATCCCATAATATTCTCGGATGTTGAGTTAGTTGACCGGTGGTAGCTCAAATGTCCAAACGATCCGCAACACTTGCCTCTCATGAAGGTAAATTGCTTGAAGCATTGTTGGAATATCAACTCAAATCAAGCATGCCGAGAAGAAGTCGAAGGTCAAACGTCCACTCGACGATGAAGATAAGGATCGGGATAAGAATGATGAGCATAAGCGCTCAAGAAGTCCGTGAATCATCTTCTATACAACCTCCACCCAAATGGACTCCAACACAACAAAGGTCTCCTCCTCGTTCTTCTCTGAAAACCTCGGGATTCTTACGAGTTACCACCCGAGACTCGTAAAACCGGTGATCACTTTGAGTATACGGTGGTGGACGATGAGGAATTCCATGAGCCCCAACAACAACCCACCTCTCCCGACAAAGTTAAGAAACCGTAATCCTCATCCGTGCCTAAGAAAAGAAGAAGAAGCGCCTGAAGTCGACGTCGATCATTGCTAGATGAAGATGATACGTAAGAATTTGAATGGTTTTCTACACTTGTTAATTCCACCCCTATCCAAATGAAGGTCAAGAACGGTAGACGGTAATACATTGGAGCATGCTAAGTTCTTGCAAGAAAATTTTCGTGTGAAGAAGATGACGAAAACCGAGTTGAAGCGAATTAAGAATGAAGCATTTCAACTTCTCAAAGACAAATCGAGAAAGTGCTATTGAAGTTGAGTATCACCTTGACAATATAGCACGAGCCATGTCTAACAATATGGATTGGCTCAACCCGAAAGCAAACATCGACTTCACCAAATGGGACAATCCTCCATATTACACCGATCGTCTAAACCTCTACCGACAATTGCCAACCAGATCGCCCTAAGATTTCATTTCGCTATTTCTTCAACAGAGACTTGGAATTTCTTCTACACGCGGTGATGATTCAAGGAAATATGCTACATCTCGAGACACTTCCGCTCCCTGACCATATACTCAAACCGCATAGCCATCGAGGAAAAGGCTACCCACATGTTTTCTAACAATGTGGAATTGTATGACCGTGATGCAATGTATGGGATTCACCATTGGTAGGGCAGGACGAATCTACTACGTGTCGCCAAGTTCAAGTCTCAAAATGAAGTGTTCAAGACTAAAGGAATCGTTGTTGTTAAACATGTTGATCTTTCGTCGAAATGGGACTACACTTTTCTCAAGAATATCGTGGTCAAAAGACAAGACGAAAGAGATTATGCATTCATGAAGCGGACTTTCGTAATTTGTCTCTCAACGACATTGAAGATCAGATCTTGCCAAAGTGCGTGGACGATGAGACAATTCTCGATCAAGTACAACGTGAATACATCAAGTCCTTGCTAATATTCATCAAGCATAGTCATACAGAACGTGTAGAAGATCTCCACTTGCGGTTGAATCATATCGCACCGTGTCAACTTCACTCCACCTCAACTAGATCTTCTCGACATCAACCGGCTTCCACAATACACACTCATCGAAGAAACCATTCGGCGTCGTTTATCGCAGTGAACTTCAATGAAATTGCTTGATGGCGTGTAGAGATCTTCACAAGTTTGGGATCACACTTTGAAGAAGGTTAGGACGGATTGGCTTATCGGTTGAAGGCTATATATGAAGGCATAGGGTCTCAAAAGTGATGGAAATCTCGTGACGTAGGGATGTCTGAGAGGATCATCGAATGATTGATGAAAGGTTGTATCAAAGGGATCGATTCGGAACATTGGAAAGCTTTGTTGGTGGTCGACCCAGATTAACATCACCGCTATCAACGCCCCTATTCGCACTCCGCAACATCACCGGACTTCGGTACCCCTTGAACCGCTTCTATTTCATAATATTTTGGATGTATGATTTATTATCACAATGGCTTGTGCACATATCGATGTACAACCCGTTCTTGTCAAGAAAGGACCCCGTGGTACGCTTGGTGCCACAATCCTTATAAAAGGAGCTAAAGCTTCTTACTTTTGAGTAAAACCTATCAAACCTTTCATTTTCAAGGTTTTGCTCAAACGAACACGCATTACTTCCCATAAGTTTTCAAAACCTCAACCGCTTATATCACTTGTTGAGGGGAGTATTTGAATTAAAACTTTGTTCACAAATTGTTCATAGTGGTCATCTTCTCGCAACACTTAAATGGTCATATTTATTCTCAACTTTTCAAAAATAACACTTTATATGCCATTTTTGAGGGGAGTAAATTATGTGATAAGAAATATGTTGTGTAAATGCAAATGAATCTTTGTGCTATAGACTTAACCAACGAATCGACGATACTTAATCGTTAGTAACTCGAAAAGACTTGTCGGGACGGGTAATAATTTCAAGCTAGTTCGCTAGTAATGTAAACGTGTCTCGCAAATGACTTGTCCGAATAGAATGTACCGCTCGAGAAACTCTTGGTAGACATGAACTCGACGGGTTTGACACCCTTCGAGGCTTGTCAACACCTTCAAGGTAGTTATTAGAGCTAGTTGTCACCTAAAAGTCGACAATGTAACTCCTTAACTATGCAACGAACCGTGTCTCGCGGGGATTGTCTATCTTGAGTTGATCAATTCATAAAGTGCGTGCTCTTTCCTCACTCGTGCGATTTCCGTAAAAACTCTTAAGCACATGTGGAGGAGGAGTATTTCTACAAAATATTTTCTTACAGTGGTACAAAATATTTTACAATCATAACCGTTGTAAGAGATTTTCTTGAAAATTGGTTTTATGGCAACATAGGTTAGTCATGGAGTTATAAGGTGACTAAGGTTAGGAATAACAGTCCTATGATCCGCCAGAGTCGGAGGATCTACCCAAGGACATCACAAATAGTTAGTACTTAGAAGTCCTTAGGTATGATTATAAAAAGGAGAAAATGAGAATCGGAGAAAGAAGGAGTTGAAGAATTAAAAGAAATGCAAAGAAAGGGTGAAAAGAAATAGCCTCCAAATTATTCAACTTAGGGCGGATAATCGGGTTCAATTCATATACTCTTGGTTGTCACTTAGTGACCTTGGTATTGAAGATGAAAAGTCGTCATGAACCCAATGACGATGCACTAAACCTTCTTAGCCACTCAAGTTTCTCTCAAAAGAAGCTTGTTTCATTCTCACACGGAACCCTACATAATCTATCGGCTTTCTTAGAGATTCTTTGGTATTGAAGAAGGAGACCCTCCCTAGTCTCCGCTCAGAAAACCAAAATGCACTATTGAGTCTAGAGCCACGAGATTCATCAAAAGATCTCTTAGGTACACTTGACATTTCATCACTTGATGTTCAACAATAAGAACATCATGGTACGTTATCGAGTCCTTCACGATCTTAGCAACTGGTCGAGAACATTTATGAGAGGTTCACATACGTGATCCTCGGTGATTGAATGGAAACTCCGCCGTGGTCAACATCAAACACCACGACAAGAGGTCACTTCGGTAACTCCCGTGGATTACGCCAGTGTGTCTCAAACGGTCTACGATCGTGAGGTGATGCTTGGTGTACCTCGGTGACTCATCCGAATCGTAGGTTTACTTTTGACATCGTGTTATCTCACTTGTGGGACTCCAGTTCAGAACGGCCTTTGTAAGAATTAGAGTTGTGTTTTCACACTATGTTGTTAACACTCAAGTTCAAACTTGTAAGTGCCGGAATCCGCTTATTACTAACTGCTTTCATGTTTACTTTATGGAAGTTACCGGCGGATCGATCGTGCGATTCTTCACATGCTCATGCCAACATCATCACTAATGGAAGTTCTATCTTAAAGCAACACAAAAGTCGAATGATTCTTCACAAATCAAAGGATCTACAAAGTTAAAGACTTAAAGAACTTCATCGTAATCAAATCCAATGTCAAAGAGCGTGTGAGCATGTTGAAGAATGACGTGGAGACACTGGAGCAACGAAGCGCACTGAGGCGCACTTGATGCACAAAAACATACTATCACTTCCATCACAAAGAACAATGATCAAAGAACAAAGTTAAAGATGACGTCAAAGCAAAACTGCTTAAAGAAAACAATTTCTACACCGGGAGATTGTTCAAATCAAGGCAATTCTTCTCACAAGAAAGAAGAATGTCGAAGACGCCAAAGCTACTATTACATCAAAGCCTTCACTGTTCATATTCATTCATCACCAACACTTGGGGAGATTTTGGAATCACCCTAGACCTAAATCAAGTGTTAGTAATTCATATGTAATAGTTAGCTTAATTATGGCCTTTATGTTTGTTATTAGCCTTAAGCTTATGTAGAAGGCCCATGAGCTTAGGCCCAAGCCCATAGGAGAAAGGATGGGAACTAGGAGTGTTGCCTAGCTTCCTCCTATATATACCATGTAATAACCCTCACTTGAGGGTTGGTTGTTCATTTTATTCACTCTCTTTCACTCTACGCCTAACCGTGCTACTCTTAACGTGTGTGTGTGTGTGTTTAACGTGTTCAACCATTCTCTTCTCCTCTCTATTTCTTGTATTGATGCTTGTGCTGTAAAACTAGTGACCTAACAACAAGCAACTCTTTGTGATGAAAATGCATAATCTAATATTTTTTTTAATGTTGTTATATTATGTTGTATCTTTTGTATCCTGTAAGGAATCGTGTTTATTTGAAAGGGATGATGATGACCCTGAACGTTTTGAATCAATTCCTCGGTGTTCAATGATATGATCTCTGAGAATAGTAACATTAACTCACGCACGTTTGGCTGGACAACATTAGACGATGAAGTAGATGTTGTAGAGGAAGATAATAAAGCTTCTTCTTCTAACTTGTGTCTCATCAGATTTTGGTAGTCAGTTTTGCATCTTGAAGATCAATATTTATTGTTAGCAAAATCCCCATGAAATTATGTGTTCTCAGTTTATGCTACTAAAAGTAGATATGTATAAACATGACAAAACCTTTAAGTTATATAGTGAGATCATTAGAAGGATACTACATTACTCTTTATGTTTTGCGTAGTATTTTAATGTTTAACAATAAGAATTGCGTCTTTAACATATATACAGGTTCTGAATAGGCAGGAGTGCAAGCTTCAAGAACCAGAGACGGGCTCACTATGATGAATTCCTTCAAGTAAGAGAACTTCAGCGAAAGTCAACTTTACATGAATCTGCCAATGATGATAATGGAGAGAATTTGAATGGGGAATGTGAAACACTATCTTCATTGGCTATTGGTGTTGAAGATATTGACATTAATAATGTTGGGAATGCAATTAGGGTGATTGGGATTGAGATTGGTACCTGCATATTACTTATATAATTGATGAGTGTGTAAATACTCATCATTTTTGGTCAAATCTGAACTGCAAAACATTTAAAAATGCTCAGAAATGCATCAAAATACTGAAAATATCTCAAAATTGCATTTATATGTTTGGATGCAAAATGTTTAAAATCGGATGAAAAATGAGCTAAGTTTGCATAATTGGCGGTTTAGTCCCCAAGTTTCAAAGTTGTCGAGGAAATAGTCCCTGAGCACTTATTTTAAAGAAAAGTCACCAAAGGTCCTTTTGAAATCATAAGTTGTCATAATTAGTCCTTTGGTGAAAAATTTCAAAAGTTTTGAGAAATTACAAGTTTAGTCCTTTGAGTTTCAAAAATGACCATTTTGTCCTTGGAATATTAGAGTTTGCAAGTTTGGCCCTTGATCTATTAGAGAATGACAAAACTAGCCCTTAGGTTACATTTCAGTGCATGATTGGTCCCTTAAAATCAGTTGTCACTTTTGGTCCTTTAAATGCTAAATGATACCAATCTCAGTCAAAACCATTGACCACTTAAATACCAGCCCAAAATACTGACCGGTCCAAACCCAAATCCATACCACGTCAAACCTCTTACCGATCAATTATTAACCAAACCACCTTTTTCCGCCCACCTCTTCCGCCCTGCTCCTGCGCGAACAGGACCTACCTCACCTCACTCATTCGACTCCCCAGCTTATCACTCCACCTCAAACAACCAAACAAGAAGCAATTAATGCTTCCTTCTCCCGTGCACTCAATCCACCCCAAGTTGTTAAATTTGTTTTCCCGCCAAAATTCTCATCAACGGCTAATATCAATTCCAAGCATCCAAAGGTCAGTATTTTTGGTGGGAAATGATCAGAGGAGAGAGAAAGAGCTTTTGTTGATAAAGAGAAGGAAGAGAAGGCAGAAGAGGGTAGTTAGTTTTTAGATTTTGAGCACCCTTTCCCTTATTCTTAATTTTCAGTAGCTAAAGTGTATTTTACCTTTCCAGTTTTAATGTTTTGAGTTTTTTTTGTAATTCCTTATTGAAGTTTAATGAAATTCTGTTTTTACTTTTAAATCATTATTTCAAGTTACTTGTTTTTTATTCCACATTAAGTCTTCTTATAAGCTTATCTTTAAGCATGTGCTACTGTTCATATTAACTCATGTAAGCTTATTGCAGCTTATTGAGAATTTATTTCTGTTTCAAACTCATTTCACCAACATAGTTCTAAGCGGTCAACTAAAGTCAATGGGCCGATTGGGTTAAGAATCGACCTAGATCGAGATATGATTATGGTATGAGCTAATTTGGACTTGTGTTATCTAGTTTTGGCAAACCCGCGTTAGTTTGGACCTTTGTAAGCTCTTTTACATTGTCCCCTTCTTATTCTTGAATCATACATGTTTTCTTGTGTGTCTGTTCCACTTGATTCTGTTAGTTTATATTGTTAGTATTGCATTAGTCAGCTTCAATTTTGATAGTAGATCATAGTTCAATTGATGTCTCAGATTAGAATTAAGTATAGGTTAGATTATATTGCACTTAGGATCTGTTAAGGATGCTTGGCATAAGCAGTTTTACCCAGCTAGAGGATTAGATATTAGTTAAGTCTTGATGCTATAGTCTAAGATAGGTTAGAATAAGTAATTTCTGTAACTCATTTGCACATTAAATCAGTAAAAGTCAAAATTGCATAGTAGCATCTCTTATGCTCATTTTTGTTTGAATCAATAGCTTAAAGACTGCATATAGGTTTAGAACTAACTAAGATAGCTTGCATTAGTCTTATTTCACCATTAAACATCACAATCAGTCAGTCACTTGGGATCAAAAATCATTTTAGTCAAAGTTTCAATTCTGTCAACAAAAGTCAAAGTGAAATTCCAGTTTTGTCCCAACTGTGTAGATTTTTCATGAACTCAGTTTCTAATCAAAAGAAGTGATACTTTGGGATATTCTAGTTCAGTGGTCTTTAGTTGAAATCGATTTTTAGATTTTAGTAATTTTCTTTAAGCTTTAAAATAGCCTTTCAATTAAGCTCATATGCCTGTTCACACTAAGTCATAGCGAGTGTGAAAGCAGAACTCTTCTTGACTCAGAAAGCTCATAATAGCTTCTCAGGGCTAAGACTTCAGTTCATTGGTTCCTTTGGTTGGTGGTCTTGAGAATCCAGTCTTTGGTTTCACTTGACTTATTTGGCAGACACTGTGTAGCTAAATTCTACTAAATGTGACTATCCTACTCTTTGAAATGCTGGCTACGCAGTTTAATGTGATTAAGGCACAAGAACCAAAAGGCTTGTCTAGCTAATGGTGAAGTGGAAACCAAAGACTGGATTCTCAGACCAACCAAAGGAACCAATGAACCAAGTCTTAGCCCCAGAGAAGCTATTATGAGCTTTCTAGAGCCAGAAGAAGTTTGTTTTCACACTCGGTTATGACCGTGTGAGCGAGCATATGAGCTTAATTGAAAGGTCGTTTAAAGCTTAAAGAAAATTACTAAAATCTAAAAATCGATTTCAACTAAAGACCGCTTGAACTAGAATATCCCAAAGTATCACTTCTTTTGATTAGGCGAGTTCATGAAAATCTACAGTTGGGACAAAACCGAATTTCACTTTGACTTTGTTGACGTAATTGAAACTTTGACTAAAATGATTTTGATCCCAAGTGATCGGCGATTGTGATGTTTAATGGTGAAATAAGACTAATGCAAGCTATCTTAGTTAGTTCTAAACCTATATGCGATCTTTAAGCTATTGATTCAAACAAAATGAGCATAAGACTACTATGCAATTTTGACTTTTCTTGATTTAATGTGCAAATGAGTTACGTAAATTACTTATTCTAACCTATCTTAGACTATAGCATCAAGACTTAACTAATATCTAATCCTCTAGCTGGTGGCTGACATGCTGCATCCTTAATGCATCCTAAGTGCAATATAATCTAACCTATACTTAATTTAACACGAGACATCAATTGAACTATGATCTACTATCAAATTGGTGACTAATGCAATACTAACAATATAAACCAATGTAATCAAGTGGAACAGACAGTGACAAAACGGTATGATTCAAGAATAAGAAGGACAATGTAAAGAGCTTACAAAGGTCGGGCCGTGGCTTGCCAAAACTAGATAACACAAGTCCAAATTAGCTCATACCATAATCATATCGATCTGGTCGATTCTTAACCCAATTAAATTTTCCATTGACTTTAGTTGGATCGCTTAGAACTATGTTGGTGATGAGTTGAAGCAATAAATTCTCAATAAGCTGCAATAAGCTTACATGAGTTAATATGAACAGTAGCACAAGCTTAAAGATAAGCTTATAAGAAGACTTAATGTGGAATAAAAAACAAGTAACTTGAAACAATGATTTAAAAGTAAAAATAGAATTTCATTAAACTTCAATAAGGAATTACAAAAAAAAACTCAAAACATTGGGCGGAAAGGTAAAATACACTTTAGCTACTGAAAATTAAGAATAAGGGAAAGGGTGCTCAAAATCTAAAACTAACTACCCTCCTCTCGCTTCTCTTCCTTCTCTTTATCAACAAAAGCTCTTTCTCTCCTCCCGATCATTTCCCACCAAAATCTCGACCTGGATGCTTGGAATTGATATTAGCCTGTTGATGAGAATTTTATGGAATAATGAATTTAACAACTTGGGGTGGATTGATGTATTTTAGAAGGAAGCATTAATTGCTTGTTTGGTTGTTTGTGGTGGAGTGATGGTGTGGGAGTCGAGCCTGGAGTGGTGGAGAGGGTCTGTCTGGCTGAGTAGGAGTCTGGAAAAGGTGGTGGGAAAAAGGTGGGTTTGTTAATAATTGACCGGTAAGAGGTTTGACGTGGGTATGGATTGGGTTTGGACCGGTGGGTATTTGGGCTTGGTATTTAAGTGGTCAATGGTTTTGGACTAAGTTGGTATCATTTAGCATTTAAAGGACCAAAAGTGACAATCGATTTTAAGGGACCAATCATGCTGATGAAAATGTAACCCAAGGGCTGGTTTTGTCATTCTCCAATAGATCAAGGGCCAAACTTGCAAATCTCTAATATTCCAAGGACAAAATCTGTCATTTTTGAAACTGAGGACTAAACTTGTAATTTCTCAAAACTTTTGAAATTTTTCACCAAAGGACTAATTATGACAACTTATGATTTCAAAAGGACCTTTGGTGACTTTTCTTTTAAAATAAGTGCTCAGGGCTATTTTCGACAACTTTTGAAACTGGGGACTAAAAGCGCCAATTATGCAAACTTAGCTCATTTTCATCGATTTTAAACATTTTGCATCCGAAACATATAAATGCAATTTTGAGATATTTCGTATTTTGATGCATTCGAGCATTTTTAAATGTTTTGCGAGTTCGATTTGACCAAAAATGATGAGTGTTCATCAATAATCGTAAGCGTGCATATTACTTATGTTGAAGATGTACGTAGGAGTATTCATGGTTATGATAAGTTTCATAGTATTTTCTGACCATCAAGAGGTGTAAGTTTCTCTTATGTGTATTCATTCATTTTTATTTTTCTTCTAAAAATAAAGCTTATACATGAACCAGATGGGAGGTATGTTTCAAATTACCAACACATTAGCTATATGGTGACTTTGTTATCAAGTAGCCATAAATGCTTTTGATAACTAATAACTAATTAGACGTACATATACCTTAATAACTATCCCAGGAGATGAAAAGACATACGACAGTTCTGACTCAGTTGGTATTATCGATATGGATACAAATTTTAAAGAGTCACTTTACACAGCTGATTTCCTAAATAGCATTTGAATTGCTGGGCTTCCACAACATTCTTTAAAATTAAAAATAGGTGCTCATGTTATGTGCATGAGAAACATAGACCAAAGCGCGGGATTATGCAACGGAACTAGGCTTCAAGTACTAAGGATGGGTGTCAATATAGTAGAAGCCAAGATTATATCAAAGGAAATGTAGGTAGAATTTAGCAATACCAAGGATGGTCTTAAGCCCTTCGATAATAAGATGCCGTTTAAATTTAATTGTAGACAATTCCAGTTGCATTGTGTTTTGCAATGACTATTAACAAAAGTCGAGGACAAACATTAACACAAGTAGGATTGTTTCTAGCGGCGATTTTTCTCACGGGCAACTATCGTATAGTATCAAGGGTGAAAAGAAAAGGGTTAAAGATTTATGTTGTGATGAAGAAGGGAAATACGCAAAATCAACAAAAGTGTTGTCTACAAAGAAGCTTTGTTTAGAATTTAAGTTAACTGTTATATCACTTTAATACATTTTCATTATCTACATCTTAATTAAAATGACTTAATGAAAAAATTAAACAAACAAGCCCTTAATGTCTCTAAAACTACAACAAATGTCATATACAAAGAAGCACTTCAAGGTCTATGATTAAAAATCAGAATTAAAGAATGGAACTAGCAAGATTCGAACATGGGATGGGCTCCAACCATTAATAGACATCTCAACCACTAGAGCAATCCAACTTTTTGTTATTCAATTTCCAAGTAAAGATTGTTAAAGGCATTAATTAAAAGCACAAAAATCCAATAAAAAACACCAGCACATTAAAAAGGTATAAGTTAAAGTGTCGTTCTTCTAAAGACCTATATATAGCTACACACAAACAGTGGTAACATATTCTATCAATTCAAGTTTCTTCATAGCAAGTGTCATAAAACACAAAGATAAAAGCCTCTACCCACCCCACTTATGAGTGTCACCAAAATTCAAATAGTGACACTTTCAATGAGTCACTAAGGACATTTTCTTTATCACGGGTTCACAAACATAACTAAAGTTTTTGGTGATCATTTGCATCACGGAATAGTAGCACCACACGGGATAATAAACGCCCTCAACATAATCTACGTGAGAAACGGGAATATGAGAATTCATATAATGAATGACCAAGGTCAACTAAACAACAACTCGCCCCAGAAACTACCCACAAATGCACCAACTACTATGACCCTCAAACTAACGACTCTCAAACTACTACGACCCTCGAAACTAATCTGGTATTATAATTGTAAATGATGAATTTGTGCCATATATGTCTCGCTTTTGTATACCAATTACGCTTAAAACATGTTAAATGATGTGGCGATCTTAAATGTTTCTGAGAAATACTTCTATACTTCACAACATTGAAAAGCTAACAAACAGTATATTAGGTGGCGTTTGGTTTACACTAGGGAGAATCACCGTGGGTATAAGTTTGAGATGACAGGGAAATGGTAATTTAATACTTAAAATACAGAGTAGCTAATTGTAATTTTGTAATGCGATAAGATCATAAGTTGCTATATATGCCAAACGGCCACTTATGTGATATTTAAATGTACTACGTAGTAATTAGAAAATTGAGCAAAAAGCACTAACATTTCGATGAGAGTAGTAGAGGAAAACTAAAAGGTATGATAGGGTGAACTTGTAAGCATAATTTGTGTAGTTTCATTCAAATACTCAAACAACTTGTTGCATATTGGTAACAAGGGTAATATATATTTGCTTCGTGTATATTAAGCTCATTATTATTCTTATTTGTTGTTCTTTACTTATATTCCAATAATTTTACGTGGCCTAAATATACCATGGAAATCACCATTGATGGTTATGAGCAGGATCCACAAGTTCAATTGGTTTTCCAATACGAAAATAGGCTAATACAACAAGCCCTAGGTTTATAGCTAATGTTTTTGGTAGTTTAAAGCTAATGTTTTGTGTGAGATTAATATCTAAATATGCGTTTGTTGTTGATTAATTGTTGAGGGTACTAAATAAACATTATATACGAGCGAGTTTGACAAACATTAGTATTGTGCTTAAAAAAAACTTTGTATAATAAACAATTTTTAACAACAATATTTAGCTTAACAAACAAAAAATTAAATGCATATCAAAAACTTCTACGATTACCACTTCTTTCGCTATAGTCAAATATGTCAACAATAATTATAAGTCATGCTACCGCCAAGGGTAGCTTGAAATCTAGGATATATATATATATATATATATATATATATATATATATATATATATATATATATATATATATATATATATATATATATATAGGGGCCATTCTTGTGGTGACCATGCTTAAAGTAAGGGACGATAGGAACCATTATAGACCATTTTTTTTTACGTGTAACTTTCCAACTTGGGTTTACCACCCTCAAATCAAGGGCCCTAACCATGCGTCAATGGGGCTATGTTTATGTAGCAAGGTCAGCGGCATGACGATGTATGGCTCTCGATTGTCGCGAGGAAATCGCACCGCCTCCACACAAGTTTTCCTTCTTTGAGTAACGTCCGGGATGAAAACCCCGACCCTCAGATTCGAACCACGTGAGCAAGTGCAGGGGGGTCAAATCTCATTCTGCAAATATCAGCGAGCGTGTGGATAGCAGTGAGGACTCCTGATGGGTCAGCCGGTCTACTACCGATTACCTCACTGCCGACTTAACAACTGAAACTTTGACCACTGGTAGCGTGCACTGTTGATAATTATAGACCATTAGATCAAGCTTATTGGATCAAAATTAATGTTAATTAAATGAGTGGCTTAATTGTAATAAAATGGAAAACTAGTGGCATTGTGTACCAATTTAATAATGACATATAGATCATCAATTTCTGCAATAAATGTGGACGTAATAATATGGACCCAAAGTTTCGGTTTGGGCACTTTTTGTGAGCGTATTTTACATCTATTTTGACATAATTTTCAGTTTAAAAATTCACATGGTTTATGACTTTTTTTTCTAATAGTGACACATTTTAATTTTCATATATTCTTAATGACACACTACTAAAATTTGCATTTATAATCACACACTTAAGTATTAATACATTTTTAGTGACACATTAAAATGTTAATACATTTTTAATGACACATTACCAAGTTTAATACATTTTTAATGATACATTACCAAACTTTAGTACCTTTGTAGTGACACATTATGTTTATCACACATATGAAATGACATTAAATTTTTTTATATGTTCGTAGTGACACATTAATTTTGTGACACATTTCTAGTGACACATTAAATTTTTTGACATATTAAATTTTTAACGCACTTAATTTTATGATACATTTTTGATGACACGTCAATTTTTTTTACACATTTTTCTAACACACTAAGTTTTATGATACATTTTTAATGACATGTCAATTTCTTTTACATGTTTTTTCTAACACACTAAGTTTTATGGTATAAGTTTTTGACGCATTCCTGATTCATTGACATTAAAAAAATAAATATTGACACACAACCCACAATAATGAATTAATATACTTATAAAATACCTAATACTAACACACAAGAATTCATAAATCATGAACAACAATACATACACAAACAAAAAACCAATGATATTGGCCTTCTTTGACCGACAATAAAGAAACGTTTATATCTAAAACACTGTCAAATCAAAAAGTGATGTGGGATCAATTATATCCTTGATATAAATCCATCTTTAATAGATAAATTTACAAAATTTGTAAAAAGAAATCACACAACAAAACTATTGGATCAATTTTTGATAGCATTACTCGAACGACAATTTTTGTTACAACTAATATTCATAAGAAAAACAACACTCGAGGCCAAATCTAGTAGATGAATAACATCACCAACGATCCGTTGATTTTTACAAATCTAACAGCGGTAGCATATTGCTATATAAAAATGTGAGATCGAATGTTTGTTCCCGTGTGATTGTTTGCTACGATTCACAGAAATATTAGTATAATTTTTAGAGGGTTTTTCGACGGAAAATATAACAGATTCGTGGAAAGAGAAAGAATGATATGAGGTGGTGGTGACAGCTTAGCGATTGTGGTGGCGGGCGTTTGTCTTGTAAATAGGGTCACGATAATCTTTTATGGCGGCGATGACTTTAAGGATAGATCTTGATTATTCACTGAGATGGAAGGGAAAAAGAAAGATGAGGAGGGCAGCTTTTTTTTGTTTTGTTTTTTATGATATGAGATGAAATGAGGGACTGTTGTTTTTAATGGAAAATAATGGGGAGAGAAATAAGGAAACACAAAGTTACAAGATTGCCTTCTTATTTAGTATATAATTTTCAATTTAGATAAAATCTGAAAATCCACTTGTCAATTCTAGATTGGTTCATTGTTTTTATCTTGGGTTGGTCGTATGCGTGAGCGAATATATATATATATATATATATATATATATATATATATATATATATATATATATATATATATATATATATATATATATATATATATATATATATATTATATATAACAGGAGGCATTTGGCGTTAATCAATGCCACATAATCATTTTCTCGCCACATAATCATTTTCATGTCCACCTAAGCAATTAATTGTTATATTTCCTTTTAAGCAATTAATTGTTAAATTTCGAATTTTATTATTTTTTGTAATTTTGAATTTTATTAAATATTTTGAAATTTGATTTTTGAAAATTGTTTATAAAAAGTGGCTTTGCAAGGATTGAACCTTGGTTATTTGGATAAATAACTTGTGTTTACCACTTAGGCAACAAGTTATTTTGATAATTATGTTGCATATTATAATCTATAAATGCCTATAATTTTATTGGAATACTTATTTCTTTACATCTTAAAACCCTACTCTCGGTTCATAATATATTTTCTCCAAACCCTAATTTATATTTTCCTCACCTTTTTTCTCAATTCTCTCATGTCGATTTGTTACGAAGTCATTAAACCTTACTTTATTGGTCACAATGCATCACTATCATCTGCAGGCTCATGCGGGATACACTATATGTGTGTTTGGATAATGGGTAAAGGTTACTTCATCCTTTTATGCCAGTATATTCTTGAGGAATTGTGGCAACGACTTGAGGATCATTTAGGCTTTTAGCAAGCAAGTTTACATATAGGTATGCCAAATGCTCCACACATGCGGTTTTAGAAACACATTTCGCGCCACGTAGGTATCGGTTGAGATAGATAATGCATCAATAAATACACCTCGGGTTGAGAGATATGAAGTCGAAGAGGTATCGGTTTGCATTTTCAGCAAAGTATCTACCTAATATTTGTTTGCAACTACTTTGATTCCACTTTAGCCACCTATTCAATTAACATAGGTGAACTGTCGTACTTTCAGATGCCAAAAGGTTGATCGGAAGAGAATTCAGTGACTCAAAAGTTCAGAAAACATGAAGTAATGGCCTTTTAAGGTTAAACAAGGTATGACCGACACACCGAAGATTGTGGTCACATACAAAGGTCAAAAGAAGTAATTTATCGATTGTGAAATTTCATCAATGGTTCTTGGCAAGATGAATGAAATTGTTTGGCGTATTGGTTGATGAGCGTAGGTATAATTTTGTTTTCTCATGTATGTTCATTGAGAATGCGATTGTTATTTCGTTCTTTGAGCTTTGTTATAATGTTAAAACGTTGTGTAATAATATAATCAAATTAGCTAAATAAGCGTGATGTGTTTTTTAATGATATATGATATTTTTTAATTAAGGGTGGAACACGCTTACTTAAGAAAATGCGAAGCTCAAGCAAAGGAACTAATGCGAAAAGAGAATAAGTAGAGATATTTAAAGACAAGGAAAGTGTGGCAATGAAAATGTAAGTCTATGTTGTATATTGACTTGCGTATGGTGTAGGTTGAAGGGCTAATGACGAACATTACTACGGTAGAAGAAGAAATTACAAGATGAAAATAAGCCACTGAATAGATAAGCTTGCATAATACCGGTATGATTGGTGTGACATTAAAGTGATCCTCTTTGCGTTGTTCTTATTATTGTTTATATATGGTAATTTTAGCTATTTCTTAAAGCAGCACCTGCTTATTTTACCTTAAAATAATAAAATAAACACAAGCCTTTTGATTGATCCAAACGTATTGCTTATCCGCTAAAAAAAATAAGCACTTAAGCGATTAAGGAGCAAAAATTAAGCAAATTCCTAACACCTTCTAATTGTAGGGTAATGACATGTAGTGATCATATAACTTACTTATTAACATAAACAATATTATCTTGGTTTTTAAAACATTGTATTAATTGATGTAATAACAAAAACGACGGGCATTTGGCCCCACGAAAAAGACGAAGGGAAAGCAGGTTGTTAGTTTTGCACTCATATTGTAATTGCGGTGTGGCAATTCAAATTTTCTTGGAGAACTGAATGTAACAAATAAGGTACGGTTCCCTATTGGCCTGACTCTTGGTGGTGGTGGTGATCGTGGTACGCAATGATGGTGGCGATTATAATAGAGGTGGGAGGGGCCAGATGATGGTGGCGGCTACAATAAGGGTGGCGATCTTGGTGGGGATATGGGGTGATAGAGGAGGTAGGGGTAGCTATGATGGTGGGAGTGGGGAGGAAGTAGAGGTAGTGGTTCTTATGGAAGCAACAAAGGAAGAGACGTGGTGGTTATGGTCGGTCTTTGCAACTACGTATGGGATCGATAATAGTTACCGCAACCACCTAGCTCTTATGGGACTAATCCATCTTATGGGACCGGTGTTGTTCCTCCTCACGCAGTCAGCAATGGTGGACCAACCTCATATCCACCATCCTATGGTCTTGGTGCTCTTGGTTATGTTGGTGATTCTTTGCTTGATAACCGTGGTGTTGCTCGTGGTGGCTCAACCGGTGGATATGGTGCTCTGCTCTCTGAGTCAAGGTGGTTATGGTAGTGCTCACCTTGCCCGAGTCAAGGTGGTTATGGTGGTGCTCCCTTGCCGAGTCAGGTGGTGCTGCTTTGAGGCACTGCGAAGGTAAAGCAATGTGATGAAAACACGGCTTATCCCGAGAGAGCTATTTGGAGGAATTGGACAAGTAAATCTGATTAGCCATAACTCTTCTATTATCGGTTAATAATCATCTTACAATGATCTATCTTTATCGATAAATGATGATTGCATCTATATGCTCTCTGAGGTTGCGAGGATCAAGCGGAAGAGAGGTACAAGGATCGGTGGCCCTACAACATTAACCAATACACGATGATTCGGGAAAAAAAGGAGATGGTGTTTTCATCTACGAGGATCCTTCGCAAAGACACATTCTCAACGGGCGGATTCTTCAACGGTATACCTTTTTTTAGTCTCTAGATTATGTTATTGCATATCTATCATTCTAAGGGTACACTAATTGTGTTTATCTTCATCAGATTATGAGCTGAGAGGTTATAAAATTAGTGTTGGAATGGCTGAGAAATCTGCTCCAAGGCCTCCTCCTACATACGGGCAAGGGTATGTGGATTAACTGATTATGTGCAATGATCTGTTATTTCATGAACTGTGTTTGTTCAGAACGCTTTCACATAGGTTCATTTGTTTTACGATATGCAGTTATAGTTAGTTGCATGTATATGAAACCAATATTGTGCTCTATTATACTCTTTGTTTTGATAAATATGTCTGAAATGAATCATGTATCATATTCCATTCTAAAACTTCAAGTATATTATTGACTTGTATGCAATATTGCTTTAAGTTGAGATGCATTTGTTACTGCTATTGATCATCAAATGGAATATTTTGGTGGATACATAGATCTATAGAATAAACAATGACACAACATTAAATGTGTTTCTGGGTATGTATCATTGTCCATTTGATTTTATTTTTTAAGAGGTCAAGGGAAGTAGTACTTTTTATATGATTAAAGTCCACATGTATGAGGTTATTTCGTGGCATGTTGTGGACTTTAATCTTTTATACGCTTAGCTAGAGGTTCATTGTCTTGATAAAATTTTCTGACCAAATGCTTTTTCTCTGGCGTTGGTGTTTTAGTTTCCAGTGAGACTTTTCATGGTGAATGCCGACTTTGTATCTGCTAAAAGCATGCTATATATCCATTGAAGCTCTCACTATATGCTGATTATTATGTATCATCACTATAAGTATGCTGTTGGATTGTAATATTGTGAATTTGTGACAACCATCTGTTGACCATTGTGACAGATAAATAAAATATGGCTCTAGACATAAGCGATCGTTGATATTTAAATTTTACCATTTTTCCCTGACCAAAATTTACACTTTTAATCCATCATTTTTATCTAAATATTTCTTTTGCCTTTAATCCTACCAATTTCACTCATTCAGACATCTTTCTTCCCAATAAAAGTTGCCACAACAGCAATTTGACCCGTTTAATGGGTTATAAATACCAAATTAGGCTATATGAACAGTGCAATTGCTAAAGTGAGTAAAAATTATAATTACCGAAACAGGTAAACCTTAAAAGAATGTAATTACTAAATTGGATCAATGACCAAAGTACATTAAAAAAAATCAGCTACTAAAGAAAACAACCGGAATTAGTTTCTTTCAATATGTGCTTTACCTCGAATGCTATCTTGTATTTCAGATGCGTGGTTTTCAAAGCTAAAGAAGTGGCAGACAAATATGTAGCAGCAGTTCATAGTGACGATCACATTAATTTGATCAAGAATATAAGTTACAAAAACACAATCCAACAAAGAAACAAGGTGAGTGAGAAATATGATTCTATATATTTCAATGAAGGTTCATCCGAATCGCCTATCTTCTTCTTGGCTCGTGGTTGAGGTGAGTAGCTAACATTTACATCTCTAACATTTTATCCCAACACATTATATTCACCATCGTATGTTTATAAGCGAAAAGTCATATGTTATCTTTGTTTAATAGGTCAGAGAAAGTTGCAAAGGGAACTTAATTACGCCTTTGCAATTGTTAGATCACTGGACACCATGCGTAAGAAAGTAAACCAATGGGACTCGCTTATTCAAAATGTTGCTATTGCAGCAAGCTTTCTACTTGACCAAAAAGTAAGAGCTTTACATGTGTTTTTTATAACCTTTAATGATTGTACCAATGCGTTTGTTGTGAAATCAACAAATGTAATGTATCATTAACTAAGACACTAAGTTTTCGGTCTGCAAAAAATTAAGACACTAAGTTAACATTTTTGCGTTCATATGAATTAGGTATCAACAAGATACTAATTGTTGATTGGGATGTTCATCACGGGAATGGTACTCAAAAGATGTTCTATAAGGATTCCCAGTCGTTGGTCTTCTCTGCTCACAGTAAAACAAATGATTTTAGTTTTAACACATGATTTTCTTTCATGCTTATTCTTGATATACATTGGAAACATGCAGACATGAGCATGGGCGCTTTATCACAGTGGTGAAGATGGTTCACACAAGATGGTGGGGCAGTGGCGGGTTTAGGGTATAATATAAATGTTCCTTGGGAGAATGGTCGGTCGGTGATGAGGATTATATTGCGGTTTGGGACCACATTTCCGAATGCCATAATGGGAGGTAAAGAAGAAGAACAAGTTCTTGGTCAAGATTCACTAAACTCATGTCGGTTGACCGTAATGTGATTTCCAAAGCACTCGAGATTAATTAATCGTTTGAGCAATGAAAAGAGGTATCACTTTACATGCACCTTTTCTACAAGTTACAAGTCATTTCCGTAAGTTCGTTAGCAATAAACTTTTATATGCTTATGATCGGAAAAGCGGTTAACTCATAAAGAAGAATTAGTGTTGAAACTCGAGATGCAATACCGATGATGTTGGGGTATTAGGCGCCTCCTCCTTAACCTCGTGAGGCTCGAACCAGGTGATGGTCTGTACATAGGAGCAAACAAGCCCCATGCATATCTGAATGGCAAGTGTATCGAGTGCATAGCAGCTTCAGACAATGTTGTGCGTGCTGGTCTTACTCCAAAGTACATGGATGTTAAGATCCTTTGTTCCATGCTCACATACAAACAGGTAAGTTAAAAAACCGGAGCATTATACTATATTCAAAATATTTCAATTATTAACGGGAGATTATGTTTTGATGTTACAATATCAGGGGTTACCTGAAATCTTGAAAGGGGTTTCTTTGAACCCATATGTGAGAAGATACACCCCGCCTTTTGAGGAATTCGAGGTTGACCGATGTATGCTTGACCAAGGAGCATCAATTGTGTTTCCTGCTCTTCCTGGCCCGTCTGTTTTTGTGGTTATTTCAGGTGAAGGATCAATGCACACATCATCATCTGAAGATATGGTGTCGGAAGGACCAACTTTATTTGCCCCTGCAGGCGCGGAGGTTCATGTGACTACAGAATCAGTTTTCACATGTTTGTCTTTGACATGTTATCAATATTTAACTGTCATTAACTCATGATGTTCATACATATTTGGCAAATTGCAGTTGTGGTGGTGTGGGCCACTAGGCAAGCCTACAAGGAAAGGAGAAGGTCAATGTGGCTCCTTTAAAAGCAATGTAAAAGGGTGAGCATTACCAACACTTTTAATCTAACACGAACAAAAAGTTAACGTCTATGCTTTTTATTGGTGCATCTAATATGGACCATGATATATATGGATATATATGGTTTATTTATTGTCTGATGGAAACAAAGGTCAATATAAATAGCAATTCTCAGTTTCATATGATGTCAGTTTAGAGAACCTGTTATATTAACTTTTTGTTAATATAAAGTTTCATATCATTAATATTGTTAAGAATTATATACACATATATTAAGGTCTTCCTACTTTATATCAAAACAACTATTATGTCACATTATAAAACATATCATTAAATGGAGAAAAATATTTTAATTATATTAACTTTTCATTAATATAAAGTTAACAACGGAGGCGTATCATTTTCTTTGCATTCATATGTTATCGGCTCTTGCACATGGTGAGGCTAATGAATTAGTTATATTAATTAAACACAGATAGTGCCAAAATTATAAGTTTTCGAGGCTAATGAATTAGTTTGAGATATTGATTTGGATTCCTTAAGGAGATTACTTTTATTTGAGGTAATTTAGATTAACTTGTCATGAATTATATATAAGTGAAAATGTGCTGATTAAGTCTATCTTCACTGATTTTAGTTTTTGAATCTTTTTTTTCACTTGATCTTATGAGTGTTTTGATTGTTATTTCAGGTTTCCCGTCAATGATATTCCATCATAATGAGATTAGATAAATTCTTGAAGCTAAGAGGTATTTGCCTTACCTTATTAGAAACAACTTAACCTATTTCATATGAAACTATTTAGTTTATTACTAAAGAAATAATCCCTCCATTACCACTTCATGTGTAAGTCTGGTAATTAAATTCCATTTTCTGATGAATCCATTACGTAAAACGTTAGACTTTTGAACAAGAAATGCATAGGAACATGTTTACGTTGACTGACTTGCTAACTGAAAACCGCGTTCGATACTTGCAAAATTAGGCATGCCAATAAAACAGTGTTTAAACCAGTCAAGTGTTTATTGTTTCAGATCAATACAATTATTGGGCGATAGTATTCATGTGTTCTTCTTTTTCATGTGTTCATCTTTTACCAATGACATTGACATGATATATTCTTACATTCTAATTACCTGATTTCTCTGTAAACTCCGAATTCGTGGAGTTCCTTCTTCTAGCCTTCTGTGTTCAAATGCAACTTCAGACCATTTAGAGCTGGTGTAATAAACACATTTCAGTGTGTGGCAGATGAAATCCCTCCATTACCACTTCATGTGTAAGTCTGGTAATTAAATTCCATTTTCTGATGTATCCATTACGTAAAACGTTAAACTTTTGAACAAGAAATGCATAGGAACATGTTTACGTTGACTGAATTGCTAACTGAAAACCGCGTTCGATACTTGCAAAATTAGGCATGCCAGTAAAACAGCGTTTAAACCAGTCAAGTGTTTATTGTTTCAAATCAATACAATTATTGGGCGATAGTATTCATGTGTTCTTCTTTTTCATGTGTTCATCTTTTACCAATGACATTGACATGATATATTCTTACATTCTAATTACCTGATTTCTCTGTAAACTCCAGAATTCGTGGAGTTCCTTCTTCTAGCCTTCTGTGTTCAAATGCAACTTCAGGCCATTTGGAGCTGGTGTAATAAACACATTTCAGTGTGTGACAGATGAAAGTAATGTGCAAGTATGCTCATGGTTTTTTGGATTTAGTGCATTCTTATATTTTAGAACTCGAGTACCCTATGTGTAACTTTTAGAAAAATAAGGTTGCCAAGACGGACCATATGCAAATATGGAAAACACGTATGAACATCTAAATATGTTGTGTTATTTTTTTTACCAGGGTGAAAAATCCCTTTTACCCAAAAAAAATATGTTGTGTTATTAACCATCCACGCAAACTATACAAATATTTATAATTCTTAACAAAAATAAAAATAAATAAAACCAACAACTAAAACCAAAGAAACAATTGTTTAATAATATTGTTTGTGGTTCCAAAAAATGTATTTTAGTTAACAAAAAAAACAAACAACTAATTAAAAGTCATGCTCGCCCATTGGGCGCTTAAAAAGTATATATATATATATATATATATATATATATATATATATATATATATATATATATATATATATATATATATATATATATATATATATATATATATATATATATATATATATATATATATATATCAATTTAATGCCGCATAATCATTTGTTGTCCAACTAAACAATATTTTTATTATTGTTGTTCAAGCGGTTCCTAACTCACTACATGCAATCGCATTTATCCACCTACAATTTTGTCTCTTGATGTTGTGGCATCAAAGGATACCTACAATTAGATAGTTAATGCGGTTCACTTATTTCAATATTGTTCTCACAATTATATCTTATATTTCTATCAGTGTGCATTTGTGGAACATGCAGGGGTGGGTGTATACCAGAAGCTAAAGATGCTACAAGAGGGTACTAAAGTCATCATGGTGGACTTAGGTAGTCAATATCAGGTCTGTCTATTAGGATTTATAACCAATTAATCATCGACACAAGTATTTGAGTTGCATAATATGTTAAAATTCAGTTTATTGTTGATTTTATATTATGTAGGAAGTTGATTATTTCGCTTAATGGGATGATGATCAAATTGATTTTGTTGAGCTCTTAGGGAGTTTAGATGAAAAGTTGTGTAGGCGAGGGTATGGCGATTCATAATGGCGAAACAATTGGGAAATGGTGGCGTTGATACAAATCTGAAATTGAAATGTTGTGTGGCGTCAATGGTGAAAGTCGTGTCAGCCCGATCAACCATGTACAAGCGTTGCTCTTGTTGGGACCCTTCTAACCCCGTTCACGATAAAGGTAAACAACATGATGATTATTTTACGGTTTAGGTTTAAAATTTGTGAACCATTCAAAATACCGGCATCACTTAACATTTGTTTCGATAATCGATTCAATACTTTGATTGCATTTTGTTCGCGACATACCATGATCTTGGGGCTGTGACCGACTTTATCGACATTGTGGGCGGGTTACGGTATAGTGAAAGGCTAAAAGGACATCGAGGCGGGGTAAAGCCTCGATGCCATTTGTGTTGTTAGGATGGGAAAATTTACATACAACTGAACCGGATCCATAGATTATATTAACAGACTTTTTCAAGACAAGCATTTCTTGGGAATATTAGGCGTATAACCAATGATTGGGATGATATCTTGCGGTGCAAACATTGATGAAACAATCAACAACTGGAGCAGTGCATGTGTGTGGAGATATCCATGATATCGTGTAAGATATCTATTCACATATAATATTTTTGGAGTTAGCGTGTCTGGAATAGGGTTAGAAGGCTCCCCAACAGATGAGGTACGTGAACATGGGATAATGCGTACAGTTATTGTAAAGCCCTAAAATTCGGTTGACATTTTTTTTTAATTTTGAACATGCGGGGGAAATTAAATAAGAAGTGTATGACATTTGGTAAACTATAGATTAAAGATAAGTTACATAATAAAAAGCGTAACCTAACCATTATAATAATTGACATCCATTTATTCGCATAGTTTCGCGTTTCTTTGATGTTTTTGGAACCACAAAATCCTTTCGTTTGTACCGATTAACGACGCATTTCTTACCGTTAATGTCGAAGGTAAATACGTTTCTTATTTTCATACCAGCGTTTCTCATAACATGTTTTCTTAATTCCCTTGATGGACCCAAAGTAATACATTCTCATATAGATAGTTAGCGACAAAACCCATTACTTTCATACACCGTTTTTTATTTCCTTCGTTGGACCAAAGATAATACATAAGAATAGCATGTAGCCCGAACACAGGTGTATTCCATTAAAGCGTATGCGTGTTTATATGCCAAACCCTAAGCTACCAATAACCCTCATCTTCCATAACCAAACCCAAAAACTTCAAAACAAAGTAGCGGCTCCATTTTCTTTCAAGAGATCAGAAGGCGGAGAGTATGACTAGGAACTCGGTCGAGGGTGATCGTTGGGGTTTATATCGGGTTTCGGCGTGTAATAATCTTGGGTCGTTGCATTATAGTCGTGGGTCTTGTTTTTCTTTTGGTCTCGTGACCTTCTTGCCAAGTATTCTCACACCTTTCTGCTTTTTCCATCTATTCGATAGTCATTCATTTGTATGATAAAATCAAACCTAGGCGTATAGGTTGTCTCGTTAAATATGGAATATGGATGCGTCGATTGTCTCGCTAACATTGTTATCGTGGGTTTAAATAAACATGCCTCGTGAATACTGTTTAAAAGCGAGGTGTGTTGGTGTCGAGATCATGCATGTTATCATCGTTTTGAGCGTATAAAAACAACCTATATGATCGTGTGTTTGTTGGTGATTGTGGAAATAAATTAGCTAACTTATGTATATACATCATCTCGCAGCGAGTTTAAATATACTATAACCTTGATTAAACCAATGAATTAAAAGGGACTTGCATGCGTGAAGAAGGGTACATTTGAGTGTGAGTTCATGTACTGAATATGGGTCTTGATATTTGCTTCTTCGTTTCGTCTTTCGGTCCGTTTGTTATCGTCATAAAGTTGGTTGAATTCTTCTAAGTTTCATGCATGTAGGAAAGAAGCATTGAGGCGTTTAAAATAAATCATGAAAAGGGAGTGTATGTTGCTTTGGTTTGCTTCTTAAGCGTGTGTATATATATGCATGTAAATAATAGTAAGTGTAGTGTGCGTTATGTAATTTTCTAAGGTGGTCCGCGTCCGTCAATTGTCATGACATTATTCGAATATCGTCTAAAAAGTACGTTATTATTTTATAACATCAAATAATAAAATAGGTTAAGTATGTAACCCGAATATTAAAAGACCGTTTCGACATTTGTGGAATTATAAATAATATGTATAATTATTAAATTTATGTAGATATCGTGAAGAGGGAGAGATTGTGATTTGGCTTTGTGTGCTTTGCTCTCGTGCACACACTTTGAAGTCTGAATATTCCGTCATTTGATAATGACATTTCTTTCTCTCATGACTCTTGTCCATTTGATATTGATTCATTATCCTCCTTACTTTGATTTTATATGATCCATTTGATATGATTCGATTTGCTATGCTCCTTTGATCTAATATTCGATTATTTATTCATTTGATATGTTATCCGTTTGAGATCCCTTATTGACATGATTCCATTATATGATCAGTTTGATATGATATGATTTGTTTATTTGGTTGCCCGAGCTAACTAGCCATGGAGGTACCATGGCCGTGTCATTGATGCACCAATGGCATGGCACTATCTGGAGCGGTGTGATTAGTCCCCGACATTCCCTTTTGATATGATTATGATATGTGTGCACTTGGCCATTATGATTACGTATGTACAGTCTCGAGCTGGCATATGTATATTTGATTTGTTTTGCAGGGAGCGCTTGGATACATCCTAGGTACTCAGTTCAGTTTTGGTGATGTGGTGCATGTGTGCAATACACCCCCACATTTGGTACATTTGGGCTAGCTATCCATGTACACTTTGATATGATTTGACGGATTGGATATGATATTGGTTATGATATATGATTTGTAGATTTGGCTATTGGGTATCTACTTTAGTATAGCGCTCGGGCAACATTACGATTCGGTTATTATCGATTATCTGCTATTACGATTTATCCGTTTATTATGCCATGTTTTATTCGATTGTTTGGTTGACTATTTGTTCATTCGATTATTAAGTATGTGATTCGTTTGACTACCATGTCCTCTCTTATATTGATTCACCAGTTACTTTGTTTATTCTTGGATTGCCATGCTTACTCTTGATTAGGATTTCCCTTTTGATGTGATATTTGTTACAACTTTGCGTATTTGATTCGGACTTCATAATTGTTTATATATATTTGTTTATATTTGTTCACTGAGCGTTAGCTCAGCCGCGTTTTCTTTTCCATGCGGCAGGTATTTAGGTGGGAGCGAGGGATTTGGGATTCGAGTAGGGTGGAAGACCACTAGTGAACCCCATTATTGGACACTTGGCTTTTTTTAACTATCTTTTATTCAGTATTTTGGGACCATGTTATTTCGGTTATTGGTTATGCTTTAGAACTTTTGAATGACTTATGTTTTGATGACTTTCATGATTTTAATAAAGACTTCCGCTTGCATTTGATTAGTATGTTCTGATTTGAATCTATAATATGGCATTCGGACCCTTGTCGGGTTGGGGTGTTACAATTATGGTATCAGAGCCTAGGTTTTGCGACCCCTAGGCTTTGGCTGACCTGTGAGATTGGGTAGACACTAGGTTTCTTTTGTTTTGCTCTGATCCCTTTTGTACTCGTTTCTCAAGCCTTTTTTTTGTTGGTTTTGTTTTCGTTTAGATGGTGAATACGCGTCACGGCACTCCTGATCCTGCTTTCGCTGAGGTTATAGCTCGACAAGTTAATAACTTCTTCCTCGGCTTCGTCTTGAGCTTTTGGAGCGACTTTGTGGTGGTTTTGCTAGTAGCGGTGGTGGAAGTCGAACTGTTGATATTCATGTTTGGCTCGGTATTCGTGAGCGAAGCGCGACCTTTCACTTCCTGCTGCTACTCTATTGGCGCTGGGGCTGGATCTCCCATATTGAGAAGATATTCAAGGTGCTTGGGGTGACAGATGAGTTTAAAGCTCGTCTTGCGAGTTACAAGTTTGAGGGTGATCGTTGGTGGTGGAAAGCTCATCGTCGGTGAAGGTGGAGAACCTATGTGGCGGCAATGACTTGGGCTCAATTTCATGAGGTGTTCTTACAGCATTACTTCCCTTTCTGTGAGCAGCAGAAATGTGAGCGGGATTATCGCTCAATCAAGATGTGGGACAGCGAGAATAGCTCTGACTATATGAAGAGGTTCTCTCGTCTAGTTGGTTATCTGGGTGCGGTAGCTGGGTCGTCACAAGAGCAGGCACGACAATTCAAGTGGGGACTTCCTGATAGTATTTTGGGGCAGATAGTTAATAATGAGTATGAAGACGTGTTGGAGGTAGCAAATGCGGCACGCAATATAGAGATCATGTGGGAGCGGTCCGATTGCAACAAACGAGGACCGAAATGGTGATCGGCCTTGGAGTTATCGGTGAAACCGGTGAGGTTACGGCGGTCTAGTGATTATCGGCGTCATGATGGCGGGGGAAGCTTGATGGAAGCACGGTGGCAGCAGTCGGTATAGCTGGCGCAATCGCGATCAGCAATACCATCGGGGACGTTAGGATTATCGTGGATGCAGTTCTAGATATGGTTCGGGTTCGGGTAATGGTTCTAGTTATGGTTCGGGGTCGATTATGGTTACGGCTCTTCTCGAAGAGGACTTGATTATCTTCTTCTCCCACCTGCGATGCGTGTGGGAAGTTACATCCGGGTGGCCTTGTTATAAGGCTATTGGTGCGTGTTACCTATGTAGGGGCGGTGATAAGGCCAATGAGTGTGGGAAGAATGGAGGTTACGGTTGAGGCACGAGGGGTAATGGTGACAAGAAGCCGACGACTTTTGGGCGTGTGTATACCATGACTAGAGATGATCGACAAGCGCTTGGTACTCTTACAGACCTTTTATCTATGTTTGGTCGAGGCGTGTTTGTTTTGTTTAATCTGGTGCTACTCATTGTGTGTCATTTTATTTCTTGCGTCGTATGGGTATTAAGTCTACACCACTTGATTATAGTTTGTGTTTGTCTACACTGCGAAGATCATGGTAGTTATTGATCGCGTGTCGTGATTGCCCTTACATTTGATGACACTATTGGATTACGCCAACTTATTTTCGATTTATATGGTGATTTTGATGTTATTTTGGGAATGGATTGGTTATTCGATCATCGTGCTACTATCGATTGCCCGCTGGGCGATGTGATTTTGGTAATTTGAACTCTCCGGATTTTGTGTATCATGGTTTGGTATATGGTAAATCTTTAAAGATTATCTCCGCTATGAAAGCGCGTACGCTTATATCTCACGGTTGTGAGGGTTTTCTAGCTTCTGTATCTAATACTTCAATGGATGGTCCTTCTATTGATAGCCATCCAGTCATTCGCGATTTTGCTGATGTATTTTCGAAGGTGCTTCCCGGAATTCCCCCCGAACGTGAGGTTGAATTTGGTATTGAACTTATTCCTGGTGCTGAACCTATCTCTATGGCACCTTATTGTATGGCTCCTATCGAACTCAAGGAATTGAAAGATCAACTTGGGAACTCTTAGATCTTGGTTTCATTAAATCAAAGTGTTTCCCTTAGAGGCTCTGTTCATTGTTAAGAAGAAGGATGACATGAGACTATGCATCGACTATCGTGAGCTTAATCGCATTCTTGTTTATATGAGATATCCTATTCCTCGTATTGACGACTTATTTGATCAGCTTCAAGGTGCTAAATTATTTTCAAAATCGATCTCGGATCGCTATCACTAATTCTGAGTCAAAAGCGGGATGTTCCTAAGGCCCTTTTCGGACTAAATGCAGCCCTACGAGTTTTGGTTATGCCCTTCGGTTTGTGAATGCTCCTGCGGTGTTTATGGATTTGATGAACCGCGTCATCATGAATTTACGGATAAATTTGTTATTGTTTTCATCGACGATATTACGGTCTATTCTAAGACTAAGGGCGAGCACGAGCGGCATCTTCGTGTGTGTTGAATATTCTCGTCGAGAAGAAATTGTTCACCAAGTTTTCGAAGTGCAAATTTTGGTTGGGTCAGGTGGCATTTCTAGGCCATGTTGTTTGCAAATGGCATCACGATGGATCACGGCAAGGTTGAGGCAATCACCAAATGGTGAGACCTACTCGATGACGAGGTTGGAGTTTTACGGGTTTAGTTGGCTACTATCGACGTTTTGTTGAGGGTTTCTCACATTTAGCTTTGCCTCTGACGCAGTTGATGCGAAAGAGTGAGAAGTTTTTTTGGAGTGATGAGCGTGAGAAAAGCTTTGAAGAGTTGAAATGGAGATTGGTTTTTTCTCCAGTTCTTGCTTTACCTTCAGGGACCGGCGGTTTTCAGATTTATAGTGACGCATCTAGGAAAGGTCTTGGTTGTGTTCTTATGCAACACGGAAAGGTTATTGCATATGCCTCGCGGTAGTTGAAGCCGTATAAGGTAAATTATCCTACTCATGATTTGGAGTTAGCTGCAGTGGCGTTTGCTTTGAAGATCTGGAGACACTATCTATATGGAGAGACTTGCGACATCTTCGGCGATCACAAGAGTCTTAAGTATATTTTCACGCAGAAGGAGTTGAATATGAGACAGAGACGTTGGTTGGAGCTTCTGAAGGATTATGATGCCAACATTCAGTACCATCCTGGTAAGGCGAATGTTGTTGCAGATGCATTAAGTAGGAGATCGGTTATGTAGTTGGGATAAAGATTGAAATGGAGATTATTCGAGATTTGGAGATGTTGGAGATTGAGTTTGTGTTAGTGGTACCCGATGGTTCTCGGGCGAGTTTGAAGATCGAGCCTAACCTTATTCTGAGATCAAAGAAACTCATAAGGATGATGGTGAGCTTTGGGCGGTTGTTCAAAATTTAGATGAGCGATCGATTTTCGTTATTGATAGCGATGGTGTTATCCGATTCGGTGATCGTTTGTGTGTTCGATGTTCCTTCTTCGTGAGGTGCCCTGACGTAAAGCTCACGATTCTCCTTTTCCATTCATCCGGGTTCGACAAAGATGTATAGGGATTTGAGCGACACTTTTGGTGGAGCGGTATGAAGAAGGATGTAGCCGAGTTTGTTAGAAAGTGTTTGGTATGTCGGAGGTTAAGATCGAGCACAAGCGTGCGAGTGGTCTACCGACCATTAGACATCCACTGTTTGGAAGTGGGATGAGATCTCCATGGACTTTGTGGCGGGTTTCTGCATACGCAAAGGAGGCGCGATGCTATTTGGGTAGTGGTCGATCGTTTGACCAGTCGACTCACTTTTACTATTGGAAGGATTATTGAGTTAGTCGTTTGCCGAGATATTTCAAATAGGGGCTCGTTCGACTTCATGGTACTCCATCTTGATTGTTTCGATAGGGATCCGCGTTTCACTTCTCGTTTCTGGAAGGGTTTGCAACACGCTAGGGGGACCAGACTCAAGTTTAGTACAACATTTCATCCATGAGACCGATGGGCATGAATGAGCGAACCATTCAGACTTTGGAAGATATGTTACGATCTTGTGCTCTCGGTGGACGGCAAGCGGGATGACTATTTGTTAGGTCGCTAGTTTTACAAACACAAGTAATATAGAAAGAGGTTAAGGCGATTGAACAAGTAAAACACACACGCAAAGATAATAAACACGGTTATGCGTGGGGTGTTATGAGAGAAAAACTTGAACAACCAACCTTCAAATGAAGGTTTACATAAGGTATTTATAGGAGGAAAGCTGAGGCAACACTCTGGTTTCCATCCTTTCCTTAATGGACTAAGGCCTAGGCTCATGGGCCTTCTACACAAGCCTAAGGCTAATTACAAACATAAAGGCCATAATAAAGCTAACTATTACATATTAATTACTAACACTTGATTATGGTTTAGGAGTGATTCCAACAATCTCCCCTCAAGTGTTGGTGATGAGCGGTGAAGGTGTTGATGTGATAGTAGCTCGGCGTCTTTTGACATTCTTCTTTCTTGTGAGAAGAATTGCCTTGATTCGAACAATCTCTCGGTGTAGAAATTGTCTTTCTTTGAATGGTTATGCTTTGGCGTCATCTTTAACTTTGTTCTTTGATTATTGTTCTTTGTGGTGAAAGTGATAGTATGTTGTTGTTTGCATCAAATCGCCTCAGTGCCTTCATTGCCATGATGTCTCACGTCATTCTTGACATGCTCACACGCTCTTTGGCGTTGGAATTTAGTCTTGATGAAGTTCTTTAAGTCTTTTAACTTTGTAGATTCTTTGATTTGACGAAGAATCATTAAATCGATTGTGTTGCTTTTGGATAGAACCGCCATTAGTGATGATGTTGGCGTGAGCATGAGAAGAATCAAGACGATCATCCCGCCGGAGCTTCCATAAGAAAACATTTCAAACGGTTAGTAATAAGCGGTTCCGGCGACTTACAAGTTTGAACTTGAGTGTTAATGTGATAGTGTGAAAACACAACTCTAATTCTTACAAAGGCCGTTCTGACTGAGTCCCACAGTGAGATAACGCGATGTACCAAGTACATCTCGATTCGGATGAGTCACGAGGTACACCAAGCATCACCTCACGACGTAGACCGTTTGAGACATACTAAGCGTAATCCACGGGGAGTTACGAAGTGACCGCTATCGAGTACGTTTGATGTTGACCAGGCAGGGAGTTTCCATTCAATCACCGAGGATCACGGTTGTAAACCTCTCATAAATGTTCTCGACATATTGCTAAGATACATGAAGGACTCGATATGAAACATCGATGATCTTATTTGTTGATCAACAAATGATGAAATGTCAAGTGTATCTAAGAGATCTTTGATGAATCTTGTGGCTCTAGACTCAATAGTGCGTTTTGGTTTTCCGAGCGGAGACTAGGGAGAGGGTCTCCTTCTTGATACCGCGATCTCTAAGAGAAAGCCAATAGTTTACGTAGGGTTCCGTAAGAATGAAACAAGCACATTGAGAGAAACTTGAGTGGCTAAGAAGGTTTAGTGCATGCGTCCTTTGGGTCCATGACGACTTTTAATCTTCAATACAGGCGTCACTAAGTGACAACCAAGAGTATATGAATTGAACCCGTGTATGCATTTCTAAGTTGAATAATTTGGAGGCTATTTCTTTTCACCCTTTTCTTTGCATTTCTTTTAATTCTTCAAATCCTTCTTTCTCCGATTCTCATTTTCTTCTTTTTATAATCGTACCTAAGGACTTCTAAGTACTAACTATTTGTGATGTCCTTGGGTAGATCCTCCGACTACGGCGGATCATAGAACGATTATTCCTAACCTTAGTCACCTTATAACTCCATGACTAACCTATGTTGCCATTAAAACCACTCTTTGTGAAGAATCTCTCAAAGGGTTTGTAAATGAAAACATGTTTGAACCAACGTGAGAGATAAGATTTTGCATAAATCTCCCCTCCACATGTGCTTAAGAGTTTTAATGGTTAATTGCCTGATGAGGAAAGAGCGCGCACTTTTGAATTGATCCACTCAAGATAGACAATCTCCCCGAGACACGGTTCGTTGCATAGTTAAAGAGTTACATTGGCGACTTTTAGGTGACAACTAGCTCTAATAACTACCTTGAAGGTGTAGAAAATCTCGAAAGGTTGTCATACCCGTCGAGTTCATGTCTACCACGAGTATCTCGAATGGTACTTTCTCTTGGACAAGTCCTTTCTGAGACACGTTTACATTACTAGCGAACTAGTTTGAAATTATTACCCGTCCAGGACAAGTCTTTTCGAGTTACTAACAGTTTAGTACCGTCGATTCGTTGGTTAAGTCTATTACACAAAGATTCATTTGCATTGCACAACATATTTCTTATCACATAAATTTCTCCCCTCAAAATGGCATATCAAATGTTATTTTGAAAAGTTGACAATAAATATGACCATTTCGAGTGTTGGGAAGATGACCACTATGAACAATTTGTGAACAAAGTTTTAACTCAAGTACTCCCCTCAACAAGTGATAAAAGCGGTTGAGGTTTTGAAATGATACGGGAAGTACTTGTCCTTTTGAGCAAAACCTTGAAAAATGAAAGGTTTGATAGGTTTTACTCAAAAGTAAGAAGCTTCGCTCCTTTTATAAGGATTGTGGCGAGGCGTACCACGGGTCCTTCCTTGACAATTACGGGTTGTATAATCGTAATGTGTGCACAAGCCATCACGCATATATAATTACACATCCATTTATAATGAAGGAAACAATTCAAGGGGTACCGTGAAGTGCGGTGATGTCGCCAGGGAGTGCGAGCAGGCGTTGATAGCGGTGATGTTGATCTGGGTGGACTACCAACAAAGCTTTCCAACGTTACAGGCGATCCGCCGAAACAACCTTTCATCAATCATCTTGATGATCCTCCTTACATCCTTCGATCCACGAGAATTCCATCGCTTAGAGACCCAATCTTGTGACGTATGTCCTTCAACCTATAGGCCAATCCGTCCTAACCATCTTCAAAGTGTGATCCCCAAACTTGTGAAGTTCACTACGCCATTAAGCAATTTCTTTGAAGTTCACTGCGGTAAATGGCCGAAAGGTTTCTTGATGAATGTATATTGTGAGAGCTAGTTGAGGTCGGAAGATCTAGGCGAGGTGGAGTGAAGTTGACACGGGTGCGATAAGATTCAACCGCCGGTTGAAGATCTTACTCGTTCATGATGACTATGCGTCGATGAAGATAAGCAATGACTTGATGAATTCACGTTGTACTTGGTTGAAAATTGTCTCATGCAACCTTGTACTTTGGCAAGGTACATGTCTTGATGTCATTGATAGACAAATTCTCAAAGTCGACCAGAGAATGCATAATTCCTTTCATCTTGTCGTTTGACCACGATATTCTTTAGGAAGGTGTAGTCCCACTTAGATGACGAACAACATGTTTGATGGCAGCGATATCCTTAATCTTGAACACCGCATGTTGAGACTTTGAACCCGATGTACCATAGTAGATTCTTGGTGTTAAGGCCAATGATGAATCTCATACATTGCATCTCTTGGTCGTATGCTTCCACTTTGTCGGAGAACAAGTGATTGGCACGTTCCTCGATGGCTATGCGATTCAGTATATATTCTCTGGGAATGGAAGTGTCAGCGATGTAGCGTATTTCCTTGAACCATCGCCACCGTGTAGAAGAAATTCGAGTCTTTGTTGAAGAAATATCCGAATGGGATCCTAGGTTCATCTGGTTGGCCAATTGTTGGTAGAGGTTTTGACCGATCGGTGTAGTATGGAGGGTTGTCCGTTTGGTGAATTCGATGTTTGCTTCGGGTTAAGCCAATCCATGTTGTTAGACATAGCTCGAGCAATGTTTTCAAGGTGATATTAGAGCCTCGATGGCACTTTCTCGAGCTATCTTTCCACAGCTTGAAAAGCTTCATTCTTGATTCGCCTCAACTCGGATTTCGTCATCTTCTTCACGGAACCTTTCTTGCAAAAGTTTTGTATGCTCCAATGTATTACCGTCTCACCAAATCCCGACCTTCTTGAGGTAGGGTGTTGTTAACAAGAGTAGAGAACCATTCAAATTCTTGGTTTTATCGTCATCTAGCCAAGATACGACGTCGGTTAGGCGTCTTCTTCTTCTTCTTTCGAAGGCCTAGATGATGATGCCGGTTTCTGAACTTGTTTGGGAGAGGTGGGTTGTTGTAGGGGCTCAAGGACCTCTTCATCGTCACCACCCGTGAACTCAAAGTGATCACCGGTTTTTACGAGTCGGGGTGGTAACTCGGAATCGATCTGAGGTTTATCGTGAAGAAGCGAGGAGGAGACCTTTGTTGAGTAGAGTCCGTTGGAGAGGAGGTAACATAGAAGATGATTTACGGACTTCTTCCGGCGCTTAGCTTTATCATGCTTATCCCGATCCTTGTCTTCATCGTCTCTAGGATGTTTAGACTTTTACGCTTGAATCTACATGCTTCTTTGAGTTGGTAGTCCAAAGAATGCTTGAAACGACTTTCCTTCCTCGAGTAAATGTCCGGATCGTGTAGACATTTGTGTGACAAGCTTGCCACCACTTCATTATCCGAGAAAACTACGGGATCGGATGGATTGATTGTGACGGTTAAAGGTGTGGATCTTATAGTTTGCTTAGCTATCTCGCATAAGATTCGGATATAGTTGTCAGTAAACATCTCCTTTGTGACTTTAGGAGCGATATCCGAAAGGTACTTGTTAGTGTAACCTTGGATCATTTTGTTCGAGTTCCTCTTGACGATGACTTTTCATGAACTCTGAGCGAATTCCCTTTCTTTCGCATCTTGTCATTCTCATCATTTAAGTCATTGTATTTGGTGTGACAAACCAATTCGGTTTCTGAAGCATGTCCTTCTTTCGACTTGTTGGGCGACTTTCACAATTCTTTCATGAGTCCGAGAAATCCAAGATCGAGGTGGTTTCTTCACGGTTTGGATGTTGATTTGGTTGATTTCTTTGATGGTGGTGGTGAGGGTGAGATGAAGAATCGATGAGGAGGAGACATGAGGAGACTCGGGGTCCTCGGGCGGTTCAAAGTTTCCTTACGTGAGCGTGTAGTACTTTCGAGCGACTTGTCATAATCAACATCTTTATCTTTCTCGATCTTATCCTTTTACGGTTCCTCAATGTTATGTTGATGAACACCTCCAAGCGTTTGTTGTTGCACAAGTGGTGGCACCGGATCCCTTATCGGTCGATTAACGCATCGGGATGCGGTGAGGGTGGGCGACACCACTTGATCCTCAGGGGCCACCCATTTGGTCTTTGCAAATTCTTGACTTTTTGAATGTGTCTAACTAATTTAAACTTCTTCCCGTAGGATTAATCCAAGAGCTCTTCTTCTTCTTGAGCTTTCATCATAGGGTACAAGTGCGAGTCTTCCCTTTTTCTTTATCGACTTGAGGACTTGGAGGTTTTGGTGCTTGAAGGATTGTCATCCTTGCGGTTTGCAGTAGGTAATCTCTTCATCGTGTCGGTTACCTTGAGCTTTCGTCAAAAGCTTTCTTTATGATTCGGTGTGGGAATAGGTTCACTTCCTTTACGGGGAACAATCCTTTTACGAGGAGGATTCCTTTTGGGAAGATTCCTATAACTTTTAGAACTTCTTGCACTTCGGCACTTCCTCTTACGGTTCTCGAGTAGGGTTCACGAAGGTTTTCATCAAGATGGCCGACTTTACCTTTTTCTGCTACTAGATACCTTTTGTACATTTCAAGCTTCTTGAGTTCTTTTGATAGAAGGTGATCAGGCAAAGACGGCACCTCTTCTTGGTTGTCGATTCCTTGATTACGATAGAAAGGATAGGTTCGGACAACAAGTCGTGATTGTCGGGGTCATTGAGCCTCGGGAATATCGGGATTGAGTCCAAGTGCTCTGGATCAAAAGCTTTGTGTATCGACATAGGGAATCTTTGAGCTAAGCTTCGTGAAATAGCATCATGTCCTCCCATATCGATGCTTGATTTCGATGTCCTTCTTATTGATCAAAGACCGGAAGATTTGCGGTTCCATGAGCTTTGGATGCTCATAACCTTTATCACGACCGAAATGAGACTTAGTAATGAGGATGTAGAGGTTCTCCACGGTTGAGGAATGTTCTTAAGCTCCACGTGAGAATGCTTAGTAACAATCCTGAAGCTTCATCATAGCCAATGTCAAGAAGAAATTGCGAACTGTCTCTTGATGGGTGTAGCAAAGAAGTCGGTTGGCTCGATTTCGGAATGAGAAGAACGACCGTAAGTCTGCATGAGTGATGGTGACTTGTTTGTGGTTAAGTGTCACATCACCGCACTTTGACTGTGATCCTCGCATAGAATTTGAAATTCTTTGAATGTAGATTTCGATGCGAGCAAGAGTGTGAGAGCATGTTCGGTAGGGATGATTCCTTAGAATATCCTGACAATGAGACAAGAAGATTACGAGCATGTAAGGGTTTCAAAGTCAACCCTAAGGTTATTCTTTCCAATCTTTCTCGGATAGCCATTTGGGAAGATATCGCAATAGTGAGAACCTCGGGTGCATCCACATTTATTTGGCGACCATGTTGTGATACGAAATAACATTAGCCAAAAGAACCAACATATCGAAAGACATAATGTTAGTCAACGAAGGTTTTATTGTCTAGTTATTGAATATACGGTGTCAATGATTATTCTGAGTCCTAAGTCACTTGTTTGTCCAATAATCTAATGACGTCATGAAATGTTTAGTGAGTTAGTTAACTTTAAGTTTTAAAGTTTATGTTATCACTTATTGTTCACAACATATCAAGCGATTAAGTTTATTAGTGACATTATTGGATTCGTGACGTTATGATTAGTTTATTTACAAGTTTGTACACGTAACAATTCATAATGAAGGTCAATCAAGGCTTAGGCGTAGGTTTGGCAAAGTTAAGCGTAAACATAAATGATATACAGCGTGAAAGCTTACGCATAGGATCTAACTTCTGGCGTAAGAGAAGTTACGGCGTGGGAAAGGGGCCTTATGCGTGGGGCTTACTGTGGCGTATAGAGACCTTACGCGTAAGGCTTACTCGTGAGTAGACCTTATCGCGTGGAGTCATTGCACGCATATCCTTCACGAGGATACGCGTAGTCCCATTGTAGAACCTTATGCGTAGTAGTTACGCGTGGGATTTCTCTTACGCATAAGCGCCACGCGTAAGGTAATCATAGCGTGAGATTCAAATGACCTTGATTACGAATTTTAAGCACAAACAAGCCCGAAATAAATTCATCAAATCATCAATATTAACACAAAAATTCATTTTAACAACAAATCATGACATGAATATTCGATAAGCAGTTATGAGTAGAAAGTCATACGCGTAGGTCAAAACCACAGGGTTATGAATTACGCGTATAATTTCTAGCCATGGGATTTGCACCAAACAATTATAGGTAGTTCTAAGATGTTGTGAGAGTCTATAAACCAAGTTATAACATCTAAATCGTAGAGAATCAAAGATGCCCAAACTTATGAACTTTAAACCCTAATTCCAAATTTTTAATCATTTAGAGTTTCTGGGTGGTTATAGAGCTTGGAAATCATCAATTCATCATCATATAAACATTACACAACAATCTTTTTGAACAAAACTCTTCACATTTGTAAACATCCAAATCGACTCATAAACCCTAATTCTCAAAAATCATCAATTCGTGTTTCTGGGTGGTTTTAGAGGGTAAAAATAGTATCATTGATGGCACGTTTTGACACATTCTTTTCAACCACAAACACACTCACATTGATTGTGTGTTCATACGCTTATGCATAGAACACATAATCACGTGTAACAAACGTTTTAGCTGAAGGATTTGCTTGAAATTCAAAACCTTAGCTTGTATTACTGTTAAGATCATGAAAACACTTACAAAATGATGATCTAAAGCATGGATTTCTTGAACGAATTTTAGGCGTAGGATGTTTAAGGTTAAGAGTAATAAATGTAAAGTAAATGTTAGGTAGGAGGTGTTTTTATTTAAAATAACTTTAAGATTTTGACATTTTTGGTCCCTCCACCTTTTCCTTTTTTCAAACAAAGCCATTTAACTTCCATTTTGGTTACCAAACAAAGATTTTAAGAAAGAAACTTGTGACACTCCCCTCGACTTAAGAAATAATGAAAGGTTATAAATTTTAGTCCGAGGAGTGTCATTTAACCGTAAAAGTTTACCACCATTTGATAAAAGAAACAACAGGGATAATATAACATGCAAGTACGAGATGTTTTGAAGCAGTTAAGAGATAATTTTCTCCCCTCAACACTTGATCGTAAAAATACTAAATTTTGAAAGATTATAGTGTTGAAGGAAGAAATATACTTGCCATGTTTAGAGAAAAAATAGATAGAAGAATATTTTTGTTGTTTTATCGGGTTTTATGTTTTTGTATTTTGTTTTTGAAAATTATTTACAAAAGATGTTTTGGTGTTTGTGATGTTTTTAAGACTGTTTTAAGAGGTCATCCAATTCCTCTTGAGTCAAACACCTCATACCAACCGGTGGACCAACTCATTAAACCTAGCGGGAGGCAAGGCTTTGGTGAGTAGATGCGCCAATTGGTATTCGGTACCCACAAAGTATAATTCAACGGTACCACGTTCTCGTGGTCTTTGATGAAATGATAGCGAAGATCGATGTGCTTTGATTTCGAGTCCGAATCGGGTTGCACGAGATCGCAATGGCACTCCGATTGTCGTAGTACATCGGGATTCATCAAACACGTAACCATAGTCTTTGAGTTGTGTTCTCATCCAGATGACTTGAGCACAACACGCAGACATGGCTACGATTCGCTTCGTTGATGACAATGATGTACAATCCTGCTTCTTTGATTGCCAAGACACCGTTTATCGCCAAGAAATTGTAGAGCTCTGAAGTACTTTTCCTTGAGTCTAAGCATCCTGCGTGGTCGTCGTCAAAATCGATTAGTTCAAAACCGAGAATCCTTCGGATACCGGATCCCCAAGTTAATGGTTCCCTTGATGTATCGGAGGATTCTTTTAGCCTCGAGAGGTGGGTTTCGGTTGGTCGCGATCGATAACGGGAGCATAGATAAGCGACAAAGACAATATCGGTCTGCTAATGTTAGATACATGAGAGACCCAATAATACTTGATTATTTGGTGGTCAACTAATTTCCCATGTAAATCGGTCTAGCTTCTTGGTATGAGTCATTGGTGTGGCATAAGTATCCGTGTTTCATTCCAAATTTGTTTAACAATTCAAGGCATATTTGGACTGACTCAAGAAAATACCACAGGGTGATTGATGAACTTGTAATCCTAGAAAGAATGTAAGGTCACCCATCATGGACATTTCAAAATTTTTCTTCATTAGTTTTGCAAAAGCGATTGAAAACTTTTTATGTGTAGACCCACAAAATGATGTCATCAACGTAAATTTGAACAATTAAGATTTGTGACCCGTGATATTGGATAAAAAGAGTTGGGTCAACCGAGCCTTTGGTGAAATTATTAGCAATGAGGAAAGATGATAGTTTATCGTACCATGCCCGAGGGGCTTGTTTGAGACCATAAAGAGCTTTGTTCAGTTTTTAGACATGGTTCGGGCAATCTAGATCAACGAATCCTTCGGGTTGGATGACATAAACTGTTTCTTTCAGTTGTCCGTTGATAAACGCAGTTGTGACATCCATTTGAAAGACCGTCATGTTCATATGAGCCGCGAACGCGAGAAATATCCGAACAGCCTCAAGACAAGCAAACGGAGCAAAAGATTCTTCAAAGTCGATTCCTTCTTCCTGACGATAACCCTTAGAAACTAGACGTGACTTGTTTTGGATGACGTTCCACCAAAGATCCAATTTGTTTTTCCAAATCCATTTGAGACCAATGACGTAGACCCACGTTGGTCTTTCAACAGCCCCATACTTCAAGACGTTTGAATTGGTTGAGTTCTTCTGCATGGATTCAATCCAATTGTCTTTTGTCATTGCGTCTTTAATGTTTTTAGGCTCAGTTAGCAGACGGTGAGTGCATAAATGCAATGTTCACCATCCGTGTGAAGACGTTGTCTCGTAACATTGGTTGATTCGGGTTGCCAATAATATTAGCCGGAGGATGGTCTTTTGTCCATCGATGTGTAGAGGTTGATGTTGGTATACATTGTGCGATTCGAGGATTCAAATGGTTTGTTGAAGATTCCGCGACATCCGTGCGGCAGATCTCATTAGCAAACGGGTTGAAGAACGCATTTGGATCAAAATCTGCAGTGGGGTACATCATTCGAATATCATCACCGGTTCATCATCGTTGGAAGCGGTGTGTTCAATCTGCTGTGTTGGAGTCAGCGGTGTAGGTGCATCTTCAAGATAGTTGTTGTAGCGGTATATCGTATAGGAATATTATCGGGTTGTGCGGTGAAAGCAATGGATACACACGAGCACGTTCATCAATATTGTCACCGAGCAGGAGCAAATAACCTTTCCATTTGTTGACGAGTTAGTTGGGGCTTTGTTCGGTGATGATGGGGTTGAGGATGTTTAAACGGTTGTGACCGGTTCTAAGTCGTTATACTCGAAGCCGATCAAGTAACCTTTAGAATTCTCACAATATCCAATAAAGACTCCAATGTCGGCTTTGGCTTTGAGCTTTCAAAATCATCATGATCATTATTCGGATAGCAAAGGGATCCAAATACATGAAAGTGTTTGAGATTCGGTTTATGGTTGTGGACAAGCTCGAAAGGTGTTTTGTTTTGGCGCTTTGTGATCATAGAACGGTTTTGAGTATAGCATGCGAGATATGGCTTCGCCCACAAGTAATCTGGAAGTTTAGCATTGATTAACATTGTTCTGCAACTTCCACTAACGCTCGGTTTCGCTTTCAACAACTCCGTTTTGTTACGGTGTACGTGCAATAGATGTTTGATGTGAATTCCCACTTTCTCATAGAATTCACGAAGGGTTTGGTTAACAAATTCGGTTCCTTTGTGCATTCTAATTAGCCCGACGATTGTTGCGGAGTGAACACATATTTTTGTGAGAAAGGTGATGATCATTTGTGGAGCTTGGTCTTTGCTTCAAGAAAGTAGACCCAAGTCCATCGTGAGTAGTCATCAACAATTACTAAGATGTAGCATTTGCCATTGATCGCTTGCACGCGCGCATCGGGCCACATAAGTCCATGTGAAGAAGATGAAGCACATCGAGAGTTGTGTTCCACCTTTGAAGAAAAGTGAGCACGAGTGCTTTTCCTTGTTCAAGTTGAACATAGGTGATCTTTTGAATACCGAAATCGTGGGAGACCTTCAACTAGTTTGTGTCGAGCAAGGTTGGTGATGGTTTGAAAGTTTAGATGTGAGACGCACGGTGCCATAGCGAGGATTTTGTTGATGTTGCCTTTGAAAGTAAGCGGATGGGAGATGTAGCAACCATGTCTTGCATAGAGATAGTGTAGAGACTAGAATTACGCGAGCGGACATAAGGTCATTTCCTTGTAGATCACGAATGAAACAAGTTTTCTCCGGGAAAGCAACCTCCAAATCTTCATCACAAAACCGACCTATCGAAAGCAGTTATGACCGAGGCCTTCCACATAGTAAACCTCACGATTTCGATGTTCCCATTGACATAATCTCCGTAGCCCATGATAGTCGCGAAGTGATCATTCCCAAACCGACGATGCCAATGAACTTTGCAATAAAGTTTCATAACAGCTTAAGGTTGCTCGTCATGTATCGGGAACATCCGCTATCAACAATCCGAGAATGATCTCAGACACCGCATTACACACATGATGGAATAGAAGTAGATGTGGAACCCGAAATGTTGAGGGTTCCAAGGCGTATATGAGACATGTACACATTAATGACTTTAGGCATCCATTTAAATCCTAGTGTGTTATATATCCATTTCGCCATCTATAACTACTCTTTGCCTTAGTCTTAGTGAATGCACTAAGCGGTACTACATTCTTAGGAGGTGAAACTAGAGCTACAAAGTGACAACAATGTTTGCCTTAGAATCTAAAAAGGCGGTCTACCAAGCACGAGACTTAGAATGATTAGTGGGCCTAGAGGTATTCGATTCTTAGGATTCCATAAACTAGAGATTATAGATTTAGCAACACATTTGTCATGACAATCGAATTCATACTTTTACGACAAATAACACAAGGTGCATCGATGAATATCAAAAGTGCTTAAAGGTTTAGCATTCGTGACATCACTATTTCTATTACATTTGCCGACGCAACATCTATAGTGGAAGCAACGTGAGTCTTATTCATAGTCCTAGGGTGTTCTTCACTTTAGCATTCCTTATTGATCTTTCTCAGGTCGCAACTTCCTATTCTTCGATTGAGTGCTCCTAGGTGTGAAGTGTGGACGTTTGGAAAAGACGCAACTATTCTGCTTCAAGAGAATGAAGCACGTTAGCAACTTGTGATTTGGCGGTAGAGATTCTAGGTTCTCGATTACTAAGTGTTCTTGGTGCTAATCTCTTAATTATGGTTGGCGGAAGTTGTTCATACTTTCCTAACATTTCTCTTAACTTAGAGATAGTGTGAATCAAATCTTGATTTTCGTAGCGAATATTACCAAAGAAAATTCATGACTTCTTTAGTGTGAGCAAGATAGTGATCAAGTTCGTTTGATGCTTCATGTCGAGTCTTATTGAGTAAATCAAATATGACACCATATTCTGTTTAACTGTTACAAGTTCTTGTTCATATTTAGAGATTTGACTTTTAAAGACACGCTTTGATCATCCAGTTGCTCAATTTGAGGATCGAAGATTTTGCACTCAACCGAGCGATTTTCTTTTGAAAACTAAGTTGATGAGTGTGAATATCTTTTTCACACCAATGAAGACGACGTTTGCATTGTAAAGTTCGTTAAGTAATTGTTTATTTTCGCCTTTTAAAGACTCGATCCGAAGCACATTATCAAGATTCTCACAGCTACCACGAGTCAACAGATCGGCAAAGATATAATCGATGCATGTGGCAAAGAATAGAATAACACAACATTATGGATATCAAGACAGATAACATCTTCCAAGAGTCGATCAACATCTTTTCTCAACGTTTCTTTTACGTTTAGTATTAGAAATAGATGTTTGGTTTTCTCGAAAACGACCTTCATTACTCCAAGTTCCTTATGAAAATCCTTTTCCCAAGCTAATGCACAACTTTTCAAATTTTTAACGTTAGGTAAAGATTTTCCTAAAATGTCTCTATGTTCTCGCCGAGGCGATTGAAAATGATCAATTTTGATTTCAACGATATTCTATTTCATGTTGTAAAATTTTGAGGTCACCATGAAAATGTCAAAATATCAAAGAATTTTTGATTTTCGTGTTTTGAGTTTACTTCACCGATGGAAGGTAAAGGACCATAAGTTTGTGCATAATCCGGTTGGGGATTAACATTAGAAGACTCATGTGTTTTGATGATAACCCTTGGTGTGTTAGTAGAATCCGTTGGTTTGACGAAAGTGACCGGTTTTGAATAATTAAAAGGTTTGTTGTAAACAATGCTTTTAATTTTGATCGAATCTCGCCTTCGCATCTAATTCCTCTTGACGATGATATTCAACAACACTCATAATAAAGATCATTAATTTTATATTCTCGCATCGGAAACTTCGTGATTTGGTTTGAATGTTTTAGTGAAAGCTTTGGTTTGTAATCAACTAGATTTGGTCCATATCCTTTCGGATTGGGTTTTAACGTAAACTTTTCAATAGTCACATCGATTCACCATGTTTATAAACAACAGTTTTAAACTCTTTGATTTTGTTTTGCAAGTCGATAATTTCTTCAAGAAGGTCATCTACCCGATTCGTTGAATGCTTTTTGTATGCGGAGAACTGTTTTGACAAGTTAACAACTCAAATTTTAGCTTTTTATTTTCCAAGGTGAGATCGTTAATTTGCTTTTTATGTTCATGTTTCAGCTTGTTCTATTTCGCATAACAAATCATTCTTCAAGCGGCTAGATCACGATTTGTCTCTAAATATTTTCCGCTTTGATGAGATTTAGCAAAGCGGCTTCAAAACCTTTTTCACGGTTTTCTTGAGTTTTGAAAAGTTGAGTTGCATTTGTAAGCATTCAAAATCCTTGGTTAACAATGCATTTTTTCTTTTAAGTCCTTATTTAATGCATAACATTCCTCCATTTTGATTTGATGGTCTTGAATTAAACGAGCAAAATCTGGATGAGGCAACAGATTCGACTTGTTCAACGTGAGTCACAACATGATCATTATTTAGATCCTCAAGTACAACCACGGAGTCAATTTGATTATCAAAGGAAACCATAAGGTCATCTTGATTGTAAATGTAACTACGTGGTTAACTTGAAAATCGCCGTAATGAGATGTAGATGACTATTTTGAATAAATCGATCCGTGCGGATTCGAGATATTGGCGGAGATATTAGTTCGATATGATGATGGTTTGTTCGGCACTGAGACAAGCCATCGGTGTCATACACCGGGCCTGTTTCACTCATGTGTAACTCATGCATATTAGCCATCAACATAATATTTGCATTGGCCTGCAAGTCCTCCATATCATCATCCGAGTCCGCATCCGCCATAAAGCTCGTTATTTGTTTGTGAGAGATCCACCACTTCATCCTTAAGAGCCAACAGAAGAGCTCTTTGAAATAAGCATTGCCCCTAGTCCTTGGCTTTGGGCATGCATTAGCCAGTGTCCTTCTCATTGCGCTTGTAGCATCGAAGACCATTCAACCCTTTCTCGAACATTTCTGCTCCACCACTTGAGCTCATTGGTATTCCTACCCATAGCATTAAACCCTCGACCACCTCCCATTTGACGCACCATAGCCACGATTCTCGAACTTCAACTCGTCCATTGTTCACAACAACTGATTTCGTGTATTGATGAGGAACGAATATGATTGTTGGATTTGTTTGTATAACGGCTAAAAGCATTAGCAATCATAACAAATCCTGTTGCAATGCTTCGAACGGATCGGATTCCTCATTAGTTTGACTATGAAGTGCTTGATCATTGTTGTTGTTGTAAGGAACCAATTGATTTTGTTGAGGTTGCCGTGATTGATCGTTTGGTGTTACCGAGGCGCTTGGTTGAGTTGCTTGTCGAGGAGGATAACTTTGTTGAGCATATAAGGCAAGTTGTTGATTTTCCGGATGTAGGTGGAGCAATTTGAGCACGGAGAATCCTTTCCCGATCAACTTCCTTTTCATGAGGCTTCAAGTAATCGTACAACAATCCATATGTAGAATGATGCATATTCTTCACCGGACGGAGAAAATGACATACTTCTCCCATTCGGGACCAAGACTACTCAGAACTTAGTATTCACCGCAATTCTTGGCATGATGATGTTGTGTTTATCCAAATCATTGATGATGTCCGAAAAACGATGATGATAGGACTCTAGTGTCTCCGTGTTCAATCATGAAGTGTTCATAAGCCAAGTAAATTTTGGATTCCAAATCCTCCGATTGAGTACCGATCCTTCCATAAGAAGACGAATATGATCCCACATTTTCTGCGGTCTTTGAGCATCAACACTACGAAGAATTGGGTTTGGTAATCCTAAGAGGATATATTCCATTGCAAGTTCATCTCGCTTCATAGTGGAGAAGTTCTTGAGGATTCAAGTCATAATAAGAGCAATGTTCGTTTGTTCATCTCTTGGTGGAATGGCATTTGGATCTCCTGTACAATGATAGTAGGCATCTCAAAGGGACCTTCCAAGATAACCTTCTTTAAGAACTTTCCATGTGGCTTCTTGATCACAAAACCTAAAGAACCTTATCACCCATTGATCGTAGTTTCTGGAGTGAGCATGGGAGGTCTATCAAGTGATCCAGCCTCATGAATTGATTGTTGGCTACTTAAAGCTTCACACATCTTTTTGAAACCAAGTGGGTTCCTTCATAGTGTTTCTTGATGGATGTTGATTGAAATCATTTGTGTAGGGTTGAACTTGAAGACTTGGCGGTGTTTGAACCATTTGTGGTGGGGGAATTGCACCAAGTTGTGGAGTATGTTGTTGATTAAATTGATGTTGATAAATTGCTTGTTGTTGATTCCATTGTTGATGTTGTGGACTTAGTTGTTGTTGTCGTTGAGGATAAGTGTAAGGAAATAGTTAGAGTATGGTGATGTTGAAAACTTGTGTTGGTAAAATGGATCTTTGTAGTCGAATGAACCTTTGATGAAGAAGTATCCTTAGCGAGAAATCACAATACCCAAGTAGCACTTATGCGTAAAACACCAAAGTTACGCGTAATAATAAGAAGTTACGTAGATTTAGCTTACGCGTAAGTATGGAAAAGACGCTAAAGTTATGCGTAGACAAAAGTTAGGCGAGAAAGTTAGGCGTGGGATTATCTTATGCGTAAGGCGGGCTTAGCGTAAGAAAATCTTATCGTGGGATTTCACGCGTGAAGCTTATGCTTATGCGTAATTTTAGGGTTTTGTTTAAATGATCTTTTACACTATCACAAAGGCAAAAGATATCCAAAGTCTCACGATTTTCGGGCTTATCCAAGCAAGAAAACACGGAGTAAACCACGAAAATGAAGATCAAACCAAGGAAAATCTTACGAGTAGTTTTAGGGTTTTGCTACGCGTAGGATTACTCGTAATTTTGGTTTTGCCCAAAGATGTTTCTAAACCAGTTTTTGTGTGATGAAATAGCTTCAATAACACCAAAAGACACAAAAGTGTGAAACTTGATGAACCAAAGCCTCTAAAACGGTTACTAGTATGATGAAACCCTCGTTAAAAAACTAGATGAAAGACAATGATCTACACATAAAGTTCGAAACTTTTTGCCAAAAACAAGTATTTTAACACCTTAAAACGTTGAAAGTACAAGAATCTTGGATTAAAAGTGTAAAAACGAGTTTTTAAGCTTAACCAGTATCAAACGTTGTTCTACGCGTAGGACCATAAAACCCACTTCAAGAAACAACGATTCACCCAACTAGTTGGCGATTGATACCATCATAGGTCACTAGTTTTACAAACACAAGTAATATAGAAAGAGGTTAAGGCGATTGAACAAGTAAAACACACACACACACACAAGATAATAAGCACGGTTATGTGTAGGAGTGTTATGAGAGAAAAACTTGAACAACCAACCTTCAAATGAAGGTTTACATAAGGTATTTATAGGAGGAAAGCTAGGGCAACACTCCTAGTTTCCATCCTTTCCTTAATGGACTAAGGCCTAGGCTCATGGGCCTTCTACACAAGCCTAAGGCTAATTACAAACATAAAGGCCATAATAAAGCTAACTATTACATATTAATTACTAACACTTGATTATGGTTTAGGAGTGATTCCAACACTATTTGTGTTTGGTGGAGTTTGCATACAACAACAGTTGGCATGCTAGTATCGATTGTGCTCCGTTTGCGATGTTATATGGGCGCAAGTGTAGGGCGCCAGTTTGTTGGAACGAGGTTGGTGAAAGATTGATTGAGGGCCCGGAGCTTATTGAGGTGACCAATGAAAAGGTCGACATTGCAAAGGCGAAGCTTAAGGAGGCGAGAGCTCGTCAGAAGAGCTATGCAGATAAGCATCGACGTGAGTTAACATTTCAACCGGGTGACCGCGTGTTTCTGAAAGTGTCACCGTGTAAAGGAGTTAGACCTTTTGTTATTCATGGGAAGTTGAGTCCGCGCTTTATTGGTCCTTTTGAGATTCTTGATCGCGTTGGCGAGGTTTCGTATCGTTTGGCTTTACCTCCTCAGTTATCTCACGTTCATAATGTGCTTCATGTATCTCTTCTGAGGGATACAATTATCATCATCTTCATGTGATCTCCTATCTGCTAGATCAAACCGAGAGGATTTGACATTTGTGGAAGAGCTCGAGGCTATTTTAGATCGCCAAGACAGAGTCATGAGAAAGAAAGTTATTCCATTTGTTAAGATTTTGTGGCGAAACCATCCGGAGCGGGAGGCTACTTGGGAAACCGAGGAGTCTATGCGATCTAGCTATCCGCATTTCTTTGCTTGATTCGGTACGTTCTCTTTCATTACATCTTTCCAATTTCGAGGACGAAATTTTCTTTTTAAAAGGGAAGAATTGTAAAGCCCTAAAATTCGATCGACATTTTTTTTTTTTGAACATGCCGGGGAAATTAAATAAGAATTGTATGACATTTGGTAAACTATAGATTAAAGATAAGTTACATAATAAAAAGCGTAACCTAACCTTTATAATAATTGACATCCATTTATTCGCATAGTTTCGCGTTTCATTGATATTTTTGGAACCACAAAATCCTTTCGTTTGTACCGATTAACGACGCATTTCTTACCGTTAATGTCGAAGGTAAATACGTTTTCTTATTTTCATACCCACGTTTCTCATAACATGTTTTCTTAATTCCCTTCGATGGACCCAAAGTAATACATTCTCATATAGATAGTTAACTGACAAAACCCATTACTTTCATACACACGTTTTTTTTTTATTTCCTTCGTTGGACCAAAGATAATACATAGGAATAGCATGTAGCCCAAACCTTAGTGTATTCCAGCCCAAGCGCATGTACGTGTTTATATGCCAAACCCTAAGCTACCAATAACCCTCATCTTCCATAACCAAACCCTAAAACTTCAAAACAAAGTAGCGGCTCCATTTTCTTTCAAGAGATCCGAAGGCAGGAGAGTAGCAGCTAGGAACTCGAATTCGAGGGTGATCGTTGGGGTTTATCTCGGGTTTCGGGGCGTGTAATAATCTTGGGTTGTTGCATTATAGTCGTGGGTCTTGTTTTTTTTCTTTTGGTCTCGTGACCTTGCTGCCAAGGTATTCTCACACCTTTCTGCTTTTTCCATCTATTCGATAGGCATTCATTTGTACGATAAAATCAAACCTAGACGTATAGGTTGTCTCGTTAAATATGGAATATGGATCGTCGGTGTCTCGCTAATATTGTTATACATGGGTTTAAATAAACATGCCTCATGAATCTGTTTAAAACGAGTGTGTTGGTGTCGAGATCATGCAAGTTATCATCCTTTTCAAGCAAAGATAAAACAACCTAGATGATCGTGTGTTTGTTGGTGATTGTGGAAATAAATTCGCTAACTTATGTATATACATCTGTCTCTGAAAACGAGTTTAAATATGTACTATAACCTTGATTAAACCAATGAATTAAAAGGGACTTGCATACGTGAAGAAGGGTCTGTTTGAGTGTGAGTTCATGTACTGAATATGGGTCTTGATATTTGCTTCTTCGTTTCGTCTTTCGGTCCGTTTGTTATCGTCATAAAGTTGGTTGAATTCTTCTAAGTTTCATGCATGTAGGAAAGAAGCATTGAGGCGTTTAAAACAAATCATGAAAAGGGACTGTATGTTGCTTTGGTTTGCTTCTTAAGCGTGTGTATATATATGCATGTAAATAATAGTAAGTGTAGTGTGCGTTATGTAATTTTCTAAGGTGGTCCGCGTCCGTCAATTGTCATGACATTATTCGAATATCGTCTAAAAAGTACGTTATTATTTTATAACATAAAATAATAAAATAGGTTAAGTATGTAACCCGAATATTAGAAGACCGTTTCGACATTTGTGGAATTATAAATAATACGTATAATTATTAAATTTATGTAGATATCGTGAAGAGGGAGAGATTGTGATTTGGCTTTGTGTGCTTTGCTCTCGTGCACACACTTTGAGGTACAGATATTCCGTCATTTCAGTAATGACATTTCTTTTCTCTCATGACTCTTGTCCATTTTGATATTCGATTCGTATGCTCCTTACTTTGATTTGATATGATCCATTTGATATGATTCGATTTGCTATGTTCCTTTGATCTGATATTCGATTATTTATTCATTTGATATATTATCCGTTTGAGATCCCTTATTGACATGATTCCATTATATGATCAGTTTGATATGATATGATTTGTTTATTTGGTTGCCCGAGCTAACTAGCCATCGAGGTACCATGGCCGTGTCATTGATGCACCAATGGCATAACACTATCTGGGGCGGTGTGATTAGTCCCCGGCGTTCCCTTTTGATATGATTATGATATGTGTACACTTGGCCATTATTGTGGAAAACTAGAAGGGGGGTTGAATAGTTTTACCAATTAAAACTTCCTTTTAATCTATTTAGATCGACTTATGTCAATCTATTTGGATGTGTGTTGGATGTTGATAAACAAGCATATAAAGGTAAGTAATGAAAGATAAGAGTAAGAAGCACAAAACCACAACACAGTATTTATAGTGGTTCGCTACAAGGACACCTTCCTTGCCCTACTCCACCCTCGAGTCACCTACTCGAGAGTTCGTAAACACTACACCAATCTCCTTATGCCGAGAAGCCTTCACAACATCGCCACCCTTTTTCCGGTGCTAGGCTAACCACGGGTTCTTTCACCCAGGTGAACCACTCCTACACAACGCCGCTTACCCTTTATAAGGTACTAGGCTAAGTACCTAGTTGTTTCACTCCAAGGTGAACTACACCTTCACAACGTCGCCTACCCTTTATTAGGTACTAGGCTAAGCACCTAGTTCCATTGCAATGGAGGAACTACTACCACACTACACCAACGACTAATCCCAAAGGAGATCTACTCCTTTACAACATCATCAAGGATATCAATATCCTTGGATCCTATACTAGTCTATCTTGTACATTGAAACACACCATATCGAATGTACATCTAAGGCACCTTTCACTAATGCCTTTGACTAGATCTACAAGACACCTTTCACTAATGTCTTGTGTCTTCACTTCTAAGCACCTTTCACTAGTGCTTTTTTGTCTTGACTTCTAAGCACCTTTCACTAATGCTTCTTTGTCTTGACTTCTAAGCACCTACCACAAGTGCTTATCCTATAGACGATAGATACCTTTAACTAATATCTTCGTCTTGACACTTGAGACATCTTTCACTAATGACTTCAACACTACACTTCTTTTAAGAAAGAAAGAGATCATCAACAAGAAGACTTCAGTAGCCTTGATGATGAGGAAGCATGGCAACTTATGGACTTGAGCTTGCTTGACTTCAAAGGTGGTGATCTTGCCTTTAAGAGGAACCTAAAAGATCAAACAAAAACAAAACTACAAACATAGATCTCTTGGATCTAAGGTTAGTGAGATTTAACTCGGGGAGAAAGTGTGTTAGAAAGAGGCTTGAAAGGGTGAGGAATAATGAAGAAATGGCTCACCGCTTATAGAGGAAAATCCTATTGTTCCTGGATCCCACGGATCCCTTCCACTTGGGATCCGCTAGCAAAAGCTAGGATTCGTGAAACTCCTCTTTACCCATGGGTATTTTTGGTTATGGGTCATGGGTCATGGGTTATGGGTTGATCCATGGTTTTTTTCTAGATACAATGTACCTTGAGGATACATTGAACTTGGTTAAGTGGTATATATAAAACCATGGGTTATGGGTCAATACCATTTGCTAGTTTTACCTTAGTATATACTTGTTTTTACCCATTTTAGTATATACATGTTTTACCCATTTTAGTATACTTAGTTTAAGTATATATAACCCAATATGTAAACACTAGTTGTTGTACATATATATCTAAATCATAAAATCACTTATACTTGTTAACCCAATATGTAAACACTAGTTGTTGTACATATATATATCTAGATCATAAAATCACTTATACTTGTTTTAGTGTTTTATGTGAAAATGTGAATATGTTAGAAAACTATTAGTTCAAACCATTTACGTATTTTATTTGTTTCGTTAATATGATTTTACGCTTGTTATCGACAAAACATTGAAGATCGTGAAATATAAATAAACGCTTTTACGGCTTATTTGTATTAACAATCTCCCCTTTTGTTGATGACAAAACATAAAATTATTTTAAAGAAAAGCTAAAATTGTAAAAGTTTGAATTTGTAGTTTTACTTTTTTTCCCTTTTGTCGAAACAAAAGTGTTTGAAGGAAAGCAACACATCGCTTTTAAGAAAAACATGTGAAAGAAAGTAGGAAATAAAAGAAATAGAGAGCAAGTAACGGAAAGGATCTCGTGGTTACTCCCCTTGACGAGTCCATCCCTAAGTAAGGGCGTCAAGAAAGTAATTCTAATCTAGTTCATTTGCAACTAACTTTTGCAAAAGATTGCGTCTATGTGACGGGTGTGCTCCCCCTAGATGATTTCAATTATGCAACGGGATGTCACGAAATGTAAATCTAAGATTGCAAGTAATTTGCAATGTATTGCTTTGACATAAAGCTCCCCTTAGCTTTGGGATGTCAAAGTCTTCATGTGTAAATTGAATAACTACAAAACAAAGGTTAGAATACAAGTATAATTCACAATTTCCTGCAAATGTGGTCCAAGTTAGTAGAAAGAAAGCTTTCTGTCTCACGGATCCCGCGGTTCCCTCCTAGTAGGGATCCGTCTAGGCAATTCGAGGATCCGTATAGCCGATAAATTTCAAAGAAAGGTGATATAACAAGTAATGTTATCACATAAATGAGATATGAATACAAAGTAAACATATGCTCAACAAAATAACAAGTAGCATGTAATTCCATTTAATAAAACTAGAGTTATGACATACAAGACTCTAAAAACTAAGAAAATAAGAAAATACATGATTAGGAATTTCTAAACCAACTAACGCTTGATGCTAGGACACCACTAAAATCTTCTAGCTCAAGTTTTGTTTAGGTTTGATCTCGCCAAACGCTCGAGGAGATGATAAAACATGAAACGTTGGTCTTCTCGCACTTCATGTATCAAACTTTCAACATGTTGACAATGATAGCAATCTTTGTCATGGCTAGGTAGTGGTGGTGGATGAAATGAAATGGCTTGATACAAAGGATAAAGTGAAGTGTCTTGTGGAGCTTCAAACGATTGAGGGATTGGTGGAGGCGCATTTGAGAATGGCTCGACCAAGGATGATAGTGGTGGTAGAGAAGTGTCAACTTCCATATGGTCGGGTGGTTGACTTTGATGATTTATAATCCAAATGGGATTATATGATGGAAACGGCGAAAAGGAAGCCGGAGCAAGTGTTGACTCAACACCTTGATTTTGAATCATTATTCCTCCTAATAAGGAGAATGTTGTTGGCGGAAGCGGATGAGACGGCCTAGGTGGCAAGTCCTCTAAATTGTAGAGGTGAGGTGATGATTGTGGGGATGTAAATGAGATAGCTCTAGGAACCAATGGTGATGGTTTAGTGGAGATGATATTGTTTGCCCTAGGAGGTATGGTGGTGTTTGGCATTGGTAGTTTTGTGGGTATTATCCTTTAGGAGTTGGTTTGATTGGATGATGAAGGATCCTATCATTTGTTGGCTCGACCGAGATGATTCGTTGAAGAGATTTCGTATAACACGAGCCCTTTTCGGTGGTTCTTTGGTGGATAAGTTACTACTTGGGGTTTTCCTCATGATGAGATGATTTCAAGAGGTTGCAAGAGCTGAAATTTAGGATGAGAGTGATGACTATGGAGGTCCTAACAAGGTGGTTTATAAACCAAGAGATTGGCAAGTGCATTTAAGCCTTAAGCCACTAAGTTTCATTGGAATGTGATGATTAACATGCACAAGAGTCAACTTCTAATTTGTATCGTTCTAGGAACTCATTTAAGATGAGATGGAGTGTTTGAGTTAGGAAGATGAGTTGGAATGATTGCTTTAGCAAGATTTGACCTAAACCGTCATCCGATCCCACTTGCCTCCTCCACGAGGATCCGCCTAGCTAATCCTAGGGATCCGCTATCGCCAGCCTATGGAAGAGTGGAAATGATGTTTCTAAGATCTAAGACCTATAACATCTTGAGTGTTTCAGTCTTCCTAAGTGTTTTAAATGAAAGGGTGCTTAAGTGCTTGAAGGCAATGAGTGTTGTAGCTAATGATTGTCTTTTATGGAAGGATTTGGAACTTTCATGAGTACTGATTCGCGAATAACTAGCTTACTTTTTTAGTCAACCACTTGTTAGAGGTCAACTAGGCAAGTCAAACTAGAAAGAGGCAAATGCACTAATCCGAGGAAGTACAGTTATATTCCCGGGTCGTTAATTCCCCAATGAGGTTGTGATATCCTGCGTTTGAACGAATGTGTTATATAGTTTGGTTGATCAGGAATAGGGTTATGAATGATTTGTCACAATACTAAAAGTATAAATAACTCAAATGAGTTATATCAACTAATAAGTATGATCAAAACCCTAGAAACGTAAAACGTATTAAAAACGTACGTTTAAATTAAATTAAACGTAAACGTACAAAAATAAAAGTGAAAAGTGATCAATATAAATCCCACAAATGTGAAATTTATATTTTTGAGATCCTAAGAATAAAAGAAAATTATTATAAAAAGAAAATTATTTATTTAACTTGTATATTATTTATTATTAATTAATTACTATTTAATACTATTTATTAATACACTATTTAATTAGAAAACTAAAATAAGGCTAGAAAAATAAAATTAAAAACTTAGAAAATCTAAAATATGATAAAACTAATTTTAGAACCGAAAATATATTTTTATGCTTTTTATTTATTTATTACTAATTATTTAATACTTATTAACTATTTATAATTATAATAAATACTAAAAGATAGAGAAAATATGAAACTTTTTCTAAAAATACTATATGATAAATGTAAAACTAATAAAACTATAAAACACAAATTGCTTAATAATAAGCTAAAAGAAAAATCTAAAAAGTTAAAACCTATTAAATAAACGCTATCACTAATATTATAATGATGTTTTTGTGATTTTTATTTTTGAAAACTATTTAAATACTTAAAATAAGAAACTAATACAAAAAACAACAAACTTGGAAACACAGAATAAGCACTGAAAGTGCTTATTTGCCCCAACAGTTGACTTTTCTGTTGACTTTGAAGGAAATGAGCTCAAATGAGCTTATGTGGGGTCCACAAGGATAGATTCTGGTTCCAATAAGTTACTTATACATTATTTAACAAGATTCAACCAAATAAGTAGCTTGAATAAGCCACAAAACACAAATAAGCACTTAGCTTATTGGATTCTGAGACAGAAAATGGGACAACCTTGTGAGGTAAAACCAAGTGGGGTCCACAATGATCTAGGCCAAACAAAGGGTCAATGGTTCAAGCCTGGTAGGAGGGGGGTTGGAAGAACCAAGATTTAGGGTGTGGGACCCACTGATGAGCTCAGAAAGAGCTTGTGAAGTGAGGGGTCCAAACTGATTCACTCAGTTATATGAGTGAGTGAAAATGAGCTAGTAAGCTTGGTAAAAGCTTTAAAACAAACTTAATAAAGAAAATAAAAAGATTAGTACTGTGTATATATAGTATATTAACAAATATGAACAAGTGTGTTCACTGGATTTGGCTAATAAGCTTGGAATAAGCTTATAAGCACTTCCAATGAAACTGAGATCCAAACACCCTAGACAGGCAACCAAAATGGACAAATTGAGCTTATGAAATAAGCTCAAAAGAACTTATTGAATGCTGAACTATAAAGTGGGGTTGGTAAGGATTCCAAAATACCAAAGCTTGACCAATGGGGACCACTGGGTAGCTTGTGAGGAGCTTATGAAGTTGGGTGGGTTGACTGAGTTCACTCAGTTATCTGAGTGAATGGACAAGCTTCAAACTGATTGCAGCCCTAGTTAAAGGACTTGTGAGTGAAAGTTAAAGCTTGAACTTGATTAATGGACTGCTTAGCTTCTCAATGAGCCAAAGATCACAAACCAAAGCTCATGATTGAACTTATGATGAGCTTGTGAAGTTACTTGACTACACCGTATGACCAAGTAGTATCGATTTTATAGCTCAAGTTAAGGAGAAATAAGCACCCAATTTAAGCAATTATGGCAAATAAGCACTCAATTATAGCAACTAGCCACAAGGGCATCACAAACAACCAAATTACACAGATAAACAAGCACTATACAAGCTTATGCAAACGTGTGAAAGTAGCATGCATTCTGTGAGACAGGGCAAGTCTATGAGAAATTACTAACAAATAAACACTATTTCAGCACTGTAACTGGCTAGATAAAATTTATGAAAAATAGTAACAAAGAGATCAGTAACAAGTCTATATAAACCTACAAGCTCAAGTCCTAATTAACAAGTTCACAATTTAAATCCAAAGTTTATTCAAAAATCGTGTAAGCTGCAAATCGACTTTTTATATTATCATTAAGTTTGGCTAAAGTGAGCTTTGATCCTAATTTACTGATTGATTATGTTAAGTTATGCTATAATAAGTTGAGATTAAGCTAAGTTATCAGATTCTAAGCAAGATTAAAGATTATGGTACCTAAATTACTAATAGTTTAACAACTAAGTCGGATTAAAGACTAATTTGACTTTTACCTAATATGACCTTAATATTTTGATCGAATCGAGTTCTAATAACCTAAATAAACATGCAAGAATAAGATTTAAGGACAAGATCATGCATATACCCAAAGAAGCAGCTTGATCCAAACACACCTTAGCAAGGGTGTTTTCTAGATTAGTGTTACTCAATACAGATTTAGAGCATGAAACTGAATTCTAACACTTGATACAGATGAACTAAGATCAAATGAACACAATTACACAGATAATAACAACTATAACCTATTAATCACTACTACACTATTTTAACTGTCTAACTTTTAACAACTATTAACTATGATTTCCAACTAACAACCTACTGATTTTACTTTAGATTATCACTAACCAATACCAACTAAGCATAAAACAAGAAAGATTAAGCTAAAATAAGAACTAATACAGTAAAATGCTAAAAATAATGAAAATGCTTACAATTTGGAAATGAGATGAACACACAGAACCAAGGACTAAGTAACACTCCTAAATGCTCTCCACAGAGCTCTAAACCAAGGCAATCCAAGATAGCACTTGCTCCTTTGCTTCTTCTACAGTAACTTTCTAGTTTATACTTTAATTATTGATTTCTTTTTGGTGTTTTCCTTTTTTATTGATTTGATTTTGAGTATCTAAAAGCTTGCTATGGCTTACTGAGAACCAAGTAGTGTTATTAGAATCCTCTAATTAACAAGTATCAAACAGAAATTAAATGACTTGAATTGAAAATGGGACAAAGTGAAATACTTGAAAACTGAAAGATAGATTGAAATTGATAGAACAAAGCTGTTTATTACACTTTGGCAAAGCTAACAAACACTTTAGAAACAGAATTTAAGGATTACACTACTAGTGACAACTATTTAATTATGCTACGATGATCATAAACTAGATTACAATTATGATAGTTCTCTTCTCCTTCCTTCTCAGATTTATCACTCTTTTGCATCCCACTAGCTTCAAGATACTTTCCCACATTGATCCGACCATTGATCGAGTCTAACTCATCCCAACCGCTTAAACTCATTTTACGCCAAAACGCCCACGTGGTAATCGAGGCGCTCGATAAAATTAAGGATTCTTGTTGCATTGTGGAGGTGTAGGGACACTTTTGGTGTAATTTTGGACCAAGTCAGCGGTTTTGCTCAACACGTGGGTAGTAGTGGTATTGAGGTGAAATGGGTGGGAATGGCATTTATTGTGGGGGGCTGAATGGCAAGAGGTGGAGAGTGGGTAGAAAAGTAGTAAAGTAAGGGGTGAGTGGAGGGTGAGGTGGTGTTTACAAGGTGGAGGGGAGTGGAAGACGCAAGAGAAAAGCGGGGGTGTTTGGTGCTTTATTTATTCACAAAGGGGTGGGGTGGGGTTTGGTTGGATTGGGCGGGTAGTGTTTAGGATTGGGTTGGGTAATAATAATATTTAATAGGGTCCGTTGGTTTTATTAGTGAACATTAGTCCAAGGACCAATAATGTAATTCTTAAGGAAAGTGTAAGGGTCAAACTCAGGGTTAAAAATATCCAAAGTAATCACAAGGACCAATCATGTCAAATAAGAATAGTATAATGGTGTAGTTTGATAAATTTCCATTTTAAAACACCCAAGGACTAATTTTGACACTTTTGCAAAGTTGAGGACCAAAGTTGTAAATTTGTGATTTTAAACTTCAAAGGATTATTTTGAACAACTTGTGAATCCCAAGGACCTAAAATGATATTTTTACAAGTTTTGATTAACTGTGGACTAGATTTGCTAATTTATCAAAGTTCGTGGACCTAAATCAGAATTATGTATGTTTTGCATGTTTTTCATCGTTTTCATCCTTTTGCACTTTAATACCTAAAACACAATTTGGAGATAATTCCAAGATTTATGAAGCATATTTGTATGTTTTCAGATATTTTTGTAGCTTAAATGTGAACGAAATGATGAGTATTTAGACACTCATCAAGTACCAATGAATGAGCAAGAATGACACTAAAGATTTGGAGTATCAATTGAAACTAAATGATCCTAGAGATCAGGTTGTGTTTTTAGGATAGTGTTTTGGAAGATATCCTAGAGGCTTTTGAAATGAGAAAGCTAGAATTTCATCAACTTTGACCAATTTTGATGTAAGGATGATTATGACCATAATTGAGAGACTTCCAATGTTTAGATATGAGGAATCATATGAGATATGATGTGTGAGTTTTGAGAGCAGAAAAGAGATGGATTAAAAACAAAATGATAGATCTATAAACGTCCTTGAGTATGATCTAGGTGAATCATGAGTAGAGAGGATCTACCTATGATAAGGACTTAATTTGCCTTAAGACACTATGTTTAGCTAAGTGTGAGGTGTTCTAAGGATATGTTTGAAATATAATGCTTGCAATTGCATTTTCTGTCTCACGGATCCCACGGTTCCCTAAATGTAGGGATCCGTCTAGTACAACATTTGGGATCCGTCTATCTGATAGGCAGAACCTTTACTAAAGGTATGCAATGATCTTGACAATGCATTATATCTCAAGGATAGTCTAAAAGGAATTCTAGTACTAAGATATCAAATGTAAGATGTTTTATTTCATGAAGGAAATTGGATTACATTGATAAAGCACGAGTAGAATAGAATTGATCCTATTTGAAATACTACTAAGTTCCTTGAATGTTTTCGCTAGATGGATCATTATGTGATTGATGAGTGTTGGTGGAATCAAGAATGAAGAAAGTCTTCATGAGAGATATGTTTAGCGGTTCCATCATCTTGTTCACAAGTACGTGCAACGGACTTTGAAATTGAGGATGGAAGTGCATAACATTATGATAGAGGCGTGTCAAGAACATTCCAAAAGGGATGAGTTTATTCTTGGAGCCTTGAAGATTTTCAATTACCTTGTAAGAAGTAGGCGAGATTGTATGGTTGTTGTGTTAGCAAATAGTACAACATGTGAGCACAACAAGCGGGAAGAATTTCGATTTCCCTAAGACTCCAAACATTCTCACGCAAGATGAGTGCAAGAGGCTTGTACTCTTCTTGGATGTCCCGTGTCAAAATAATGTTTGGATCGGAGTAATATGATCGAGGTTTGCATATAATGCGATGTAAATCTTCCGGGGAGGGTATGTGTGAGGAATATGGACTATTTTCTTCATGAAAGTTGAAGAGAGAATCAAGAGACGAATCTTCGGTGAAGGCACATTGTCCATGGTTTGGAATTCGGAGGATGTGAGCAAAATGCCCAAGGCTTAAAGTAAACTTATGGTTTCTGATATAAAACCAAAGAGATAGAGAGCGATCCTCGTTACGAACGAGTTCCACTTGTCGGAAGAATTCCATTATGAACCTTGGACATATTTTCTCGTTGATTTTAAGAATACATTCTAGTCCTATGGCTCGGAAGGAGGTATTGATACCTTCTTCGAATTGTAGAGAGGTGTCTACAATACGTCCTTCATGGAAGTGACGGTTTTCGAGATTATTGAACCCACGAACATGATTGCCAGGTGTGTTGGGTTCGAGAGAGATGTTCGGAGTGTAGACGCTAGTGAGTAAAAAATCAAACTCATATTCATGCGTCATAGTTGAACCTATGATAAAAAAATGTTCGTGGTCAACCTAATGTTTTTACTAAAATTTTTATTAACAATGGTATTTAACCCCTTTAACATACTCACGGTTTTGACTTTCTAATGGATTATTATTTTTAGAAAGATAGTGGTTTTTAGTCTTGCATGAAAACTGTTTTCCATTAATACGGATCCCACGGCTCCTTTACAAAAGGGATCCGGCTAGTATATCTTCCGAGATCCGTGGATCTGTAGTAGCAGAAACAGATTTGATAGAGACATAGGTTTTACAGTTTTTATACAACGAAATATGTTTTATCCTACATTTTCTTTTAGCATGCATACATGACTTCTAATGTATCACGAAAGAATATAAAACATATAGATAAAAAGAAATGAAAAACACATTATAACAAGGACAACCTAGATAAACTAGATTATTAATAATATTGCATTTCGATGCTAAGGATGATACAAAGGATTGGGTATATGATCCCAATATAGATTAACAACACAAAGTAAATGTCTCAGTATGTGAACTTCATCATAGGGAACACAAGTGCGATGAGTGTTAGGGCGATGAGCACGAGCGCGATGTAAACCATGTTGAAGACGAATCTTCTTAGTTTCGGTTGAGATGGAGTGAGGAAGAAGATGAAGTTTTTGAATGAGAGGAGATTTTTGAAATTGGAAAATTTGAAAAAGTGATGGTTGGATAAAGTGGGTGTCGAGTGGGTTTATTAATAGGGAAGGAGAAATTTTTGAAATTCGTGTTTTTGTTTTATTAAAGGATTAAAAGAAATAAAACATAAGTTTTATATACCACGATTATAGATGAGAAATAGAACACGTATGTGAGAAAAAGGCTTCCTAATAAAGCTTCATGTAAAACATGTAATTGCACAAAAGATAATCATATAAATACCTAAATAGGTATACTTAATTATCAAGCAAAGTAAAGAAAAAATCATACCTCTAGCGCACTTATGAATGTCTTTACAAATGACACACCAAATGTCACTTATACTATTCCTGCTCCCATGCGTTTAAGATACCTTCTTAAGGAAGGTATTCTTGTTACCAAGCCACTCCTAAAGCTTGGTGGGTATTAGCTTTGACTAATCAACATGACAAAGAAGATTAGTGCAATTAAATGAAGAGGTAAAAAAAATTGTTGTTATCAACTCAACATCCAAACATATACTTTTGAAAAACATGGTGTTTTCTTTTATGAAAAACCTTCTTTGTAGTTTTCAATTAACCATGGATCGTATCAAGTTTTTAAAGTACAATATACTTCAAGAAACTTGGTAACGAAGCTCTGATGCCAATTGTGGAAAACTAGAAGGGGGGTTGAATAGTTTTACCAATTAAAACTTCCTTTTAATCTATTTAGATCGACTTATGTCAATCTATTTGGATGTGTATGTTGGATGTTGATAAACAAGCATATAAAGGTAAGTAATGCAAAGATAAGAGTAAGAAGCATAAAATCACAACACGAGTATTTATAGTGGTTCGGCTACAAGGACACCTTCCTTACCCTACTCCACTCCCCGAGTCACCTACTCGAGAGTTCGTAAACACTACACAAATATCCTTATGGCGGAGAAGCCTTTACAACGTCGCCTACCCTTTTTTCGGTGCTAGGCTAACCACCGGGTTCTTTCACTCCAAGGTGAACCACTCCTACACAACGTCGCCTACCCTTTATAAGGTACTAGGCTAAGTACCTAGTTCTTTCACTCCAAGGTGAACTACACATTCACAACGTCGCCTACCCTTTATTAGGTACTAGGCTAAACACCTAGTTCCATTGCAATGGAGGAACTACTACCCCACTACACCAACGACTAATCCCAAAGGAGATCTACTCCTTTACAACATCATCAAGGATATCAATATCCTTGGATCCTATACTAGTCTATCTTGTACATCGAAACACACCATATTGAATGTACATCTAAGGCACCTTTCACTAATTCCTTTGACTAGATCTACAAGACACCTTTCACTAATGTCTTGTGTCTTCACTTCTAAGCACCTTTCACTAGTGCTTCTCTATCTTGACTTCTAATCACCTTTCACTAATACTTCTTCGTCTTGACTTCTAAGCACCTACCACAAGTTCTTATCCTATAGACGATAGATACCTTTCACTAATATCTTCGCCTTGACACTTGAGACATCTTTCACTAATGTCTTCAACACTACACTTCTTTGAAGAAGAAAGAGATCATCAACAAGAAGACTTCAAGAGCCTTGATGATGAGGAAGCATGGAAACTCATGGACTTGAGCTTGCTCGACTTCAAAGGTGGTGATCTTGCCTTTAAGAGGAACCTAAAAGATCACACAAAAACAAAACTACAAACATAGATCTCTTGGATCTAAGGTTAGTGAGATTTAACTGTGGGAGAAAGTGTGTTAGAAAGAGGCATGAAAGGGTGAGGAATAATGAAGAAATGGCTCACTATTTATAGAGGAAAAATCCCATCGCTCCGGATCCCACGTATCCCTTCCACTTGGGATCCGCTAGCACAAAGCTAAGGATCCGTGGAACGCTTCTCTTTACCCATGGGTATTTTTGGTTATGGGTCATGGGTCATGGGTTATGGGTTGATCCATGGTTTTTTCTAGATACAATGTACCTTGAGGATACATTGAACTTGGTTAAGTGGTATATATAAAACCATGGGTTATGGGTCAATACCATTTGCTAGTTTTTACCTTAGTATATACTTGTTTTTACCCATTTTAGTATATACATGTTTTTACCCATTTTAGTATACTTAGTTTAAGTATATGCTAACCCAATATGTAAACACTAGTTGTTGTACATATATATCTAAATCATAAAATCACTTATACTTGTTAACCCAATATGTAAACACTAGTTGTTGTACATATATATATCTAGATCATAAAATCACTTATACTTGTTTTAGTGTTTTATGTGAAAATATGAATATGTTAGAAAACTATTAGTTCAAACCATTTACGTATTTTATTTGTTTCGTTAATATGATTTTACCTTTATTATCGACAAAACATTAGAAGATCGTAAAATATAAATAAACGTTTTTACGGCTTATTTGTATTAACAATTATGATTACGTATGTACAGTCTCGAGCTGGCATATGTATATTTGATTTGTTTTGCAGGGAGCATATGGATACATCCTAGGTACTCAGTTCAGTTTTGGTGATGTGGTGCGTGTGTGCAATACACCCCCTCACATTTTGGTACATTTGGGCTAGCTACCCATGTACACTTTGATATGATTTGACGGATTGGATATGATATTGGTTATGATATATGATTTGTAGATTTGGCTATTTGAGTATCTCCTTTAGTATAGGCGCTCGGGCCACATTCTGATTCGGTTATTATCTGATTATCTGCTATTCTGATTTATCCGTTTATTATGCCATGTTTTGTTCAGTTGTTCGGTTGACTATTTGTTCATTCAGTATTCGTATGTGATTCGTTTGACTGCCATGTCCTCTCTCTTATATTCAGTTCACTTGATTACTTTGTTTATTCTTCGGATTGCCATGCTTACTCTTCAGTTGGGATTTCCCTTTTGAGGTGATATTTGTTACAGCTTTGCGTATTTGATTCGGACTTCCTAATCGTTTATATATATTTGTTTATATCTGTTCACTGAGCGTTAGCTCAGCCGCGTTTTCTTTTCCATGCGGCAGGTATTTAGCTGGGATCAGGGACTTGGGATTTCGAGAGTAGGAGTGGAAGACCTACCTTAGTGAACCCCATTATTGGACACTTGGATTTTTTTTAACTATCTTTTATTCATTATTTTGGGACCATGTTATTTCGGTTATTGGTTATGCTTTGGAACTTTTGAATGACTTATGTTTTGATGACTTTCATGATTTTAATAAAGACTTCCGCTTGCATTTGATTAGTATGTTCTGATTTGACTCCATAATGTGGCATTCGGACCCTTGTCGGGTTGGGGTGTTACAGTTATAGTTTTTCGTTACACAGTTATAATTTTTCAACCTATCAGTCATTGTACGCTAATTTTTCATTTGCCACCACAATGGGACCAAGTACGTGAACATGTTTTGATGCACAGATAAGGTTACTCTTCTTTCTTTTTGAAAGAGTACATTTCTTGATTCGAATATGTCACATTTAGAATGGTTTGTTTTCTGTTTTTCAAACATGCTTTCTTTTAAAGACCATACATTTATTTATTAATGCAGGATAAGGTGCCATATGAATAATAGCTTGAACGGACAATAGCATTAAATTCCATTAATAGTTTATGATGCTGAGGACCTGAGGTCGACTATTACATAAATACATATGCAATTGAACTTTGTTGTCACTGTTATTTCCAATTGGTTGTATACGCTATAGATGAGTTAAAATGAACTATGACGGAATGTAATATGAAATATTGTAGGTTGAATCTTTGAAAGCGTATGTAGCACAACTGAAACAACGGATGAGGCAAACGTGCCAGCAGGGGCACACAAGCAAACGGGCCAAATGGGTTAAACGGGTTGACCGAGTCAGGAGCATCATCTAAGGTATGTGCGTCGAATTAGGTTGATGAGTTAAGCGGGATTCAGGTTATAAATCTTAGATGTGTTATTGACAAGTCATGTCATCAGGTTTATTTCCTTGAATGGCACAATCCCTTTTTGATTCTATTTGCATATGTCAAAGGCGGATGTGTTAGGATGTCGCTCGCTTAACCGCCCCTTTATTTGCATGAGAATGTGGTCTTATGTTTATATAATAATCACATGGAACCAAACAATTAGGAAAGCACGCATAAACAATCACTTATTCTGAGAATGCGTAAGTTAATCACGAAGAGCTCCTTGATGTTCACAGGTTTCTGGTTAAGTGGTTGATTGTTTTAATTTTTTCCTACTCTTGCAAAGCATTTTAATCAAAAAATCAATAAATCATTCGGTGTATAGATGCTGTTATTTGTTTCAAATATAGTTGAGTTCACAATAATATTTACCTTTTTGTAATGTTTATTACTTAAACGTCTCTTTTACGACTTATGCTGCTTGGATGTTGCCTTCACAAGGTCCAATTTGTTGTTCCTATTCCTGGTACCTTCTTTTTTGGGTGGTCATTGCACATAAGCAATCACCGGCTAACAATATATTGGAACTTGCATTTTGTATTCAGGTCACGCCTCTACTTTGGTATATTAACACCAATCTTTGTCAATCCCTTTCTAATTGATTCATATACCGGGGTGTTTGGGATTGCTTATTTAAAAGTAAACATACCCTCTGGCATAAAGGTCATTTGCAATACACTTTTCTATCCGCAATGTGTTGGGATGGTAGCAGATACTTCATATCCATAATAACACCCCTCCCAATGTTTTGGCCCAGTAATACTCCAAAACACCATTAGACTCTACAAGCTTGGACAATTCTTGAACCGTTCAACGGCATAATTAAGGTCCATTATATATGAGTGCAGGAACGTCCTTTTTTCATATACTGGCATTGTTTCTATTCCTTCTATTACATTACTCACATCTCTGCTATGGTTGGTCCACAGTTGCATCTTCTACAGTTGAATCTGCTGTTACAGCCCTTTGTGAAGAAAATGAAATTCCAAAGGAGATATTTGATACCAAAGAAAATGGCAACGAGTTACCGTTTCTACACAAATGAATGAACCTGAGGTTATGAATCTATATTTGTCTCTATTTTTATCACTTATACTTTATAGTTGTGCTTGGCTTGCGTTTCGATCCTCCACTTCAGACTATTAACTATATGTATTTTTTCTATTCAGGATTGACCAAGACAATGATATAGAGATGTATATCCATAATGATGTAATTATTTTTCTATTGTGAGTACGATGTAGCTTTACTTAATCAAGATATGTATTTGCTAGCTGCCTATCTTCATGTCTTTCCGAAAAGGTTTTATGATAGTATTTACCTCAAAAGTCATCAATTGGCATGGGAGACATCATTCCATGACCTTTATGTCATGTTATGAAAGAACATTTCAAAGATCTTCTATGGTATCTTTATTTTTTTACTTATTCAATATATGTCTAAATTTATTTTTAATGATTATACACAACTATCATGCTAATTTCTTTGTAATGTAACAAGATACACGAGCAAGTGCCTATAATGTCGTATGTATCTCGCAACAAAGTTATCGGTAACAATGAAAGTTTTATTTACGTAAGGTATAATGATGGTTTAGGTTATTTTAACTCTTTGTAACATATTGTTATAGATACCAACAAAAAGTCAGAAAACATTTCTATGTCCTGACATGCCAATAGGCAATAAGAGACGCAACCGTTCAGATCCTCAGAGGTAAGTGTGCCAGTCACTTTTTATATAGTTTGATTGTTGCACACATGATATAGTTGGTTCTTGAGGTTATACTAATCAATTATGAACTGCTGCTAAGGTATCAATGAAAGTTCAGATAAGGGTGTTAATACAAATAAGCCGTAAAAACGTTTATTTATATTTTACGGTCTTCTAATGTTTTGTCGATAACAAACGTAAAATCATTTTAACGAAACAAATAAAATACGTAAATGGTTTGGACTAATAGTTTCTAACATATTCACATTTTCACATAAAACACTAAAACAAGTATAAGTGATTTTATGATTTAATATTACATATGTACAACAACTAGTGTTTACATATTTGGGTAAAATATACACATAACTAGTATGTAGTATATTGGGTAATATAAATGGGTAGAAACTTAAGTATCACAACCCATTGGGCAAATACATTGAATGTAGTTGGGTACAACCCAAAGCCCATGACCCATGGAACTTGACCCATAACCCATTGCATGACATCATGCTTATATCATACATGGATAATATCCATAACCCATGGATCAACCCATACCCATGTGACCAAGTGCATTGCACTCAAAAGATACATTGTATCTAGCTAAAGATCCATGGTTCAACCCATGACCCATAACCAAAATACCTATAGGTAAAAGGGAGCGTCCCACAGATCCCTAGCTTAACGCTAGACGGATCCCTTGTGGAAGGGATCCGGGAGCGAGATTTTTCTTCTATAAATAGTGAGCCATTTCTTCATTATTCCTCACCCCTTTCTAACACACTTTCTCCCCGAGTTAAAACTCACTAACCTCGGATCCAAGAGATCTATGTTTGTAGTTTTGTTTTTGTGTGATCTTTAGGATCATCTTAAAGGCAAGATCACCACCTTTGAAGTCGAGCAAGCTCAAGTCCATGAGTTGCCATGCTTCGTCATCATCAAGGCTCATCAAGTCTTCTTGTTGATGATTCCTTTCTTTCTTCTAAGAAGTGTAGTGTTAAAAACATTAGTGAAAGATGTCTCAAGTGTCAAGACGAAGATATTAGTGAAGGGTATCTATCATCCATATCATAAGCACTTGTGGTAGGTGCTTAGAAGTCAAGACTAGAAGCATTAGTGAAAGGTGCTTAGAAGTCAAGACACAAGACATTAGTGAAAGGTGTCTTGTAGATCTAGTTAAAGGCATTAGTGAAAGATGCCTTATATGTACATTCGATATGGTGTGTTTCGATGTACAAGATAGACTAGTATTAGATCCAAGGATATTGATATCCTTGATGATGTTGTAAAGGAGTAGATCTCCTTTGGGATTAGTCTTTGGTGTAGTGTGGTAATAGTTCCTCCATTGCAATGGAACTAGGTGCTTAGCCTAGTACCTAATAAAGGGTAGGCGATGTTGTGAAGGTGTAGTTCACCTTGGAGTGAAAGAACTAGGTACTTAGCCTAGTACCTTATAAAGGGTAGGCGACGTTGTGTAGGTGTGGTTCACCTTGGAGTGAAAGAACACGGTGGTTAGCCTAGCACCGGAAAAAGGGTAGGCGACGTTGTGAAGGCTTCTCCGCCATAAGGAGATTGGTGTAGTGTTTACTAACTCTCGAGTAGGTGACTCGGGGAGTGGACTAGGGCAAGGAAGGTGTCCTTGTAGCCGAACCACTATAAATACTCGCGTTGTGGTTTTGTGCTTCTTACTCTTATCTTTTCATTACTTGTATTTACATGCTTGTTTATCAACATCCAACACACACATCCAAATAGATTGACATAAGTTGATCTAAATAGATTAAAAGGAAGTTTTAATTGGCAAAACTATTCAACCCCCCTTCTAGTTTTCCACAAAGGGTACTACTATTTCGCATGAGAATGATGACCGCAGACAACGCATGCCCCAAGGAGAGTAAAGTTATTAGCATCTACTTAACCACGATAGTCTATGATTGACACTATGTTTGTTCCTTTTTATGCCTGTGTCATGGTTTCTCATTTGTTTATTTTTATTTTCTTTGGGGATAATGAAGAAGTGCCTTTCGAATGTATGCATATAGGGGAGTGCAATCAGACATTTTGACATTGTGGCGCCTTATTTTCGTATGAAGAAACGCTGACAGCTTACCCTAGAGATGCAGGACCACGGTATCATAAATGATGTTTAGGTGGACGCGTGGTCTTATGTGCAAAACGGGTGAGAGGGTTAGAGAACGTTGTTTACATGTTTTTTATGCAAAACACTTAGGATGTTTTAATCATTTGACCCATCCTTGACCTGTAACCCATTTGACACATCAAGAAAAAAACTTTCCTAAATCAAACCATTTGCACATAATAGGTCGATATTATTACCATTACTTTTCACCTTACCTTCTACTTGTGTTGTCTATTTCATCAGACTTTCTGCTACCATTGAACTTAAATTTTTTCCAATATACACACTGATGGTGCTACTGCACTTGTCTTGAAAAGTGGGGAGAAGACGCTTAAACTTGGGTTACATGTGATTGCAAAGTTCTCTGGATGCACCAAACACTTATGAGATTGATATACATTACAGGCACAAGTCATAATCTTTTCATTAGACGATATTCGAGGTAGGGGGACTGCCTGATGGAAGAGAAACTTTTACATTACTCTAGAAAAGGTAGCGTATTTTTCAATGAACACGCGAGCATTGGATATCTAAATGATTTCATTAATCTAACATCATCTTATTGACAGGATTTTTCGGGTTAAAAACAAGGCTTTGAGATATTTTGTCTTCGCTGCAAAAATGAATGGTGAGTGTTGAAGGGCGAGTATGTTATTTGACAATGTGTGATCGTGCCTATCCAAAACAACTTGCTTTTCAATACCTTGAAGATCTTAAGAATGAATTCGTGAGGGGTCATGTGGATCAAATTGAAACTGCAGCAAGACCTTATGCTTTAGTTGTTACATGTGTTACATCTTTTGTTTTTTGTACAAGTAACTAAAATACGTGTTCATATCCTGCTTAAGCATTTAGTTACAAGGAAATTATATCTATCCTCGTGCTTAAGTAGTTGCTCACAAAATGCATGGCAAGTAAACTGATGAATAACATTCAAATCAACTTTCAACTATGGTCAATTGTTATTATATATACCTCATTTTCATGCTTCTTTTATTCGTAAGGTAGGTTGTAGCTAGCTAAAAGGTGAAGTTTGATAGTAATGTTTTTGTATCAAGATTTACTCATTTGTATCATTTTGGAAAAATATGGACAAATTTGTGTTTTTAATTGTTGGTGCCAAAGATAGCGTGACTCGCTTTGACATGTACCACAATATCCTCCTTTTGAACCATTACCAAAAATATCCTCTATTCACCTATTACCCTTAATCCTGTTTTCTCACAGTTATATAGAAACTTGGTTTATCGTTCTTTACTTTGACACATTTTTTTTTAAAACTTAACATAACATGCTTTTAATTTATTATAGGTGGAGTGGTTTGTTAGCAAAAGAGAACAACTTCTTTGAGGCATTTTAGGAACGCTAAAGAATAACGCTATGTATTTTCTTCACTCTTAACCAATTATGGACGACACATTTTCAATACTTTCAAGGTGTCCAACTTCCAAAATAGTGGGCGTGTCGCAGTGGTTTTTGAGGTGCACGCGCAACTCTTTTTATAGAAACTGACTAGCTTGTCTTCATCCTGCATATAGGGAAGTAGAAGCTATTCTTTTATTGGCGAATTATAAGCTATTTTGTGAATTAATATATCATGTAATGCCAACAACATGTTTAAAGACAATGTTTTCTCTAAGGCGTTAATGGTAATGTTGAAACAATAATTAAGCATCGTATGCCCTCAAAACTAAATTTGTTGTTTACTGTTGTAATACTTTTAACATGGTACACTAAGCTCAAAAATTCTTATAGCTTCAAAGAATATTACGCCTAATTTTTGGTTTAATTAAAGAAGATGCGTACAAAACATAGTTTGTTTGAAGAATTGCTTTACATTCATATGCAAAGATTGTCACTTTGGAGATGTTATTCTCTTACGATGGAGTCTCCTATGTATTAAAAAGCATGGGCAACTAATATCTTTGGTAAAACTTAATTGGATTTAAATTTTATTGCACTTAAATTTTAAATGAAACATGTTTGTTGGGAGAAACTATACTTTAGCCATAATGGTATTGCATAAATGGATGGACTATTAGCCCTTGTGAATCTCCATGTCTTGGATGCTTGACTTCTAAATACGCCGTGATGTCTTAAAAGAGTCCGTATGTGACATATGTGTAAATGTGCATTAAAATAGACTTTTGGCAACTTTCAACCAATTTGATCGCTCATTTTTAGTTGACACGTAGTTTGACCCATTTTAGGTAAAGACCACCAAACCAACCCATTCATAAGTAACATAATATATGTTGGGAGGTTGGTCTATTTTCACACAACTTGAAACATAAAGTGATGGACAATTGTATTTATAATAATTGACCATGGGCAAATGTAAATATTTTTAGTTATGGTGAAACTGATTACTATTAAACAACATAGTAATTTGTTGGTTTAGGACGATCTTTAGTTTTTTGGAGGTGATTTGCACACATTTGTATTTTATTTGCACACTCAACTGTACAGACAATTAAAGCGTAATATAAATAATGTACAACTTCATAATGCATTAGATAGAGTGTCGAATGTATTTATAAACCAAAAAGTATCAAAATGATACTAAATAGCCTGAGAAGAAGTACCCGGCTCTCTAGAATTTTGTTCAGTAAAAATCAACACTGTTATGTTTATGTATAACACTATTGTATGGTTTAAGTATAAGTTTCTTTTTATAATTTACATCCACGCAAACCATACAATTATGTATAATTCTAAAAAAAAAAAAAAAAAAAAAAAAAAAGTTGTTTTATTATATTGTTTGACAATTCTAAAAATGTATTTCGATTAACAAAAACAACAAACAAATAATTATAAGTCATGCCGCCCATTCAAGTGGCTTCAAAAACTAGTATATATATATATATATATATATATATATATATATATATATATATATATATATATATATATATATATATATATATATATATATATATATATAGGGTTAAAATGAAAAGTTTCTTATAATGAAAAGAATGAGAAGGCATGTGGAGGTGACATGTGTCACCTGCCACATCACCATGTCATGTCATGTGACATGTGTCACCCCACCCCACCCACCCACCCACCCCCCACCGAAAAAAAAAATCCCGCCAAAACAAAAAAAAAATTTTTGGGCAAAATAAAATAAAATAAAATCCCGCCAAAAATTTCCGCAAAATTTATTACTGCATCACAGTTATAAAAATACTGCATCACAATCATAATTGTGATGCAGTAACTTATAATCTTAACGCACTAAAATCATGATTATGATGCAGTAACTTTATAACCGTAATGCGGTAACTTATAACCTTAATGCACTAATACGTTTTGGTGCATCTTTATTATAAGTTATTGCATCATAGTTAATAGTTAAGTGCATCAATTATGATGCACAAAATCAAGGTTATAACCTTAATGCACAAAAATCATGATTGTGATGCAGTAACTTTATAACTGTGATGCAGTAATTTATAACCTTCATGCACTAAAATCATAATTGTGACGCAAGAACTTATAACTTTAATGCACTAATAAGTTTTGGTGCATCTTTATTATAAGTTACCGCATCATGAATAATAGTTAAGTGCATCAAGTATGATGCACAAAAATCAAGGTTATAACCTTAACGCACTAAAATTATGATTGTGATGCGGAACTTTATAACTCGATCGGTAATTTATAACCTTAATGCACTAAAATCATGATTGTGATGCGATAACTTTATAACTGTGATGCAAGAAAAAATTTGGCGGAAATTTTGGCGGGAAAAAAAATTTTGCCCAAAAATTTTTTTTTTTTGAGAATTTTTTTGGCGGGGCTGGGGAGGGGGGGGGGGGTGGTGGGGGGGGGGTATGGTGATGTGGCAAAGGTGACACATGTCACCTCCACATGCCTTCTCATTCTTTTCATTTTAAGAAACTTTTCATAATAACCCAAACCTATATATATATATATATTGGGTTGTGACAACGTCACTTTATAAGTGTGACGCTGTCAGCTCGCCGTCCATTAGGGTTTCATCTTGTCCACCGCCTTATGGTGACGGCGTCACATTAGAGTTGTGACGTCGTCTGATGCCTTATGCCGCTGTCTTGGTAGACCGTCTCCATCAACTGTATCGGCAGCTACGAGGTGACGACGTTACGTTGTTGTTGTGACGTCGTCACATGACCCTATCATGTGGCCTTTGTCGTTTTTCTTTTTTCTTTGTCCAATTAAACCCACAACTTGTACTTTTCTAGCATTTTCTTACCAAGTACCTAAAATTCAAATATAAGCAAATCAATGCATTAAATGATCAAATATGTTCAAGTTTTAATGCTAAATAACCCTTTAAATACACATGAACTTACACCTCATCAGAAGGACCTCTAAGCCTCAATTCTAATATCCTTTGATTATCATTGTCTTACTGTTAATGAACCTAAGAGAGTATTGGTCCCTGCAATTCAGTCTTACTGGATGATAGATTTTGCTGAATTGCGACTCACTCTGCTTAGTGTTCAATGATGTACTTCATTCTATGGGATTTGATAGAAAGAGAGAATTAACTGGAATGCCTTGCAAGCATAATGTAGCTGCATTATGGGACAAGGCTAGCAACAAAAGTTATATTGGCATACCTAAAAGTTGGGTCCATCATTTTTATTGGCTTACTACATGAAAAAAGGTTTACAGTTACAAGATCAACCTATTAACTGGTAGACACCTTTGGAAGAAACATCCTTGTCGTAATACTCTCATTCCACCAAAGAATTAACCCACATATAGGAAGGCCATCCAAAAATAGGAAGGTATATGATGATGAGTTGTATAGCCAGAAGATGACTGGTGGTGGGAAACTGTCAAGGGTCGGCAAGACAGTGACTTGTGATATCTGCAAGACCCCTGGTTATAAATAAAGATCTTGTAAGGATGGTGTTGGGGGGTCTCAAGAATCCCAATCTTCTACTGCAAGAGATTTACAAGCTTCTGCAACTCCAAGAACATCACAGAGGTCTGCTACAACTCCAACAACATAAAAAAGGCCTACTGCAACTCCAACAGCATCAGAGAGGTCTGCTACAACTCCAAGAACATCACAAAGGCCTGTTGCAACTACAAAGGCAAAGTCCAAAGGAAAAGAAAACGTGGTGTAATACTTTTAACTCTGCAAGTGTTGTGGTACTTTTGAAAACAATGTTCTAAGTATGTACTCTTTGGTTCTTTTGAAAAAAATGACTTTGTTTAGTCACTATGGAACAATGTATATTGGTTAATGTAACTTATGGATTTTAGCTCTTCATGTGTTGTGGTTAATGTAAACAATGTACTATTTAAGTGGTTCTTTTGTTTGTTTACATATTCATGTTACATTCATAGCATTACTTCATTGTTTATAGAACATAACAAAACATTATTTTTTTAGAGTAAAGTCCAAAATACATCCATGTGGTTTGCCCTTTGTCTCGCTTTACATCCCTAAACTTTTTTTTGGCACAAAACCATCCCTCCGTTAGTAAAGTTGGCACAAATACATCCCTCTGTTAGGAAATTCAGTTAATAAGGACTAACGGTGCAAATTTTTCTCCATTATCTCCTAACGGAAGAGAAAATATTTGCACCGTTAGTCCTTAAGACTAATGATGCAATTTATTATTGCATCGTTAGTCTTAAGGACTAACGGTGCACTCCACCGCCACCTACCACCCAACGCCACCACCCACCACCACCTACCACCTCCACCGCCACCTCCACCCACCACACGCCACCACCCCCACCTCCATCGCCGCCACCCACCGCCACCACTGCCACCACTACACCACCACCTCCACCCACCACCACCCAACGCCACAACCACCACCCAACGCCACCACCCCCACCTCCACCGGCGCCACCACTACACCACCACCGCCACCATCACCATCCAACTCACCAATTTCAACGCCACCTCCACTCCACCACCACCGCCACCGCCGCCACTACACCACCACTCCACTCACCACTTCAACGCCGCCCCCCACCTTCACAGCCGCCACCACCGTTACGCGCCACCACCACTTCACACCACCACCACCACCGCCACCTCCACCACCACCACCGCCACCACCACACCACCACCTCCACCACCACCGCACCACCACCACACCACCACCAACCACCACCTATTTTTTTGATGGTGGTGGTAGGTTCTTGATGATGGTGGCGGTGGCGAGTGGTGGCGATGATGGTGGCGGTGGCGGAGGTGGTGGCGGGGTGGCGATGGTGGTGGTGGTGGTGGTGGTGGCGTGGTGGTGGTAGTGGGTGGTGGCGGTGAATGGCGATGGGTGGTGGCGGCGGTGGGCGAGGGTAGTGAGTGGCGGTGGTGACGGCGGTGGGCGAGGCGGTGGCGGCGGGTGGTGGTGGCGGAGGTGGCGATGGAGGTGGTAGGTGGCGCGGTGAGCGGTGTTGGTGGTGGCGGTGGAGTGCCGTTAGTTCTTAGGACTAACGATGCAAATTATTTTATTGCATCGTTAGTCCTAAGGACTAACAAAGGCAAATATTTTTTGTTCCGTTAGGAGATAACTGAGAAAATTTTGCACCGTTAGTCCTTATTAACTGAATTTCCTAACAGAGGGATGTATTTGTGCCAACTTTACTAACGGAGGGATGGTTTTGTGCCAAAAAAAAGTTTAGGGATGTAAAGCGAGATAAATGGCAAACCACAGGGATGTATTTTGGACTTTACTCTTTTTTTTTATGAAACAACAACATATCACACTCTATTAATCCTGCTTAACATTACTTGATTCATTCATTCATTAATGTTTCAAAACAATACATCAATGATAACGACAAAAGCTTACTTCAACCATCTTTAGAACCCACACAACCCATCTTTCTAATCGATACAATGTTAACATGTCAATTCATAAAGACATACAACACAAAAATAAATCAACTAAAAGTTAATAAGAACTTCAATCTTCGAGATTTATTTGTAGTTTTTAAACTTTTTTTGGTTAGAAAAGAACAAACAGATTTTTTGTATTCCTTTTGTATGTGACTTATGATTATTTCACACTTTGTTTAGGATTAGAGATTTAGAGGTTATGGTTTGTTTTCTTGTTGTTATGGTTTTAAAAGTTTGTTCGAGAACTATAGCTAAGTTTTAGTTTGGTTTATTGGATGGTGATCTTCTTCGTATTTAGAAAAAAGAATTTAGATTTCTATATGATATAGGGTATAAAAGAAATTTAATAATGTAAATTTACTTTAATGGGTTATATAATAAAACGGGTAAATATGAGAAATATGATTTTTGGATTTTGTATATATGATTTTTTAATATTTAATTGGGTAAATATTTCATTTAAATGTTTAAATTAAGTATATATAAAATTAATCATTTTTAAAAATGAATATCATTTATGACTTAGTAGGTGATATGTTTACTAACTAAAAGAAAACTCCCGAATCCGTACATCCACTAGTATATATTCAATCATCCCAATATCCCACACGCACACGAAGACACCTTAAAACCCAGTTGTTGTTGAAGGGGGAAATATTGGATAGCTAGTTTAAGGGTTTTATTTTGAACAAAATCTATATGTATAACTAGATTTCGAATTGCAGGGTATCACAATAGATATGGGATTCTTGAGGGATTTTGGTTTTCAACAAGATTTGAAGATTTTCGTTTAGTGTTTAGTGTTCGTTAATTATATTCTGTCTGGACTTTGTTTTCGATTTCCGCATATATAAACACATTTATTTTTTACATTTAATTGATTCAAAATCTTGTGCACGCAAAGTACCCAAAACAAGTTTTAATATAAAGAAATTATATATGCTTAAAAGAAAATACAACTACAACTGAGCTACCTACTTAAGAACAACCTCACACACATCATCTACTTGGGCAACATATATAGTTTAATTATTTTAAATCAAGTGAACCAAGTATATCATGTACCCAAGCTAAAGAGATACGAGTTCATGAAAATTTCACAGGCATTTAGTGAGATACATAATTTATAGTCCTTTGCTGCAGGCCAAGAAAATCAAATAATCCAACACACAAAGTAGTCGAAACATGTCTAGGTAGAAGCAGGAAGCCAAGAAATAATCTGAGCTACCTACTTAAGAACAACGATTGTTATTACCTCTTGTGTTTTATCCAGTGCTGAAGTTATGGTCAGGATCGAGAGATCGACATGCATGCATGCACACCATTGAGTAAGAATTCCCCACAAGCGAATCGACAAAATCAAAGACAAAGGAAGTCGACCAAAGAGACACAAAAACATGTACGTAAGATCGGTTGTGAATATAAGAATACAATGCCATGTACCTCTATTTATAAGCATCTTAAATTTCACCGCTTTCTAATCTTTAACAACGTACGATTAGCTTATACCTCAAGTTTACTTAATAACCAATTAAGTAAGCTCGTATCCTAATTAGCTAACTTAAATATCATTCTAATAATGGTTTTTTTTTTTTTTCAGTAACTTGCATAACCTTAAAAGTTTGCTAATATACCTAGCAAAACTTGATAAGTGAATATAAGCATTTTAGATCGGGAAATGAGACTGAAGAATGAGGGCTAACATAACAAACACAATTCGCATGCAATATTAGCTATAGTGATCTTGATTCTATAGCACGTACCACCATAGCTACTCATCTTATTAAGAATCATCCAATGTGAGTCACCACCCGCACTAAATACAGTAAACAAACAGAAATAACGAGAAAATAACATCGAACAACTAACAAAAAATAACAGAAACAGAAATTTCGACAAAATTAAAATTACATAAATCATCATTCATCAGTTCAATTAAAACTCGCAAGTTACAACACTTCCCCAAACAATTTTATTTTATATGCTCATTGCACTTTTAGCTTATGCTTTTACTCTACAAGATTCACAGCACCGGTCAATCTCAAAAGGTAAGTTGACGATGGAAAACTTTTGCAAGAAAATTAATGTGTAAAATTTGATAAAGTGACAACAATGAAGTTAATAGTGTTAGTAGAGCCATCCCTAACATGTCATGGTTGGTTGGTGTGTCAAAAAGATTTCCACTATAAGCTGAGTCTCGTGTATAACAAGTCCAATATAAATTGCGTAAAGCCCCTTACATTTCTTAGGATATGTAACAACTGTCTAATTAAAAGCATATAAAAAATGATCATAAAAAGAAAACGATTTTTTTTTCTTTATTATGATCGTTTTTTATATATTTTTACACGATTGTTATGTATCTTGTCGCGAAGAAATTAAGGCACTTTACGCAATCTATGTTGGACTTATTGTATACGAGAGTCCGCTTAGAGTGGAAATATTTTGACACACGACCAACGGTGACATGCTATGGTGAGTGGTGACTCTACTAACCCTATTTTGAATTACCTCCTATATAGACATCATCTACTTGGGCAACAGATATAGTTTAATTTCTTTGAATCAAGTGAACTACGTATGATCATGTACACAATTGTAAGTTTGTATCCGTTTGAGACCAATTTTCCTAACAGTGATACGAGCTCATGAAAATTTCTCAGGCATTCAAAGGGATACAGAATTTATAGTCCTTTGGAGGCCAAGAAAATCCAAATAGTCTGAGCTACCTACTTAAAATTAAGAACTTAATAAAGTACAACGATTCTTATTACCTCTTGTGTTTTATCCGGTGCTGAACTTATGGTTGGGATCGAGAGATCGACATGCTTTGGCGTTTGTGATTTGGACCCCATGCATGCACACCATTGAGTAAAAATTCCCCACAAGCAAATCGACAAAATCAAAGACAAAGGAAGTCGACCAAAGAGACACAAAAACACGTACGTAAGATCGAGTGTGAATATAAGAATACAATGCCTTGTACCTCTATTTATAAGCATCTTAAATTTCACCGCTTTCTAACTATAAGCAACGTAGGATTAGCTTATACCTCAAGTTTACTTAATATATATAACCAAGTAAGCTTGTATCCTAAGCTAACTTAAATACTATTCAAATGCTTTTTTAAATACCTTACATAACCTTTAAAATTTGCTAATATACCTAGCAAAACTTGAATAACTTATAAGAAAAAGTAATTAGTGTGTAAAATTTGATAAAGTGACAACAATAAAGTTAATAGTGTTAGTAAAGCCATCCCTAACATGTCACGGTTGGTCGGTGTATCAAAAAGATTTCCACTATAAGTTGAGTCCCGTATACAACAAGTCCAACGTAAATTGCGTAAAGCCCTTACATTTCTTCGCGACATGATATGTAACAACTATGTAAAAGCATATAAAAAATGATCATAAAAGAAAACAAAATTTTTTGCTTTCTTTATTATGATCGTTTTTTATATACTAGCTCTTACACGATTGTCATGTATCCCGTCGCGAAGAAATTAAGAGGCTTTGCGCTATTTACGTTGGACTTGTTGTATGCGGGATTCAACTTGTAATGGAAATCTTTCTTGACACTCCGACCAACGGTGACATGCTAGGGGGACTCTACTAACCTTATTTTGAATCACCAGCCTCATATACATCATCTACTTGGGCAACAGATATGTACTAGTTTAATTATGTTGAATCAAGTGAACCAAGTATGATCATGTACACAATTGTAAGTTTGTGTTCGTAATTGAGACCAATTTCCTAACAGTGATACGAGGTCATGAAAATTTCACAGGCATTCAAATACAGAATTATAGTCCTTTGGAGGCCAAGAAAATCGAGATAATCAAATACACAAAGTAGTCTAAACATGTCTAGGTAGAAGCAGGAAGCCAAGAAATAGTCTGAGCTACCTATCTTAGTACTTACAGTATAACTTAAGAACTTATAAACTACAACGATTGTTACCTCTTGTGTTTTATACGGTGTTAAAGTTATGCTTGGGATCGGGAGATCTACATGCTTTGGAAATTCCTGATATGGACCCCATGCATGCACACCGTTGAGTAATAAGCTAATCGACAAAATCAATGACAAAGGAAGTCGACAAAAGAGACACAAAAACACGTACGTAAGATCGATTGTGAATATAAGAACACAATGCCATGTACCTCTATTTATAAGCATCATAAATTTCACCGCTTTCTAACTATAAACAACGTAGGATTAGCTTATACCTCAAGTTTACTTAATATAATAACCAAGTAAGCTTGTATCCTAAGCTAACTTAAATATTATTATAATGCTTTTTTAAATACCTTACATAACCTTTAAAGTTTGCTAATATACCTAGCAAAACTTGAATAACTTATAAGAAAACGTTTTAGAATCACTTTGCGTAGGCTTAAACTCGTAGACATTGAAATTATCTTCGGCGTAGAGGTCTATGCGGCGTAGAGGAATCCCTTCTCTACGGCGTATAAAGGATCAGTTAAAAAAAAGAAAAAAATATGGTCGTTTCACACAAGATTATATATATCAAAATGAAAACACGACTTATAAGTATACAACGAACAAATATAGTTGAAATATAATTATTAATCATGCTTATAATAAAACTCCGTGCGTTAAACATCACAATTACAAAACATAAAACACGGTCAAATTCTTATATAACCGTACTAATAAATTAGAATTTTAAAATAAATTTGATTTACATGTAAATTTGTCTTCTTTTGTGTGTAGGCATTGATTTCATCCGCAACACTTGAGATCGACGAGGAGGATGCGCCTTGCTTCTTTTTCGTCTTTCTTGATTCAAGTGGAGGGGTGGGGTCTTCATTCATGTCGGGAATGGTGTTGCTTGCCGATTCAAACTCCCCCGACTTCCTTTTTGAAGAATTGCTTGTCGCACCTGCAATATCTTGAAAACATTCTTGCTCCGTCCATTTGTCATGACCTCTGACAACCTCCCATGCCCTGGTATGAGTAAATTGTCTTTTTTTTTGCTGTATAGTAATCCGACTCAGCTTGCCTCACCACGTCCAAGTCGTTGCACCCATGGCCGTGTTCATTGCTCTCCACTTGGTATTCAACGCATGAAAAGTTTGTGAACTCGAACCCAAAGTTGCCTCGTAATGCTCGAGAATCCGTTTCCAAAAACCGTCGGACTTTTGTTCATTACCGACAACACCAAATTCGGAGATTTGAACCCATGCTTTCGCCAAAGACTCCTCTTGTGCCGCGACCAAACTTCACGGGCCTCCTCCGCGAAGGCTTTTTTCTTCCTCCGGATCGACTTCTGAACTTCCTCATCTTCGTCTTCTTCGTTTGGTAGTGGTTGTGTTTGAGCACGTACTCGTCTTCATCAATGTTTTCGAGCAGGGAGAACTCGCTTGTAGTAGTGATGTTGTAGTGTTGTGGATTCATTTGAGGTGTTAATACAAATAAGCCGTAAAAACGTTTATTTATATTTTACGATCTTCTAATGTTTTGTCGATAACAAAAGTAAGATCATTTTAAGGAAACAAATAAAATACGTAAATTGTTTGAACTAATAGTTTTCTAACACACTTACGCTTTCACATAAAACACTAAAACAAGTATAAGTGATTTTATGATTTAGATACATATGTACAAACAACTAGTGTTTACATATTGGGTTAAACATATACTTAAACTAAGTATACTAAAATGGGTAAAACTAAGTGTATGCTAAATTGGGTAAATACAAGTATATACTAAATGGGTAAATACTAGCAAATGGTTTTGACCCATGGTTTTATATATACCACTTAACCAAGTTCATTGTATCCTTAAGATACATTGTATCTAGAAAGAAAACCATGGATCAACCCATAACCCATGACCCATGACCCATAACCAAAATACCCATGGGCAAGAGGAGGCGGACCACGGATCCCTAGCTTTGTGCTAGCGGATCCCTTGTGGTAGGGATCCGTGGGATCCGGGAAGCGATGGGATTTTTCCTCATAAATAGTGAGCCATTTCTTCATTATATCTCACCCTCCAACATACTTTCTCCCCGAGTTAAATCTCACTAACCTTAGATCCAAGAGATCTATGTTTGTAGTTTTGTCTTTGTGTGATCTTTTAGGTTCCTCTTCAAAGGCAAGATCACCACCTTTGAAGTCGAGCAAGCTCAAGTTCATGAGTTGCCATGCTTCCTCATCATCAAGGCTATTGAAGTCCTCTTGTTGATGATCCCTTTCTTTCTTCAAAGAAGTGTAGTGTTGAAGACATTAGTGAAAGATGTCTCAAGTGTCAAGACGAAGATATTAGTGAAGGGTATCTATCGTCTATAGGATAAGCACTTATGGTAGGTGCTTAGAAGTCAAGACAAGAAGCATTAGTGAAAGGTGCTTAGAAGTCAAGACACAAGACATTAGTGAAAGGTGTCTTGTAGATCTAATCAAAGGCATTAGTGAAAGGTGCCTTAGATGTACATTCGATATGGTGTGTTTCGATGTACTAGATAGACTAGCATTAGATCCAAGGATATTGATGTCCTTGATGATGTTGTAAAGGAGTAGATCTCCTTTGGGATTAGTCGTTGGTGTAGTGTGGTAGTAGTTCCTCCATTGCAATGGAACTAGGTGCTTAGCCTAGTACCTAATAAAGGGTAGGCGACGTTGTGAAGTGTCACAATTCTCAAATTCCGGTCATTTCTTAAATTATATATATGCATCATATTAATTCATTCATGGCATTTCATTTCACATTTAACGCGTAATTTTTATATTTAATAAACGTTATCGCGTGAGTTATTATTTTAAAAATTTAATCCGTTACTTCTAAAAATGATCCCGATATATTTTATACTTACATTTGGCTTATAAAAACTATATTTGGAGTTTACCTAGTGTTTTAAATTTATTTTGTATATAATTCGTTAAATTTATATTATTACGACACTTTTCTTAAAAACTACACGATAATTATTAGTTCACTCAAATTTTGCAAGAAATGTATTTTACAATTTATATGACCTCAATACATTCTACTTGGATCCATTAAAATCTATTTTGAGCAAAAACTACCTTAGATACACAAATGTATATACAAGTTACAACTTATATTTATTTTGCCTACATTTACTTACACAATCATATTAAAAAAAAAAAAAAAAAAAATATATATATATATATTATAAGCTAGCTAACCCACCCCACCATGATATTTACCACAAAATATGGATCTTGTCTATGATATTTTCAAACTTGTACAAAATTATTATATTATAACATATCCTCATTATTATCTTAAAGTGTGAATGACCAAAAAAGAAATTGTTGTCTTCTCTTTCTCTCTACAAGTTCGGCAGCCAAGGGTCCTAGATAAAGAATCATTTCAAGATTTTAAGACAAGTTTTATAAACATTAGTATCATTTGTTGCAAGGTTTTGTAATACAAACCTCAAGTGATTAGGAAAAACCTTTGTTACTTTCACCTCATCACTATCACTTGTAAGCATGTTTTATCATTTCATGTTTCCTTGTCATTTCATATGTTTCTTTTCATTTTGGAGCTTATATGCATGATATGTGATTTATACCATTTTCATGATTTATTGAGTTATATATACATATTGGTCATCCTATAAATATTCCCATGGTATTCTTTGGTCTTGATGGTGATTAGGAACCCATGACACCCTAAGAAGGTGTATGGTAGGATTAGATTAGTTTTGGAGTTGATTTGAAGGATTAGAATAGGTTTTGTCCGAGAAAAACTATTTTCGATAACTATATAAATAGGTTCTGTCCTTGTTTGAATTTCTGGAAAAACCTACTGTTGGTACGAAACTTTGGCCTTGATATTTAGAAAATATACTTTAAAACGAATCCGTGGCGCTTGAGCGGATTAAAGCGGACTTATAACGAAGCCGTGGTGAATTTTTAAAGTTTGACGATGAAACGTAACTTTTCAGAAAATTCAGCATGCAGTTTTACGTTGTTCGGGTCAAAAGCGAGCCTTAAGCTTCACAAATTATTTCGACTTATCAAAAATATATTAGTTTACTTGATACGAAGCTAAGGACATATTATACGTGAAAGCGGTTTGAAAACGACAAATATATGCGCGTTTTATAAACTTGCCGTAACTATTATTTTCGAAAAACTATATTATTTTCGATACAAGTATTTTAGTAGTCATAACGTCCATGTTTGCGGTCGTTTTAACCATGATGTGAAACTTTTGGAACAAAATGTCTTCTAGAAAAATCAAGTTCACCGACCATATTTTTCAAAACAAAAATTTGTTTGTCAAGCGGAGTTATGGTAAATTATTCTGGATGTTCAAACTTGGCGAAACTTATTTTACGCACACAATTAGCCAAAATCACTATCTTTAACCCTTGATATCTTTATGATCGAGACCTTTTGGACGAAAACTCCTGAACTGAAACTTCTAGATATCGATACAAACTTTCCAAAACCGTCGAGTTCGTTCTCTAACGATCGACGTACACCATTTACGACTACTTTTCGAAGCCATTTTTGTTACTTTTATAAAATTCACGACATTGTTTTGCGACGAAAGTGGTAATTTCACCAAAAATCATTATAAAACCATTGTAGGATGACATTTTGACGTAAAAGCGGTAAAGTCATTTTTGAAGGGTCTAGGCGTCAAAAGAGTATTTTCGACGATTAGTAATATTTTCAAAACTCGCTAATGGTATAAATAACATACGAAGTGCATGCATAACATTACATTGCAACTCATTGCATATCATATCATTCGTGATAGGTCCGGTTAACACATCACATTATACCTCGGTGTACTCACTTTGTCATCGCCTCGGTTTATCAAGTGAGTAATCACATCCCTTTTACCGTTTTACTATATTTTGGGGTGAATGCATGAACCATACTTGAATTAAATTGATCCTTACAATTGTGAACTCTTTTGACTTATTTGAACTTATTGAACCGAACGTGTTATGACCTTGTCCTAAAGTCTCCAATGTTATGAACATCACTATAAAGTCTCCCATGTTCGAGCATCACTATAAAGTCTCCCATGTTCGGAGCATCACTATATAGACACCTTTGTTCGTAGTATATCTTTGGGAAGAGGCACCCGGTGTATCTTTGGGAAGAGGCACCAGTGTATCTTTGGGAAGAGGCACCAGTGGGTCTTTGGGAAGAGGCACCCAGTATAACTTTGGGTAGTGGCACCCGACTTAATTTGGTTTCATCGGTAGCATTCCTGAATTATTATATTCGTGGTACTATATTGGGAACTATTATGACCACTTACACTTGACTACTTGACGCTATAATTTTTGTGCAATGGGTTGTGTACACACGGTTGCAAGTTTTGTATGGGCGGAATTTGGGCGAGTGGATACACAATGCCTTTGCTTTGAGAACTATTTTTCGTTGACCGAAAGCTTTGTATATTTCTTATGAGTTTTCTTATTTCACTAAACGTGTTTACTCACCAACTATTTTCATAGTTGACCCGTTTTCTCTCATGCATTTCGGTGATCGTTAGTAAGCTTTTCTAACAAGTCTTGCATAAAGAAGTTTTCACTTGTCGCTACAAGTCGTATGTAATAAAACTCAATATTTTGGAATCTAAACTTTGTAATATATTTGCCGATGATGGCTAAACTAGTATTGTAATGGAGTATTATTTCTTTTAATCTTAATGTTGGTATGTTCTATTATCTTGTGCTTATGTTCCTTCCGTTACACCTCGTGTTTCCGCCTCCGGCGAGGTGTGACATTGGTACGAGCCAAAGGTTATAGAGAATGCCGATTTTCAAAAATAAAAATCACAACTATAACCGGAAAAAAAAAAAAAAATTATTTTATTTTATTAAACATTGAACATCATCCGAGTCAACTAGTCCTATCGTTGCATCGTTACTCATAAATTATACATAGCACGATCAACTATGTCTAATTTATGAAGAACCATGCAATGATAAGAAAGTAGTTTTAAATCATGTTTAGTCGAGTCTTTTAAGTCCGGTCACTGAAGTTGCATTGGTCGGGTGGGTATGCATGGCATGTTTTACGTTCACGTCTACATTACCGTACCTTGTTCATATCTTCTCTTTTCCATCTTTCGACTTGTTAGACATAGCATGTCTCGTTCCGTCATGTTTCGATCACTATAACACATTACCACCGTTCGCACCTCATCGACTTCGTTCGAATGTCGTTTACTCAACCCGATGTTTTGGTCCTCTGTAGGATCATGGGCGCAAGAAACACACGCTCGGGAGGTAACAACAACGGCAACCCGAACAACAATGACAATCCGGACAACAACGCTGCTGGAATAGCGGATCTACTCACTCAAATTATAACCCATCTCGATGCTAGAGCAGAACCAACAACGGAGAAGGTACTTCAAACGCTGGTCAAGGATGCGACTACAAAACTTTCATGACATGCAAGCCAATGGAATTTCATGGTGCGAGGGTGCCATTGAATTGCTAACCGGTTCGAGAATGTGGAGTCGAAGCTTAGTATCACGAAATGTCTTTGAAGGAAACAAGGTTGAGTTCTCTGTTGGTCTACTACGGTCGAGCATTGACACGGTGGAACAACCAACTACGAGACTAGAGGAAGAGGGGCTGCAAATGCATTATCTTGGGAAGCATTCAAGAAACTACTAAGCGATGAGTCTTTGCAGAAAAGATGAAGTGCGAAACCGGAAGAAGAATTTTGGAATCACTTGATGGTAGGAGTAGAGATCGACAAGTACACGATCCGGTTCCACGAGCTAACTAGGATGGTTCCTCACATGGTTTCCCCGTGGAGAAGTTGATTGACCGATATATGTGGATTGATACCGAAATTAGGAGGATGTCACTCGTCGAAACCAACCACTCGCAAGTCACGTGAGTATGGCGTATCGCTTGACGAATGATGTGATCAGTCGGAGAACTAGCAAAAGCAAGCGACAATGGACGAAAGCGGCGGGAGGATCACCGAAGCCGAGACCGAATCGGCAAAACAAGAGGCGTGAATAACCCGGAACTATGGGCGATCACCCGGGAGCGCAAAGGATATGCAGTCCACATCCTTTGTGTACTCGATGTAATTATCATCACTCGGAGGCGCGAAGGTGCGACAAATGTGGACAGACGGGCCACTTCGCCGAAATTGCTCAAAGCAGGCGGGAATCAAGGACGAGAGAAAAGCATGTTACGAGTGTGGAAGTCTAGATCACCTCGCAATACCGTCCAAAGTCGAAAGAACTCCCAATCAAGGAGGAAATCGTCCAAACTGGCGTTGGCAATAGAAGGCCACAAGATCGAACATTGAAATTCCTCCCGCGTGGTCGAGCATTCTATCCGGGTACCGAGGAAGCCCGCAACGCTTAACGGGTACATTCTTTCGAACAACTACCTTATTTCTGTACGACATGATTTTGAGTGCATAACTTCCTTCCAATTCTTACCACGTTCATGACTTTGATTAATTTGAGACCTATTGATATCGACCTTAGTTGTTATATATTTTGTTGATTTGATTTGATTTGTGTAAGCAAATCCAATATCGAGCGAATCTTTCAAAAGACTTCATTCAAGGATGTTGATTCCTATCTTTCTAACAACTTGTTTCCTAGCTTGATCTAGTGACAGTTCTTGTTTGATGAGTTGCGAAAATCAAGCTAAGAGACAAGTTTATTCAAGTCGGTTTAGTTTAATCTCATGCGGTTCTTGTTTGATGAGTTGTGGGATTAAATTAGAATCGACTACCTAAAGGTCTTTTGAGAGCTACGTTCGATATTGGGTAAGTTTACCCTATCAAATCTAATCACGGCACGTACTTAGTTGAATGGGGAACATGCGCATGGACATTGATATGATCATTTAGACTGTTAAATACGATCATGAACTTTTAGAACTCTTGTCGAGGTTCGGACCATAGTATCGTTAATCGAATCACGGGGCGTGATTCACGACATGGGAAGAATGTCACAATTCTCAAATTCCGGTCATTTCTTAAATTATATATATGCATCATATTAATTCATTCATGGCATTTCATTTCACATTTAACGCGTAATTTTTATATTTAATAAACGTTATCGCGTGAGTTATTATTTTAAAAATTTAATCCGTTACTTCTAAAAATGATCCCGATATATTTTATACTTACATTTGGCTTATAAAAACTATATTTGGAGTTTACCTAGTGTTTTAAATTTATTTTGTATATAATTCGTTAAATTTATATTATTACGACACTTTTCTTAAAAACTACACGATAATTATTAGTTCACTCAAATTTTGCAAGAAATGTATTTTACAATTTATATGACCTCAATACATTCTACTTGGATCCATTAAAATCTATTTTGAGCAAAAACTACCTTAGATACACAAATGTATATATACAAGTTACAACTTATATTTATTTTGCCTACATTTACTTACACAATCATATTAAAAAAAAAAAAAAAAAAAAAAAATATATATATATATATATATTATAAGCTAGCTAACCCACGCCCACCATGATATTTACCACAAAATATGGATCTTGTCTATGATATTTTCAAACTTGTACAAAATTATTATATTATAACATATCCTCATTATTATCTTAAAGTGTGAATGACCAAGAAAAAGAAATTGTTGTCTTCTCTTTCTCTCTACAAGTTCGGCAGCCAAGGGTCCTAGATAAAGAATCATTTCAAGATTTTAAGACAAGTTTTATAAACATTAGTATCATTTGTTGCAAGGTTTTGTAATACAAACCTCAAGTGATTAGGAAAAACCTTTGTTACTTTCACCTCATCACTATCACTTGTAAGCATGTTTTTATCATTTTCATGTTTCCTTGTCATTTTCATATGTTTCTTTTCATTTTTGGAGCTTATATGCATGATATGTGATTTATACCATTTTTCATGATTTATTGAGTTATATATACATATTGGTCATCCTATAAATATTCCCATGGTATTCTTTGGTCTTGATGGTGATTAGGAACCCATGACACCCTAAGAAGGTGTATGGTAGGATTAGATTAGGTTTGGAGTTGATTTGAAGGGATTAGAATAGGTTTTGTCCGAGAAAAACTATTTTCGATAACTATATAAATAGGTTCTGTCCTTGTTTCAATTTCTGGAAAAACCTACTGTTGGTGCGAAACTTTGGCCTTGATATTTAGAAAATATACTTTAAAAGCGAATCCGTGGCGCTTGAGCGGATTAAAACGGACTTATAACGAAGCCGTGGTGAATTTTTAAAGTTTGACGACGAAGCGTAACTTTTTCAGAAAATTCAGCATGCAGTTTTACGTTGTTCGGTCAAAATGAGCCTTAAGCTTCACAAATTATTTCGACTTATCAAAATATATTAGTTTACTTGATCACGAAGCTAAGGACATATTATCGAGAAAGCGGTTTGAAGCGACAAATATATGCACGTTTTATAAACTTGCCGTAACTATTATTTTTCAAAACTATATTATTTTACGATACAAGTATTTTAGTAGTCATAACGTCCATGTTTGCGGTTGTTTTTAACCATGATGTGAAACTTTTGGAACAAAATGTCTTCTAGAAAAATCAAGTTCACCGACCATATTTTTCAAAACAAAAACCGTTTGTCAAGCGGAGTTATGGTAAATTATTTACGGATGTTCAAACTTGGCGAAACTTATTTTACGCACACAATTAGCCAAAATCACTATCTTTAACCCTTGATATCTTTATGATCGAGACCTTTTGGACGAAAACTCCTGAACTGAAACTTCTAGATATCGATACAAACTTTCCAAAACCGTCGAGTTCGTTCTCTAACGATCGGCGTACACCATTTACGACTACTTTTCGAAGCCGTTTTGTTACTTTTATAAAAATTCCGCGACATTGTTTTGCGACGAAAAGTGGTAATTTCACCAAAAATCATTATAAAACCATTGTAGGATGACATTTTGACGTAAAAGCGGTAAAGTCATTTTTGAAGGGTCTAGACGTCAAAAGAGTATTTTCGACGATTAGTAATATTTTCAAAACTCGCTAATGGTATAAATAACATACGAAGTGCATGCATAACATTACATTGCAACTCATTGCATATCATATCATTCGTGATAGGTCCCGGTTAACACATCACATTATACCTCGGTGTACTCACTTTTGTCATCGCCTCGGTTTATCAAGTGAGTAATCACATCCCTTTTACCGTTTTACTATATTTTGAAATTTGAATGCATGAACCATACTTGAATTAAATTGATCCTTACAATTGTGAACTCTTTTGACTTATTTGAACTTATTGAACCGTCGTGTTATGACCTTGTCCTAAAGTCTCCAATGTTCGAGCATCACTATAAAGTCTCCATGTTCGAGCATCACTATAAAGTCTCCCATGTTCGAGCATCACTATATAGACACCTTTGTTCGTAGTATATCTTTGGGAAGAGGCACCCGGTGTATCTTTGGGAAGAGGCACCAGTGTATCTTTGGGAAGAGGCACCAGTGGGTCTTTGGGAAGAGGCACCCAGTATAACTTTGGGTAGTGGCACCCACTTAATTTGGTTTCATCGGTAGCATTCACGAATTATTATATTCGTGGTACTATATTGGGAACTATTATGACCACTTACACTTGACTACTTGATACGCTATAATTTTTGTGCAATGGGTTGTGTACACACAGGTTGCAAGTTTTGTATGGGTGGAATTTGGGCCGAGTGGATACACAATGCCTTTGCTTTGAGAACTATTTTTCGTTGACCAAAGCTTTGTATATTTCTTATGAGTTTTCTTATTTCACTAAACGTGTTTACTCACCAACTATTTTCATAGTTGACCCGTTTTCTCTCATGCATTTCGGTGATCGTTAGTAAGCTTTTCTAACAAGTCTTGCATAAAGAAGTTTTCCTTTAGTCGCTACAAGTCGTATGTAATAAAACTCAATATTTTGGAATCTAAACTTTGTAATATATTTGCCGGATAATGGCTAAACTAGTATTGTAATGGAGTATTATTTCTTTTTAATCTTAATGTTGGTATGTTCTATTATCTTGTGCTTATGTTCCCTTCCGTTACACCTCGTGTTTCCGCCTCCGGCGAGGGTGTGACAGAAGGTGTAGTTCACCTAAGGTGTGAAAGAACTCGGTGTAGGTGTGGTTCGCCTTGGTGTGAAAGAACTCGGTATTTAGCTTTGTACCGGAAAAAGGTTAAGCGACGTTGTGAAGGCTTCTCCGCCATAAGGAGATTGGTGTAGTGTTTACAAACTCTCGAGTAGGTGACTCGGGGAGTGGAGTAGGGCAAGGAAGGTGTCCTTGTGGTGAACCACTATAAATACTCGCGTTGTGCTTTTGTGCTTCTTACTCTTATCTTTTCATTACATATCTTTATATGCTTGTTTATCAACATCCAACACACACAACCAAATAGATTGACATAAGTCGATCTAAATAGTTTAAAGGAAGTTTTAATTGGTAAAACTATTCAACCCCCATTCTAGTTTTCCACAATTGGCATCGAGCTTCGTTACCAAGTTTCTTGAAGTATATTGTACTTTAAAAACTTGATACGATCCATAGTTAATTGAAAACTACAAAGAAGGTTTTCATAAAACAAACACCATGTTTTCAAAACTATATGTTTGGATGTTGAGTTGATAACAACATTTTTTTTATATACATCTCTTCATTTAAATTGCACTAATCTTCTTTGTGATGTTGATTAGTCAAAGCTCATACCCACCAAGCTTTAGGAGACACTTGGTAACAAGAATACCTTCCTTAAGAAGGTATCTTAAACACAAAGGAGCGGGAATAGTCTAAGTGACATTTGTCATTTGTAAAGACATTCCTAAGTGCACTCGGTATGACTTTCCACTTATATCTAAATGATATTAGTTTAGTTAATAAGTGTTATTTGTTAGGAATTTATTTGAGTAGATTTTGTGTTTACATGATCTACATGAAGCTTCGTTAGAAGCCTTTCTTCTCTCATCGTGTTATATTTCTCATCTATAGTCATAGTATATATAGCTTATGTCTTATATCTTTAATTCTATAATAAAACAAAACACAATTTCAAAATTCCTCCTTCCTATTAATAATCCCACTCGGCCCACTTTATTCAATCCTCACTTTTCAAATTTTCCAATTTCAAAATTCCTCTCATTTAAAAACTTCATCTTCCTCCTCATTTCATTTCATCCGAAACCAAGAAGATCCGTCAGCAACATGGTTTACATCGCACTCGTGCTCATCGCCCTAACACTCATCGCACTTGTGTTCCCTATGATGAAATTCACATACGGAGACATTTACTTTGTGTTGTTGATCTATATTGGGGTTATATACCCAATCATTTGTATCATCATAAGTATTGAAATGCAATATTATTAATAATCTAGTTTATCTATATTATTCTTATCATAATGTGTTTATCATTTGTTTTGTTTTATATGTGTTATATTCTTTCGTGATACATTAGAAGTCATGTATGCATGCTAAAAGAAAATGTAGGATAAAACATATTTCGTGGTATAAAAGCGTAAAACCTATGTTTTATCAAATCATTTCTGTTACTACAGATCCACGGATCCCGGAAGATATACTAGCGGATCCCTTTTGTAAAGGAACCGTGGGATCCGTCCTCTTGGAAAAGCAGTTTTCATGCAAGATTAAAAACCACTATCTTTAAGTTTCAAAACCATGAGTTAGCTAAATACTAAAACCATTGTTAATAAAAATCTAGTAAAAACGTTAGATTATTATAGGTTGACCATAAACATCTTCTCTTATTAACCCATCACTTCTATAGGTTCAACTATGACGCATGAATACGAGTTTGATTTTTCACTCACTAGCGTCTACACCCCGAACATCTCCCTTGAGCCCAACACACCTGGCAATCATGTCCGTGGGTTCAATAATCTTGAAAACCGTCACTTCCATGAAGGACGTATTGTAGACACCTCTCTACAATTCAAAGAAGGTATCAATACCTCCTTCCGAGCCATAGGACTAGAATGTCTTCTTGAAATCAACGAGAAGATATGTCCAAGGTTCATAATGGAATTCTTCCGTCAAGTCGAACTCGTTCGTAACGAGGATCGCTCTCTATCTCTTTGGTTTTACATCAAAACCAAAGTTCACCTAACCCTTGGGCATTTTGCTCACATTCTCCGATTCCCAATCATGGACAAAGTGCCTTCACCGAAGATTGGTCTCTTGATTCTCTCTTCAACTTTCGTGAAGAAAATAGTCCATATTGTTCACACATACCCTCTCAGGAAGATTTAAATCGCATTATATGCAAACCTCGACCATATTACTCCAATCCAAACATTATCCGTACACGGGATATCCAAGAAGAGTACAAGCCTCTTGCTCTCATTCTACGTGAAAATGTTTGGAGTCTTAGAAATCGAGATATTCTTCCCGCTTGTTGTGCTCACATGTTGTCTTGTTTGCTAACACAACAACCATACAATCTCGCCTACTTCTTGCAAGGCGAATTGCAAATATTCAAGGCTCCAAGAATAAACTCATCCCTTATGGAATGTTCTTGACACGCCTCTATCACAATGTTATGCACTTCCATCCTCAATTTCAAAGTCCGTTATGCGTACTTGTGAACAAGATGATGGAACCGCTAAACATATCTCTCATGAAGACTTTCTTCATTCTTGATTCCACCAATACCCATCAATCACATAATGATCCTCCTAGCGAAGACACTCAAGGAACCTAGAATAGTCAAATAGGATCAATTCTACTCTACTCATTATTTATCAATGTAATCCTATTTCTTTCATGAAATAAAACATCTTACATTTGATATCTTTGTTTAAGAACTCCTTTAAACAAAACTTAGAATATAATGCATTGTCAAGATCATTGCATACCTTTAGTAAAGGTTACGTCTAGCGAGATAGACGGATCCCAAATGTTGTACTAAGCGGATCCCTACATCTTGGGAACCGTGGGATCCCAAAGCAGAAAATGCAATTGCAAGCATTGTATGTCAAACACATCCTTAGAACACCTCACACTAAGCTAAACATAGTGTCTTAAGGTAGATTAAGACTTTATCAAGATAGGTTGACCTTTCCTACTGTTCCAACTCACATAGAACACACTCTAAGATATTCATAGATCAATCACTTTGTTTTAATCCATCACTCTTCCGCTCTCAAAACTCACACTTCATATTTTTACCCTTCACATCTAGGTTAAAAATCTTTTATAACAAAATTGATCATAAATCAATCTCACCTCAAAATTGATCAGAGTTAATAAAATCCTAGTTTTCCCATCTCAAAATCATTAGGATATTTTCCAAAACACAATCCTAAGTCACAACCTCATCTCTAGGATCATTTAGCTTCAATTGACACTCTCTCTTTAGTGTCATCCTTGCTCATTCATTGGTACTCATGAAAGTTCCAAATCCTTCCACAAAAGACAATAATTAGCTACATCACTCACCACCTTTAAGTACTTAAGCACCTCTTCATTTAAAACACTTAGGAAGACTGAAACACTCAAGATGTTATAGGTTTTAAATTTTAGAAACATCATTTCCACTCTTTCATAGCTACCGATAGCGGATCCCTAGGATTAGCCTAGACGGATCCCTACGAGAAAGGAACCGTGGGATCCGGATGACGATATAGGTCAAATATTGCTAAAACAATCATTTCAACTTATCTTCCTAACTCAAACACTCCATCTCATCTTAAATGAGTTCCTAGATCATCCAACCTCTGAAGTTGACTCTTGTGCATGTCAATCATCACACTCCAATGAATCCTAGTGGCTTAAAGCTTAAATGCACTTGCCAAATCTCTTAGTTTATAAGCCACCTTGTTAGGACCTCCATAGTCATCACTCTCACTCTAACTTTCAGCCCTTGAAATCATTTCATCATGAGAAAAACCCCAAGTAGTAACTTATCCAACAAAGAACCACCCATGAAAAAGGCTCGTGTTATACACGAAATTTCCTCAACCGAATCATCTCCCGTCAAACCAACAAATGAGAGAATCATTCATCATCCAATCAAACCAATTCCTAAAAGGATAGTACCCCACAAAACTACCTATGTCTAACACCACCATACCTCCTAGGCCAAACAATATCATCTACACTAAACCATCACCATTGGTTCCTAGAAATATTTCATTTACTTCACCACTATCATCACCACACCTCTACAATTTAGAGGACTTGCCTCTAGGCCGTCTCATCCGCTTCACGACAACATTCTCCTCATTAGGAGGAATAATGGTTCAAAATCAAGGTGTTGAGTCAACACTTGCTCCGGCTTCCTTTTCACCGTCTCCATCATATAATCCTATATGGATTATGAGAAATCATCAAAGTCAACCACCCGACCATATGGAAGTTGACACTTCCTTACCACTACCATCATTCTTGGTCGAGGCATTCTCAAATGCATCTCCACCAATCCTCCATCGTTTGAAGCTCCATGAGCCGCTTCACTTGATCCTTCGCATCAAGCCATTTTATTTCCTCTACCACCACTACCTAGCCATGACAAAGATTGCTATCATTGTCAACATGTTGAAAGTTTGATACATGAAATACGAGAAGACCAACGTTTCATGTTCTATCATCTCCTCGAACGTTTCGACGATATCAAACCTAAACAAAACTTGAGCTAGAAGATTTTAGTGGTGTCCTAGCATCAAGCGTTAGATAGTCTAGAAATTCCTAGTCATGTATTGTCTATTTTCTTATTTTTAGAGTCATGTATATCATAACTCTTGTTTTATTAAATGGAATTACATGCTACTTGTTATTTTTCGAGAATATGTATTCATATCTCATTTATGTGATAACATTACGTGTTATATCACCTTTGCGATTTTAGTCATCGGCCGACGGATCCTCAAGTATTGCCCAGACGGATCCCTACTAGGAGGGAACCGTGGGATCCGTGAAGTCGAAAGTTTTATTTTCTAACTTAAATCACATTTGCGAAATTGTGAATTATACTTGTTTTCTAACCCTTGTTTGCGTTATTCAATTAACACATAAAGAATTTGACATCCTAAAGCTAGGGGAGCTTGGTGTCAAAACGATCGTTGCAAAATTACTTGCAACCTTTGATTTAAATTTCATAACTTCCGTTGCAAATATTGCAATAATCTAGGGGAGCACACCCGTCACATTGACGTAATCTTTTGCATAAGTTAGTTGCAAATGAACTAGAATAGAATTAGTTTCTTGGCGCCTTACTTAGGGATGGACACGTCGAGGGAGTAACGAGACCCTTTCCGTTACTTGCTCTCTATTTTTTCCTTTCACATGTTTTTCTTAAAAGCGATGTGTTGCTTTCTTTCAAACACATTTTGTTTCGACAAAAGGGGAGAAGAAAATAAAACTACAAATTCAAACTTTTACAATTTTAGCTTTTCCTTAAAATAATCTTATGTTTTGTCATCAACAAAAGGGAGATTGTTAATACAAATAAGCCGTAAAAGCGTTTATTTATATTTTACGATCTTCTAATGTTTTGTCGATAACAAAAGTAAGATCATTTTAAGAAACAAATAAAATACATAAATGGTTTGAACTAATAGTTTTCTAACACACTTACGCTTTCACATAAAACACTAAAACAAGTATAAGTGATTTTATGATTTAGATACATATGTACAAACAACTAGTGTTTACATATTGGGTTAAACATATACTTAAACTAAGTATACTAAAATGGGTAAAAACTAAGTGTATGCTAAATTGGGTAAATACAAGTATATACTAAATGGGTAAATACTAGCAAATGGTTTTGACCCATGGTTTTATATATACCACTTAACCAAGTTCATTGTATCCTTAAGATACATTGTATCTAGAAAACCATGGATCAACCCATAACCCATGACCCATGACCCATAACCAAAAATACCCATGGGCAAGAGGAGGCGGACCACGGATCCCTAGCTTTGTGCTAGCGGATCCCTTGTGGTAGGGATCCGTGGGATCCGGGGAAGCAGTGAGGATTTTTCCTCTATAAATAGTGAGCCATTTCTTCATTATATCTCACCCCTCTCCAACATACTTTCTCCCCTGAGTTAAATCTCACTAACCTTAGATCCAAGAGATCTATGTTTGTAGTTTTATCTTTATGTGATCTTTTAGGTTCCTCTCAAATGCAAGATCACCGCCTTTGAAGTCGAGCAAGCTCAAGTTCATGAGTTGCCATGCTTCCTCATCATCAAGGCTATTGAAGTCCTCTTGTTGATGATCCTTTTCTTTCTTCAAAGAAGTGTAGTGTTGAAGACATTAGTGAAAGATGTCTCAAGTGTCAAGACGAAGATATTAGTGAAGGGTATCTATCGTCTATAGGATAAGCACTTGTGGTAGGTGCTTAGAAGTCAAGACAAGAAGCATTAGTGAAAGGTGCTTAGAAGTGAAGACACAAGACATTAGTAAAAGGTGTCTTGTAGATCTAATCAAAGGCATTAGTGAAAGGTGCCTTAGATGTACATTCGATATGGTGTGTTTCGATGTACTAGATAGACTAGCATTAGATCCAAGGATATTGATGTCCTTGATGATGTTGTAAAGGAGTAGATCTCATTTGGGATTAGTCGTTGGTGTAGTGTGGCAGTAGTTCCTCCATTGCAATGGAACTAGGTGCTTAGCCTAGTACCTAATAAAGGGTAGGCGACGTTGTGAAGGTGTAGTTCACCTAAGGTGTGAAAGAACTCGGTGGTTAGCCTATCACCGCATAAAGGGTAAGCGACGTTGTGTTAGGTGTGGTTCGCCTTGGTGTGAAAGAACTTCGGTATTTAGCTTTGTACCGGAAAAAGGTTAAGCGACGTTGTGAAGGCTTCTCCGCCATAAGGAGATTGGTGTAGTGTTTACAAACTCTCGAGTAGGTGACTCGGGGGTGGAGTAGGGCAAGGAAGGTGTCCTTGTAGGCGAACCACTATAAATACTCGCGTTGTGGTTTTGTACTTCTTACTCTTATCTTTTCATTACATATCTTTATATGCTTGTTTATCAACATCCAACACACACAACCAAATAGATTGACATAAGTCGATCTAAATAGTTTAAAAGGAAGTTTTAATTGGTAAAACTATTCAACCCCCGCTTCTAGTTTTCCACAAGGAGGACCCATATTATATTGGTAAAATTGATGTGGAGATGGGGGTTGTGGAACGTAAAATTGATTCGGGGATGGTTGAGAATAAAATTGGCTAAATCCTAACAGAGTTTGTTTTGGTTGATTCGGGGATGGTTGAGACCGACGCTTGACGCTGAGTGAAAGTTTTTACCTCTCCTTGGATCCATGGTTTTGTGTTTTGAAAGATTAGTGTGTGTTGTTATTTGTGTTTTGTGTGTTTTATTTTGAAAATGAGTATGAATGGTTTGGTTTAAATAGGAAAAAAATTTATTCATGGCAATGTAGCCGTTTGAAAAAAAAACACGCTCCCCCCAACGGATCTTTTTTAAATTTAATCAACAAACACATGCGGGCTCCCAACTCGAATTTGCTACTCGATTTTGCTACCCGATCTCCACGAGGCGGTGTACCCGCTCGAGTTCAAGTACTCGATGGGGTACCCGCTCTCCACTCCCTCCTCCCTTACAACTATGTAGATAACCTGAACAACACACAAAAACACACATTTTATTATGCTGAATGTACATTTTGACTTCTAAAAGCAACATGCCACTATTGTATCGAATAAGTATTTTATCACATAAAATTCGATTCATACATTTAAACTATAAAAAGATGTATCGACTTACATTCCAAGTCAACATTCTCCTAATTATCAAAGAAACATAAGCTTACGTGAAAATTATAAAGCGATGAACTTACCAAGAAACATTTGTGGCTGCAATGATACTTTGTTCGAAACCATAAACAAAGCAACTCGTGGAGTGAGTCCACGCTTTTTGCTATATTTATATAATATTAAAATGAAAAATAAGGTCATGTTCTTAATAACTGTGAGAAAAGTACATATGCAAAAAACAACAAATTAGGAAAAAGGAAAAAAGATGGTTATATAATAACATACCAATTACTACACCAATCCCTCGTTCAAAATTAAAACAAAACATTAAGAGAGTAACAGACCAAATATAAAGGAAAACAATAAAAATAATTGGCAAATACTAATGAACCTATATTATGGATAGCTCTTTAAATGAGATCCATTTGAATTATAATAAACCAAATAGATTCACATACATGTCATTAGCCAAATTTTTTGCAGCCTCAATATGGTCCTTGGACCCATCTATTTGTGCAGTCTGTTTTGTTTGTGTATCACCACGAAGCAAGTGTAGCGGCTTCACCTACAGATGCATGTAAATAGGTACAATCCTTTAAGCTAAACTCATTTTAATTGTCAACTTGATAATGAACTAAAACATTTCAGTTATTTCAAAAATGATATGAAAGATGCACCAATTAAATAGTAGAGGACAATATATATATATATATATATATATATATATATATATATATATATATATATATATATATATATATATATATATATATATATATATATATATATATATTTATTTTTTGCCACGATAGTGGCATGACTATAATTATTTGTTTTTGTTTTTGTTAGCGTAAATACATTTTTAAAATTTGTCAAATAATATTATAAGGCGATTGGTCGGGCATTTCTTTTAATCATTTGTTTGTTGTTTTAAATAGCTTGTATACATTTTAAAATTGTTAAACAATATTACAAAATATTGTTTTTTTTTTTTTTTAAATAAATGATTATAAATTAAATTAAACAATTTACAACTATAAGTGGCACGAATATATAAAAAGAAAAATTGTGTTAAAGAAATAATAAAACTTTGTGCCGTTGCAAAGACATTTCTTTGGTCTATCTTTCGCGAACACAGGATAAGTACACCTACCTTCAATGCAGATGTCGCATACAAATATTGTCTAGAAAGTAGGAAAACTTCATAGTTTATTTAATACTGCTTGGTTCACTATACACAAAATTGGTCGTTTTGTCGATGACCGGTAATCAAACTCGATAACACCTCAACTTGTAACACCTCATAATTATCTATTTCAAAAGTAATGAACAAACCATAACCAACAAATGAGAAGTACAAACATTTTAGTATATATCTTCATTAGACACTTGAATTATAATTATATGCCAATAACAAATGATAAGTACGCACAAAATTTAATGTATGTTGCAGTGTTGTTGACGAATATACAGTTAATGGACGTAGCTTGCCAAATTAAGACCAAGATAGGATTTCGACATATATAAAATTATGTAGCTTAAACCATAAAGTTCTCTATGAGGGTATGAACATTAAACTTAAATGGATATTCTTTTAACTCTTCACACTATGTAGTTCATCAAACTGAGACCAAGTTACATGCATACCAAAACAGATCTTGTAGCTTAAAGTCTTAATCACATGGTAAGGCTAGTAATTGATTGTCCACTACAGTAACCGATCACTAAAGACGTCATGTAATTAGCATAAATACACATGTTTCCTATGTTAAAAGTACGCACACAAAGTCAATGAATCAAATCGACTGACTACGATGCTTCATGATAGTCACCAACTTGTAAGCCAATGTGTGGTGTTATGTCTCCTGAAGATGCTTATTTTATACACATAAAGTGATAAACCCAATCTATTTATCTTTAGGTACGGATTTTAATTTACAAAGACGTGATGAATCACAGGCATAATTTGATTCAAACACTGTCAAAGAAGAAAAAAAAAGGTATGCAAATTATACCATTTGACATCATATGAACCCAAACCATAACCCTACAGATTCGATTAGTGAACCTTATGGCAAAGTATACATCATCTCAAAAGTTTGATTCACACAGTGTAGTCCCAAAGCTCCGATTCCAAACATTTTATTCTTATCCGAGAATAATCAACATCTAGTAACTATAAGTAGTTAATCACAATATAACATTGATAAAAGGACCTCGAGATTTAAGTATCAAACAAACATACCTAACACCAGCATCACCGACAATTCCAATAGCCATACCAGAAGAGAGACCAGCGAGACCACAAGCAATACCAGATGACAAATGAGCATATCCATCAAACAGATTGTATGATTTCGCCTTAGGATTAATTCCAGTACTGATAATAACCGCAATAATCAAACCGTAAATACCCAACGCTCCAGCCATAACCACCGGCGCAATCGACTTCATCACTAATTCTTGCCTCATCACTCCCATCAGACACTCCTACACCACTCTTTGCGGTCCCATACACCGCTCCCATACCTATCACAAATCACAAAACGCTTTCCTCAGTTACGTTTTCAAAATCTATAACAATACAACTAACGGATGAAAACATATAATACCTAAACATACACAAAATAATGAACAAAAACCCAAAATTTCACATGTCACAGATCATATCTTGTTCCTTTGTTAGGGATTCATATTTAATTCTATCATGATTACGCAACATAGAAAAAATCTAAAGTAACTGTTTCACAAGTCGCTTCAAATTCAAATCTATCATAGTTACATAACATATAATGGATTGCCTTATTCAATAACCAAAACGGAATATTATCTGCATCCTAGATCAAAAACATATCATTCATATATCCTATCAATTTTAGACATTATAATCTCTGATTTGTTGCGGCTCAGCACCTATGAACGATTATAATAAGGTAAAGCTTGAAGATATGTCTTGTACACCATTAATTTATGAGTCCTTCTAGTTATCAATTAATTTTAAAGCTAATTGTGTAATGTATACACATTTTTCTAATAGGTTTTATTGTTGCTAATCTGAGATTGAATATCCAAAGCGGATTATTTAACTTCAGATAATCAAACTTAGAAACACCAGGATCAAAAAGTAATTATCAACTTTAGACCCCAAAACATCTACCTGGTATAGGCGACGAATGATCAATAGTTCTTCCAAATCTGTTAGTGACACATCACATTTATCAACAAATGGTGCATTGAACCACTCCTCAAAATTTTAGACTGGATTAAAAAATGTTGGAAGAAAAAAATACATAGCGCCTAAAGAACTTGTAAACTTGAATGGGTACATGTTGCTTTGTTAAAAAAAATAATTAACCTGGGCAGGTTTCAATAAAAGATTTTTGATCGCACCTGTATCCATAACATTGAAAATCATGGCAACAACATTTTGTGATTTGGAACATATTAAAATTTTTTAATTCTTATAAATTAATACTCGATAAATTATTAACAATGGAGTGGCAATACATTTATCTTTTTGAAGAAATAAATCCATTCAATTGCAGATGATAGACATACACATTTTAGGCTTTGAACAACCACCAAGTAGATCAGATTGCCATTGTCCATGCCCATAAGATTCTCTAGTTGAGGACATATCTTTATCATACACAAGTACACAACCATAGCCATAGAAGTGCTTCTGCAAGACCATACAGACACATATACATAAGATAACTAACAGTTGTACTGAATTTTGCAAAATAAATTATAAGTAAAAGTGTCGGATAACATACTAACCTTGAAGTTGAGTGTGGTTTCTCATCTTCAACGTCGTTATTACTGCTGACATTTGAATATTGGGGCTTCATTATCTTGGAAATCTTCTTTGGTGAATACTGTTCATGTTGAGATTTTGAAGCGCCGACTTCAGTAACTTCAATCAGATGCATATTAGTAATGTCTTTGAATCAGAGGGCTACTGGACTCAGAAGTTATCATATTGGAAAGAAAGTAGTACACCAATTCGTTTTCGTTGTCGCAAATAGAAAGTTGTCATCGAGAAGTTGAAATTCATAATTCTGATTTTTTTAATAGAAGTTCAGGAGACAGTTGTGGTAACGTGCAAGATGATATCACTAATCCCATTTTTCTTTATGATGTGTGTTTGGTGTTGTGTCCATGGTTTGAAGCGGATAAATGTCATGTGTCGTGCATCAGGTGCTGGCGACGCTCACCAAAACAAAAGTTATAAGAATTTTCAACCGTATGTGTTGCAGCTTCATAAGGAGCTGGAGCTTCATGAGAGAACATTGAAAAGTCTTTGGAAATCTATGAACCGCTTGATCCAGAAGGCTGAAAAGCAACAACCTAAAAATCTCAAGACGCTTCTAGCAGAACCTAGTGGTTTTGAAGGACTTAAGAAGTTTGGCAATAATGATCATGAACCGACTGTCCTATCAAAAGAATCATTGCTGGAGTTTGGCGGTGGTAACCCTGACAACCATTGTGGTTTCTCTTCCTAACTTCCAAACGATAGCTGTTAATTTTTTGGATAGTGTGAGTGAAGATTTTAAGTATGTTACCAAGCGGTTATATTTAACTTCGTCTTGTTTTTAGGTTTTTCTGCATTACAGGGCTATGGCTATGCACAATTTCCAGTTGCCGGTGGCTCTATGAATGATTCTGCACGCTACCAGCAGGTAATGCCACAATTTGGATTTTGTTTATGGACACTTCTTTGGGATTTTGTTATTTAACCTTTCTGCGTTACATGGTATGCAGGGAGCTCAGGACTGAATGTGGAAGAATAAGACAGGATCTTCATAGATTATGATTCTGTCATCATATCTTGTAACATAAATATTAGGGCTGTTATCCTAATTCATAGATTTGTAGCATTTGATCAGTTGGTTATATATCCAAATAGTTGTTCTGTAAGGTTGCTATTAACCATGATCTCTTTTAAATTTTGACCGTCATTACCTGATACTTTGATAGGCTTTGAGACCATCGTATGTGATCAAGTATAAGTGTGTGTTTTGAGGTTTTCTCGTCGACTGAGGTTGCATGTCTGATCTGAGTGTTGCCTCATCGACTTTAAACCATTTGACATTCCTTGTTTCGAGGTTTCCATTGACGCTTTTGTCTCGAAATAATCCATAGTCCAAACCTGTATTTCCTGAAATAAAAGAGACATCTCCCATTACACATCTCAGCCTCTTCTAATTTTGGAAGCTTAAAGGAGACTTCTATGTCAACCTAGGCACATAAATGAGCAATCTATTAAGGCTAACAAACTTGAGATTATAAGATGCATGAAATACATAATTAAAGAATATAACCTGTGCGGCTGTGATGCCTGAAACTTCAAATAGTGATTCTCGGTTAAGCTTCTTGCTAGAGTAGGTAACATGCTTCTGGCGCAAGTTTTCAGTTTCCTTGATTGGCCATTGTAAAAGCTGTGTTCCGGTGATACTAAGATAAACTTGCCGAGGGATAAACTACAAAATCCCATAAAAATGAAATCAGTCAGTAAAATGGTCACGATCCCTATTCAGCATCTCCTTTTGTCAATCTTTGTAAGTGCTGACAGGTACTATATATTTTTAAATTAGGTAGTTCTGTGGTGTCACTATATTGTTTGATTTCTTAACAAACAGGAAAACAATATAGTCATAGTTAGCCATGAATGGTGCATCAAAAAAGAAATCAAAATTTTAATATGAACTTTTTTACCTGGATTCCAGCCCATCCTTTCTTGATATCATCTGTGTAACTATCAGACTCGTTAATCCAGCCCCATAGTATCCTTCTGTTCTTCACACTGTCGAAAAATGTTTTTGATGCATAGAACTTTCCGTAATCATATCTTAAATCTGATCTACTTCCTGTAAGACCTTTATTATCTGGTACCAACTTTTCTCTATCAGCGTCATAGCTCCCAATTGTGTAGTAGTCATGTGGTTGAAAGCTGGCTTTAAGCACATACTTCAGGTAGTTGTGATCACTTTTCTAGGTGTGCTTGTGCTTGTTTTATGGAGGAGGAAGAAGAAAAAAGGGAAGTAGAAGCAGAAGAAACTGGATTCGATATTGAGATGGACAATGACTTTGAAATGGGTACCGGGCCTAAAAGATTCACATACCATGAATTAGCTCAGGAAACTGGTGACTTTGCGGAGAATGAGAAGCTTGGAGAGGGCGGTTTTGGTGGTGTTTACACAGGTTTCTTGAAACATTCCAACACGTTTGTTGTGGTGAAAAGGGTGTAAAAGAGTTTGAAACAGGGGATCATGGAGTACGCATCAGAAGTTAGGATCATTAGTAGATAGAGACACAGAAATCTAGTGCAATTAATAGGTTGGTGTCATCAGAAAGGAAAACTCCTGCTTGTTTACGAATATATGGAAAATGGAAGCTTAGATTCACATCTTGAGAAAGCAAATTTTGGTTTGGAGCACCATCAGCATGTGCACCTTCCACATCACCAACGCAGTTACCTTCTTAACCAGGCCGAGGAGTAACATCTCTACTCATCGAACCAAAGTCATTCGTGACGCCCACTTGGAGAGATATGATGAGGCGACATGTAATTCCCTACACATTGCTTCGTCTCCGCAGCTCCTCCTCAGCGTTGAATATCTATTAATCACAGTAAGTTGTGTACCGTGAACGGATTATGTAAAAAAGAGCTCTGTCATTTTTTTCGTAAACTCTTACCAAGTTCTGCATCAATATACCTAGATTCAATAAGGAATTGCATAGCCTACTTTTACAACATATCTACAAATATAAGTCATGGATGCATATCAACCGCAGTCCAGCAAACCATGACACTGGAGTTTTGGGGATTGTCTTCAACCCGTGATCACGTATCCGAGTTTCTCATAAATTGTGATTACTTATCATCAGTCATAATTTTTTAATATATAATTCACATAAAGATAATGTACCACGGTTAAAGCGGGACATATAAAACGTACATTCAGATGCAATTAGGAGCACCATAAATAATCGATACCTTTTAAGCCTTGTATAAAAACTCCTCGTGTAGTCACTTCTTGCGTCCTCGTGTCCAGGTAGGTCACTGAAATAAGACATTGGATTTTCATTATCACCATAAAATTCTGTTAGAAATCAAACTATTACTACTTACCCTTTCTAAGATACCCATTTGGCAATAACCCACCAGTCATCCCCTTTTTCTATCTTATGATGACTTTCAGTTCCAAAAATTCCGAAGAGCCACTCTTATGCTCCTAATATTCAGTGTTAAAGAAACCTATATCTTTAACTCATTATTATTATCCAACATGCGAGCCCAACTTGTCAACACAATATGACGATTGACGAACAAATTTCTTTTACATAAAATAGTAGAAACACCTAAAATTCATTGTACCTGAAGCCGTCTTTACATGAACATATAATTCATGATGATATGAACATATAATTCTCTTACCATATGGCGCTTTAAGACCAATAGAAGACAAACACCTAAAATTCATTGTACCTGAAGCCGTCTTTACATGAACATATAATTCATGATGGTTGTTGATCACAATATTCAAATAAAATATGTTAACAATATGAAAACATAAAGGAAGCAAGGATTAATGAATTAATGAAACACAAAAACATACCAACCATGTAATGGTGACCAACCCCGTTACCAGATGTTTTGGAGAATTCAATATGCAAAACAAAATCACAAACATAAAAAGATTAGCATTACAGATATTGATCATAACAGGTTCTTCATGTTACAAATTTAAAAGTAAAAAAATTATTAGGGTTTTGAGGGAGAAGTGGTATTTTTTTAATACGTGATTAGGCAAAAAAAATATATAAGAACATATAATTCTCTTACCATATGGCGCTTTAAGACCAATAGAAGACAAACACCTAAAATTCATTGTACCTGAAGCCGTCTTTAATGAACATATAATTCATGATGGTTGTTGATCACAATATTCAAATAAAATATGTTAACAATATGAAAACATAAAGGAAGCAAGGATTAATGAATTAATGAAACATAAAAACATACCAACCATGTAATGGTGACCAACCCGTTACCAGATGTTTTGGAGAATTCAATATGCAAAACAAAATCACAAACATAAAAAGATTAGCATTACAGATATTGATCATAACAGGTTCTTCATGTTACAAATTTAAAAGTAAAAAAATTATTAAGGTTTTGAGGGAGAAGTGGTATTTTTTTAATACGTGATTAGGCAAAAAAAAATATATAATTTGTTTTACATATGATTAGTAAAAAAACTATATTTAAGGAAAATATATGTATAATAAGTTTTAAAAAAGATAATTACTTAATATAATTTTTGTAGATAAATACATTCCTTTTTAAACTAATCAAAATGGTCAATAATTTGGTTGTAGAGATTTATAAATTTGGTTTTCCAAGTTATAATAAAAAAAAAATGTGTTGGTCTAGTGGTAATCATGTTTGTTTGTAAACTAACAGACCCAGGTTCGAATCCAGCTGCATGTATGATTTTTTTGAAGAATAAAAAAAACAAAATTTTAATAAATGAAAAAAATTCCGAAAATTCTAATAAATTAAAAAAATATTGCTTAAGAATTTCGAAAATTAATACATTAAATCCGAAAAATAAATAGTATTGCTTAGGTGGATTAAAAAATTGCTTAGTGAAAATTAATACATTAAATCCGAAAAATAAATAGTATTGCTTAGGTGGATTAAAAAATTGCTTAGTTGGACAACAAATGCTTATGTGGCATGAAAATTAATTATTTGGCATTGAGGTGGCATTGAGGTGGATTAATACCAAATACCTCTCGTTATATATATATATATATATATATATATATATATATATATATATATATATATATATATATATATATATATATATATATATATATATATATATATATATATATATATATATATATAAAGCATTAGTTACAATTACGAAAATTAAACAAAGCATCACCTTCATTAATAACTTGCAAAAGGAGAAAAAAATAGTAGACGCGATCGCTTTAGTAAACCTAACATATAACAAGTTTCTAGTCCAAATGACTAAATATCAACAGTTTAAGAACCCTATTGATAAATAATTCTTAGATTCAAGAGCCAAAATCCGTTTCTTCTTTAGCATTGAAAACCCATCCTGATTTATCAGACCCAATAAGATTTACAAAAGATGGAAAAACTAGAACATTTAGACAATGAGATAAAAAAAAAAACCTAAACTTCAATCAAATATCGATTACCTTTAATAAAATTAAAAAAATAATAAATAAAATAAAAAACAAAACAAAACTTTATTAATGTCTATTGTTTAATTTTATAAAATTTGGGTTTTAAAATAGCCATAATACCAAAAACAATAATACTAACAATAATAATGATAGCAATAATATCATTACCTAGCGAGAGTTCGAGATGAATCTTCCCCTTTTTGAATTTCACCAATCTTCACTGCCAACTTTAATCACTTTAATTGTACGGTTGGCGACATCTTGCTGTGTGTGAACATAAATGAATGTAAATAAACATACAAAACAACTATGACGCTATAAGCACTACAACAATCGGCCAGGGCGATATTTCAGAGCTTCCGGGACATGTCCCTACGAAACCATTTCCGGGACGTGTCCCCCAAAAGGGCCCCGACAATACCTACTCGGGAATACTTTCCTGGGGACTGCTTACCACTTTACGGGGACACGGGTCCCCACCGATTGTCTCCGGTCAAACATGTCCGACGTGGCATTTTTTCCGGGACTCGTCCCGAGAAATGATTTTGGAACTTCACTTTAAGAACGCTAATTACGTAATTAGTCCGACGAGACTTCACGCCGTGGGAAGTGTTTAACCACCGTTGAGGTAAACTAATTCACGGGACATGTCACCGGTTAAAGTCGAATTAAAATATGCTTAACTTTCCGGGACATGTCCCCAAAAACTATCGACCCACTATGCAGAATATTGCTGCAAAATGGGTAATTTCCAGATTTTTCCCGAAAAAATCTACAACCTGTTATCATAACACCAATCCACAACCTGTTTTACCAATGTCACAACCTGTTTTAATATGCCAATCATAACACAAATTCGCTAAACATAATATCATATATACAACATAGTTATCCTTTTCCAAAATCGCCAAAACGGTTCCTAAACCGTTAACGCATGATCATCTACAAAACTATCCAAAACTACCTATCCGCAAATGGTCCAAAAGTATAACAGTATATATCAACAAGATAATTATAATAAATAAATCAATAAATCAATAAATAAATAAACAAACAAATAAACACATTTAACCACTCGATAACAATTTCATTCAAATAATTAAGTGTTGTTCTACAAATTACAATTCGAGATTAATCTTCCACATCATCAACATAAAATTCAACATTATTAGTACCGTCATCTTCATCATCTTCATTCTCGTGGCCATCATCATTAGATGCTAAATCATGAGGAACGTGATCATCAAAATCAATATCATCTTCGCCTTCCACAATAGTGATAATTGGTGGTGGTGCCTCAACTTCATTGGTTGAACATCTATATTTATAATGTTATAATCCAACCGATCCAACTCATCGAGAGTGTGATATGTGATGAGTTGTTGTCATGTACAACATCCCGGTTGTCTTCTACCACAATGATATCCGGTTCCAAATCTTCGATGATAAGAATCTTGGACGGCCTTCCAATTACCACGCTTACCCGGAAATCAAGGTAAAAGACTTGTGTTGCTTGCGTTGCAAGAATGAATGGTTCGCTTTGAAACGATACACGATCGGTCATAATTTGCGTAATGTTGTTTCTATAGGTACGCTGCTTTAGGCGATTAGTGTTATTAGTGTCGAACCATTTGACTTTGAACAACACAACATTGAATGAAATATATGAAAATCGAGAATCTCTTCAAGTCGGCCATAATGCATTCCTCCATCGTGATTAGGAGTTGAAATTCCACTGTTTTGAGTTGAACGACGTAAATCACGGTCGTGTCAGTAAACTTCACACCGCTGACTACGCAAGAGTTGATCGAGACAAGAAGACATGATGGTCCACAAGCCAAAGCGAATAACTCGGCGGTACAAATTAGGTCTTTCTGTACTTTTAATTCACGAATCTATGAAAAAGTTAAGAATAGATAGATATGAGTAATAGTCGTTATTTATACAGGTAATACATACAATAAGTCTACCTTCATCTCAAACCAATGAGAAACCCTTCTTCCAAGTCTCTCGCCAGAAATTCCTCGTAAATGTTCATGATATTAGAATAAGTCGTCAAATAACAACTTACGTGAAACAAATTTTGAAATAAAACGCGCACCTTTGTACGCTGCTCATGTACGGGTCGATTTCATGATCATTGTGTAGTACGTACCATACTACTTGCTTCATTGTGTCTCGCTTTAAACCGAACTAATGATTGTTTACCATTCTTTTGCAGATCGATCGAAACACCTCAAATCGACTTGTTGGCCTTGGACCGTCCTCATTCGGTCCAGACGATTAAATCTGCCTCAACACCCGAAAATAATGCGAACATAAAGTTAATGCTTCATCGACAATATAACCTCCGCTATTGAACCTTCAGCTTGGCTTTATTTCGACATAATGTTTGAGCTTTTTCATGTATCTTTCAAATGGATACATCCACCTCATGTAAACAGGACCGCCTTCAATAGCCTCTTCCGGTAGATGAATAACCAAGTGAATCATAATGTCAAAAAGTGGAGGATATATTTGCTCGAAGCGCACAAAATATTGATCAATTGATCTCTAGCTTTCAACATGTCATCCACCATCAAAGTTCGAGCGCATATTTGTTTGAAGAATGAACAAAGCTCGATTATGTGTTGCGGTGGTTTGGTCCTTCAAGTAATTTTGAAGTCCAGCAGAAGCAACCGTTGCATCATTATGTGACGCTCATGAGCCTTCAAGCTCGTTATGTTGCTATCGTTGTCGGTCACTTTATACTTGAAGTTAGATCCAAACCCATCGGTAGTTTAACACCTTTGATGAATTAAGAAAAAAATCGGATATTAGAATAAGTTGTCGAAATGAATACGCGAATTAATTCGAACAAAGAAATTTTCAAATAAAACGTACCTTTAATGAATTGACAAAAAGTTTTCTTTCTTCTTGTGAAAGAGTACGAGGATGAGGCTTAGAGCACTTCCGCTTCCTTTGTTGACGAGCCACAAGTCAAGACGAATATTCAAATTTTGTAAGTCTTGTCTTGCCTTGTTGGTGTCTTTTTATTTGTCATTCATTAACAAAGTACCCAACACACTCTCACACACATTTTTTTCGATATGCATGACATCTAAATTGTGTTTTAGTGTAAGAAAAGACCAATACTCTAGCTAGTAGAAAATAGATTTTTTGTCCAATTCAATTCGCGATCTTGATCACGTTTTTTTTGGCACCCCCATATATTGGATGTTTCCCCGGGACACGTTTAGGCAATCTTCTTAGTTGATCCAAGATGTCATCACCGGTAAATTTTCTAGGAGGGTCTCAGATTATCTACATCCGTATAGAATGCCCTTCGTTCTTCCGCCATTTATTGGTCATGCTTAAGAATCTTCGTGACCAACATAAGCGGTTTTGTTTAACACGCGATAGTCGGAGTGTCTACATTACATGTCGGACATGCCATGTAACCTTGCCCACTCCACCCGGACAAACTACTTCGAGCGGAAAGTCATTGATAGTCCATAAAAGCGCCGCTTTCATACGTAATCCGTGCTCTGTAATAAAGATCCTTAGTCCCGACTCCATCTTCCATAAAGTCTTTAGGCCATCAATCAAAGGCCTCTGTGTAAATATCAATATCCTTCCTTGGTGATTTGGGGCCCGAATTAACAATGTCAACATAAGAGAAGTCTCTCATACATATCCGTGGAGGCGATTGTATGTGGTTAATATGACCGCCACATGTCAGATGATCGACTAAGGTTGCCGCACGGATTGAAACCATGAGCGACCAACCCTAACCGGATGTTTCTTTTTCTTTAGCAAATTCCTTCAATACTTGATGTCAAATTTCTTCCATGCTTGACCATCAACCGGTGTTGCATCTTACTGCTCTCCATAGACCGCCCAGACGCATGCCAAGTCATATGTTTTGCGGTGTGTTTAGACTTGTACAAACGTTGTAGTCTAGAAATGATAGGAAATAATGCAACACCTTGTTAGGAACTTTCTTCCCAGTGTGTTCTTTTCTTTCCATCTACTAGCCGCAGATCGGACAAGTCTCGCAAATCTTAGATTACCCGCCCGATATAAAAAGCAATCATTTACACAAGCATGTATCGATTCATATCCTAACCCGATAGTTTTAAATGTCTTCTTTATTTCATAGTATGACGATGGCATCTTGTATCCTAGAACGGGCGGAAAACTTCCTTGAATAAAGTTAGAACTCATTAAATGTGGTGTCACTCACTTTACCTTTGACCTTGATGTGCGTAATCTTTGCCATAAAGTCTAATGAAGACATCCACCACTGTGTCGGGTATAGTTTTTAGTTGGCGGTGGCAAGTAACTCCTCATACTCATTACGTTGAGGAATTGCGTCGTTACTTGTCTCACCAATATTTCCTTGAGTTGGATCATCCGGTTCGTTATTCGGACCAATATCATGAAGGAACTCACCATGTCACTCATCCTGTGGTGTCTTGTGTTGTGTACGGTTGTTCGCCATCCGACTCACCATGATTATACCATTTCGTATAACTATGGTCCCAAATTATTTGTGTGTATGTGGTCAAACAAAATTCATGCTTTATCCGGTTTACGCTTAAACAAAGAGCATAGGGACATTTTATATTCCCATCAATATTCACCAAGGACTTGCAATGCTTGCAGTAAAGCTCTAAGACCAACTAAGAATTCTTTATTGGTGCGTGCTAGTGAGACCCAACTTTTATCAATTGGCATAATCTGCGCTTTTAATGAAGCAACAAATAATTATATAGACTTAAAATGTTCACCTAATCCAACTATGGAAGGCAATCCTAACTCACTCTTTGAATGTTTCGTCTCATATATGAATGCGTATAATTGAATTTATTATTTGAGAAAATTTGGAAGATTTCCCTCAACTCCCCAAATATGTGCATTAAAGACATATTCGTAGGAGTAAAGGGAAACAACGTCGAAATTTTCACAAATAGTAAATCAATTATACGATTCATATCCTAAATGAGACAAAACATTCAAAAAGCAACAAACAGGGACTTTTCAAATTAATTTCTAATAAATTAATTTCGGACGGTTTCTATAGGATGATTAACCCGGACGGGACTTTCCGAAATTAATCACTAAAGTCCTAAAATCATTTACAACAGTTCACAGTATTAACAAAGTTAGACAAAAACATACCGATTGTGGTCTTGGCTCGTGTTCGCTAGGTAGTTTTGTCATTGACCGATATCTTCTCGCTTTTCGGGTTTGTCAAAGCTTAACCTGCGTATTTTAAATAGTTTAAGGTTTTAGGTAATGAGAACTATCCAAGCATCGGTATCAAAAGACCCTTTAAACCATTAGGGTTGAATTGGTCATTTTAACAATTAGGGTAGGAGGGTAGGATGGTGTTCACGTGCGACTATTTGAGCAGTGTGTATATGGTTGAAGGTTCACGAAAACAAAGGAATGATGTTAGTGTGTCTAGTTAAGTGACATCGATGGTTTCTGACGAGAAGGTACACGGCTTCTTGGTCCGATGAGATCTGTGAGTGTACGACCTATTTCTTGTTACGGTTTGTAATGGTTACGATGATGAGAGTTGAACACGAAGGGTAAAAGGTGGTGCAAAATGGTTTAGCCCCGCTTTGAGAGTTCATAGCGTATGCGTGTTTTTAGTGTGTGTGTTTTGGTGAGAAACTCCATGTGTGTGTGAGAGAGGTGTCGGAGATTATAAGAAGATAGATGAAAGGGTTTGTAATGATAGTGATGGCGGTGAAGTGGAGTTAATGAGGCACCCTCACAAACCCTTGCATATCTCTCGCCACCATTATATCTCTTCTATCATCATCTCGACCCTCTCTCTCACACAAACTCATGGAGTTTCTCACCAAAAACACACACTAAAAACACACAATAAAACACTCTCAAACCAAGCTAAACCCTTTTGCACCACCTTTTACCCTTCAAGATTCAACCTCATCATCGTGTAACCATAACAAACCGTAACAAGAAATGAGCTATACACTTTCTCGTATCTTGCATGATGTGTACCTCCTCGTCAGAAACCATCGCATAGCACATATACTAGACACACTAACATCATTCCTTTGTTTTCAAAGAACCTCAACCCTAGACACATTGTTCAAAAAATCCACCATCCTACTCTCCTACCCTAATTGTTAAAATGACCAATTCAACCCTAATGGTTTAAAGGGTCTTTTTGATACTCGATGCTTGGATAGTTCTCACTACCTAAAACCCTAAACTATTTAAAATACGCAACGACATATCTTACCTTTTGGTCTCGGCTTTGGTCGCGGCTTGGCCTCGGCTTGGCACCCGTGACACCCTATAAAAGCAAAACACATAATTATGACTTACTTATTCACTACAAAATTTGTTCAAAACAAACTTCTATTACTAATAAAGACGCCAACAAATTAGTAACTCTTTGCTTAGTTCGGCTTGTTTCTCGTATTTAGCACTGTCTTGCAAGAAAAAAAAGAACACCATTTGAGCTTTGTATTTTAGACAAGTTTCCTATGGTCGTTGTTTAACAGTAATGCCACTATCCATAAGTAATCACTGTAAGAATATATAATCAAAGGACCAACATAAATAACAACAAGTGAAAGGCTATACCCATTTCACTACAAGATTTACAACAACATACTAATTACCCATTTCGCAGGTTGATAGATCGATTATAACACAAGGTTTCAAAACAAGTTATGATTATTCCATTCTTACAAGATAACGAAAATTAAAATAGGTACAAGATAGGAGAAACCAAGAACCTTACAATGATTATTCCATTCTTACAATGTCTCGACGATATTTTCACAATACAACCCGATTCCCGTGGTTTGATTCAAACAAATAGATGGTGGTGGAGATGGAGATGGTGCGTGGTGGAGATGGAGATGGTGAGGAAGTGGTGGTGGTTGCAATAATGGAGATGGTGCGTGGTGTTGTTGCGGTGAGAGGATGGGTGAGGAATTTTTTATCTCATACCGATATCGTTGCGTTAATAATTGAGGTGTTTTTACGTTTCACTTTTCGGGACAAGTCCCGGAGAAAGTTAGGTTTGTCTTCTAGTGTTACATTCTGTAGGGGACAAGTCCCCGAGTAAAGTAATGGCGGGATAAAGTAAAAAGAGCGAGGGAACATGAAAAGTTTTGCAAAATCATTTCCCAGGGACAAGTCCCCGCGGAAAGATTTAATTATTCCATTTTCTTTTGAAAAAAACTATTTATTATCATTTTAAATAATTAAAATTAATAATAAATCAATTTAAATTTAACCTAAAAATTATAAAGTTTATTTAAGTATCATGTTTAACGACCGAGTATAGGTGCTATGGTATACGTATCCTGTTTAACGACCGAGTATAGGTGCTATGGTATACGTATCATGTTTAACGACCGAGTATAGGTGCTATGGTATACGTATCATGTTTAACGACCGAGTATACGTGCTATGGTATACGTATCATGTTTAACGAATCGTATCGTGCTATGGTATACGTATCATGTTTAACGACCGAGTATAGGTGCTATGGTATACGTATCATGTTTAACGACCGAGTATAGGTGCTATGGTATACGATCATGTTTAACGACCGGTATAGGTGCTATGGTATAAGTATCATGTTTAACGACCGAGTATACGTGCTATGGTATATCGTATCATGTTTAACGACCGAGTATACGTGCTATGGTATCGATCATGTTTAACGACCGAGTATAGGTGCTATGGTATCGTATCATGTTTAACGACCGAGTATCGTGCTATGGTATACGTATCATGTTTAACGACCGAGTATCGTGCTATGGTATCGTGATCATGTTTAACGACCGAGTATCGTGCTATGGTATACGTATCATGTTTAACGACCGAGTATCGTGCTATGGTATCGATCATGTTTAACGACCGAGTATCGTGCTATGGTATACGTATCTTGTTTAACGACCGAGTATAGGTGCTATGGTATATGTATCGTGTTTAACGACCGAGTATAGGTGCTATGGTATAAAGTATATATTTTTTTAAATATACTTTTTACCGGGGAGATGTCCCCGACAAAAGGTTTAGCGGGAATTTTCCCGCGAACAATTGACACACTTTTGACTTTGGCCAAATTTTGATAAAAGTTGAAAGTGCTATTGGCGGGGACAAGTCCCCGGAGAAACTGTGCGTTGAATTTTGACTATCCGGTCAAAGTTTAATAAAAATCAAACTCACTTTCTCCGGGGACTTGTCCCCACGGAAAGTTAGCGTTGAAAATTTCGTAACAAGTCAGCGAATTCATGTGCCACGTCAGATTCAATTTTGTCGTTTAGTGACTTTCGCCGGGGACTTTGTGTCCCCGGCGAAAGTCTCCTCGCCCGTCCATTCGATTGTTGTAGTGAAGGATGTGAATGTCTTAAGCTACGACGTTAGCATCAGCAATTTTTTAAGAAAAATATGTTTAACCACATATGTTGTGTTAATACAATGAATAGCATTTCGAGAGTTCCAAAGTCAATTTTTATTTTATTTTAACAAAATAATGGTGCAATTATGAAGGAAGAGAGACACATCTTGTATAAAATATGGCTTTTAAAACGTTGTTGTTCATCATCGTAAATGGTTTGTACATCATGCTGCTTTGCCGTGATGTCAATTTTTTCATTAATATTTGGTATCTAAGTTTCTAGTATGGGCTCATTAGTTTTGTGAATAAGCATATTACCCCCCTATATTCGTTATAATTTCTATCTACAATACTTATATCATGAAAACATTCACCCTTACTAGAATTTGAGAATAAGTTCATCCAAGAGTTATTCTTAGGATCCTTTGACGCCTTTATCAAACGACCATCCACATTATTTACATGCAATGATAAATATACTAAGCAAAACTTGTACCATTTGGGTAGAAACGCCGGTTTGGACCGAACACTTTCTCGCTAAGGTATATATATATATATATATATATATATATATATATATATATATATATATATTTTAACAGAATACTTATTAACAAAACTAGTATAACTATTTTTGCATAAAGCGTGTTAAGAGGCGGTATCATTTCGCTTTTATAATTTTTCAAGGAAACATAAGTAATTTGAATCAACCAGTCTCGCAACACTTATATGTTAAAACACAAGGGCTGATATATAACCTGAAAAGATTTCTTCCTTGATCAAAGATTCCTTCCAAATCATTGAAATCACGACTACCTAACAAGACACGAGGTAAAAATAAAATAAATAAAGCCTCTTTATAAGGCATACTACGCCGTATTTATGGCATCATTCAAAGTGGTGACACCCCCAAAAAGTGCACCACTTTGAAAACGCTATATATAAGCTTTATATTCTTAGTAAGCTAGCCTTTCTACTTGTATTTGTAAGCTTATGGCTAATAGGTAAAAGGCGCATGTGTTGTCAATATATGCCAATAGCAACACAACACAACAGAATAATGGAAGTGCACGTAGTAGAAAAACACTAGGCCATAATCCGTAAAACGAAATGTATGGCGCTAATGCGGCAGTTAAAAAAAAGAAAAAATTTAAGAAATCGACGACACATTTCCATTTTTCAAATTCAATCATTAAACATTTAATACCGAAATTAGCAAATAGGGTTAATAGAGCCATCCCTAACACGTCACGGTTCGTCTGAGTGTCAAGAAAGATTTCTATCACAAGCTGAATCCCACATATAGTAAGTCCAACGTAAATTGAATAGAGCCCTTCCATTTCTTCGCGAACGGATACATATCAACCATATAAGACCATATCAAAAAAGGATCATAATATAGAAAACAAAACTGATAAGAATATGAAAAAGGTATATTGGCTTGTCTGGGTAGTGAATTCTATTCATTATCCATATATACAAATAAACGAATATGATTTTGAAACTCCCAAGTCATAAATAATGTCATCGATGCTCATGTGGGAAATTTGAAATTAGTGAATGAAATGCTAAAAACAAGGATATTAGTTTAGAAACTTAAAATCTCATTTATTGTGATATTTTTATTTTTGAACAGTGGCCCAATTAATTTCTTGAAGCACTTTACTTTATCTCAATTTAAAGGTTTGATGCTCGCTACTGATTGAAAAAGGATTCGATTTTAAAAAAGGAGATAAATCAACGTAATTTAATTTGGTAAAACACAAATTCCAATCTTTCTATCTGAAATTCGTGTGCGGAATTTGGATTCGGCGTTACGTTTTCTTGGATTTGAGATAATAAAATTGATATACTTTGTAAAGTTTTAGTTATTCGTGTAAACTAGTTAATGTCTGTGAATGTTATGGAACAATTTACTTTTATGTTTAAGTTGTTTATGGGTCGTATGGGTCAAAAGGCAACATGTAATGGGTTGGGTCGAACCTTTAACCCAAACAGCCTTTTAGGAAAGTTAGTTATTAGTTTGGCTGTTACAAAACAGTTATTTGTTAAGGTTGAATCGACACAATGGTTGACATTCAGAAGTCATGTCGATTCACAAGATCGAGTCTATGTAAACAGAATGTCCCTTATTATTCAATATCAATAGAAAGTGTTTACATTATTCTGTTTTCTACAAAATTCAGTCTCACATACACACACGAATCATGGTTAACTATAAGCACGTATTGCAAAGGAATTGGCTTCAATTTAGGCCTGTGAATAGATACCAACATTGGTATCAGAGCTTCGGTTCTGATGCCTGGACGAAGCAGATGCAAAGACACGCACAAATCGCTCTCAATAAGAAATTGTTGCAAAGAGAAACTCCCCCAAGATGCCACTATGGGGCAAACAGAAAAAGAAGTTATCCCCCGAAGGAAAAGAGATGTTAAGGCAGAAAGTGGAAGAGATCGTGTCCTATAATTCCTCAAAGGCACAACAGACTTGCAAACAAAAAGGAGAGAGCAGTGGTTTATCTCAAAAAGAAAAAAGGGTACGTTGTTATATGTGCAAGAAACATGGACACTTTTATTGGAAATGCCCGAATAAAAGGAGTGAAACCAGGAATCAGGAACAAAGTATGATGGCAAAGCCAACGATATCAGAAGTTCAAGAGAAACTCAAATATGGGCATGACAGTGTACATGTAACCACCGATTATATGGTGGAGGGCTCGGATAAAGAAAGTTAGAACGATATGTGGTTCGTTAGCAGTGCTTACAAAAGGCACATGAGTCCTACAAAGACTCTATTCAAAAGAATGTTAAATAGGTTCAAAGTGGAAGGTACTGAAGAACAAGAGAAGAAATTTATCTTCTCTTATGGAGTAGGTGAGGCAACAGTAGAAACGAAGGAGGGAAGTCTGGTGATACCCAATGTACTCTACACACCAGAGATTACGTTGAACTTACTAAGCATCGATCAGTTAGAAGATCAAGGTTTTATTGTGACATATGGTAACGGCACATGCAGTTTGAAGTATATGTTTGATGATAGCAAAAGGCCATTGGAAGTGCAAGATGTTAGCATGATTGCAGAAGATGAAGGAAGTATGGTTTCAAGTCACAACAGATTTCTCGATGAGTATTTTCAGTCTATAGATCCAAAAGATGAGTGCTTGTTGATCAAAGGCATGGAGGATCTCAAAATGGACAAGGAAGATGTTCAAGATTACACTGATGATGAATACTTGAGTTTAAATGGGACACAATACTCCAAGAAGTGTTGGGAAAGAAATTCATGGACATGTTAGAATGGTTCTACTTATGTTATTTGAGACAGGATGTGTTAGGAGATTTGCCACCGGTTATTGGGGTGACAAAGGTAGATTTGTTGGGTTTATACAAGTTTGTGGATAGTTTGGGTGGATACATGAATGTTACATTCAACAACAAATGGAACAAGGTTGCACATTTATTAGGATTGGCACAGAATGATGTAGAGACAGTCAAGGAATGTTATAAGGAGTATATCGGTATGGTGAAGATATACTACGAGGAAGCACATAGATCCAAGCAGGGAAAGCCAAAGGAAGAGGTGGTTGGGAATAATAGTGAGACTGCTCATGTAAAAGATCCACCAGGTTTTGCAAGGATAAGTGTTGAAGTAGATGAAACTCCAAGGAAGAAATGCAGGACTGCAAGAGATGGTGTCAAAGTGGAAGACAACCAGGAAGCAACAACAAATGAAGTTAAAGAAGGAAACACATCAAGCAGTGACGATTTCATTATCATCACTTGAAGAAAAGAACCAAGCAGCAATGGAAGTATAACATTCAAGCATTAGGGAGGAGATGTAAACTAGTTAATGTCTATGAATGTTATGAACAATTTACTTTTAAGTCTAAGTTGCTTATGGGTCGTATGGGTCAAAAGGAAACATGTAATGGGTTGGGTCGAACCTTAACCCAAACAACCTTTTAGGATAGTTAGTTATTAGTTTGGCAGTTACAAAACAGTTATTTGTTAAGGTTGAATCGACACAATGGTTGACATTCAGAAGTCATGTCGATTCACAATGTATATATAGGATTAGATCGAGTCTATGTAAACAGAATGTCCCTTATTATTCAATATCAATAGAAAGTGTTTACATTATTCTGTTTTCTACAAAATTCAGTCTCATATACACACACGAATCATGGTTAACTATAAGCACGTATTGCAAAGGAATTGGCTTCAATTTAGGCCTGTGAATAGATACCAACAATTCGTAACTAAATTGGTAGTCGGATTAAAAGTAAAGCTCACCTCATTTTTGTAATAACGTTTGATGTTAAATGTTTAAGTTTTAATCACATATGACCTACTCCATCATAAATAATCACAAGTTAAATTCTTAAGTTTTAATCACCTATGACCTACTCCATCATAAATAATTACAAGCAACTAGAGTCTAAAGAAATCTTAAGTAAAATTATCTGGTCAAGTGTAAAGCGCACAGAACTCAAAATTTCATATTTAATAGGGATATACTATTAATACCCCCTAGTGGGTCACATCACGTGGAATATTCCTTTGTCCCCACTTTTTCGAAGACAACACGGTTTGATGTCGGTTTACGTTCGTATTTACAGCTTTTAAACGTTTGACTTATTAAACTTTATATTTACTGTTCCGCATTTTCAGGTTTATAGCTTTTTGATATAAACAAAATTATAGCCACCATATGAATAACCCCACCCATTTAATACTGTAAATCTTATAGCAACAAACTTTAATAACATGTAGAGACAAATTCTCAAATAAAGGTATCTATTTTGGGCCTTTTTGGATTGAAAGTGGCCGGACTAAAAGTATTATGGCCACATAAAAAATGCGCCAGATAAAACATAAAATCCTCATTTAACCTACATCTAAACGTTACATTGCCTGCTTCTTCTACCGCAAACTGTTTCTGGCATTCTCAGGTTACCAGGAATGCTTCTCTTTTTCTTTTCTTTCTGAACACAACTAAGTTAAATAGAGTTACGCACTCATAAATTTCCTTTATTTTAGAGGGTATGCACACATAAGTTTCAAGTGAATATTGTTGTTACTTTGGAAAAAAAACTAGATTTTTTTACACTACTACTAATTTACACAGGGTAGATCCGCCCCTGCGAGTGTTTAAACTATTACTGCAAGAACATAAAGGAAGAAAGAAACATACCTGAAACAAGTATTTTTTTTTTTAGTTTGGTAATTTCTTAAAAAAAGAAAAAAAAATGGCTAATTACCAAATAAAAAAAATAATATAAAAATAAAAAATAATATAAAAATAAAAAATAAAATCCTTGATCAAAGACTAGTCTTTTTTTTGCACATTTTTCTCATTTTGATCATGCTCAAAAACTTTACTTCATGTGTACAGCTCGACTCATTCTATAGTGGGCCAAAGGTGTTTTAAAAAAAAGTACAAGGAGGGGCACGTGTCACTAAATGGGTGGAGTCGAGCAGTTGAGCATGACCAAAATAGAAAAAATGTGCAAAAAGTGATCAACTTGGACCAAAAACGTTGTTTTTTCTTAGTTTGGTAATTTCTTAGAAAAATGGCTAATTACACAAGTTCTCCTTATGATTTAGACACAATGCACTTTCACCCATCGTTTTTGTACTTGTAAATTTGTAGTCATTTGACAAATCATCTGTAAAAATATTAGTGCATGTGCATGTAACGTGATGGATGTTTTTTAGTCTTTTCACTTGTCTTTTCTCCAACCTCAAATTTTACATTTTTCATCCTTGTTTGTCTTCAATCGCAAAAGTGATTTTTAGCATCAAGAACACTAAATCTAAAATGTCCTTAAAAAAATTTATTATGATCAAACACGGGTTAAGAGACGAGACTTTCTCTGTTCGGTTTACCCGGGTTGGTCTTGTACATAAAAAGATTGACTTGTGGACTTCTTCACGATTCTCATATGTCGTTCGTCATCATCCCGAGCCTAGAAATTGTGTTGATAACCTGAAGAACCTGTTAGAAGGGGTCCCGAGGCCTAAGCCTTGAGAACCACACTCCGACGGAAGTGAGAACCTTATAGGTAAAGGATTTAACATAAGTATGTAATATGTTGTGTATATGAGTTAAGTGTAGATAGTAATATATAAAGAGAGACAAGACATGAACCTGCTAAATGAAGGAGGGGGTTGGCTTATTTATAATCAAACTCGTCTGGGGCGCACTTATCTGTTAAAGGCCCGCTTATTTAATAATTGTTTGTTAAAATAGTAATGTTAAAGAAGAGAATGGTAAGATATTTAAGAAGAGAATTTCAATTTTACTTCTCTTAGTGAGATATTTTGTAAGATATTTAACTAGGTATTATCTAAATAATATCTAGTTGATGACTTAGGTATATGACTAGGCAAGGTAATTTAAAATGTATCAGTCAAAAGGTGGTGCGGGTATCGGGAGTGAATAGTAAAAGTTTTTTTTAAGTTTGCAAAATGACCGAAAATTAGGAATTGTGACATTCTTCCCCTGTTAGAGGAATCAGGTCCTCATGATTCAATTATTGATAACTATAGTCCGACCTCGACAATGGTTCTAAAAGTTTATGCTCGTGTGTATGATCTAAATGATTATGTCAATGCTCATGTATATGGGTTCCTTACCCAACTATGTACGTTCTTGTGCTATCGTGACCATTTCCCATCCTAAAGACATGCTCTCTTATGGTTAGGTTTGATGAGGCAAGCTTTCCCATTCTCGAGCAAAACTGATGAGTGCTTATTCACTCATCGTTTTTACCCGGCTAAGACCTCAAAAATGACTAAAAACACCCAAATATGATCAAAATATGTTAAAAATATCCTCGGAGTGTGTTTTATGTCTTTCAGGTACAAAAGGATTGAAAACAGAGCAAAACGGAAAATCGAAATAACTGAAAAGTGCAGTCAAGACGTAGCCGGGAAGCAGTTTTCTACATTTTAGAAGCCCGAGACATGTTTTGAGAGTGATCAGGGGAAAAAACAACCTAAAACCTAACCCGAACTCAAAAACTTCATTTCACCCTTTCCCGACACCGATAATGTCCAAAACACCTTTTAATCCCAAAATCCTATTTTCACCTTAAAAACCAACTTTGTAAAAACTCATTTTTCTTAAAAACCAATTCTTGTTTAAAAAAAAAAAAAAAAAAAAAAAAAAGTTTTAAGACAAAACACAAAATACAATTTTACTTTTACTTTTAAAACCTTAACCCCCATTGACCCCTACCACAAGCCCTTTCTAAACCTTTTCACCATTTTGACCATTCCATTGAACCTTCACTACCCTTATTTACCCTTTTCCCTTCCTCCCTTTTTCCCACACTGAAACACAACACCACTTATAAACACAAACCCAGAAATAAAAATTCCCAATTTCTTTATTCCCGCCCAAATCCTTCTCACCTCCTAGTCATCCCCCACTACACCTCTCCCCCATCACTCTCAGCTTAGGAAGATGCACAAGAATGAAGCCAAGACCCCTCACATGTCGCCAAGCCATGTTGGCAATCCTTCACCTTCCCATTGGAGCTCAACAATCCAAGAATACATCAATGGATGTGATCGTGTAGCTGACTTCTCCAAAGCTTTTGGATGGCCAGGATGTGCCCAAAGAAACACAAGGATCCTCAGCTCAATTTCTCCTCACAAAACAAACACACCTTGAAGCAGTTGAAGACTTGAAGACTCTAGTATAAATAGACTTGCTTGTAGCCAAGTATAAGGCACCCCTAGTTTTAGTCTCAATCCAGTTTTTTTTTAAATTCAGTTGTAGTTCTTTTTATTTCATCAATGAAAAAGTTTTTTTTACCAATTCTGTCTTATAATTGCTTGATTACTGTTCGTTAAAAAATTAAATGCTTGTTGTGTTTTAAGTTTTGTTTTACATTGTTAATTCTGATTCACAAAAGGGAGGAACTAATTTCAGTTTTCAAAATAGTTTTTAAGCAAATACCATACGTAAAGGGGTGTTTGGTCCATGCCTTTCTAGGGGTCAAAACCAGTTTTTCACCCACTTTGACTCTCAAGGACAAAGTCATTTTCATGTTTTAACAGTTTAAAGTTCTGTATCAGCAAGTCAAATGGGCAAAACAAGCTGTTTTCAGCAGATTTTTAAGTCGTTAAAAGCTTTTTTTTTGCCCCAATCAGTTCATTGTGAATCTCTGCTATTCTAACCTTAATTATGTGTAGCTTATGTTTGCTTTGGAAGGCTTTGGTAGCTTAAACTAAGCTGTAAACACCTCTCCCTTCAGCTGCTGTTTGGAGACTGCAGCCAACAGGTCACTCTTTTTCCTTTTTTTTGCTAGCTTATCAAGTAGAATTCGGTAGCCTATTTAGGGTCCTTGTTGTTTATTTGGTATGCCCTAGTGCTAATTAATTAGATTGGCTCAGATTATATCATAATTAGCTCACCTAGGCTTATTTTTGTTTTCATCTTGTACCTTGAAGGCTGCTGCAATGAGACCCATATAGCTGATTGATGAAAAGTTTGCATACTGACTCGTTTAACCTTTCTCGTAAAAGAGATTTTTCAAAAGTTGTTTAGTATTTTTATAATTTAATTAGTGTTACCAATAGTTTTTAATTCATAATAATTATTTTAAAAGTAGAAGTTTAAAAAATTCGGTGTTGTCTAAAGTAGTTTTCTTTAATTTTTAATTTTCTAAAATTATTTTAGTCAAATAGAACGTAGTAATTATTTTAAAAAGAAAATTGATTTCTAAAAGTATTTTTGTCAAATACCCGAAGAAAATTGATTTCACACCCGTAGCCATTAAATTTCAAAACTTTTACGCTTATGGCTCTGGGTGGTTTCTTGCGTTTTACGTTTTTTAGTTTTAGCACCCTAGGACTTAGTTTAGCTTCGTTTTATCATTCCTTAGGCTTAGTAATAGTTAATTTGTAGTTTATTAGGTTTCCTTGCCTTAATTACCTTCCCGTTAATTAATTTGTAGATAACATAATTCAAATCAACAAATCATTAAACCCAATTCAAGTTCAAATCACAAAACTCAACGAATCCTTCCATTCACACCTCGTTGGGACACGACCGGAAATCACTTTTCCGGTATCACTTTTATCACACCCGTAAGATTTGATACGTTAACCCTTTTCCTAAAGGGTTAATTTGTCGAATTTTACGGTTATTTTGATATATATTGATATTGTGTTTTCACCACCACAAACAAACGAATCAAATTTTGGCGCCACGGGAGGTGTGTTGCGACAATATCGTGAAGTTTTGCGATTAGTGACTTGAAGAACCTTCCTCGTGAAGTTATTGTTTTATAAAAATACAAAAATACAAAAATATTTTTCTTTTCTTTGTATATATATGTAAAAGATTAAAAATACAAAAGATTTTTCCTTGTTGTTTTAAATAATATAGAAGACACAATCAATATAACATTCTCAATCGAGGTGTTATCATTATAAGTTCCCGAACAAAAGATTTAAAACTTGCCTTTGTGTCGCTCGTGTTTTGGTTTATTTCTATCGGTTTAACAAACCGTGTGAGGGTATAAGGACGGCCCGACATTAAATTGCGGTGAAAAGAGACGGGTTTTAATAAGCTTCACACGACCTAATAAGTCTCTCCGCTCCTTTGTGCGCTTTTACTTATAGAAGTGATCATTTCACGTGGGATTATTGGTTTAAGTTCACCGTGTTTTGCCTCGGTCTTGTTTTAATTGAAAGTGTTGTTTTTGAAGTGCATGCGACCGCCGAAGCTCGTAGACGAATCAGAACCAAGCAAACGCATCCGAGATACGCACTGCGAACAAATCACAATGACACAACCAAGGAACGGACCTCAAGTCCCAATACATGGTCCACAAAATCAAGCTCCCGATCTCCGAACGATGGAGGAGCTTTGCCAACCCACGATGGATGGACGGGCGCCCAATTGCCCCGCTTAACATCGGTTACGGACTTTGGACTTAAGCATCACATGATACAACAAGTCCAAAGTTTTTGCCAATTTCACGGATCACCGGGTGACGATGCCAACAAGCATCTTGACAAATTTCTCACCGTCACCCAAAGTATGAAGCAAAATGGGGTCACCGATGACGCCCTTCGCTTATACCTCTTTCCTTATTCTTTGACGCTTCATGCCACCGCATGGTTTGATCGTCTTCCCAAGAATTCAATCCATAGTTTCGATGAAATGATCTCCAAATTCTTGGCGAAATACTTTCCACCGCCGATGGTGACGAAACTACGGAATGAAATCAAGAATTTTCGGCAAAGAACCCGATGAGTCCTTATTTGAGGCATGGGAACGCTATAAGCTTTCGATTGATCGATGTCCGAACCACAATATGTTGCTTGTCACCCAAATAGATACATTCTATAACGGGTTAACATTGAGACATCGTGACACAATCAATGTCACGCCGGTGGTACCTTTATGAAAAGGCGACCAAGAGTGCTATGATCTCATTGAAAACATGACCGCCCACCACAATTATTGGGATTCCTCACCGAGAGGAGTGAGTCAATGAGATCTACCACTCTTCCATCTTCGAATACACGACTCTCACCAAAAGATTGAAGAAATATCCACCATTGTACTTAAATGAGTCTAAATAATAATAATCAACAAGTGAATGTCGTGAACAAGAGTTGTGAGACTTGTGGTGGTCCACATCCTTATTTTGAGTGTCCAGCCTCCGTGGCTTCACTCAAGAGAGCGATATGCCGCTCGGTTCCTACAATACGGAGGTAATTCCTACCAACCGCAAGGAGACCAGAACCTTCTAAGCTATCGCTCTAACAATTACCTTGGACCACCCGGTTTAATCAAAATCGAACAATCAAAATGTGCAAAACAGAAATAATCGCAATTTAATCGAATCGAATCGAATTTTCAAAATCAAGGTTTTCAAAATCAAGGAAATTTCAATCAAAACCGATTCCAAGCTCCGCAACAAAACGTGCAAGCCTCATCTCCTCAAGCTTCCATTGACATTGCTAATTACATCAAAAACAATGAAGCTAAGATGGTGTCCATGCAAAATCAAATTACCACTTTGAAGAATGATTTCACATCCGAGCTTAGAGCTACTAGTAACAAGATTGATCAATCTCATAGCAAGATTGAAAGCATGATTGCTAGTCTCATGAGTCAAAAGAATCAAGCTTCAACTGGAGCTCTTCCGAGTAATACCATTCCCAACCCAAAAGGAGAGTTGAATGCTATTGCTACTGTAGTGGTAAATCTTATGAGGGACCTCGATGCCTACTCCTTCTCCGGTGAGGATGTGGAACGAGAAACCGAGGAGCCAAAGGACAAGGTGCATATCTCAAGCCCACGGTATCAAGACAAGTCCAACCTCCGGTTGTCCTACCTCCAATTCCGAACCCGTTGTTCCGATGACCATTCCTAAGCCTTCACTTCCTTATCCTTCAAGGCTTAATGACCAAAAGCTCCGTGATAAAACTAGTCAACAAATGGAGAAGCTTATCCAAATCTTTCAAGATTTGCATTTCGAGATTAGTTTCGCGGACGCTCTTCTTCTTATGCCCAAGTTCGGTCCGACAATCAAGAATTTGTTGAATAACAAAGAAAAGATTTCCGAAATGGCCAAAACTTCATTGAACGAGAATTGTTCGGCGGTTATCCTCAGAAAGCTTCCCGAAAAGCTAGGAGACCCCGGAAAATTTCTCATCCCATGTGATTTTCAAGGCATAGTTCAATGCTCCGCCTTGGCCGATCTTGGCGCTAGCATTAACTTGATGCCACACTCCATGTGGAAAAAGCTTTCATTACCTCCGCTTACACCTGCATGTATGATCCTCGAGCTATGGACCGCATAAGTTCTCGTCCGCTAGGTATAGCCGAGGATGTATTTGTGAAAGTAGGCAAGTTTCATTTCCGCCGACTTTGTTGTTGTCGAATTTGATGCCGATCCCCGAGTACCCCTCATCCTTGGGAGGTGCTTCTTAAAACGGGTCGTGCATTGATCGATGTTGATGAAGGGAAATCACTTTGAGGGTAAACAAGGAAGCCGTTATTTCAATCTAGATCAAGTTACTAAATACTCCCCAATTATGAAGACAATTCCGTCAACAAAATTGATGTCCTTGACATTGTGTCGGAGGAGTATTCTCAAGAACTTCTTGGATTCTCGAGTGGCAATCCCACTCGGTTGATCCCATCGTCGCCTTCTTCCCTCCCTCACCCGCTTGAGGAAGTGACTTTATTTTGGAAGAGATTGAAGCATACTTGTCTAGTGATTCTGCTTCATGGGAAATTGATCACGCCCCATCGACATCGAGGAGATATTCTTCTCATCGAGAAGATGCTCAATGATGATCCTTCATCACTCCCTCCTCAAGAACTTCATAAAGAGGAAATTAAAACCATTGAAAAATCTAATGATCCTCCCGAGGTCGAGCTTAAGGACTTACCACCTCATCTCGAGTACGCATTTTGGAGGGTGACAATAAATTGCCCGTCATTATTGCTAAAGACTTGAGTGAGGATGAAAAGCCGCCTCATAAAGGTTTTGAAGTCACACAAGCGAGCCATCGCTTGAAACTTTCCGACATCAAGGGTATTAACCCGAATTTTGTACACACAAGATTCTTATGGAGGATGACTTCAAACCGCGGTCCAACAACAAAGAAGGGTGAATCCTAAAATTCATGAGGTTATCAAACAAGAAGTCATAAAACTTCTCGATGCCGGATTGATTTACCCTATCTCGGATAGTCCTGGGTGAGCCCTGTTCATTGTGTGCCCAAAAGGGTGGCATAACCGTTGTTGAAAATGATGAAAACGAGTTGATTCCTACCGATTGGTTACGGATGGCGTGTTTGCATTGACTATCGAAAGTTAAATGAAGCCACCCGTAAAGACCACTTTCCCTTACCCTTCATGGACCAAATGCTTGAGAGATTAGCGGGAAACGAATACTATTGTTTTCTCGATGGTTTCTCGGGTTACTTCCAAATACCCATTGACCCACAAGATCAAGAAAAGACCACATTCACGTGTCCTTATGGAACATTTGCTTACCGACGCATGCCTTTTGGCTTGTGTAATGCTCCCGGTACGTTCCAAAGGTGTATGATGGCCATTTTTCATGACATGATCGAAAAGACTATGGAAGTCTTTATGGATGATTTTTCGGTCTTTGGGATTCTTTCCAACATGTCTCTCCCATTTGGACAAGATGCTTGAACGCTGTGAAAACACGAATCTTTGTCTAAATTGGGAGAAATGTCACTTTATGGTTAAAGAGGAATTGTCCTCGCCATAAGATTTCTAAGAACGGGATTGAGGTTGACAAAGCTAAAGTTGATGTCATTGCAAAATTACCTCCTCCCACCACCGCCAAAGGAGTTAGAAGTTTCCTTGGTCATGCCGGATTCTATCGTCGCTTCATTCAAGACTTCTCAAAATATCCCGCCTATGACCCGACTTCTTGAAAAGACACTCCTTTCATCTTCTCTAGTGAGTGCATTGAAGCTTTTCAAACTCTTAAAAGAAGCTCACGGAAGCACCGATTCTAGTTGCCCCGATTGGGAATTACCATTTGAACTTATGTGCGACGCAAGTGATTTCGCCATAGGTGCCGCTCTTGGGGCAACGAAAATCAAAACATTTCCAGCCTATACATTATGCTAGCAAAACTTTGATCAAGCTCAAGCACATTACACTACGACGGAGAAAGAATTACTAGCCGTGGTGTATGCTTTCGAGAAGTTTCGCCATACTTGATCTTGTCAAAAGCATAGTGTATACGGATCACTCGCTCTCAAATATCTTTTGCTAAGCAAGATGCAAAGCCGAGGTTGCTCGATGGATTCTCCTCCTACAAGAATTTGATATCATCATCCGTGATAAAAAGGAGCCGAGAACCTAGCGGCCGATCATCTCTCTCGCCTTGAAAATCCTCATCAAGATGTGCTCGAGAAAAGGAAATCAATGAAACGCTTCCTCTCGAGACCCTTAATCTGGTATCTCATCATGGAAAATCGAGCACCCCATGGTTTGCCGACTTTGCAAACTATCATGCGGGTAACTTTGTTGTGAAAGGGATGTCGTCCCAACAAAAGAACAAGTTTTTCAAAGATGTTAAGCATTATTTCTGGGACGACCCCTACTTGTTCAAAATCTGTGCGGATCAAGTCATCCGACGGTGTGTTCACGGCCAAGAAGCCGCTGAAATTCTCAAGGCTTGTCATAATGGACCCACGGGGGGACATCATGGCCCGAACTACACCGCCAAAAAGGTGTTTGACTCCGGTTTCTATTGGCCTACAATCTACAAAGATGCCCACGACTTAGTCCAATCTTGCGACGCTTGTCAACGTCATAGCAACATCTCGAAAAGAGATGAAATGCCTCAAAATGCCATTCAAGTGTGCGAGATCTTTGACGTGGGGCATCGACTTTGTGGGGCCGTTCCGCCTTCTCGAGGGAACAAGTATATACCGTGGCGGTCGATTATTTGTCCAAGTGGGTAGAGGCGAAAGCGCCACCCACCAACGACGCCCGAGTAGTTGTGAAGTTTTTAAAGTCTCTTTTCCCGCTTCGAACTCCCGCGCCATCATTAGTGATCGCGCACGCACTTTGCAACGACCAATTCGCAAAAGTGATGCTTAAGCACGGTGTCACCACCGCCTCTCTACCGCTGATCACCCCAAACTAGTGGGCAAGTGGAAGTTTCGAATCGTGGTTTGAAAAGAATCTTGGAGAGGACCGTAGGTGAAAACCGTGCCTCTTGGTCGGACAAACTTGAAGATGCACTTTGGGCCTTCCGTACCGCTTACAAAACACCCATCGGGTGTACTCCTTACAAGCTTGTGTACGGAAAGGCGTGTCATCTTCCGATCGAGCTCGAGCACAAAGCCTATTGGGCCTTGAAGCATGTAAATTTTGACCTTAAGTCCGCGGGTGATCACCGGAAAGTTCAACTCAATGAATTAAATGAACTCCGTGATCAAGCCTACGAGAACTCATTGATCTATAAAGAAAAGACAAAGAAGATCCATGACTCAAAGATCAAGAACCGCGTTTTCAACGTTGGTGACCGAGTCCTTCTTTTCAATTCTAGATTGAAAATCTTCTCGGGGAAGCTTAAAACCCGTTGGACTGGTCCATTCACCGTTGCCAAAGTTTTTCCATATGGCACCGTCGAGTTATCTCAAACCGACGGGCCAAACTTCAAGGTGAATGGACATAGGTTGAAGCATTATTTTGAGGGACGTACCATCCATGGTTGTCCCGGATCTCCAAACCTTCCCCACGAACCAATGAATTCGGGTCGAGTCAAGCTAGCGACTTGTTAACAAAAACAAGAGCATTCCATGGGTATTCACCCATGTTTCGACTTCTTTTCTTTTCTAACAACTAAGTGTGGGGAAACCTCCACGGTGTTTGCTTCTTGTGTGTTTGCTCATGTTTTCAGAATCCCTTGATCGTGATGATTGATGCGCCTGCTTTCAATCCACCGCCCAATATCCGATCAATGTTACTAACGCTTATCCGGGGATATGTTTTCAAAAATCCTTTTTGTGTAAAATGATGATTTCGCCCACACACTTTGTTAGTGGTATTACCTTTTTCCGCTCGATAGTATCGGCTTCGCGGGACTTTGAATATTGAGGGCAATATTCAATTCTAAGTGCTGGGGGAATTCGTCGAATTTTGTCACATTTGTACCCTCTAGTCCCTAGTACCCCTGCTTTGACCCAAAATTTTAAAAATTTTGCATAAAAATAAAGTGTTAACACTTCGGTGTTGATAAAAGTTTAGTCTTGATTAGGTTAGAACAAAGGGAATCCCGACTGCTAGAGTGTTGATCTAGTCGATTCCTTAACGATTAGGCTAAGTTTTTACGAGTTGTGCAAATGAAAATGCTAAGCGTGGAGTAGTTGGTTCTCTTTAGAGCTTATATAAGTAATCTATGGCTTTTTCTCCCAAAGAGCTCTTAATTGAACCTAATATAGTGTCATTTTCAAACCTTCGAACATAAAAATCGCTTTGTTATGCAATAAAATTTTTAAGCGATTTTGATAAAGAGTTAGAGTTCAACTTTTGTTTAAATTTTGGGAAAGCATACTTTCTTAAAATCGAATAAAATTGCAAAATGAAAGTATCGTAAAAGTGCTTGAATGATGCAAAAGTAAAATTGCAAGTCAAAAAAAAAAAAAAAAAAAAAAAAAAAAAAAAAAAAAAAAAAAAAAAAATGAAGTGAAAAAAAAAAAATATGTTGGTGAAATAAAAAGTTATGAATAAATGTGCTAAACTTGCTTTTTCTCGATTTAAATCGGAGTTGAACTCGGATTCGCTCAATTTTATCTTAAAAGCAACGGAATTTAGAGATTATTAATTTCAAAGGTCTAGAAAGCTTCGGTAGTATTCTCTGTGGGGTGTCAAAAGCCTGGTCACTTAAAACTTATGTTTTGGGATGTGCCGAGAAGAAAGCCGTTACATGGAGTAATTTGGCCTTTGAGTTTACAAATCTCTAGATAATCGTTGGTTGTTTTCCATTCAAGTCTTAATATTAAGTTAGCAGAAGTTTCTAAACCTTTGGAATCGAAATCCAGCTGATTCCGGTACTATTCTCTGTGGGGTGTCAAAAGCCTGGTCACCTAAAGCCGTCTGGTTTGGGATGTGCCGAGAAGAAAGCCGCTACATGGAAAAGGCCCATTTCGAACCTTAAGTTTTTAGATTTCCGGTGAATTAATATCATACTTGAATAGATAACAACCGTGATGAGTGTCGATTTTTATGATCAAAGTTTTGAAAACACACACACACTTAAACTCAGATAAATTATGGAGTAAAAAGTTAAGTCTCGACTTACATAGATTATTTGTATAAGTAGTGTTAGCATTTTACAAAAACATTTGCACAATAAGTCTAGACTTAGTTTGGGAGTATAAAAAAGAGGATGACGATTACAATTCCCTGGAGACACCCATTTTGTGTGAATCCCGTTCCATGATACCGCTTATTTTTTGATAATCAAGCATGTTGTTTACGTTTCAGTTTAAGTTTCTCGCATCAAATAAAAAGTCGAAACGGGGTAGTCTTGGTAATCTTGAGTCTTTCATTACTTCACATGATTGATTGCTAGGGACTAGCAATTGCCTGTGGGGAATTTGATGAGTGCTTATTCACTCATCGCTTTTACCCGCCTAAGACCTCAAAAATGACTAAAACACCCAAATATGATCAAAATATGTTAAAATATCCTCGAGTGTGTTTTATGTCTTTCGTGTACAAAAGGATTGAAAACAGAGCTAAAAAACGGAAAAATCGAAATAACTGAAAAGTGCAACAAGACGTAGGCGGAAGCGCTTTTTACATTTTAGAAGCCCGAGACATGTTTTGAGAGTGATCAGGGGGAAAAACAACCTAAAACCTAACCCGAACCCAAAAACTTCATTTCACCCTTTCCCGACACCGATAATGTCCAAAACACCTTTTAATCCCAAAATCCTATTTTCACCTTAAAACCAACTTTGTAAAACTCATTTTCTTAAAACCAATTCTTGTTTAAAAAAAAAAAAAAAAAAAAAAAGTTTTAAGACAAAAACACAAAATACAATTTTACTTTTACTTTTAAAACCTTTTACAAAATAAACCTTAACCCCCATTGACCCCTACCACAAGCCCTTTCTAAACCTTTTCACCATTTTGACCATTCCATTGAACCTTCACTACCCTTATTTACCCTTTCCCCTTCCTCCCTTTTTCCCACACTGAAACACAACACCACTTATAAACACAAACCCAGAAATAAAAATTCCCAATTTCTTTATTCCCGCCCAAATCCTTCTCACCTCCTAGTCATCCCCCACTACACCTCTCCCCCATCACTCTCAGCTTAGGAAGATGCACAAGAATGAAGCCAAGACCCCTCACATGTCGCCAAGCCATGTTGGCAATCCTTCACCTTCCCATTGGAGCTCAACAATCCAAGAATACATCAATGGATGTGATCGTGTAGCTGACTTCTCCAAAGCTTTTGGATGGCCAGGATGTGCCCAAAGAAACACAAGGATCCTCAGCTCAATTTCTCCTCACAAAACAAACACACCTTGAAGCAGTTGAAGACTTGAAGACTCTAGTATAAATAGACTTGCTTGTAGCCAAGTATAAGGCACCCCTAGTCTTAGTTTTAAATTCAGTTTTAGTTTTTAGTCTTAAAAATTTCAAGTGTAGTCTTTATTTCATCAATGAAAAGTTTTTTACCAATTCGCTTATAATTGCTTGATTATCTCGCTATTCTAACCTTAATTATGTGTAGCTTATGTTTGCTTTGGAAGGCTTTCGGTAGCTTAAACTAAGTCAGAACACCTCTCCTTCATTTCTTTGTTTGGAGACCGCAACCAATGTGTCACTCTTTTTCCTTTTTTTTGCTAGCTTATCAAGTAGAATTCGGTAGCCTATTTAGGGTCCTTGTTGTTTATTTGGTATGCCCTATTGCTAATTAATTAGATTGGCTCAGATTATATCATAATTAGCTCACCTAGGCTTATTTTTGTTTTCATCTTGTACCTTGAAGCTGCTGTACAGCAGACCCCATATAGCAGTTTTCCTCACATGTTCTAGTGCTTAGTTTGAGCTTATTCTCATTCCTTAGGATCCCTTTAGTTAGATAGGTTTCTTATCTCAGCTTACTAGGTGCTTAACTGCGGATTCCAAGTGATATTCGTATGCTTATTCGACCACAAGTTCTGATTCAGGGGTGTTTGGTTGGTTGTTTAAGAAAGGTGTTTGTATGTGATTGATGAAAAAGTTTGCATACAGCTCGTTTTAACCTTTCTCAGAAAAGAGATTTTTACAAAAGTTCTTCTACTGGTTGTATCTTCAAGCGTTAATTGAAAAAAAAAAAAAAAAAAAAGGGGGGTTTCAAAAAAAAGGTGCAAACCAGATTCGAACTGCGTCTACACCTTGCCAAGAACAACACCACAATCCTCTTTACCAATCGCCCTAGGACTTTTTCGCTTTATTGTTGCAATTGCTTAATGTATAAGGTATCTTAGCATTTTACTAAATAAGCTTTAGAAGCTTATTTGTGACTTTTCCAAAAGCAAGTGGTGCTCTTTTTCATTTTTCTCAGATTCAGTGTTGTCTAAAGTAGTTTTCTTTAATTTTTCAGAATTTTCTAAAATAGTTTAGTATTTTTAATCATTTAAATAGATTAAATTAGTTTTTAATTCGTAGTAATTATTTTAAAAGTCGAAAAAATTCCCGGCTTCTTTCTAAAAGTATTTTTTGTCAAATAGAACGTAAGAAAATTGATTTCACACCCGTAGCCATTAAATTTCAAAACTTTTACGTTTATGGCTCGGGGTGGTTTCCGGTTTTTACGTTCTTTAGTTTTAGCACCCTAGGACTTAGTTTAGCTTCGTTTTATCATTCCTTAGGCTTAGTAATAGTTAATTTGTAGTTTATTAGGTTTCCCTTGCCTTAATTACCTTCATGTTAATTAATTCGTAGATAACGTAATTCAACTCCAACAAATTATTAAAACCAATTCAAGTTCAAATCACGAAACTCAACGAATCCTTCCATTCACACCTCGTTGGGACACGACCCGGGAAATCACTTTTCCGGTATCACTTTTATCACACCCGTAAGATTTGATACGTTGACCTTTTTCCTAAAGGGTTGATTTGTCGAATTTTACGGTTATTTTGATATACGTTGATATTGTGTTTTTCACCACTCACAAACAAACGAATCAAATTTTGGCGCCGCTGCCGGGGAGGTGTGTTGCGACAATATCGTGAAGTTTTTGCGATTAGTGACTTGAAGATCCTTCCTCGTGAAGTTATTGTTTTTATAAAAATACAAAAATATTTTTCTTTTCTTTGTATATATATGTAAAAGATTAAAAATACAAAAGATTTTTGTTTGTTGTTTTAAATAATATAGAAGACACAATCAATATAACATTCTCAATCGAGGTGTTATCATTATAAGTTCCCGAACAAAAGATTTAAAACTTGCCTTTGTGTCGCTCGTGTTTTGGTTTATTTCTATCGGTTTAACAAAGCGTGTGAGGGTATAAGGACGGCACCGACATTAAATTGCGGTGAAAAGAGACGGGTTTTAATAAGCTTGCGCGACCTAATAAGTCTCTCCGCTCCTTTGTGCGCTTTACTTATAGAAGTGATCATTTCACGTGGGATTATTGGTTTAAGTTCACCGTGTTTTGCCTCGGTCTTGTTTTAATTGAAAGTGTTGTTTTGGAAGTGCATGCGCACCGCTCATAAGCTCGTGAGACGAATCAGAACCAAGCAAACGCATGCCGAGATACGCATCGTTGAACAACCCACCATGACACAAAATCAAGCTCCCGATCTCCGAACGATGGAGGAGCTTTGCCAACCCACGATGGATGGACGGGCGGCCCAATTGCCCGGTCAACATCGAGGCTTACGGATTTTGGACTTAAGCATCACATGATTCAACAAGTCCAAAGTTTTGCCAATTTCACGGATCATCGGGTGACGATGCCAACAAGCATCTTGACAAATTTCTCACCGTCACCCAAAGTATGAAGCAAAATGGGGTCACCGATGACGCCCTTCGCTTATACCTCTTTCCATATTCCTTGACGCTCATGCCACCGCATGGTTTGATCGTCTTCCCAAGAACTCAATCCATAGTTTCGATGAAATGATCTCCAAATTCTTGGCGAAATACTTTCCACCGCCGATGGTGACGAAACCACGGAATGAAATCGATAATTTTCAAAGAACCCGATGAGTCCTTATTTGAGGCATGGGAACGCTATAAGCTTTCGATTGATCGATGTCCGAACCACAACATGTTGCTTGTCACCCAAATAGATACATTCTATAACGGGTTAACATTGAGACATCGTGACACAATCAATGTCACGCGGTGGTACCTTTATGAAAAGGCGACCCGAGGAGTGCTATGATCTCATTGAAAACATGACGCCCACCACAATTATTGGGATTCCTCACGAGAGGAGTGAGTCAATGAGATCTACCACTTTTCCATCTTTGAATACACGACTCTAACCAAAAGATTGAAGAAATATCCACCGCCGTACTTAAAATGAGTCAAAATAATAACAATCAACAAGTGAATGTCGTGAACAAGAGTTGTGAAACTTGTGGTGGTCCACATCCTTATTTTGAGTGTCCGACCTCCCAGTAGCTTCACTCAAGAGAGCGTATATGCCGCTCGGGTTCCTACAATACGGAGGTAATTCCTACCAACCGCAAGGAGACCGTAACCTTCTAAGCTATCGTTCTAACAATTACCTTGGACCACCCGGGTTTAATCAAAATCAGAACAATCAAAATGTGCAAAACAGAAATAATCAGTTTAATCAGAATCAGAATCGGAATTTTCAAAATCAAGGTTTTCAAAATCAAGGAAATTTCAATCAAAACCGATTCCAAGCTCCGCAACAAACTGTTCAAGCTCCTCCACCTCAAGCTTCCATTGACATTGCTAATTACATAAAAAACAATGAAGCTAAGATGGTGTCCATGCAAAATCAAATTACCACTTTGAAAAATGATTTCACATCTGAGCTTAGAGCTACTAGTAACAAGATTGATCAATCTCATAGCAAGATTGAAAGCATGATTGCTAGTCTCATGAGTCAAAAGAATCAAGCTTCAACTTCGGGTGCCCTTCCGAGTAATACCATTCCCAACCCAAAAGGTGAATTGAATGCTATTGCTACCCGAAGTGGTAAATCTTATGAGGGACCCTCGATGCCTACTTCCTCTCCGGTGAGGGATGTGGAACGAGAAACCGAGAAGTCAAGTATACGTTGTCATAATAGTTCATAGTATAGCACTACGTATATAATAATTCAGGGATGCTCCAAACATGGGAGACTTTGCACTGCTCCAACAAGGGAGACTCCTTTGTCACTCGACCACCTAGGCGAGAATTATTGAGAACACTACACCATTAAGGCGAGAATTATTGAGAACACTCCACCAATAAGGCGAGAATTGGTATTGCTCCGTTCACATAGGGAGACTTCTAGGTCATTGCACGTACGGTTCAATAAGTTCAAACAAGTCATATGTTTGTAATTAAGTTCAAGTGTTCCATTCAAAAGTTCGTAACTAAGTTCAAGAGTTTAAATCGAGTTCAAAAGTTCAGAACAGCCAAAGAGCTCAAATATATGTTAAAAGGGTCCAAATCAATTTAAAAGAGCTCAAATATACATGTCGAAGGGTTCAAAGTCAAGGAAAGTGGTTCAAATAATAGTGTTCATAACATAGTAGTCAATTTAGTTCAGGCATAATCTAATTACTAGCATAAGTAGTGAAGCAACAGTTATTTAAGTTCATATAAGTGTAAAATAAAAGCAAGTAGTTGAGAATGTATCTCCCCCAAAAAGTTTATAAAACAATTAAACGAGTAAAAGTGGGGCTACGAACTCACCTTAATAAATGTGATATCCGATATATAATGAATCGATGGATAAGCAGAGAAACCTCTACGCGCAACCTAGAATATGTGTTATGTCTTAGGTTCTAAAATAACGATGTGAATGTATAAACATGCCTTATATAGTTATTACATCAATTATGCTTGGATACTTAACATTTGTGAAGTCGTATAAGTGTTTACGTTTCTTATATTTAAGTTTTTCCCGTCTAAATCTATCCGTTACTTCTAAACCGTAAATGATCACGACTCCATTTTTATATCCTCGGAAAAGTAATTGATAGTACTAAACAGATTAGTGGGCCCTACTGCCCCTGAAATTATTTAACTAATGTGAAATTACCAATTTACCCTTGGATGTACTAGTTATTTCAATCAGCAGCAAACTGTCTCACGCTTTTGGTCATAAGTCGAGTTCTACAACTCCGTTTAACACACGGCCAGTGGCCACGTTAAAGTTAGGGTGTTAGATACAACTTTTACTCTTTGAACAACAGTTGGTTATATGCAAGTTTTATGAGTTTTACCCGTTTGAAATCTGTTACTCAGTTTTGGACACGTTTAGCCGTTTCGGCTCTAGTTTATTCATCGGGATGAGTTACGGCACGAGCCACCCGGCGAAACGACCACAAGACATAGATCTATAATACTATGTAATTACTTAACCTTCTCAGTCCACGAATTTTACCCAGAATTTACGTTTACAGTCCCTATCCAGTTTCTGTGTTGCAATTCTAGTCCTTTCGACGGTTTCTAGTGTTTTAGTCCGATTATCCAAGCGTAATCAAGTATAATAAGCATATAGAACATATTAAATACATGTAATACTAATAATTACTGAAATCAAAGATAAGTATAGGAGTTTGCTTACAATCCTTGTGATGAAACAATTCAAGAACCAAGAACTAGGACATTAAAACCTAAACCCTTTCAACCAAAGTCCCTAGCTTCCAACCTTTAACACACCTCGCTAACCCTTGATATAACCCTTGAAAAATTTATGAATTCAGTCCTAGTACCCTTGTGTAGTTCCTAATTCAACCATGGAATCACCAAATAAACACTAGTTTCATGTAGAGAATAATTAGGCCTTCAACTCTTATGTGTAACTTGGAACTTGGAAATCAAAGATGATGGGTTGTGTGATTTAAGTGTGTGTCGTTTGGAATCAAGAGAAAGAAGGAGATGAGCCTTGTATTTATAGTGTTATGAGGAGGTTACATGGTTTAGATATTTATCAAACTTTGTATAGGTGTTAAGTCTTAAAGGTTAAGTTTACTTAAACATATATAAGTCTTCCTTCGTATGTTTCCTAGTCTTATCTTGATGACACATATACAAACACCCAATGTGGTCTAAAATTTCGTTCCATGCCTATCTTGGATGACTAGATATGAGTTTTGATAATATCTTGCTTTTACGGAGTGAGTTTTGGTCCCGTTAATCGCTAACCGTAAGTTGTAAAGTCACGAAACTTAAAACCGAGTATCCTAAAAATATGAATCTTATAAATATGTTAAAGCTTATTAATATAACCTATCTTAGCATATTAAATGAGTGATAAGTTTGACGGAGCACATAAACGCTGTTAAAGCCTAGAATGGTAAGATATTTAAGAAGAGAATTTCAATTTTACTTCTCTTAGTGAGATATTTTGTAAGATATTTAACTAGGTATTATCTAAATAATATCTAGTTGATGACTTAGGTATATGACTAGGCAAGGTAATTTAAAATATATCAGTCAAAAGGTGGTGCGGGTATCGGGAGTGAATAGTAAAAGTTTTATTATTATTATTTTTTTTTAAGTTTGCAAAATGACTGGAAATTGGGAATTGTGACATTCTTCCCCTGTTAGAGGAATCACGTCCTCATGATTCAATTATTCATAACTATAGTCCGACCTCGACAAGGGTTCTAAAAGTTTATGCTCGTGTGTATGATCTAAATGATTATGTCAATGCTCATGTATATAGGTTCCTCACCCAACTATGTACGTTCTTGTGCTATCGTGACCATTTTCCATCCTAAAGACATGCTCTCTTATGGTTAGGTTTGATGAGGCAAGCTTTCCCATTCTCGAGCAAAACCCTCAAAAGACTTTTAGGTAACCGAGTTTTACTTAATCCTACAACTCATCAAACAAGAACTGTCATACGATTAGGCTAAATCGGTTTAAGTAACAACTTGTTTCTAGCTTGATCTTTGCAACTCATCAAACAAGAACTGCCACCGGATCAACCGGAAACAAGTGGTTTCAAGAAAATCTTTGAAAATTTGGCTCGACACGGAATTGCTTACACATATGAGACTACTACTCCTTCATTGCATGATTCTTCCCGATTAGACATAGGTGATCGGGCTATGTATAATTTAGGAGTAACTATGCAATGCTTGGACTAATCGACTCATATGATGTTGGGTGTTGAGTCATAAGCCCGCATGTATAATGAGTATGCACTTATAATGATATGATGAGATGCTATGACGATGTAGTTATAGTCTAGGGTCAATGATGCAACCTAGTTCTCTATAACCGATGCTCTGATACCAATCTGTCACACCTCCAAATTATTTGTTTTGCAGCGGAATGGAATACCTGGGGGATGACTGTCATAGCATCAAGGTTACAGTTATATCGAACGACCTCTAAATGAGACGTTTTGAAAAGTTACCATTCGATTGATAAATTCAGAGTACAAACATGAGGTCCCAAAGTATAGTATAAAAATGTTTACAAAATGTTTCAAATGGTAAATGATAAAAGCGTAAGTCTTCGAAATATGTCGTGCGACTCTATGTTCCATGCAATAGCTATCGTCTTATTGACCTAAGATAAACATGCTTAAAGTGTCAACAAAATGGTTGAGTGAGTTCATAGAGTTTGTTTAACATATAAAGCTTTTAAAGAGCGTTCATACAGCAAAGGCAAAGTTCTTGGTCATTTAGAAAAGTCCACAAAGCAAAGGCATTGTAAATCCACTCAGTTCCAAGTTCCGCCCATACAAAACTTGCAACCTGTGTGTTTACAACCCACTGCCAAAAGTAGTATGTCTAGAAGTCAAGTATACGTTGTCATAATAGTTCATAGTATAGCACTACGTATATAATAATTCAGGGATGCTCCAAACATGGGAGACTTTGCACTGGTCCAACAAGGGAGACTCCTTTGTCACTCGACCACCTAGGCGAGAATTATTGAGAACACTACACCATTAAGGCGAGAATTATTGAGAACACTCCACCAATAAGGCGAGAATTGGTATTGCTCCGTTCACATAGGGAGACTTCTAGGTCATTGCACGTACGGTTCAATAAGTTCAAACAAGTCATATGTTTGTAATTAAGTTCAAGTGTTCCATTCAAAAGTTCGTAACTAAGTTCAAGAGTTTAAATCGAGTTCAAAAGTTCAGAACAGTCAAAGAGCTCAAATATATGTTAAAAGGGTCCAAATCAATTTAAAAGAGCTCAAATATACATGTCGAAGGGTTCAAAGTCAAGGAAAGTGGTTCAAATAATAGTGTTCATAACATAGTAGTCAATTTAGTTCAGGCATAATCTAATTACTAGCATAAGTAGTGAAGCAACAGTTATTTAAGTTCATATAAGTGTAAAGTAAAAGCAAGTAGATGAGCATGTATCTCCCCCAAAAAGTTTATAAAACAATTAAACGAGTAAAAGTGGGGCTACGAACTCACCTTAATAAATGTGATATCCGATATATAATGAATCGATGGATAAGCAGAGAAACCTCTACGCGCAACCTAGAATATGTGTTATGTCTTAGGTTCTAAAATAACGATGTGAATGTATAAACATGCCTTATATAGTTATTACATCAATTATGCTTGGATACTTAACATTTGTGAAGTCGTATAAGTGTTTACGTTTCTTATATTTAAGTTTTTCCCGTCTAAATCTATCCATTACTTCTAAACCGTAAATGATCACGACTCGATTTTTATGTCCTCGGAAAGGTAATTGATATTACTAAACAGATTAGTGGGCCCTACTGCCCCTGAAATTATTTAACTAATGTGAAATTACCAATTTACCCTTGGATGTACTAGTTATTTCAATCAGCAAAGAATCTCACGCTTTTGGTCATAAGTCGAGTTCTACAACTCCGTTTAACGCACGGCCAGTGGCCACGTTAAAGTTAGGGTGTTAGCTACAACTTTTATTCTTTGACCAACAGTTGATTATATGCAAGTTTTATGAGTTTTACCCGTTTGAAATCTGTTACTTAGTTTTGGACACGTTTAGCCGTTTTGGCTCTAGTTTATTCATCGGGATGAGTTATGGCACGAGCCACCCGGAGAAACGACCACAAGACATAGATCTATAATAATATGTAATTATTTAACTTTTCATCCACAATTTTACCTGAATTTACGTTTACAATGTTGTCCAGCTACGTGTTGCAATTCTAGTCCTTTCGACGGTTTCTAGTGTTTTAGTCTGATTATCCAAGCGTAATCAAGTATAATAAGCATATAGAACATATTAAATACATGTAATACTAATAATTACTGAAATCAAAGATAAGTATAGGAGTTTGCTTACAATCCTTGTGATGAAACAATTCAAGAACCAAGAACTAGGACATTAAAACCTAAACCCTTTCAACCAAAGTCCCTAGCTTCCAACCTTTAACACACCTCGCTAACCCTTGATATAAACCTTGAAAAATTTATGAATTCAGTCCTAGTACCCTTGTGTAGTTCCTAATTCAACCATGGAATCACCAAATAAACACTAGTTTCATGTAGAGAATAACTAGGCCTTCAACTCTTATGTGTAACTTGGAACTTGGAAATCAAAGATGATGGGTTGTGTGATTTAAGTGTGTGTCGTTTGGAATCAAGAGAAAGAAGGAGATGAGCCTTGTATTTATAGTGTTATGAGGAGGTTACATGGTTTAGATATTTATGAAACTTTGTATAGGTGTTAAGTCTTAAAGGTTAAGTTTACTTAAACATATATAAGTCTTCCTTCGTATGTTTCCTAGTCTTATCTTGATGACACATATACAAACACCCCATGTGGTCTAAAATTTCGTTCCATGCCTATCTTGGATGACTAGATATGAGTTTTGATAGTATCTTGCTTTTACGGAGTGAGTTTTGGTCCCGTTAATCGCTAACCGTAAGTCGTAAAGTCACGAAACTTAAAACCGAGTATCCTAAAAATATGAATCTTATAAATATGCTAAAACTTATTAATATAACCTATCTTAGCATATTAAATGAGTGATAAGTTTGACGGAGCACATAAATTGTTAAAGCCTAGAATGGTAAGATATTTAAGAGAATTTCAATTTTACTTCTTAGTGAGATATTTTGTAAGATATTTAACTAGGTATTATCTAAATAATATCTAGTTGATGACTTAGGTATATGACTAGGCAAGGTAATTTAAAATGTATCGGTCAAAAGGTGGTGCGGGTATCGCGTGTGAATAGTAAAAGTTTTTTTTTTTTTTTTTTTTTTTTTTTAAGTTTGCAAAATGACCGGAAATTGGGAATTGTGACACTATCGTATGGAATGAATGAAAGGTGCTTGATTTACTTCGAAGGTTTTGTCTAGTGAGCAATAGGAGGTTGTTCCTAGAACGGCTAGTGACTAGTCTTGATTTATTTATTGGGTACAAGGTTTGGGGTAGGGGAGACTCTAACATAACCGAATTGTGATGAAAAAGTATTCCATATAAGGGAAAAGTATTTTGATGAACAAGTATTGTGATGTAAGTGTGTTGTGTGTAGATGTGAACTTTTATGTTATGTCATGCTTATGTATACACCAGAAATTTTTATGACTCTAGAAAAATCAAGTAGAAAACCAATTTGAACATAATTCTAATATAACTACTCTCAGTATTGCAAAATTCACCTTTGAGTCGGACATAGGTGATCAGGCTATGCCCCACTGTCCCTGGTTGAATATAGGTGATCAGTCTATATTCAACCGAGGTTCAATGAATTTTGAAATATTCAGTTTAGTTATTCTAGTAATATGTTCCTTGCTTTTAAAAGTTTTTTTTGGTATGTGGCTATAGTCTAGGCCTCCAAATGCAACCTAATTCGCTATAGCCTGGGCTCTGATACCAATCTGTAACACCCCCAAAAATACCGCAGCGGAAGGCATCGTCAATGGGGTGCTACTTCATAATACAAAGATCAAGTTATAGAGAATGATCTCTAAATGGGACTTCGTGAATGCTGAACCATGCCAAAATCAAGTACCTGAGAAATACATGCTAAAAAGTCAACATAATGTTGGTGAGATGGAACTACAAAAATACATGCTAAAAAGTCTAGTTATAATAAGTCACTTTTGAAAAACGGTCACAGCCTTTGGTGGTAATATCGATTGCGGGTATCAATAATATATTATTTTGCTGCCAACACCATGTACCACCATAATAAAATGAAATATATATAATGTGAAATGGAACTACGAAAAGATTACCCATGTTGTTTCTTAAACAAATGATCGAAGTAATAAATTAAGTTCCATTTAAAAATAGAAGTGAAGAGATGGATCATGAATTGAATGGAAATTATAATGAACATTACAAATGACAAAAAAGCAGAGGTTTGCCACCTCTTTAAAAAGACACAATAATTTATAAGTAAACAACATCATACTCTCGTACTCTTGTTGCATTTGGTCTTGGAGCTGTTAGCATATACGACACAACGATTAATCGAAGAGGACTTTCCAACATTTGGATAACCAACTAAAAGGATTTACCCTTTTAGTGGGGTGTATATAACAAACCCCATTTACTTAGAGCAATGGGTATCGTAACATTTGATAGGGCGTTATGATGACATGGATTGCCTTGGACTCACGTTGCCATACCATGTTGGCCGCGTTTTCCACTGCGTTATGGTGGACGTTGACACGGCAACGTAACATCCAACGGAGAAGAGGACAAAAAAGCAACGAAAAAATCTACATAATCAGTCCCTCAAACGCGCCTTTTAATTTTTTTTTCTTTTTTTATTTACCTGCTATTTAAATGGGTTGTGTTTGTATATTTTGTGTGTGTGTTTTTTTATGTGTGTGTTTTCACAGTGTGTTGAAGAAGATTTTTTATTTTTTATTTTATTTTTTATTTTTTTTATTTTTTTGGATGTAATAAGTTTGAGAGTGCACTTTGACTTATCATATCATAGTAAGAATCAAATGAGAAATAATAATAAAATGAGAAGAATGAGAAGTAACCACGACCGTACATTTCAGATGCACATACAATAAAAGATGCAACTCCCATAAATTTCTCTTTATTCATTTGAAATGTGTGTCTAAGACTATTTCGTATTTTGTATTTTTAAATAAAAAAATAGAAAAAAAAATATTAGTCAAGGGGTTAAAATGAAATATTAAAATAGTAGATCCCAAAAGCTATTGACAATAAAATAAATATATTACGTATATCGATTAATTTAAGAAATTTTATTACGTATATTCGGCCTTCATCCTGATCTCCTTTTTGATATGCAAAACTCACACATCATCACCTAACAAAGTAACAAACCATAAACCCATAAAGTTAGATTAAAAATAGCCATTATAAAATCTATTAACAACACGTCTATGATCTTTTTACCTCAAAATCTAGAAAAAATAGAAAGTAACTAATGATGTAAAATCTTCATCTCTGATGGTCATAATCTTTCCATAATCATCACGTTTCACCACCACGTACACCTATAACCACCACATAAACACATTAAATAAAAGACTAATCAAATAAAATAAACAAAACCAAACACAATATAAAAATATGATTTGCTGTTGTTTTTTTTCAGAATTTTTACTCTTCATCCGCAAACCATGTCCGCAAAAGAAGAGGTACATTTACATTCTCTTCACCGCAAAAAGAAGCATAGTTTGCTTTTGTCGCTATCAAGATTTCTTTCCTTTTTCTCCTTTTTTCTTTTCTTTTCTTTTTCTTTTCACTAGTATTTTTTGTGTTATTGAAGTAATTTTTTTTTCCTTTTTTCTTTTTCACTAGTTTTTTGTGCTATTGAGTGCAAAACAAGCAATCGCTTAAAATACGAAGTATTAAAGACAATACATAATGGTTCAAAATATACCAATATGAAAGAAAACGGACGAAAACGTAAAAAAGCAGACGAAAACGTAAAAATATGATCGAAAACGTAAAAAAATGGATGAAACGTAAAAAAACATATGAAAACGGACAAAAACGTAAGAAAATGGACGAAACGTAAAAAAACGGACAAAAACGTAAAAAAACGGATAAATACGTTAAAAACAGATGAAAACATAAAAAACAGACGAAAACATAAAAAGACAGACGAAAACATAAAAATTGAACATAAACGTAATAAAGCGGACGAAAACGTAAAAAAGCGGTAGAAAACGGACGAAAACGTAAAAAAATGGATGAAAATGTAAAAAAATGGCGAAAACGTAAAAAGATCTGAAACGAAAGAACCGATTTAACACGTAAAAAGGAGGAAACGTAAAAGACGGACGTAAACGTAAAAGAGATGTAAAAATATTGAGAAAGAGATGAGGTTGTGAAAGAAGAGGTAAGAAGTGAAAGATAATGTCTGAAATTTGAAGAAAATAAGTGAAAGAAGACTTATGCCCGCAAAAACAAATGTAAACATCCGCCTCCCGCATAAAAAAGTGAAAAGAGGAAAAAGTGATTATTGGAAGAAAAACAAACGACACCTAAAGTTTGACTGGTAGGGGTGGTCAGTGGCGGTAACCGGAGAATGAGATGGTGGCTAGAGAGATCGAAGTTTTGTGTGTGGGTGGTGTTTCTGTGTATGAAATGAGAGAGGCGAGCGTGAGTTGTGACATGATTTTAACTTAAAAATAGAAAGAAAAATTCTATTCATCAAATATAGATGGATAGTAGCCATTTCTCCTAGGAAATGTTAAGCAGTTAATGGCACCATCGTTTTTGTACTTGTGGTAGACTGGTCTTTTGACAATTAAAAAGGTAATGCGTGTGCATGTCACGTGATGAATATTTTAGTCTTGTAACTTTTCTTTTCTCCAACCTCAAATTTAACTATTTTCATCGCAAAAGGGATTTTTAACATCATGAACACTAAATCTAAAATGTCCTTAAAAATTTTTATTATAATCAAATAAGGGTTAAGAGACGAGACTTTCTCTGTCCGGTTTACTCGGGTTGGTCTTGTGCATAAAAAGATTGACTCGTGGACTTGTAGAAGCATATTTCTATTAGGTTGGTCTTGACGATTCTCATATGCCACTGCCCACTCGTCGTCATCCCGAGCCTAAAGAACCCATTAGAAGGGGTCCCGAAGCCGAAGCCCCGGGAACCACCCTCCGACAGTCAAGCCAGGGTATCCAACCAAACAAACACACCTTTTTTCCTTTGTATCATTCAATACCCATCAAAATCTCCAACCAAACTGCACCTTGGTCTTTTCACTTGTCTATTTCTCCAGCCTTCGAGTTAAAAAAATTCATCATCAAGAACACTAAATCTAGAAAGTCCTTAAAAATAATTTAGTTAACCAAATATGGGTTAAGGGATGAGGATTTCTCTGTTAGATTAACCCGGTTAGGGCAAGTTTCTTGACTCAGATGTACTTGGCCTAACCAGGGTATCCCTATGACCGTTTTTGGCCCTTTCCGACCACCCTAAAATGCGTACCTAGTGAGGTTTAAAGTTTGAAACATTGATCTTTTGCGTACTAGTGGTGTTGGTTATTTTAAGTACTCACCCGAATTATTAAAAACTATCAATGAACTTTGTTTCTACTTTAGCATGTCTTTTTTCTTCGAAATAACTTCATAAGCTTCTTTGTGGCTTTGTTCGCAACCTTTACCAAAATGAACTTCGTTAGATGTATACGGCATAACCGGAGTATCGAATACTTTGAAACCAAGGCATTTGGTGATGGTTAATTTAAGTAGTCACCAGAAAAGTTAAAAACTATTAGTGGACTTTGTTTATACTTTAACATGATTTCTTTAACTTTATATGCTTCTTTGTGACTTTGTTAGCAGACTTTCACCCAATAAAAGTCTCGCAGCGAATCAAGATCGGAAATAAAACTTCGTCAATGACTTATAACCGGGGTAGGACGAGTTTCTTGACTCAGATGTACGTGATTTAACTGGGGTATCTTTATAACCGTTTTTTACTCTTTCGCAATCCTCAAATGTGTACAGGTTTGAATGCCGTTACCTTTTGTGAGAAAAACAAATCTAAGGCATTTGGTGGTGGGGTTAATTTAATTAAATATTTTTATGTAATTATTTACTTTTTAGAATTACACTTTTAGCGTATGCTTTTAGTCTACAAGATTCACAGCACCGGTCAATCTAAAAAGATAAGTTGACGATGGATACCTTTCGGAAAAAAATTAGTGTACGTGTAGAATATGATAAAGTGACAACAATAAAGTTAATAGTAGTAGAACCATCCCTAACATGTCACGGTTGGTACTATAAGCTGAGTCCCGTATACAACAAGTCCAACATAAATTGCGTAAAGCCCTTACATTTCTTCGTGACATGATATGTAACAACTGTGTATACGGGATTAAAGGCTTTACGCTATTTACGTTGGACTTGTTGTATACGGGATTCAGCTTATAATGGAAATCTTTCTTGACACGCCGACCAACGATGACATGCTACTCTACTAACCTTATTTTGAATCACCTCATATACATCATCTACTTGGGCAACAGATATACTAGTTGAATTATGTTTAATCAAGTGAACCACGTATGATCATGTACACAATTGTAAGTTTGTGTTCGTTTGAGACCAATTTCCTAACAGTAATACGAGTTCATGAAATTTCACAGGTATTCAAAAAGATACGGAATATATAGTCCTTTGGAGGCCAAGAAAAAAATCCAAATAATCCAATACACAAAGAACTAGTCTGAACTACCTACTTATAACTTAAGAACTTATGAAGTACAACGACTGTTACCTCTTGTGTTTTATCCAGCGGTTGGTATTGGGAGATCGACATGCTTTGGAGTTATTGTTCGTAAGATCGATTGTGAATATCAGAATACAATGCTCAAGGAACTTATTGTACGTACAAATGGATTCAACTGTTCGATTTGAACATTTATCAAACCTTAGCAGCTTGAGCTAAATCCTACTCCTCAATCAGATCAAACGCTTCATACCTTAAACGCTTGTAACACTAACTCAAAGCATATCAAGTCAAGTGACAAACCTGATGTTCAATTTAATTTTGTAACTCGAAGTAAGCACTATAAGATGAAAGGGAACATGAACCTGAACTGTAACAGCAGAATCACAAAGTTTAATATAGAAAAAGATAGACGAATGGTCTTGACAAAGATCTGCACACCCCTCTTAGCCTGAATACAGGATGAAGTGTGTACTCTTTCTGAATGTTGTAGACAGAGAGTTAATACCTTAGGTAGGAAAAGTAGGAATGAACATAATTCTAATACTATTATTTTGTTGGTATAGCTTGTAGTAAAGCTGAAAAGAATGGGTTTGTCGGTCTGTTAAGGGGAAACAGATCAAACAGGCATGTGTCAAATGCTAATCAGGTTTGGGTCAAATTTGGTACTTTTCTGTTTAGGTCAATACGGGCCAGGTTGACCCAAAAGAAATTTTGTTTAGTTGTTATGTTTACAAACACACTTTGGGCCACATTTGATTCCTTTATCCTATAATGGTTTTTTAGGGAACTCGTAGATAGTTTGTATGAGTTAGTCTCGCAGCACTTACCTGTATCCTGCATGATAAAATGTACAAAGAAACGAATAAAAACGTAAGAAAACGTATAAAAATATATAAATTCGAAAAAACAAAAACAGGTTAAAACAAATATAGTTTAGTGTTCTTTCACCACTGGACACGTAGTCTAGTGGTTGGGAAGTTGTGTTTTCACCTACCAGACCCGGGTTCAATTTCAGCTTGACCCCCTTTTTAGTTTATTTAAATAAGAGGACTAACGGTGCAAATACCGTTAGTGATCTTGATTCTATACCACGTACCAGCATAACTACTCATCATATTAAGAATCATCCAATGTGAGTCTCCGCCCACTCTAAAGACAATAAACAAACAAAAATGACAAGAAAAAATGACATAGAACAACAACAAAATAACGGAAACAGAAATAACGAAAAAATTATATTTTTTACATAAATCAACATTCATCAGTTCAATTAAAACTGGTAAGCTACAACACTTTTCCAAACTATTTTATTTTATATGCTCATTGCACTTATGGATAACTTTCGGAAGAAAATTAGTGTGTAAAATTTGATAAAGTGACAACAATAAATTTAATATTGTTAGTAAAGCCATCCCTAACATGTCACGGTTGGTCGGTGTGTCAAAAAAAGTTCCACTATAAGCTGAGTCCCGAATACAACAACTCCAACGTAAATTGCGTAAAGCCCTTACATTTCTTCGCGACATGATATGTAATAATCAGAAAGATATAAAAATGATCATAAAAGAAAACAATTTTTTTTTCGCTTTATTATGATCGTTTTTATATACTAGCTCTTGACTACGTGCACTACTAGACGCTAAATTCCTTTTTAGTGACACCTCAGCGCCATCTCATCATTTACACTTTTAACACTCACACACCAAAACACCCCTCCACTCATAACATGCCATTTGAGCCCCACTCACCCTCAATTTTATTTTCTTTTACATTTTTTTTAAACAAACTTTATTTAGAGGTTTAGTATGATGTACTACGTAGTATTAATTAAATAAATATTTGTTTAATGATTATAACAATAATAACCCACAATGTAAAATTTATACCAAATTCAGTTGTTGTAGCCCACGATTCAGTTGTAGCCCAATATTTATCTCACTTCTTGTTGCCTAATCTTTTTATATCACTTCTCATACAGTCATACACAAATGCAATCACAAATATATCCTCCACCTACCTCTTGATTTTCTCTCTTACTACAAACAAAATATCATCTATCTTTCTCGTGAACCACAAAAACACTGTCACACCCTCATCAAACAATATCTTCCTTTGTTTATATCCTTGAAATGGAAATTCCATCAAGAAAAAACCCCTTCAAGATTTAAATCTCCCATAAATGTTGTAACTGGATCTGATCAGATGTTTGTTTAATTTTTGTTGGCCTTTTCCTCCTTTCACACACGCCAATTTAGTGGCGCCGGACAAGATTTTTTGAGGTGGGGGTGTCATCACTTGGAGGTGGCGGCGCCAATTGTTTGGCCACATGGGATTTGGCGCAAGTGCAAGCCATGGTACCCCATGGTCTTACACGATTGTCATGTATCCCGTCGCGAAGAAATTAAGAGGCTTTACGCTATTTATGTTGGACTTGTTGTATCTGGGATTCAACTTATAATGGAAATCTTTCTTGACACTCCGACCAACAGTGACATGCTAGGGGGACTCTACTAACCATATTTTGAATCACCGACCTCATATACATCATCTACTTGGGCAACAGATATACTAGTTTAATTATGTTGAATCAAGTGAACCAAGTATGATCATGTACACAATTGTAAGTTTGTGTTCGTAATTGAGACCAATTCCCTAACAGTGATACGAGGTCATGAAAATTTCACAGGCATTCAAATACAGAATTATAGTCCTTTGGAGGCCAAGAAAATCGAAATAATCAAATACACAAAGTAGTCTAAACATGTCTAGGTAGAAGCAGGAAGCCAAGAAATAGTCTGAGCTACCTATCTTAGTACTTACAGTATAACTTAAGAACTTATAAACTACAACGATTGTTACCTCTTGTGTTTTATACGGTGTTAAAGTTATGCTTGGGATCGGGAGATCTACATGCTTTGGAAATTCCTGATTTGGACCCCATGCATGCACACCGTTGAGTAATAAGCTAATCGACAAAATCAATGACAAAGGAAGTCGACAAAAGAGACACAAAAACACGTACGTAAGATCGATTGTGAATATAAGAATACAATGCCATGTACCTCTATTTATAAGCATCATAAATTTCACCGCTTTCTAACTATAAACAACGTAGGATTAGCTTATACCTCAAGTTTACTTAATATAACCAAGTAAGCTTGTATCCTAAGCTAACTTAAATATTATTCTAATGCTTTTTTAAATACCTTACATAACCTTTAAAGTTTGCTAATATACCTAGCAAAACTTGAATAACTTATAAAAAAAACGTTTTAGAATCACTTTGCGTAGGCGTAAACTCGTAGAGATTGAAATTATCTTCGGCGTAGAGGTCTATGCGGCGTAGAGGAATCCCTTCTCTATGGCGTATAAAGGATCAGGTAAAAAAAAGAAAAAAATATGGGCGTTTCACACAAAGATTATATATATCAAAATGAAAACACGACTTATAAGTACACAACGAACAAATATAGTTGAAATATAATTAATAATTGTGCTTATAATAAAACTCCGTGCGTTAAACATCACAATTACACAACATAAAACACGGTCAAATTCTTATATAACCGTACTATTAAATTAGAATTTTAAAATAAATTTGATTTACATGTAAATTTCGTACATGCACAAATATTATAACTTGTTTTAATATAAACAAATTATATATGCTCCTAAAAAGGGATAATTGCATATATGTGTATATATATATATATCTCTCTAAAGCCTCATAATTGCATATATATCCAAACAAAACTCATAATTGTATATATATATCCAAAGCCTTAACGGGTGACAGGTTGGATTAGGGGTGAGCAAATGGATCGAGAAGAATCGGAACCGAGAATCGAACCGGAATCGACCCAACTCGAACCGCATTTTAGAACTGCGGTCTGATTCTCGGTTCTTAGATTGTGCGAATTGCGGTTCTCGGTTCGGTTCGGTTCGGAACCGTAGAACCGCATGATTTTTCAAATATATAATATTTTTATGGGATGTTTAGTTTTGTAAAGAAAGATATATGTTCTTATATAAAGAAAGATATATGTATCATGGTAAATAGTTCATGAGTTCGTCATTAAATAAATAGGCCGTTTGCATATGCACTTACGAACTTACGAATAGATTCTCTAAAAATAGTCAACTTTCAATGTTAGAATCATATATAATAGCTTTGTTGTAAAAACCGGCCCAGGTGGCCGATTAATCCTCGCATAATCGTTGATCGGTCACTAAGCGTTTAGATTTATCATAATCGGCTTATTTAATTGGTTTGGTCAAAGATCGCTTAAAATCGGTCAACAAACCAATTAATCCGACAAAATCGGAAAAAACGGATTAATCGGACAAAATCGCTTAATAATCGGTCAATAAAATCGCTTTAAAATCGGAAAAAATCGCTTAAAAATCGGTCAACAAATCGATTAATCGAACAAAATCGGTCAAAGATCGCTTAAAAATGGTCAATAAACCAAGTAATATCTATGTTTGACTTTGAACTTTGAAGAATTATGTATTATATTTATATTTGAACTCTTGAAATATTTGAACTTGGATGCACTATGCTTAATATAATATAATATCTAAAATTACAATTTTGTGCATCAAAATTTCAATCCGATTAATCTCCGCCTAACCGATTAATCGCTAGGCCCTACCCGACCGCTTTAATAGCGCCTAGCGATTTTTACAACCTTGTATAATAGTCGATAATGAACCGAACCGGAATCGAAACATGTTCTTTGGTCCGGTTCTCGATTCTTAAATTATGAATATTTCGATTCTCGGTTCTTTCGATTCCGGGTCGGTTCCGTGCTGTTCCGGAACCGCGTTAACCCTTAGGTTGGATCAGTCTGGTAGCTTTCTCAATTGTTTAATCTCAATATTTATCGTATAATTAATGCGTTTAATATAGAAAAAATGACAAAAGCCTCAAATGACTAATGTACTTTTTAATTTGTGTCAATATGACTAAGATACTTTTAAAAGGTCCACTATAACTATTATACTTTCAAACTTTAATCAAGATAACTAACCACTTGACATGGTAATTACACATTTAGTCCCCAATACATAAGCAATTGCACCGTTGGTCCTCAATACATAACTCAGGTTAGTCCCAAATAAATAAACAATCGCATCAATGGTCCTCAATACATAACCCTAGTTAGTCCTAAATACATAACCATCGCCCACCACCACGACCTACCGCCACCACCACCACCACCACCACCACCACCACCACCACCACCACCGCCGCCCACCGCCACCACCACCACCACCACCACCACCACCACGCTACCACCATAAACGGTGATGGCCACCAGTGGTCCACCACCACCACCATGATGGTGAGTGATGGTTGTGGTGGTGGTGGTGGTGGTGGTGTGGCGGTGAGCAGCCGAGGAGGCCGTGGTGGTGCGGTGGGTGGCGGTGGTGAGTGGATGCGATTGGTGGTGGTAGTTAGTGGTGGTGGGTGGTGGTGGGTGGTGGGGTAGGGGTGGTGGTGGTGGGTGGTGATGGCGGTGGTGGGTGGTGGTGGTGGTAGGAGGTGGTGGGTGGTGGTGGCGATGGTGGGTGGTTGTGGTGGTGGTAAGCGGTGGTGGTAGGTGGTGGAGTTGGGTGGTGGTTGGCGGTGGTGGGTGGTGGTGGCGATGGTAGGAGGTGGTGGTGGTAGGTGGTGGTGGCGGTGGTGGTAAGCGGTGGTGGCAGTGGTTATGTATTTTAGACTAACTCGGGTTATGTGTTGAGGACCAATAGTGCAGTTATTTATGTATTTGAGATTAACTGAGGTTATGCGTTGAAGATCAACAGTGCAATTGTTTATGTATTGGGAACTAACAATGTAATTACCATGTCAAGTGATTAGTCATATTAATTAAAGTTTGAGAGTATAATAGTTATAGTGAACCTTTTAAAGTATGTAGTCTTGTTAGCACAAATGAACCACATTAATCATTTGTGGTTTTTGTCCTAGAAAAAACTGTCGTATCAGTATTCAGTAACCTAATCCAAGTTTCCTTTTACTTAAAACTGTTTTAGCTTACACCCGTAAAATTAAACATAACACAGATCGACCCGTTTACATGGGTCAACCTAAATCACATAAAAGCTACGTTACAACCTATGATGACGATGAGAGTATAATACTTTCCTAAATTCCAGTTTATGAGCTGGTCAAAACGTTCAACAAGTATTCATTATGTAATAATCACTACACTCCAACCCTGTCCAATCTCCATGTAACCATGGTGTCTGTTTTAATTTGAAAATTAAACAATCGATGTTTTCAGTTAAAACATGTACTTCGTCAAATTATAAGAAAAACAACTAATCTTCAAATAATACAGATTACATAAATGACAGAGTTAATTTTAAATCCATGCCAAAAGAAAAGCTTCTTGAAAAAGTCATCTGGAAACAGCACTTCCAGAACAAAATCTTCTTATTACATCATGTCAATCCCTCCATATTGTTGTGGAAAATCTGTCATAATCATCTTCTTTAGTAAAAGAAGTATGTCATTCATCAAAATCATCCTCTTTCATACTATACTTTCCAGCAACCATGAGCTTTACCTGTTAACATAGATCAATAATTAACAACAAAACATATTGTATAGATTGTTTCGGCATTTATGAAGCAAATAGAGTGAAAATAAAGCGGTCATGATCTTAAGATTCATTCAGAATCTATGTTGCCTCAAGGTTAGTTGTACATGTTATTATCTAACGGGGAACTAAATCCGATCAACACTTCTATAATATACTGGTAGATCAACACCATTACATACTCCTCTTATCAGAGGAGATAGGCCCAATACTATAAATTTGTAAACATATTCTACTGTAACTAATGAATAACGATAAACCGGTCACTCAATTATGATAATATGCACTAAATAATCGCCAACTAAGTTTCAAAGTGAAGACTTCTATACGGCCAACTACTTAAGCATGACTATCAAACTAAACATATTAGATGTCCAATTCAACGAACTCAGGTTGCATCAGATTCCAAATTGTTATGACGGAGGCCTAATTATTACCCTCATAGATATGTTTTGATTCAACTGTTCAAGCAAAAATGCTAACATTTAAGAGCATTAACATAGCAATAGGTTTATACAAATTCAACTACTGTACATACAACTACAAGAACTCATACCCCTAAAAAGATCCTGTGACAATAATAACATCAGAAATATGAGCATGTCATCAACAAATTCATAAAACTGTTCCACCTGATCCACAAAGATATAATCTTTTTACATAGCTAAAGTCGATATAAATAATAATTCCATTAAAAGCATTAGTTACAATTACGAAAATTAAACAAAGCATCACCTTTATTAATAACTTGCAAAAGGAGAAAAAAAATAGTAGACGCGATCACTTTTAGTAAATGAATCAAATGTCCATTACTGGGAATCATCCTCTTTCATATATCCTTTCCAGCAACCGTGGGTTTTACCTGTTGACATATATTGATAAGTAACATCAGAATGTATAGTAAAGATTGTTTCAGAATGAATGAAGCTAAGAGAATGAATATATCGCGGTAATGATCTTAAATTTCATTCAGAACTAAACTGCGTGAAGATTGGTTATGCCCTAGTCTACTCTCATATATCATCATAAACCACACCACGTCTACTCTCATATATTATCATAAAACGCACTTGTTGCGATCAACACATGTATAGCGTACAGGTAGATCAACACGATTACATACTCCTTTTATCAGATCAGAAATATAACTAATGAGCAACGATGATCCAGTAACTCAGTTACCATCATATTCACTAAACATTCGCCAACTAAGTTTCAAAGTAAGGTCATCTTCACAACCCACTACTTAAGCATGACAATCAAACACAGTTCAAGGTACATAACAAAAGATTGACTCATGGACTCGTACCCAAACAATCTTTGGGTAGTATGCATATACATAACCATACAAAAACATCTATATGTCCAATTCGACTTTACCCATGTTGCACCATACTCCGGTTTGTTATAGCTTGAACCTAATTGTTTTGCTCATAAATATGCTTTGATTCAGGCACAATATCAACATATAAGAGCATTAAATAGCAATAGGTTTATACGATATACAAGTTCACTTTCATATTAACTTGGAAATCACAGAAAGTTAAATACGTAACAATTAGGAACAGTAACACTGACACAGCAATAGCATGTTATCTTATAGATAAGATGGGAATTCAAAGTTCCCACCTTTCTCCTTCTTAATGTTCTTGGATAATATATATGCATCTGCTGTAGGCTTCTATGGTCTATTGACTGATTTTGTGGTTTTTAATAGAGAGTCTGTGATCATTTGATGTATCATTACCATGTTCTCATGTCTCAACTTTTCAATGCTAGTATCGTAGTGTAATAGTCCAATCACTTGTTCGATGGGTTTTGTTTTGGTCGCCTCAGTTAGCAGCTTATCACTTTTGTTCTAAAACGACTTTTGGGCAAGAACAAAGATACTTTTAGCTATACGAAAATCTAAGATTACCAAAACCTATAAATCTTCAATCACTTGTACATCATAAAGCATAATTATTGCTTATATCTAGAAAATGGAACCGGTCGTATTTCTCATGGTCAACTAGGCAACTAAAAGGTATGACATTCGAGTGCTAAACCTCAATGCGATGCAAGTTACTTTAGAATACGATATACTCCGTATTGCATAACGGGAGAAGTTCTGCCCCAACATCATCTTATTAGGTTAGAACAAATGGATTCAACTGTTCGATTTGAACATTTACCAAACCTTAGCAGCTTGAGCTAAATCCTACTCCTCAATCAGATCAAACGCTTCATACCTTAAACGCTTATAACACTAACTCAAAGCATATCAAGTCAAGTGACATACCTGATGTTCAACTTAAGTTTGCAACTAGAAGTAAGCACTATAAGATGAACGGGAACATAAGATTTTCAGCTAGTACATGAAACCTGACCTGGAACAGCAGACTCTCAAAGTGTACTATAGAACAAGATAGACGAATGGTCTTGACAAAGATCTGCACTAACAGATTTATACAAGTTCAGTTTCATAAAAACTTGGAAATCATAGAAACTTAAATAACAATTAGGAATGTTAACATAGCAAATAACTTTGAATGTTTTCTTATAGTTCTTTAACTAAGGTGGGAGATTCAAAGCGCCTACCATTTTCCTTCTAAATGTTCTTGGAGCATAAATATACATCTGCAGATCTGGTGTAAGCCTCTATGGTCTATCTAATGATCATTTGATGTATCATTATCATGTTCTTAGGTTTCATTTTTCCAATGCGGCTAGTATTACAGTGTAGTAGCCCAATCACTTGTTCATCAGATTTTGTTTTGGTCGCCTTATTTAGCAGTTTATCAGTTTTGTTCTAATAAGACTTTTGAGCATAATCAAACCTATGAATACAAACATAAAACATTGCTTATCTCCAGAAAATGAAACCTGACATACTTCTCATGGTCAACTAGGCAACTAAGAGGTACGACATGCCAACATCCGAGTTCAAAACCTCAATGTGATGCGACTTACTATTAAAAGGATACAAGTTTAGTGACTGTAGAATACAATACATTGCATAAAGGCAATACATTCTGCCCTAACATTATCTTATTTGGTTAGAACAAATGGATTCAACTGTTCGATTTGAACATTTATCAAACCTTTAGCAGCTTGAGCTAAATTTTACTCTTCAAACAGATCAAAGAGCTTCAAACCTTAACGTTTGTAACACTAACTCAAAGCATATCAATTCAAGTGACAAACCTGATGTTCAACTTAAGTTTGTAACTTGAAGTAAGCACTATAAGATGAATGGGAACATAAGATTTTCGGCTAGTACATAGAACCTGACCTGGAACAGCAAACTCCGGAAGTGTAAGCATTTTAGAAAATATAAGCATTTTAGATCTCCCAAGTTCCTTCCTGTTTTTTGAAAATATAAGCATTTTAGATCGGGAAATGAGACTGAAGCACAAGGGCTAATATAACAAATGCAATATTAGCTGTAGTGATCTTGAGCACGTACCAGTCTCGCAACACTTATATGTTAAAACACAAGGGCTGATATATTCCTTGATCAAAGATTCCTTCCAAATCATTGAAATCACGACGACCTAACAAGACACGAGGTAAAAATAAAATAAATAAAGCCTCTTTATAAGGCATACTACGCCGTATTTATGGCATCATTCAAAGTGGTGACACCCCTAAAAAGTGCACCACTTTGAAAACGCGCATATATAAGCCATATTCTTAGTAAGCTAGCCTTTCTACCTGTATTTGTAAGCTTATGGCGTGAATAGGTAAAAAGGCAGCATGTGTTGTCGACATATGCCAACAACAACACAAAAAAACAGAATATTGGAAGCGCGCGTAGTAAATAAACACTAGGCCATAATCCGTAAAACGAAATGTATGGCGCTAATGCGGCAGTTAAAAAAAAGAAAAAATTTAAGAAATCGACGACACGCTTGCAATTTTCCAATTCAATCATTAAACATTTAATACCAAAATTAGCAAATAGGGTTAATAGAGCCATCCCTAACACGTCACGGTTCGTCTGATTGTCAAGAAAGATTTCCATTACAAGCTGAATCCCACATATAGTAAGTCCAACGTAAAGTGAATAGAGCCCTTCCATTTCTTCGCGACCGGATACATAACAACCATATAAGACCATATCAAAAAAGGATCATAATATAGAAAACAAAACGGATAAGAATATGAAAAAGGTATATTGGCTGGTCTCAATTTTTTTCTATACAAAACTTCTAAAGGTCTCAATTTCTAAGGTGGTTCCTGGGAACCACCTAGTTAAGCCTAGATCAACACCATTACATACTCCTCTATAATATACCGGTAGATCAACACCATTACATACTCCTCTTATCAGAGGAGATGAGGCCCAATACTATAAATTTGTAAACATATTCTACTGTAACTAATGAATAACGATGAACCAGTCACTCAATTATGATAATATGCACTAAATAATCGCCAACTAAGTTTCAAAGTGAAGACTTCTATACGGCCAACTACTTAAGCATGACTATCAAACTAAACATATTAGATGTCCAATTCAACGAACTCAGGTTGCATCAGATTCCAAATTGTTATGACGGAGGTCTAATTATTACCCTCATAGATATGTTTTGATTCAACTGTTCAAGCAAAAATACTAACATTTAAGAACATTAACAATAGCAATAGGTTTATACAAATTCAACTATTGTACATACAACTACAAGAACTCATACCCCTAAAAAGATCCCGTGACAATCATAACATCATAAATATGAGCAAGTCATCAATAAATTCATAAAACTGTTCCACCTGATCCACAAAGATATAATCTTTTTACATAGATAAAGTCAATATAGATATATAATTCCATTAAAAGCATTAGTTACAATTACGAAAATTAAACAAAGCATCACCTTCATTAATAACTTGCAAAAGGAGAAAAAAAAATAGTAGACGCGATCAGTTTTAGTAAACCTAACATATAACAAGTTTCTAGTCCAAATGACTAAATATCAAACAGTTTAAGAACCCTATTGATAAATAATCCTTAGATTCAAGAGCCAAAATCCGTTTCTTCTTTAGCATTGAAAACCCATCCTGATTTATCAGACCCAATAAGATTTACAAAGATGGAAAAACTAGAACATTAAGACAATCAGATTTTAAAAAAAAAAAAAAAAAAAAAAAAAAAAACTAAACTTCAATCAAATATCAATTCCCTTTTGAATTTCACCAATCTTTACTGTCAACTTTAATCACTTTAATTGTACGGTTGGCGACATCTTCTGTGTGTGAACATAAATGAATGTAAATAAACATACAAAACAACTATGACGCTATAAGGATGTAAATGTCTTTAAGCTACGACGTTAGCATCAGCAATTTTTAAGAAAAATATGTTTAACCACATATGTTGTGTTAATACAATGAACAGCATTTCAGTGATTCCAAAGCCAATTTTTATTTTTAACAAAATAATGGTGCAATTATGAAGGAAGAGTAGACAAATACTGTATAAAATATGGCTTTTAAACGGTTAAGCTGTTCATCATCGTAAATGGTTTGGACACATCATTGCTGTGATGCTGAATTTTTTCATTAATATTTGGTATCTAAGTTTCTAGTATGGGCTCATTAGTTTTGTGAATAAGCATATTACCCCCTATAGCTGTTATAATTCCTATCTACATTACTTATATCATGACAACATTCATCCTTACTAGAATTTGAGAATAAGTTCATCCAGTAGTTATTCTTAGGATCCTTTTGAGAATAAGTTCATCAACAAATTCATAAAACTGTTCCACCTGATCCACAAAGATATAATCTTTTTACATAGCTAAAGTCAATATACATATATAATTCCATTAAAAGCATTAGTTACAATTACGAAAATTAAACAAAGCATCACCTTCATTAATAACTTGCAAAAGGAGAAGAAAAAATAGTAGGCGCGATCAGTTTAGTAAACCTAACATATAACAAGTTTCTAGTCCAAATGACTAAATATCGAACAGTTTAAGAACCCTATTGATAAATAATCCTTAGATTCAAGAGCCAAAATCCGTTTCTTCTTTAGCATTGAAAACCCATCCTGATTTATCAGACCCAATAAGATTTACAAAAGATGGAAAAACTAGAACATTTAGACAATCAAATAAAAAAAACCTAAACTTCAATCAAATATAGATTACCTTTAATAAAACCAAAAAAAAAAAAAAAAAAAAAAAAAAAAAAAAAAAAAAAAACTTTATTAATGTCTATTGTTTAATTTTATAAAATTTGGGTTTTAAAATAGCCTTAATACCAAAACAATAATACCGGTAGATCAACACCATTACATACTCCTCTTATAATTTGTAAACATATTCTACTGTAACAAATGAATAACGATGAACCAGTCACTCAATTATGATAATATGCACTAAATAATCGCCAATACTATAAATTTGTAAACACATTCTACTGTAACTAATGAATAAACGATGAACCAGTCACTCAATTATGATAATATGCACTAAATAATCGCCAACTAAGTTTCAAAGTGAAGACTTCTATCTGCCAACTACTTAAGCATGACTATCAAACTAAACATATTAGATGTCCAATTCAACGAACTCAGGTTGCATCAGATTCCAAATTGTTATGACGGAGGCCTAATTATTACCCTCATAGATATGTTTTGATTCAACTGTTCAAGCAAAAATACTAACATTTAAGAGCATTAACATAGCAATAGGTTTATACAAATTCAACTACTGTACATACAACTACAAGAACTCATACCCCTAAAAAGATCCCGTGACAATAATAACATCAGAAATATGAGCATGTCATCAACAAATTCATAAAAATGTTCCACCTGATCCACAAAGATATAATTTTTTTACATAGCTAATGTCAATATACATATATAATTCCATTAAAGCATGAATTACAATTACGAAAATTAAACAAAGCATCACCTTTATTAATAACTTGCAAAAGGAGAAAAAAAATAGTAGACGCGATCACTTTTAGTAAACCTAACATATAACAAGTTTCTAGTCCAAATGACTAAATATCGAACATTTTAAGAACCCTATTGATAAATAATCCTTAGATTCAAGAGCCATTGAAAACCCATCCTGATTTATCAGACCCAATAAGATTTACAAAAGATGGAAAAACTAGAACATTAAGACAATCAGATTTAAAAAAAAAAAAAAAAAAAAAAAAAAAACTAAACTTCAATCAAATATCAATTCCCCTTTTTGAATTTCACCAATCTTTACTGTCAACTTTAATCACTTTAATTGTACGGTTGGCGACATCTTGCTGTGTGTGAACATAAATGAATGTAAATAAACATACAAAACAACTATGACGCTATAAGGATGTAAATGTCTTTAAGCTACGACGTTAGCATCAGCAATTTTTTAAGAAAAATATGTTTAACCACATATGTTGTGTTAATACAATGAACAGCATTTCAGTGATTCCAAAGCCAATTTTTTATTTTTTTAACAAAATAATGGTGCAATTATGAAGGGAAGAGTAGACAAATACTGTATAAAATATGGCTTTTAAAACGGTTAAGCTGTTCATCATCGTAAATGGTTTGGACACATCATTGCTGTGATGCTGAATTTTTTCATTAATATTTGGTATCTAAGTTTCTAGTATGGGCTCATTAGTTTTGTGAATAAGCATATTACCCCCCCCCTATAGCTGTTATAATTCCTATCTACATTACTTATATCATGAAAACATTCATCCTTACTAGAATTTGAGAATAAGTTCATCCAGTAGTTATTCTTAGGATCCTTTTGAGAATAAGTTCATCAACAAATTCATAAAACTGTTCCACCTGATCCACAAAGATATAATCTTTTTACATAGCTAAAGTCAATATACATATATAATTCCATTAAAAGCATTAGTTACAATTACGAAAATTAAACAAAGCATCACCTTCATTAATAACTTGCAAAAGGAGAAGAAAAAAATAGTAGACGCGATCAGTTTTAGTAAACCTAACATATAACAAGTTTCTAGTCCAAATGACTAAATATCGAACAGTTTAAGAACCCTATTGATAAATAATCAAGAGCCAAAATCCGTTTCTTCTTTAGCATTGAAAACCCATCCTGATTTATCAGACCCAATAAGATTTACAAAAGATGGAAAAACTAGAACATTTAGACAATCAAATAAAAAACCTAAACTTCAATCAAATATAGATTACCTTTAATAAAAACCAAAAAAAAAAAAAAAAAAAAAAAAAAAAAAACTTTATGAATGTCTATTGTTTAATTTTATAAAATTTGGGTTTTAAAATAGCCTTAATACCAAAAACAATAATACCGGTAGATCAACACCATTACATACTCCTCTTATAATTTGTAAACATATTCTACTGTAACAAATGAATAACGATGAACCAGTCACTCAATTATGATAATATGCACATGCACTAAATAATCGCCAATACTATAAATTTGTAAACACATTCTACTGTAACTAATGAATAAACGATGAACCAGTCACTCAATTATGATAATATGCACTAAATAATCGCCAACTAAGTTTCAAAGTGAAGACTTCTATACGGCCAACTACTTAAGCATGACTATCAAACTAAACATATTAGATGTCCAATTCAACGAACTCAGGTTGCATCAGATTCCAAATTGTTATGACGGAGGCCTAATTATTACCCTCATAGATATGTTTTGATTCAACTGTTCAAGCAAAAATACTAACATTTAAGAACATTAACAATAGCAATAGGTTTATACAAATTCAACTATTGTACATACAACTACAAGAACTCATACCCCTAAAAAGATCCCGTGACAATAATAACATCAGAAATACGAGCATGTCATCAACAAATTCATAAAACTGTTCCACCTGATCCACAAAGATATAATCTTTTTACATAGCTAAATTCAATATAGATATATAATTCCATTAAAAGCATTAGTTACAATTACGAAAATTAAACAAAGCATCACCTTTATTAATAACTTGCAAAAGGAGACAAAAAATAGTAGACGCGATCAGTTTTAGTAAACCTAACATATAACAAGTTTTCAGTCCAAATGACTAAATATCAAACAGTTTAAGAACCCTATTGATAAATAATTCTTAGATTCAAGAGCCAAAATCCGTTTCTTCTTTAGCATTGAAAACCCATCCTGATTTATCAGACCCAATAAGATTTACAAAAGATGGAAAAACTAGAACATTTAGACAATCAGATAAAAAAAAACCTAAACTTCAATCAAATACTGCAAGAACATAAAGGAAGAAAGAAACATACCTGAATAGTTTCTGATTATTAAAACTCCAGTCAAAATCCCTCTCCAATACAGTTCTGTTGACACAATCAGAAACTACGTTTATTAAAACTTATAAAAATAACAATGCAGATGAAGAAGGATAATAGATTTTACCAAGAAGAACTTGTGTTTCAACACCGAAATTCGAGTCGAGAGAGACATTGTGAATCGAATGTGTGGGATTAGGGCTTTCTGTGTTTGTGATTTGGGGAAATTGGGGCTTTTTGGGTTTTTATACATATGCGCTTCAATCCTTTTTTTTTTTTTTTTTAAAGAAAGAACAAAAAAATAATAAAAAATAAAAAATTACCAAATTATAAAAATAAATAAGTAAAATAATAATAATAATAAATCCTTGATCCAAGACTTGGGGGCTTTTGTGTGTGTGTTAAATTTTATGTGCTTAATTGGGTGAAATCGAGCGAGCGTGACCAAATTAAGAAAAATGTGCAAAAGTGAACAATTTAGGCATTTTTTTTTTTTTTTTTTTTTTTTTTTTTAAATGACTAACTATCAAATTAAAAAAATAATATAAAAATAAAAAATAAAAATACTTGATCAAGACTAGTCTTTTTTTTTTTTGCACATTTTTCTCATTTTGATCATGCTCAACAAATTGACTTCACCCATTTTAATAACATGTGTCCTGCTCGACTCCATCTATAGTAGGCCAAAGGTGTTTTAAAAAAAAGTACAAGGAGGGGCATGTGTCACTAAATTGGTGGAGTCGAGCAGTTGAGCATTACCAAAATAGAAAAAATGTGCAAAAATGATTGACTTGAACCAAAAATGTTTTTTTCTTAGCTTGGTAATTTCCTAAAAAAAATGCTAATTACACAAGTTCTCCCTGTGATTTAGACACAATGGCACCTTCACTCATCGTTTCTGTACTTGTCAAGTTGTAGTCTTTTGATAAATCGTCTGTAAAAACAGTAGTGCATGTCATGTGATGGATGTTTTTTAGTCTTTTCGCTTGTCTTTTCTGCAACCTCCAATTTTAAATTTTTCATCCATGTTTGTCTTCAATCACAAAAGCGATTTTTAACATAAAGAACACTAAATCTAAAATGTCCTTAAAAAAATTATTATGATCAAACCCGGGTTAAGATACGAGACTTTCTCTGTTCGGTTTACCCGGGTTGGTCTTGTACATAAAAAGATTGACTTGTGGACTTGTAGAAGCAAATTTCTTGGTCTTGACGATTCACATTTTTCTCATTTTGATCATGCTCAACAACTTGACTTTATGTAAACTGCTCGACTCCATCTATAGTGGGCCAAAGGTGTTTTAAAAAAAATACAGAGAGGGGCACGTGTCACTAAATGGATGGAGTCGAGCAGTTGAGCATGACCAAAATAGAAAAAATGTGCAAAAAGTGATCAACTTGGACCAAAAATGTTTTTTTTCTTAGTTTGGTAATTTCTTCAAAAAAAAATGGCTAATTACACAAGTTCTCCTTGTGATTTAGACACAATGCACTTTCACCCATCATTTTTGTACTTGTCAATTTGTAGTCATTTGACAAATCATCTGTAAATACATTAGTGCACGTGCATGTCACGTGATGGATGTTTTTTAGTCTTTTCTCCAACCTCAAATTTTACATTTTTCATCCATGTTCGTCTTTAATCGCAAAAGCGATTTTTAGCATTAAGAACACTAAATCTAAAATGTCCTTAAAAAGTTTATTATGATCAAACACGGGTTAAGAGACGAGACTTTCTCTGTTCGGTTTACCCGGGTTGGTCTTGTACATAAAAAGATTGACTTGTGGACTTCTTCACGATTCTCATATGTCGTTCATCATCATCCCGAGCCTAGAAATTGTGTTGATAACCTGAAGAACCTGTTAGAAGGGGTCCCGAGGCCGAAGCCTTAAGAACCACACTCCGACGGAAGTGAGAACCTTATAGGTAAAGGATTTAACATAAGTATGTAATATGTTGTATATATGAGTTAAGTGTAGATAGTAATATATAAAGAGAGACAAGATATGAACCTGCTAAATGAAGGAGGGGTTTGGCTTATTTATAATCAAACTCGTCTGGGGCCCACTTATCTGTTAAAGTCCCTCTTATTTAATAATTGTTTGTTAAAATAGTAATGTTAAATATTCAACATACATGTTACGTATGGGTGTTTTAGTCTTTTCACTTGTCTTTGTCTCCAGCTTCCGAGTTAAATTTTTTCATCATCAAGAACACTATATACAAAGTCATTAAAATAATTTAGTTAACCAAATATAGGTTAAGGGACGAGGATTTCTCTGTTAGGTTAACCCGGTTAGGGCAAGTTTCTTGACTCAGATGTACTTGGCCTAACCGAGGTATCCTTATGCATGTTTTTGGCCTTTTCTGACCATCATAAAATGTGTACCTAGTGAAGTTTGAAGTTTTAACCATTGATCTTTTATGTACTAGTGGAGTTGGTAATTTTAAGCAGTCACCCGAATTATTAAAAACTATCAGTGAACTTTGTTTCTACTTTAGCATGTCTTTCTTCTTCGAAATAACTTCATAAGCTTCTTTGTGGCTTTGTTCGCAACCTTTACCGAAATGAACTTCGTTAGATGTATCCGGTCTAACCAGAGTATCCGGTGATTTGTTTTGGGCCATCCTGGTCACCCTCAAACCTGGTGAGATTTGAACTCTTAACCTTTGTGAGAAAGTCGAATATTTTACCATTAAGGCATTTGGTGGTGGTTAATTTAAGTAATTTCTCCAAAAATTAAAACAATCAATGAAATTTGTACGTACTTTAACATGATTTCTTTAACTTTATATGCTTCTTTGTGACTTTGTTCCGAGCCTTTCACCTAATAAATGTCTCATAGCGAATCAAGAACAAGAACGAAAATAAAAATTCGTTAATGAACTTATAACGGAGGTAGGATGAGTTTCTTGACACATATATACGTGATATAACTGGGGTATCTTTATGACCGTTTTTTTTCGAATCTGAGATTTGCATGAAAAACTCACATGTGATTAAACACTAATTTGAATATCACATGTAATATTAGTGTTAAATCACATATGATATACATATCATATGTGATTTAAGACTAACAGTGTTTAATCACATGTGATTTTTTTCATGCAAATTTCAGTTACGAAAAAAATTGTGAAAAACACGATTTTTTTTATCGAAAGTATATCAAAGTGCCTATCTATAAAAATATAATTAAATGTTTGTCGTAATGGTATTTTTTTCCGCTTAACGATTAACAGTTTGAAAAATATTAATATTTGAAAAAAATGATGAAAATTAGATTTTTAAATTGTTTCGATTAATCTCATCCATTAGATCAAATAAAAATGAAGAAAAATGAAAGGTGGAAATTGATCCCTTGATATATAAAGAATATTTTGTCTTTTCAAATGATCTTAAATTATAATTTATAAGCTTCTTTATAACTTTGTTCGCAAGCCTTTCATCCAAGTCCCACACCGAATCAAGAACCAAAGTAGAAATTCTCATAACAGACATCATAAATTTTTGATCTGTTGTACCATGGGTCAACTGCTGGCTTTCTCATTTGTTCAATCCCATAAAGGAAACTTTACAACCTAATATGATTATAAGAGCATGAGGTTTGGCGCCATAGAGGTGAGCTGGTGCCATGACTCAAGGGCCACGACGCACAATACCAAAGGCTCTAAGAATATAAAACTTGCATGAATTCCAGTTTATGACCTCGTAACATTACTCATGAACATTTCAATATAATGTTGAGCTGATCAAAAAGTTTATCAAGTTTTCATTATGTTTTTATCAACTACACTCGAGGCAACGTCCACTCTACAACTACCAAGGTGTCTTTGTTTTAACTTGAAAACTAAACAATAGCTAAAAAACTCATGCTCTTCAAATAGTATAGTACTACAGTTAAACATAAATGCCACAGTATTCATTTTAGATCTTGGCAGCAGTTCAAAGTGTCATCTTGGGATTGGATCAAGTAATTTCATACACTGCTCTTGAGCTGCTTGAATGTTTTCACATTTTTCTCATTTTGATCATGCTCAACAACTTGACTTCACCCATTTTAATGACATGTGTACTACTCGACTCCATCTATAGTGGGCCAAAGGTGTTTAAAAAAAAGTACAAGGCAGGGGCACGTGTCACTAAATGTGTGGAGTCGAGCAGTTGAGCATGACCAAAATAGGAAAAAAGTGCAAAAATTATTGACTTGAACCAAAAATGTTTTTTTCTTAGCTTGGTAATTTCCTAAAAAAAATGCTAATTACACAAGTTCTCCCTGTGATTTAGACACAATGGCACCTTCACTCATCGTTTCTGTACTTGTCAATTTGTAGTCTTTTGATAAATCGTCTGTAAAAACAGTAATGCATGTGCATGTCATGTGATGGATGTTTTTTAGTCTTTTCGCTTATCTTTTCTACAACCTCCAATTTTAAAATTTTCATCCATGTCCGTCTTCAATCACAAAAGCGATTTTTAACATAAAGAACACTAAATCTAAAATGTCCTTAAAAAAATTATTATGATCAAACCCGGGTTAAGATACGAGACTTTCTCTGTTCGGTGTACCCGGGTTGGTCTTGTATATAAAAAGATTGACTTGTGGACTTGTAGAAGCATATTTCTTGGTCTTGACGATTCTCATATGTCGTTTGTCGTCATCCCAAGCTGAGAAATTGTGTTGATAACATGAAAGAACCTATTAGAAGGGGTCGTGAGGCTGAAGCCGTGGGAACCGCCTTCCGATGATCAAGTGAGGATCATATAGGTAGAGGATTTAACATAAGTATGTAATATGTTGTATATATGAGTTAAGTGTATATAGTAATATATAAAGAGAGACAAAAGATGAACCTGATAAATGAGGGAGGGGTTTGGCTTATTTATAGCCAAACTCGTCTGTGGCCCACTTATCTGTTAAAGGCCCGCTTATTTAATAATTGTTTGTTAAAATAGTATTGTTAAATATTCAACATGCATGTCACGTATGGGTGTTTTAGTCTTTTCACTTGTCTTTGGGGACGAGGATTTCTCTGTTAGGTTAACCCGATTAGGGCAAGTTTCTTGACTCAGATGTACTTGGCCTAACCGGGGTATCCTTATGCATGTTTTTTATGTGTGATTAGGGCTTTCTGTGTTTGTGACTTTTTGGGTTTTTATACATAGCGCTTCAATCCTTTTTTTTATTTTTATTTTTTTTTTAAAAGAAAGAACAAAAAAAAAGAAGAGAAAATTACCAAATTAATTTAAAAAAATGAATATATTAGCTACAATTTATTATAGCTAATTGGATATAATTTTGTGTTATAAATGTGAATTTCTTTTTGTAAGTCCTGATTCTTTTCTGTGTGTCTCTGATCCATTGGTAGTGTATTTTTTATGAATGAATGTATCCAATTACTATAAATTAATTTAATACAAGTATGTAATATGATGTGTATACTCCGTATTAGTTAAGTGTAGATACTAATATATAAAGAGAGATAAGAGATGAACCTGCTAAATAAAAGAGGGGTTTGGCTTATTTATAACCAAACTTGTCTGGGGCTACTACTTATATGTTAAAGGTCTGCTTATTTAATAATTGTTTGGTAAAATAATGTTAGGGCAAGTTTCTTCACTGAGGTGTACTTGGCCTAACAGGGTATCCTTATGCATGTTTTTGGCCTTTTCTTACCACCATAAAATGTGTACCTAGTGAGGTTTGAAGTTTTAACCATTGCTCTTTTACGTGCTAGTGGTTTTGGTTATTTTAAGCAGTCACCCGAATTATTTAAAACTATCAGTGAACTTTGTTTCTACTTCAGCATGTCTTTTCTCTTCGAAATAACTTCATAAGCTTCTTTGTGGCTTTGTTCGCAACCTTTACCGAAATGAACTTCGTTAGATGTATCCGGTCTAACCAGAGTATCCGGTGATTTGTTTTGGGCCATCCTGGTCGACCCCAAACCTTGTGAGATTTGAACCCTTAACCTTTGTGAGAAAATCGAATACTTTACTACTATGGCATTTGGTGGTGGTTGATTTAAGTAATCTCCCGAAAAATTAAAACTATCAAAGGAATTTGTACGTACTTTAACATGATTTCTGTAACTTTATATGCTTCTTTGTGACTTTGTTCGCAGCCTTTCACCCAATAAATGTCTCATAGTGAATCAAGTACGTAAATAAAACTTCGTCAATGAACTTATAACCGGGGTATGATGAGTTTCTTGACTCAGATTTACGTGATATAACTGGGGTATTTTTATGACCGTTTTTTACTTTTTCTGACCATCCTCAAATGTGTACCTATTAAGGTTTGAACCCCGTTACTTTTTGTTAGAAAGTCAAATTTAAGGCATTTGGTGGTGGGGTTAATTTAAGTCACACGAAAATTAAAGGGACCCTATCATTGAACTTTATTTCTACTTTTAACATGATTTTATTTCTTCGAAATAACTTATAAGCTTCTTTATGACTTTGTTCGCAAGCCTTTCATCCAAATCCCACACCCAATCAAGAACCAGAGTAGAAATTCTCAACGGGACTTTCTACCTCAAATCAGACAAATAAAGAAGGTAATTTGTTGAGTTCTTACGCTTTCATGTCTACAACTCAATTAACAAACATTTAAAATCTAAACCGACATAAACCACACTTAGTTCGACAACACTTCACAAGAGTACATTCTGTCTCGAACCGTAAACTTAAGTGGAAACAAACTGCCGCAGATCTATGTGACCAAACATCTACATTTTTCCTATAAAACACTCACGGCTCAGTCTAAGAGGGTAAAAACGTGTTCAAAGACAGTCGATCAATATTTATTTTCCGCTAGAGCATAGTGTGGCTTTCCCACATTTCGTCATCCTAGCAACGTAGCGTGTGTACCATGCTATTGTATTACATACATAATCACTTTACGCAGTCACATGGGTTATAGATAAGCAAATATCCTTATTATTACTAGCTTGAAGTCTAGTGGTACCAGACATCATAACAAAAGTTATTTAGGGTTATTCGAATAAGTTTATTGCGTAAATTTTGATCTGTTGTACCATGGGTCAACTGCTGGCTTTCTCATTTGTTCAATCCCATAAAGGCAAATTTACAACCTAATATGATTATAAGAGCATGAGGTTTGGCGCCATAGAGGTGAGCTGGTGCCATGGCACGAGAACCACGACGCACAATACCAAAGGCTCTACGAATATAAAACTTGCATGAATTCGAGTTTATGACCTTGTAACATTACTCGATGATATTTCAATATAATGTTGAGCTGATCAAAAAGTTTATCAAGTTTTCATTATGTTTTTATCAACTACACTCCGACACTGTCCACTCTACAACTACCAAGGTGTCTTTGTTTTAACTTGAAAACTAAACAATAGCTAAAAAAAACTCATGCTCTTCAAATAGTATAGTACTACAGTTAAACATAAATGCCACATTATTCATTTTAGATATTGGCCGCAGTTCAAAGTGTCATCTCGGGATTGGATCAAGTAATTTCATACACTGCTCTTGAGCTGCTTGAATGTTTTCTTCGGATAGCTAACATCAGCATTAAAATTGCCTTACCCAGCTATTTGTGATAGTATTCTTACAAAGTCAAAACTCCTCGCTGACAAATAAAATCGAAATCCTTTATTGATCATCAAACACAAACTTACTACATCAATAAACTGCTAATTGAATGTAAGTACCAATGTAAAGAAATATACCTGATATATCATAATCTTTAGCAAATGAATCAAATGTCCATTACTGGGAATCATCCTCTTTCATATATCCTTTCCAGCAACCGTGGGTTTTACCTGTTGACATATATTGATAAGTAACATCAGAATGTATAGTAAAGATTGTTTGAGAATGAATGAAGCTAAGAGAATGAATATATCGTGGTAATGATCTTAAATTTCATTCGGAACTAAACTGCGTGAAGATTGGTTATGCCCTAGTCTACTCTCATATATCATCATAAGCCACACCTAGCTCCTCTACTCTCATATATCTTTATATAATAAAAATTACATCATTTCAGTGTTTTTAAAACCTTCTTGAAAAAAAAATTGGTAATAGGAGGCTCGATTTGCACGTAAGAAAATCATGTGATGTGATTGGTTAATAAAAGTCAAAATTAAATTGATTTTAATAAACTTTAATAAATTTGGTGAGAAACTTTGTTGATAAAAAATACATAAAAATATAGGTGTCAAATGTGAAAACAAAAACTTAAAAAAAAGGAGGTAATTAATAAAACTTTAGTGGTTGATTTTAAAAATTATATAGAGTTAAGTGTAATATTATAAACCTCCATGTTTTTAATAACTTTGGATTATAAACAATACCCTTACGCTTTTATACCCTTTAAACTTTATATCTTAAAAATACAATGATATGTTGTTTTAAAATAACAACATATAAATTTACATAAGATTATAAATATCAATTTTTTACTATATCGCTCAATAAAGACTCATTTATTTCATTTTTAAAATAACTTACGTGGACACGAGTTTACATTTTAAATACTGCTAAATTCTTGAAAACGGAATATAACTACCAAATTGTAAGACGGTTTACTTTAATATAAAATAAATATACACGATTTTACTTATAACAATGATTCATGTAATTCTTATTTATTTATATAAGGCTATCTAGAAAAACATTTTTATAAAACATCAACATAATATCAACGCTCATTATAAAATAAGTATACTTTAACTTTATCAACACTCATTATGTGCTATTAAACTTGCATCATGTGTACAACATAATATTAGTAGTGAAATTTAAATAACAATATCAACATCTTTGTCAGCTAAATAAAATTAAATCTTGAGTTACCTAACAGAAATTTTTACAAATATTTTACCAAATTCTAATGGATATTAATGCATAATGAAAAACTCAAGCATAAGTATTAGTTGTACTTATATCACAATTTTCATAGGCAAATTCTTATATGTGTATATATTGAACTAAAATATTAAAATAAATTTTATTTATGTGTAAATTTCGTGCGTGCACGAAACTTATAACTATATAATTATATGCAATTACCTTTAAAGACACAATATTCAGTATTAATACAGAAGAAATTTTTTTGTCAAAACCCTGTGCGTGCACAGGTATTATGACTAGTTATCATATAACACACTATCATCATAAAACGCACTTGTTGCGATCAACACATCTATAGTGTACAGGTAGATCAACACGATTACATACTCCTTTTATCAGATCAGAAGTATAACTAATGAGCAACGATGATCCAGTAACTCAATTATCATCATATTCACTAAACATTCGCCAACTAAGTTTCAAAGTAAGGTCATCTTCACAACCCACTACTTAAGCATGACAATCAAACACAGTTCAAGGTACATAACAAAAGATTGACTCATGGACTCGTGTCCAAACAATCTTTGGGTAGTATGCATATACATAACCATACAAAAACATCTATATGTCCAATTCGACTTTACCCATGTTGCACCATACTCCGGTTTGTTATAGCTTGAACCTAATTGTTTTGCTCATAACTATGCTTTGATTCAAGCAAAAGTACCAACATCTAAGAGCATTAAATAGTAATAGGTGTATACAATATACAAGTTCAGTTTCATATTAACTTGGAAATTACAGAAAGTTAAATACATAACAATTAGGAACAGTAACACAGCAATAGCTTTACATGTTATCTTATAGATAAGGTGGGAGATTCAAAGTTCCTACCTTTCTCCTTCTAAATGTTCTTGGATACTATATATGCATCTGCAGATCTGATGTAGGCTTCTATGGTCTATTGAATGATTTTGTGGTTTTTAATAGAGAGTCTGTGATCATTTGATGTCTCATTAGTCATTACCATGTTCTCAGTTCTCAACTTTTCAATGCTAGTATGGTAGTGTGTAATAGCCCAATCACTTGTTCAATGGGTTTTGTTTTGGTCGCCTCAGTTAGCCTTATCACTTTTGTTCTAAAACGACTTTTGGCATAATCAAAGATACTTTTAGCTATAGAAAAATCTTAGATTACCCAAACCTAAGAATCTTCAATCACTTGTACATCATAAAGCATAATTATTGCTTATATCTAGAAAATGGAACCGGTCGTATTTCTCCTGGTCAACTTAGGCAACTAAAAGGTATGACATTCGAGTGCAAAACCTCAATGTGATGCAACTTATTATACGACGGATACAAGTTCAGTTACTTTAGAATACGATATACTCCTTATTGCATAACGGGAGAAGTTCTGCCCCAACATCATCTTATTAGGTTAGAACAAATGGATTCAACTGTCCGATTTGAACATTTATCAAACCTTAGCAGCTTGAGCTATATCCCACTCCTCAAACAGATCAAACGCTTCATACCTTAAACGCTTGTAATACTAACTCAAAGCATATCAAGTCAAGTGACAAACCTGATGTTCAACTTAAGTTTTTAACTAGAAGTAAGCACTATAAGATAGCAAAAACCTTTAAATGTTTTCTTATAGTTCTTTAACTAAGGTGGGAGATTCAAAGCGCCTACCATTTTCCTTCTAAATGATCTTTGAGCATAAATATGCATCTGCAGATCTGGTGTAAGCTTCTATGGTCTATTTAATGATTTTGTGGTTTTTAACAGAGGGTCTGTGATCATTTGATGTATCAATATCATGTTCTCAGGTTTCATTTTTCCAATGCGGCTAGTATTACAGTGTAGTAGCCCAATCACTTGTTCGTCAGGTTTTGTTTTGGTCGCCTTATTTAGCAGTTTATCAGTTTTGTTCTGATAAGACTTTTTAGAATAATCAAACCTATGAATCTTCAATCACTTGTAAATCATCAAACATAAAACATTGCTTATATCCAGAAAATGGAACCTATGAATCTTCTTAGTTTGGTAATTTCTTTAAAAAAAATGGCTAATTACACAAGTTCTCCTTGTGATTTAGACACAATGCACTTTCACCCATCGTTTTTGTACTTGTCAATTTGTAGTCATTTGACAAATCATCTATAAATACATGAGTGCATGTGCATGTCACGTGATGGATGTTTTTTAGTCTTTTCACTTGTCTTTTCTCCAAGCTCAAATTTTACATTTTTCATCCATGTTCGTCTTCAATCGCAAAAGCGATTTTTAGCATCAAGAACACTAAATCTAAAATGTCCTTAAAAAAATTTATTATGATCAAACACGGGTTAAGAGACGAGACTTTCTCTGTTCGGTTTACCCGAGTTGTAGTCTTTTGATAAATCGTCTGTAAAAATAGTAGTGCATGTGCATGTCATGTGATGGATGTTTTTTAGTCTTTTCTCCAGCCTCAAATTTTACATTTTATACATACCCGCTTCAATCCCTTTTTTTATTTTTATTTTGAGTTAATTGCATTTTTGGTCCTTGTGGTTTGGCCAAATTGCAGGTTCGGTTTTTAAAATTTTAAAAGTGCAGCGATAGTCCTCATTTTGATGTTTGGGTTGCATTTTTTGTCTTTTTTGTGTGAAATGACTAAATTACTCTTGTTTTTTTTCAAGAAAACAAAGGGCATTTTAGTCATTTAACTTTATCCAAGGACCAAAAATGCAATCTAAACTTTAAAATGAGAACTATTGGTGCACTTTCAAAGGTTTAGGAACTAAACCTGCAATTTGGCCAAACCACAGAGACCAAAATGCAATTAACTATTTTATTTTAAAAAAAAATAAAAAATAAAAATAAAAATAATAAAAATAAAAAATTACCAAATTAATTTAGAAAATAATATATAAAAAAAATTAATTTAACACAAGTATGTAATATGTTGTATATATTAGTTAGGTGTAGATACTAATATATAAAGATAGACAAAAGATGAACCGCTACGCTTATTTATAATCAAACTTGTTTGTTAAAGGCCTGCTTATTTGATAATTGTTTGGTAAAATAGTAATGTTAAATATTCAACATGCATGTTACGTATGGGTCTTTTAGGCTTTTCGCTTGTCTTTGTCTCTAGCTTTCGAGTTAAAAATTTTCATTATCAAGAACATTAGATAAAAAGTCATTAAAATAATTTAGTTAACCAAACACGGGTTAAGAGACGATGATTTCTCGGTTAGGGCAGGTTTTTTTTTACTCAGATGTACTTGGGCTAACCGGGGTATCCTTATGCATGTTTTTGGCCTTTTATGACCACCATAAAATGTGTACCTAGTGAGGTTTGAAGTTTTAACCATTGATCTTTTACGTACTAGTAGTGTTGGTTATTTTAAACAGTCACCCGAATTATTAAAAACTATCAGTGAACTTTGTTTCTACTTTACCATGTCTTTTTTCTTCGAAATAACCTTATAAGCTTCTTTGTGGCTTTGTTTGCAACCTTTACCGAAATGGACTTCGTTAGATGAGAGTATCCGGTGATTTGTTTTGGGCCATCCTGGTCACCCCCAAACCTGGTGAGATTTGAACCCTTAACCTTTGTGAGAAAGTCGAATACTTTACCACTAAGGAATTTGGTGGTGGTTAATTTAAGTAATCTCCCGAAAAATTAAAACTATCAATGTAATTTGTACATACTTTAACATGATTTCTTTAACTTTATATGCTTTTTTGTGACTTTGTTCGCAGCCTTTCACGCAATAAATGTCTCATAGCGAATCAAGAACGTAAATAAAACTTCGCCAATGAACTTATAACTGGGGTAGGATGAGTTTCTTGACTCAGATATACGTGGTGATAAAACTGGGGTATCTTTATAACCGTTTTCATTTTTTCCGCCATCCTCAAATGTACTATCGAGGTTTGAACCCGTTACTTTTGTTAGAAATTCAAATTTAAGGCATTTGGTGGTGGGGTTAATTTAATTAGTCACACGAAAAATTAAAGGACCCTATCATTGAACTTTATTTATACTTTTAACATGATTTATTTCTTCGAAATAACTTATAAGCTTCTTTATGACTTTGTTCGCAAGACTTTCATCAAAATCCCACACCGAATCAAGAACCAGAGTAGAAATTCTCAATGAACTTATTTAAAAACAAAATGTAACTCAACGGGACTTTCTACCTCAAATCAGAAAAATAAAGAAGGTAATTTGTTGAGTTCTTACACTTTCATGTCTACAACTCAATTAACAAACATTTAAAATCTAAACCGACATAAACCACAATTAGTTCGACAACACTTCACCATAGTACATTCTGTCTCGAACCGTAAACTTAAGTGGAAACAAACTGCCGCAGATCTATGTGACCAAACATCTACATGTTTCCTATAAAACACTCACGGCTCAGTCTAAGAGGGTAAAAACATGTTCAAAGAAAGTCAATCAATATTTATTTTCCGCTAGAGCATAGTGTGGCTTTCCCACATTACGTCATCCTAGCAACATAACGCGTGTACTATGCTATTGTATTACATACATAATCACTTTACGCAGTCGTATGGGTTATAGATAAGCAAATTTCCTTTTTATTACTAGCTTGAAGTCTAGTGGTACCAGACATCATAACAAAAGCTATTTAGGGTTATTTGAACAAGTTTATTGCGTAAATTTTGATATGTTGTACCATGGGTCAACTGCTGGCTTTCTCATTTGTTCAATCCCGTAAAGGCGACTTTACAACCTAATATGATTATGAGAGTATGAGGTTTGGCGCCATAGGGGTGAGCTGGTGCCATGGCACGAGAGCCACGACGCACAATACCAAAGGCTCTAAGAATATATAACTTGCATGAATTCCAGTTTATGACCTCATAACATTACTCGATGATATTTGAATATAATGTTGAGCTGATCAAAAAGTTTATCAAGTTTTCATTATGTTTCTATCAACTACACTCCGACACTGTCCACTCTACAACTACCAAGGTGTCTTTGTTTTAACTTTAAACTAAACAATAGCTAAAAAAACTCATGCTCTTCAAATAGTATAGTACTACAGTTAAACATAAATGCCACATTATTCATTTTAGATCTTGGCCGCAGTTCAAAGTGTAATCTCGGGATTGGATCAAGTAATTTCATACACTGCTCTTGAGCTGCTTGAATGTTTTCTTCGGATAGCTAACATCAGCATTAAAATTGCCTTACTCAGCTATTTTTTATAGTCTTCTTACAAAGTCAAAACTCCTCACTGACAAATACAATCGAAATCCTTTATTGATCATCAAACACAAACTTACTACATCAATAAACTGCTAATTGAATGTAAGTACCAATGTAAAGAAATATACCTGATATATCATAATCTTTAGCAAATGAATCAAATGTCCATTACTGGGAATCATCCTCTTTCATATATCCTTTCCAGCAACCGTGGGTTTTACCTGTTGACATATATTGATAAGTAACATCAGAATGTATAGTAAAGATTGTTTCAGAATGAATGAAGCTAAGAGAATGAATATATCGCGGTAATGATCTTAAATTTCATTCGGAACTAAACTGCGTGAAGATTGGTAATGCCCTAGTCTACTCTCATATCTATCTATACTAATAAAATAGAGTTTTTAGCCTCTTACTAATTAATTTTTCGCTAAAATAGCTTCTAAGCTGGTGCTGACACGTGTACAAGAACCATTTTGAAATCATGGATTCAAAAATCCCATTTTATTATCTTTTGAAAGTGCATGTGTTATGCATAAATTTGACCACACATTAATTTAGACAGAGCAACAATTACTATTGAAAATCGTTATATTAGGAGAGGTTTAATGAGTTGACATTTAAAACCGTATTTTGAGTCTGCTAGGCATGCAAAACATCTTTCCTTTAATACACTCCATTTATAACTTTATATTAGAACTTTTAATAAATATTAAAATGAAAACAGTTATTTGTTCAAAATAAATAAATGAAAACTGCCATACTTATATTCAAATTTAGCAATTAATTGTTACGATAGTGTGACGAAGTCAATTTTTTTATTAAACTAAGACAATCTTCTATGAGTAACATTAAACTTTATAATAAAAGATACTACCAACAAAAATTTTGAGTAGGAAAGTATTTGATAAATTGTAAGTTTGTGAAGTAAGTTTTATTCAAATTCAAAATTGTTCTGGAAAAGAGCGTTTGATAATAAAAGTATTAATTCTTATTTTTTTTCAAAGTTACTGCTAATCAATCTATTCTAATTTTGAAAGTTACAGCTAATCAATTTATAATAGAAAGTTACAGCTAATCAATTTATTCTAATTAAAGTAAGTTTTATTCCTATTTTTTTTCCTCAAAGTTACAGGTAATCAATCTATTCTAATTTTGAAATTTCAAACGTTTATTAGAAATAGTGTACAGGTAGATCAACACGATTACATACTGCTTTAATCATATCAGAAGTATAACTAATGAGCAACGATGATCCAGTAACTCAATTATCATCATATTTACTAAACATTCGCCAACTAAGTTTCAAAGTAAGGTCATATTCACAACCCACTACTTAAGCATGACAATCAAACACAGTTCAAGGTACATAACAAAAGATTGACTCATGGACTCGTATCGAAACAATCTCTGGGTAGTATGCATATACATAACCATACAAAAACATCTATATGTCCAATTCGACTTTACCCATGTTGCACCATACTCCGGTTTGTTATAGCTTGAACCTAATTGTTTTGCTCATAACTATGCTTTGATTCAAGCAAAAGTACCAACATCTAAGAGCATTAAATAGCAATAGGTGTATACAATATACAAGTTCAGTTTCATATTAACTTGGAAATTACAGAAAGTTAAATACATAACAATTAGGAACAGTAACACAGCAATAGCTTTACATGTTATCTTATAGATAAGGTGGGAGATTCAAAGTTCCTACCTTTCTCCTTCTAAATGTTCTTGGATACTATATATGCATCTGCAGATCTGATGTAGGCTTCTATGGTCTATTGAATGATTTTGTGGTTTTTAATAAAGAATTTGTGATCATTTGATGTCTCGTTACCATGTTCTCAGTTCTCAACTTTTCAATGCTAGTATCGTAGTGTGTAATAGCCCATTCACTTGTTCAACGGGTTTTGTTTTGGTCGCCTCAGTTAGCCTTATCACTTTTGTTCTAAAACGACTTTTGGGCACATAATCAAAGATACTTTTAGCTATAGAAAATCTTAGATTACCCAAACCTAAGAATTTTCAATCACTTGTACATCATAAAGCATAATTATTGCTTATATCTAGAAAATGGAACCGGTCGTATTTCTTAGGCAATTAAAAGGTAGGACATTCGAGTGCAAAACCTCAATATGGAACCAGTCGTATTTCTCCTGGTAAACTAGGCAACTAAAAGGTAGGACATTCGAGTGCAAAACCTCAATGTGATGCAACTTATTATACGACGGATACAAGTTCAGTTACTTTAGTATACGATATACTCCTTATTGCATAACGGGAGAAGTTCTGCCCCAACATCATCTTATTAGGTTAGAACAAATGGATTCAACTGTTCGATTTGAACATTTATCAAACCTTAGCAGCTTGAGCTAAATCCACCTCCTCAAACAGATCAAACGCTTCATACCTTAAACGCTTGTAACACTAACTCAAAGCATATCAAGTCAAGTGACAAACCTGATGTTCAACTTAAGTTTGTAACTGGAAGTAAGCACTATAAGATGAACGAGAACATAAGATTTTCAGCTAGTACATGAAACCTGACCTGGAACAGCAGACTCTCAAAGTGTAATATAGAACAAGATAGACAAAAGGTCTTGACAAAGATCTGCACAAATAGATTTATACAAGTTCAGTTTCATAAAAACTGGGAAATTATAGAAAGTTAGATGACAATTAGGAACGTTAACATAGCAAAAACCTTTAAATGTTTTCTTATAGTTCTTTAACTAAGGTGGGAGATTCAAAGCGCCCACCATTTTCCTTCTAAATGATCTTGGAGCATAAATATGCATCTGCAGATCTGGTGTAAGCTTTTATGGTCTATTTAATGATTTTGTGGTTTTTAACAGAGGGTCTGTGATCATTAGATGTATCAATATCATGTTCTCAGGTTTCATTTTTCCAATACGGCTAGTATTACAGTGTAGTAGCCCAATCACTTGTTCGTCAGGTTTTGTTTTGGTTGCCTTATTTAGCAGTTTATCAGTTTTGTTCTGATAAGACTTTTTAGCATAATCAAACCTATGAATCTTCAATCACTTGTAAATCATCAAACATAAAACATTGCTTATATCCAGAAAATGGAACCTGTCCTATTTCTCACGGTCAACTAAGCAACTAAGAGGTACGACATGTCAACATCCGAGTTTAAAACCTCAATGTGATGGGACTTACTATTAAAAGGATACAAGTTCAGTTACTGTAGAATACAATATATTGCATAACGGCAATACATTCTGCCCTAACATCGTCTTATTAGATTAGAACAAATGGATTCAACTGTTTGATTTGAACATTTATCAAACCTAAGCAGCTTGAGCTAAATTCTACTCCTCAAACAGATCAAAGCGCTTCAAACCTTAAACGCTTGTAACACTAACTCAAAGCATATCAAGTCAAGGGACAAACCTGATGTTCAACTTAAGTTTGTAACTGGAAATAAGCACTATAAGATGAACGGGAACATAAGATTTTCGGCTAGTACATAGAACTTGACCTGGAACAGCAAACTCCCGAAGTGTAATATAGAACAAAATAGACATGGTCTCTACAAAGATCTGCATACCACCTCTTAGCCTGAGTACAGGATGGAGTGTGGACTCCTGCTGAATGTAGACAGAGTAGACAAAGAGTTTATAACTTAGGTAGGAAAAGCAGGAATGAACGTAATTGTAATACTATTATTTTGTTTGTATAGCTGGTAGTAAAGCTGAGAAGAAGGGGTTTGTCGGTCTGTTAAGGGGAAATAGTTCAAACAGGCCTGTCTCAGAATTAGTACTTCATTCTTTGTAAATTATAGGTATCCCCATGTTAGTATATATAAAGTGGATTAGAAGGTCCAATGCTAATCAGGTTTGGGTCAAATTTGGTACTTTTTTGTTTAGGTCAAAAGGGGCCGGGTTGACCCAAAACAAATGTTGTTTAGTTGTTATGTTTAAGGGAATGATTAGAAAAAGTGCATAATTTATTTTGCATATAGGCACTTTAGGAGGTTGTATGCCTACAAAAACACTTTGGGCAGCATTTGATTCCTTTATGCTATAACGGTTTTTTAAGGAACTCGTAGATAGTTTGTATGAGCTAGTCTCGCAGCACTTACCTGTATCCTGCATGATAAAACACTAGTTATACTGACTTTAACCATACATCTCCCATGTTTGTTCCTGTTATTTAAAAATATAAGCATTTTAGATCGGGAAATGAGACTGAAGCACAAGGGCTAATATAACAAATGCAATATTAGTTGTAGTGATCTTGAGCACGTACCAGCGTAGAATCATCCAATGTGAGTCTCCACCCACTCCAAAGACTTTAAACAAACAGAAACAGAGAGAAAAATAACATAGACCAACAAAAAAAAAACAAAATCCTCCAACGGCATACTATGGCGTTAGTCAAATCGGTAACACCGCAGAAGGTGTACCTCCTCGAAGACGGGCAACGATATGCCATGCTCGTGTTAAGATAGGAGTGAGCCATTTGCGAATATAGGAGAAAAGATGGGCAAGAATATTCTGACGATAAACGAATAGCAATATAAAAAAACAAAAAATTGGAAGACCGCGAAGTATGAATATACGAGGCCATAAGGCGGAAAATGCCAGATATGGCGGAATTGATGCAGTTATAACAAAGAAAAATTTTAAGATATCCACGAGTCGCTTTATAGTTTTAAATCGAATCATTAGCACCATTAGACCAAAATTTATGTATAGGATGAGTAGAGCTATCCCTAAGAGCTCTCGGTTAAACTTAGTGTCTTCAGAGATCCGGGTTATGACTTGCATCCCGCCGTATACAAGCACAAGATATACTGCGTACACGTCCAGCTCCATCTCTTCGCAACATGATACATTAAAAAAAAACGATGATAAATATGAACTTACGTATATTGATTTGATCCATAATGTACTAGCAGAAAATATTACCAAGAAAAAACACCAAACAACAGTATTAAAGTTATCAACGTTAGCATTTTTAGCCATTTTCCCTCCTAATATATTAGTCTTGAATAGTCAGGTGGTGTTTGTTTAAGCTAGGGATGAGCATTTTGACCCGAATCCCAAAACTGAACCGGAACCGTACCGCAACCGTACCGATTCCCTATATACGGTATGGTACCGGGACTACGAAATAAGGTGAAAAAAAAATCGGGACCACTAATTCGGTACGGGACCGGTACTAAATCGGGAAACTCACGAAAAAAACGGGGAAAACCCGATTTCTCGGTACCGGTACCACTAATTTATGCTCGGGAAAAAATCGGTACCACTAATTCGGTACGGGACCTGTACCGTGCTCATCCCTACTTTAAGCTTATATGTGGGCTTATGAGCTTATTTAATTTCGGCACAATATTATATAAGCTCCAATTTTATGGCTTGTTTTGAGACCAATGGGCTTATATGAGTTTATCAAATCATAAAAAAACTTATATAAGCCCACAAGTCTAAAAAAAGCCAAAAGATTTAGGCTTATGTAATATAAGCCAAAACATATTAGCTTAAACAAACAGCCCCCTCAATACATTACTGGCATCCTTTATACATCTAAAGTACATTACTGGTCTACCTACTATAGAAACCTAACAACCTTATTTAACTTTTGGTAAATGAACCTGGTCATTTTTTATTTTGGTTCGGGAGTCAAAGACTCTCCCTCTCCGGGTAACCTAAACAAAGAACTAACTCGTATGGCAACCTGTTTTGATAGGCAACTTATTTCATGACATACCATCTCTTTATACTGATGAAACTAATTAAAGAAAAAGCCATCGAGTAGATATAGAAAAAAGGGCGAGAGAATGTGTTTGTACCGTAATCAGTGTTTTCAGCGGTGATTATGATTTTGTCTGTAAGCGATCTTGATTTGGGGTTTCTGCAAAATGATTGGGGGGTAAATTTCACAGTTGGTTCACTACACTATTTATTTTTGAGAGTTTCTTCTTGGCGGCCAAAATATATTTTTATGTATTTTTTTTTTAAATAAAGTAATTTATTCATTTAATAATATAGGGTAAATTACACGGTTGGTCCCACATTTGGTCCGTTTTTTTTGTGGGTGAGGCGGTTTTATGTACCCGTTTTTCTAACTAAGGTCCTCATATCTGTCCTAACACTTTTGTAAAGGCATTGAAACTTGTTGCCCAGTCCAGTAATGATGGCATATGTGGTAAACCGGTGTTTTCAAGACTTCTCCTCGAGCACTCGGTGTGATCACCATTGATTTGGGGTTTCGCAAAATTTGAAATAAATATATTTTTTGGCGGCCAAAATATATTTTTTATGTAATTTTTTTTTTGTTAAATTTCACCCTTTGTCCCTCAACTTCGCCCCGTTCTCACATTTGGTCCCCCGTTTTTTTTGTGGCGTACGGAGTCCCCAATGTTTCAAAACGTCGTCCGTTTGGTCCCTGGTACCCCGTTTTTTGGCTAACTAAGGTTAACTTTCGTCGTTTGATGTGGCATGGTTGATTTTTTAGTCATTTCGTCACTTTCTTCTTCGCACGTTTGGTCCCTAACACTTTTGTAAACTATAGCGCATTGAAACTTGTTGTCCACAAATATATGACCGTTGCTCCATAATAAAACTGTGTAAAACATAGACATTTCCAAAAACAAATACATAGCAACGATGATGGCTTGCACATGTGGTAAACCAGTTGTTTTCAAGACTTCCTGGACAAACAAGAATCCAGGTCACCGTTTCTTTGGTTGTCCAACAATTCGAAGTTTGGTTATTGGTAATATGTATATCAAGTTTACACAATGTGTTGTTTGTTTGCAAAATGTGTTGTTTATTTACATTGTGTTGTTTATTTACACATTGATTTGGGGTGGCCAAAATATATTTTTATGTATTTTTTAAATAAAGTAATTTATTCATTTAGGGTAAATTACACGGTTGGCCCCCAAGGTGACGGCAGATTGCGTATTTGGTCCTCATATCTAGGGTTACGCGCCCCGAGTCCCCAACATGGTGTTTTTACTCCCTTAGAGCACTCGGTGTGATCACCTTTGTGCTGCGTTAAAGCCAAGTTACCACACCCTCGTCTCGCGTTAAAGGCCAAGTAAATGAGGCACATTAAGCAGCTAACGCTGCTGCGTTAAGGGTTATTTTGAATAAAAAAAATTACACCTTTGCCCTTTATAACGTCTACTCATTTTTGAATTCAAAAATTAATTAAAAAAAAAAAAAAAAAACAACCTTGCTAGTTTGAATTAGAATTCAAAAGCTCTATAAATACCAATGTTTACAAGCCAAGATCACAAAATTTCCATACATTATTAATCAAAATACAACAAACGCCTTACAACATTATTAAAAACAATGCAATAAAAAGATGATCGTCAAAACAATCGCACCTCATGGTATGAGGTCTGCACATTCATTCAAAGAAATGCAAGTGTTTATTAAAAAACAATGCAATAAAGAAGATGTTGATCGTCAAAAGGCTATTATTGAGGTTATCAATTAGTTTCAGCTTGCAAAATCAAAAAAAGAGCATATGAGGTAACGATACGCCGATTACACAGACATTTCTGCAAAAAGAAAAGTTTGATTGACCATTAGTTTAAAATTAAATAAAATTTACATAAATGATAAATCAACATTCATCGGTTCAATTAAAACTCATAAGTTACAACACTTTCCCAAACTATTTTATTTTATATGCTCATTGCACTTTTAGTGTATGCTTTCACTCTACAAGATTCACAGCACCGGTCGATATGAAGAAGTAAGTTGACGATGGATGACTTTCGGAAGAAAATTAGTGTTTAAAATTTGATAAAGGGACAACAATAAAGTTAATAGTGTTAGTAAAGTCATCCCTAACATGTCATGCTTGGTCGGTGTGTCAAAAAGATTTTCACTATAAGTTGAGTCCCGTATACAACAAGTCCAACGTAAATTGTGTAAAGCCCTTACATTTCTTCGCGACATGATATGTAACAACTGTGTAAAAGCATATAAAAAATTATCATAAAAGAAAACAAAATTTTTTTGCTTTCTTTATTATGATCGTTTTTTATATACGAGCTCTTACACGATTGTCATGTATCCCGTCGGTAAGAAATTAAGGGGCTTTGCGCTATTTATGTTGGACTTGTTGTATACATGATTCAACTTATAATGGAAATCTTTCTTGACACGCCGACCAACAGTGACATGCTAGGGGGACTCTACTAACCTTATTTTGAATTACCTCCTATGTAGACATCATCTACTTGGGCAACAGATATACGTACTAGTTTAATTATGTTGAATCAAATGAACCAAGTATGATATTTAAGATCGAGTGTGAATATAAGAATACAATGCCATGTACCTCTATTTATAAGTGTTGAGTTTATGATATATAAAATACAATAAAACATAAAGACATCAAGAGTACACAATGGAAGACTTAAGATCATAACAAATAAATTAATTAAGCGAAAGTATGCGTAACGTACCTCTTGCGAATCTCAAATCCCTCGAGCAAAGCAAAACAACCCTCGAGCAAAGCAAAACAAAGAAGTACTTATTGGTGTAAGAATAATGTCTTACAACCACGTTCTTGTACACACGCACTATTAGCGATTCGATGCGAATGCTAGTTCTTGATCACAATAGAATAACCAAACATCTTAGTTATGCTCAAGGTCACCAGAAATCCCTTACAATGGGGATTCACTCGTCGACCAAGACAAAGGGAAGAAAAGAAGAAGTTTGGCCTCTATTGAAATCGGTGTACCAAAGGATGAATACAAGGAATGTATTTATAGCCTTATGGTAGATGTCAAGTTTACTATGGTTTCGATGTGGGATTCCATAGTTTCGCCAAAAACAAGCCCAAAAGAGTGTTCCTTAAACCTTCTCTTGGCTCGTTAACTTTTCTTCATATCCGTTGACATTTAACGACCGATAGTCACTACCGATAAGTACATATCGCTCGTTAAGTCGTTTATTGTGAATTTAATAATTAAACATAATATTTTATATTAATTATTTAAACATCGAGTCTCATACGTAAAGTGTGCAATCCGTGGTCACGAGTTCGAATCCGGACATTTACGTATTTGTAAATATATACATTTCAACAGCTCCCACTTGGATATGTTTACAAAACGTGAAATGACATTAGTTAGCGTCTAGCAACACGCCAATGCCCCCGATACAACTCGTGTATGGTTTTCGGAGAAAACCAAGTTTGATGATTCATCATCATATTCATCCTTTGTTTCTAATACCATGTTAATAAGAATATGGATCTCACTCATTTCTTAATTAACTATTCATTTCTCGCTTTATGTGATTGATCAAGATTACCAATTCTTCCGAACATATTCCGAAGACCTTGGGCATGGCCATGCAAACATCTTAACAACCCTACGAGGGCCCAAGAGTATTATACTTCAAAATAAATTTGAAGGAAACAAATCCCATTTTGACTACAAGCGTGATTCATAAATTTCGCAACACTTCGAAAACAACCCTTATAACTACCGATTCACGTATAGCGTTAGATTGCTTCACAAAATGCACTACATCCATGACATATCTCTTGTATCTCAAGTCGAGGATAAATATCCATGATATACTTAATGACAAAGATCCATAAAGTATCATCATGTGGGTGGGATAAGTCCTATACTCAATTCATTGAATATCATCGAAATTAGTCATGCTACGCATCAATATACTTTCAAGTATATTCTAACTAATACTCGATTTGTCTTAATTCAATATCATTCCCATGTTATTGATTGACAACGGACTATTTAGAATAACTTAAGTTATTCAAGGATTTAAACATGCAAATACAGGACACAATATTATAAATGAAATTAAACGATACCGTACTTTAATTCATTATAAATAATAATTGTTTAACATCCTTTATCCAAATACTAAATAGATCAATGCATGATAATACTAGTTAATGAATTTTGCCACAAGTCATGATAATCATACTTTGACAGGGCATAATTTCAACTAACTTTGATCTATAGGAATTTTGAGAATACTTATTTCAAGAATTCAATAAGTGAATTTCTTGTATGTGATTACACATATCTTGATATTGTCATATCATTCCATAAGGTGCGTGATAACCTGAACCACCCTTTTATGACAATCATCTTTCAAAACTTAAAGTTTAAAGTATTCTTTATTCTTTAATGTATAATGCAACTATGCCCTTAACGGAACATAACTAGTCAACATGGTCATCATCAAGGATACCATGACTAGAATTGAGTGTCATCTCAATTATACTAGCATCATTGTGTACAACAATATGCACTTTAAACATCCGTAAACTTTGAACAGTTATAGTGTAATGTTGGTGCCTACCCAAACTCAAGTTTGTTGGCAATGACAATTATGAAATAATTGCCATATTTTCATCCATAGAATCTAGGAGCATCTCCGCATCGTGGAATGTGATTCTAAATCCAAACATATTCCTTTTAAAATATTTATTACACTAACAACTTTCAATGTTGTCAAATCATCTTGTAATCAAGCATGACACAACAATCTTTCAACATGATGTACATGATGAATCTTCAAGTTAGACTTTAAGATCTCATTATATATCCATCATGTTCTATTAGACTCATTTATTTTACCGCATATGTTTATAGTAATAAACATATATTCCAAGGTTGTATGTCTTATTTCCAAATCTTACAAACAAAGTTTCATTCCCAACTAAAACTTAATTTATGTGGAATGTAGTTGCCCATACAACTTATAAGATCTAAGAAAATAAAATAATACTCCCACTAGCTTTCAGAATACTTATGAGCTATCTTATTTTAATTTATTAAATCAAACATGAATTTAATATTAAACATAAGAATCATCTCCTAGATGCATGCATATATCCATTCATGGATTCTTGCGTTTGTACATATTCAAAGATTATTTGAATTTATAAAACTACTTTGTATTACTCATCGTCCTCGCAAAAGTAATTCCACAACAAAGAGTTTTGATATTCATTGTCAAAATTTCATATCAATGAAACTAAGTATGACAATTATAATCTTTATACTTCTATTTAATGTATCTAGAAAAGAATATTCAATCATAGTTAATTGATTAAGTATGATTAATATTATTGTCACTAGACATGCATTAAATATGAGTACAATATTGTCCATATGATTTCTACACAAAGATTTAAACCACTAGGGTTTCCATCCTTTGAAGAAACTCATTAAGATAAACCAAATATCTAAAGTTGATTATCTCTATGGACAAGATCTCTACATTCATAGTATGATTGATTTACCACAATTCAACATTTGGTAAATTCATCATTATGATTAACGAGCTTACCATGATCCCGTAACTCATATTCCTCAACATATTAAATATCTGAGATATCCTTGCGGATCTATGAATGACAATTCCATCATATTGAGGTCTATCATATACATGTTTAGCCTCATCATGATATTTGCTAGTGCATTTTAGAAGATTATGTATTTTGTAATTCAATCTTTCAAGATCTAAACAAAACTCCCACTTGCCTTTAAAAATTTAAAGATTACCTTTAAATAGTTTAGCAAGTAGAGCAACAATACATTGTTCTCTTTTGGGATATTACAAAAAACATTGACAGTTCCTAACATTAGTTTGTTACAACTCACTCTATAAGTAGTTTAACAAATCGAACTTCATTTATAAGACTTAATGTGATTCATCACATTCCATAAACAAATGGTGTCTTATTAATCTTCTAGGTTGGAGTCTTATTGAGTATATTCAATCTATACTCAATCTACTAACCTTGATAACTTTTGGAAGAAACTATAGTTATCTTGAATCAAACAATGCCAATAGATTTTGATTCTTCTAACTGAAGATACCATAAAGCTATGGTATTTCCTTAGAATTAATATTGTAAGATTAATCTAACAATATTTAAGATAACCATCTACTCTTTGGTTTATCCTATTTACCAACAAAGTAAAACTTAATGGTACAATAGAATTACCAAATCAATTGCATGCATTATAACTCAAGTATTTTTGACCAAGTCAAAAGACATAACAGTTATAATCCCACTATACGTTATAAGTCATTGATCAACTCATTGACTTTATGCATATGTCTTAAAACATAGCAAGTTAACGTCTTACTTTATATTCTAAGTCTTTAAAGACTTTATGTTTGTGACTTTACAAAATCATAAACATTTATAATTAAAGTAATTATGAACACCACCTCAGGTTTCAATTAATATTTCAAGTTAATAATTACTACATATATTTAAGTCATTCAACGAATACTCAAATTCAAAGTAGTATTAGATTACTTCATTTAATTATGTCATTCCATGAAATGTTCCATGTAAGAAACTTCAGAATCATCCATGCTCGTTCTCACGACGCATGGATATTTTACCTTGGGCTACAATCTAGTTCACGTTCTCACGTAACATAAATTGTAACTACAAGTGTTTCTCAAATATTGAATGACATAAATTTAAAATAAAGTAGTCTTTGTTATCATCTTGACACATGTTCTTAATAGGGCAATCATACATATTTAAATGTATACTTCCTATTAGAACGTTATTCTCTTACTTTTCAGTCAAGAGAATTCATTTAAATCATATTAATATGTGTTGTACCTTGCACACAATAAAGATTTCTCCCACTTGTGCATGGAACAACATCATATAACATATAAACAACACGATACACGTTCGCTTATTTGATTAATATAATTTGTGTCATAGATATAACTAGTAGATATAGGACTATATTGATTTGTAAGGAAACGCACATGACAATCCTTAAAAACATAAGTGCCTACAATTGGAAAGTAATTATCTACATGATTTTCAAGAGATAATTTGAATTACTACACGACAAATAAGGCTTGTAGCTCCCATCGAATTAGAAATCATTAAAACAACTTCTTATTCAAGAATGCAACACAAATGCTCCCACCGAATTTGACAACATTGTAAGTGTTTCATAACCAAATGAAAACAACTTGCTTGCTTTTTACTTTCCTACACCTTTGAAGAACCATACGTAATCATTACTAAGGTATTAAAAGGTGTATTCTACTATGAATGATGGGTTATCCATCAATGTTATTAACTCGAAAAATTGGGTATGCAATTTCTTCCTTACTAGGTCTACCATCCCCATACTGGTATGTAGCACCTTTAAAGGCTAAAACAAACCAACTAGATAAATTAAGCTAGTTTGCCTTTTACCAATTTTCGCGGTAATTAGTCTAGCTTCTAATTTAGTAACTCATATACATGTTTTCCAGTTAACCAACATTCATGTTTGTTACAAAAGGATTCATTCACCAAATGAAGGTAATGAAATCTTTATGGAAAATAAGATGTGCAATTCATTGCTATGAGTTACATTAGAATTTAGACAATTCAAACGTTCCTATTATACCTTTCTCATTCATGAAAAGGAATAGGATTGAGTCTCATGCTTCTCCCATGGAAAAGAGACTTCGTTTGTCTTTTCAAGAATTATTCTCGATCAAACATTTGTTTGAAAGCGAATGGAGCAATTTATCGATCAAAGACTAAACTTTGTTTACGGTTAAATGTTGCAATTATACATTCAAAAGAATTACAAAATTCAATTTTAGTATTTTCGATAATTAACCTTTTCAAGAAAATTAATTACCCATGGTTCATAAGCATATAACCATTTAATTTTCATCGAAAAACTAGGATCCAAATTGTCATAATCTCATCACATCGTTGATCCGCTAGTAATGAACCTTATACAAAATGGTAGAGCTTTTGCTCAATTGCCAATTTCAATTGCAATTCCTAGATTTACGGGATTTACATATAGCCAATTTCAATTGCCATGTAAACATGTTTTATCCCATCTTATGCCTTGAGTTGCCAGTTCTCACTGCCTAACTCAATTAAGTTGTCCAACTTAAGAAACTGCAAAATCGTCCATGCCCGTTCTCACGACACGTGGACATTTTACCCTTTGATTACGATCTAAGTCACAGTCTCACGCAAATAAAAATAATCTTAGGTGTTTCCGTTTCGTTGGATGGCATACAACTTAAATTAAAGGGTAATGATTTTGATGTTAAATCAAATATGTACAAAGATGTCATGCATTCATCTTCGTAACATAGGTTTTATTAAAACATTTATATCTTGTTTTAATGTTTAAGTTTTCATCATCAAACTTTAATTGAGGTATTGGTTTCACCAATCAAGGAATTTAGTGTTAATTATCATCCATTATACCGTACTTTTGCATAAGTGTAAACACTTAGTGTTTGGATAATTACCACCAAGTGGCGCATGGAATCAACACTAATTCGCCCTTAAGATGAGCTTGCACATTTAATGGCTTACTAAGTAGCTCCACTCGAACTTACAGAGGGAGAGGACCGTGCACGCTAAAGCACAACCTTAGACATCCATTCGGTGTGTCATGCGCACTTCTTTAAACCCCTTTTATTAGTTCATTCTCATGGGTGAGCCGTTCGGTCATTTGTACCAAAGTCATCAATCAATTAAACGATTATGATTACTATTCTTAAAATACATGTTTCACCATTGTTTAGGTCGGTTTATTTTTCTTGTAAAATACCCTTGTTACAAAACACAAACAAGCAAGTATTTAAAAAATAAACAAATAAACAATGAATGCATAACAAATAAAAGTCATGCATATCAAATAGCCACATGCAAACGGTTTAGATAAATCCTATTAATTAACCAATTAATATATATTGAGGTCTTCCCAATTTTAGATCTATCAAAATTAGTGTATATCACTTAACCACGAAAGACATACAATAAAAGCATATCCATGATAAAACATGCATGTAATTATCATGGACATAAAATTACACTTAACAATTAATGCAATTAAATCAAAGTTACGCATATACACATAAAGTTGCATGCATCTTAGGGTTTCTAATCCAATTAAAACAATAGTTTACAAAACCCTAATTAGGGCACAAAAAAAAACCCCCCCTCAAAATTAGGGTTTAGGTTTTGCAAACCCTAGATCTAAGCATACAAATAATAACACATTCATGTTTATTTTAATTATGTGTTTCAGTAATTAATTACTTGTTATACAAGGCTCGTGATGCCACTGTTGAGTTTATGATATATAAAATACAATAAAACATAAAGACATCAAGAGTACACAGCGGAAGACTTAAGATCATAACAAATAAATTAATTAACTGAAAGTATGCGTAACGTACCTCTTGCGAATCTCAAATCCCTCGAGCAAAGCAAAACAACCCTCGAGCAAAGCAAAACAAAGAAGTACTTATTGGTGTAAGAATAATGTCTTACAACCACGTTCTTGTACACACGTACTATTAGCGATTCGATGCGAATGCTAGTTCTTGATCACAATAGAATAACCAAACATCTTAGTTATGCTCAAGGTCACCGTAAATCCTTACAATGGGGATTCACTCGTCGACCAAGACAAAAGGGAAGAAAAGAAGAAGTTTGGCCTCTATTGAAATCGGTGTACCAAAGGATGAATACAAGGAATGTATTTATAGCCTTATGGTAGATGTCAAGTTTACTATGGTTTCGATGTGGGATTCCATAGTTTCGCCAAAAACAAGCCCAAAAGAGTGTTCCTTAAACCTTCTCTTGGCTCGTTAACTTTTCTTCATATCCGTTGACATTTAACGACCGATAGTCACTACCGATAAGTACATATCGCTCGTTAAGTCGTTTATTGTGAATTTAATAATTAAACATAATATTTTATATTAATTATTTAAACATCGAGTCTCATACGTAAAGTGTGCAATCCCGTGGTCACGAGTTCGAATCCGGACATTTACGTATTTGTAAATATATACATTTCAACAAACATACAAGTACTTAAGTCTTTGTGGGTGCAAACGGGTAGAATAACATCTTGATCTACCACCTTTGAGTGGTACGAATACCGCCCGGTTTACCCTAGTCCACAGGCTTGGTGCTTGTTGTTTCTTAATTACAAAGTTTTTTTTATTTTGTCTATTTGTTCTAATTATTATCTCTGTCTGTGATTCTTTATCTGTCTTATTACATTTGTCTGCCTTATTGTTTACATTATGACTTTCTCTATTGTCTCTAGAGATGAATCTCACATAAATGTGTCATCTGGGAATAGCTCTGCTAAACCCAATGCCACTGCTTTTTCTGCCAAAACTTTTGATAATAGAAAATTTTATGATAACAACACTTTCAATAAAGGTACTGGTTTTAATATTGGTAACAACTCCAATAACAGAGGACCAAACATGTATCTCAAATGTCTTAACTGCAAAAAACCTGGTCACACTATTGATAGATGCTATGATCTTATTGGCTATCCTGCTGGATATGTTAAAAGGATTTTTAATGTTAAACCCTTCAGCAGTAACAATGTTTCCTTCAGCAGTAACAATGTTTCTGCTGATACCAATCATATCACTGATAATAGAGCTAGCAACTCTCTGTTTTTTGTCTAATAAGCAGTTCTCGGACTTATGAGTCTTCTTAATAAAAGAATGTGTCTTACGCCAATGCCAACGTGATGTAAAAAATTTCTCCGAACATTCTTTAATGGTAGTGTCAAGTTCAACATAAACTTCAACAAATTTTTTAACAACAACAACACAAAAATCTTATCTGGAAACATCAGTCTTGGTTGGATTGTTGACTCTGGTGCAAATCAGCACATGACTGTATCTGCCAAATTTCTAATTAATGTTGTTGACATTTCAAATCTTGGTCTAACTGTTGGACATCCCAATGGTACTCAGGCTTTAATTACAAAAATTGGTGATTTAAAGGTCAATAATGATCTAACTCTCTTTGATGTTCTGGTTGTTCCTGAGTACAATGTTAGTCTGCTGTCTGTTCATAAGATTGCCAGAGACAATAAGATGTTTGTTGGGTTTAATGAGTCTAATTGCTATATACAGGATTTACATCAAAAAAGGATTGTGGGGGTTGGTAAACAATCCAATGGGTTATATATGTTTGACATTGAATCTACATATAAGATTACTTCTAATAACTGCATATCCGCTTGTTATGTTTCTAGAAATCTTTGGCATCAAAGACTTGGTCATCCGTCGACCAAGTCCCGCATATACTTAAACCACTCTTAAACTTGATAGCACATCCGAATCTGACCATCTTTGTGACACTTGCAATAAAGCCAAACAAACCGAGGAACCATTTCCTCTAAGTGAACATAAATCTACTAAAATTGGTCAACTTGTTCATCTTGATGTATGGGGACCATACAAAGTCACTAGCAGAGAGGGTTACAAATATTTTTAACCATTGTTGATGACTATTCTAGGGTGTCAGGTGTATATGCTTAAGGGAAGGATGATGTTTATGTTTCCATTGTTAATTTCACTCATTTGCTATCTAATCAATTTGAACACAATGTTAAGATATTGAAGTGATAATGGGACGTAATTTGTCAATAACAAACTTCAACTCTTCTTTCATGAAAAGGAATTTTACATCAAACCTCTTGTGTCTATACACCTCAACAAAATGGTATTGAGAGAAAGGAAACATAGGCATCTCCTTAATGTGGCGGATCCTTATGTTTCGTGGGAATTACCTCTATATCTTTGGTCCGAATGTGTTCTAACTGCGCTTATATCATAAACAGTTACCATCTTGATGTTATCCGCAAGTCTCCTTCTTCTTGTGTATGGGCTTGACCTTCACTCTCTCTCCTTAGAGTCTTTGGTCGCTTATGCTATGCCACCATTCTCAACATCTCGATAAATTTGGTAGTAGGTCTGAAAAAAGTGTTCTTATTGGTTACTCAAATGAGAAAAAAGGCTATAAACTCTTGAGCCTAGAAACAAAAAATACCTTTTACTCCAGAGATGTCAAATTTTATGAAACTGTCTTTCCATTCAAAATGAAAAATACTGTGTCAAAACCATTTGTTGAAAACTATGTGCCTAAAGATTTAAATCACAAAATTTTTTTTGACTCCTATGATGATAGCACAGTGTTGTATCATCCCACTAGGGATGATGAACCTGTTACAACTTCCATAGATGAAAATATACACCATGAGGGCAATGTATCACATGAATCACATCCTGCTGATGCATCCTCCGATTCGCCGATACATCCTCCGATTCAACTCAAAATTGCATTTCAGAAGAAGGCTTGCCACCATCATCGCTAGAAGGTCAACCGAGTTTCCAAATTGCCCAAAGATGCGTTAATGATTTTATTATTGAAGGGAAAGTTAAATATGGCGTTGAAAAGGTTGTTAATTACTCTAATCTTAACAAAGATAACTCTTTGCTTTGCCTCTAGTCTAAATAAAAGTATTGAACCTACCATTATGAAGAAGCTATCCTTGATAGTAATTGGGTTGATGCTATGAACTCGAAATTGAGGCCTTAAATGAAAATCATGCTTGGGATATAAGCGATCTCCACCTAATAGAACTCCCATTGGTTACAAATGGATCTTTAAAATTAAATATAAAGCCAATGGTGAAGTTGATAGATACAAGGCTAGACTAGTTGTTAAAGGCTATAACCAAAGGGAAGGAATAGACTATGATGAAACCTTTTCTCTGTTGTGAAAATGTTCACCGTTAGATGTCTTATTGCCTTAGGCAGTAAAAACAAATGGCCTCTTTTTCAACTTGATGTTAACAATGCTTTCTTGTATGGAGATCTTGATGAGGATATCTATATGACCATCCCCAAGGGGTTCTGTAATGAGAACAATAAAAATAAAGTTTGTAAACTTGTCAAATCTCTATATGGCCTAAAACAAGCTCCCAGAAAATGGAATGAAAAACTTGTCAGTGTTTTAAAGGAAAATAACTTTGTCCAATCTGTCAATGATCACTCTTTGTTCACCAAAACAGAGAATGACAAGTTTATTGCTCTGCTTGTTTATGTGGATGACATTGTTCTTACTGGAAACTGTATTGATGAGATAAATCTTTTTAAAGAGTTTCTAAAATCCAAATTTCATATCAAAGACTTGGGAAATCTAAAATATTTCCTTGGCATTGAGGTTTTAAAAACTGGGAATGACATTTGTCTTTCCCAAAGAAAATACTGTCTTGAACTTCTCAAAGAATTTGGTCTTTGTGGAAACGTAGAGGGGGGGTGAATACGTTACCGTTTAAAAACTTTAGATCTTTAGTATCAAATCGCTTATTAAGCTTGTTATAATATGAAAGTACCAATTATTGTTTGTGACTAATATAAAGCATGGTAAACCAAGTTGTCACACAATCATGAACATCAAACCACATCACAAACAATAGTATAGTGCAAGTATAAAAGTAAAGAGATAAAGAAAGGAAAGTGCAAACCGAACACGAGGATTTATAGTGGTTCGGTCACGGATCTCCTTTCCGCCTACTCCACTCCCGAGTACCCAACTCGAGAGTTACTTCACTAAATCAACAAGCTCCCTTCTCATGGAGAAAACCTTACAATCGTCGCTACACTTTTTCGGCACAAAGCTAAATACGGGTTCTAGTTCGAGGTAGAACCAACCTAACGTCGCCTATACAATATTTCCGACACTAAGCTAGATGTCGAGTTCTTTTACAAGGGTACAACCACTCCCAATATGTTTTATGGCCCAACATAATAAACCTTGTGTTTTATGGCACAAACACATAAACCATCTAATCTAGTTTGGTGAAAGTGTTGTTATGATGCAATGATGTTTACACTAATGATCCATGACACAAATGTCTAATGGATATGAATAACTACTTCTAAATGAACTTCCATTGATAGGAAGCCTTCATGATGAAGATCACAAGTTCCCTAAACTTCTTGTGATAGATCTTCAACTTGTGGTGAGTGGGATGGCTAGATCTCCAAGATTTCCTTGGTTGATCAAAGAGTATGCTTACAACAAAGATGAATGTTAGAAGCATTATGATCATGATCATTAGGGTGTTTAATGTGTGTTACTACATTGTTAATGATTGATCTAAATGTATGCAAGAAGGTGGAGAAGATGTGCTTTGAAGTGGTGAAGAAATGGGAAAACAATGGGCTTCTATTTATAGCCAAAGTGGACGGAGCGTCTGACGGACCACGGACCCTTAAAAGGGTTCCGTCCTTTATACAATTTGGTGCCGTGGGTGCGACATAAAATCTAAAAATCTTTCTTCAAATCTTTCCAAGATATTACCAAATCTTACTAAGATCACATTTGATATATTGAGTGTCAATCTAACCAAAATATTCAAGTGATCTTCCAAGGATTTCAAAGATGATGCATGACATGATGTAACATGTATTTCCATTTTAGATTAAAAGGTTTATCAAAGTAAACTTGTAAAATGTATTATGTAACTAGTTGATAAAATGTCTAGTTACCTTTTGAAATACTTGTGAATGCAAAATGTAAAATGAGGTTCAAATAGAATGGTTAACCTATTAAAATACTTAGTGACTCTAAACGTATTTTAAACATTCTAAATGATTTGTTAATGGGTTTGATCATAATGCCACATAACAAACATGTACGAACCTGTGTTGTAACATACGAGGACTTGAGACATCGAGAGGTGTTGAATGTATGTTGAGACAAATGTAATAACAAGTAACTTGTACATTTTACGTTATGTATTACAAGTTACATGTTTGTCATTAATCAAAACAAACGAGGCGTAATAGATTAAATATCGTAATATTTGCACTAACAATCTCCCCTTTTGATGATGACAAATATATGTAAACGTAATAGAAAGTAAAATGTAAAGGTTACTTGCATCCTTACTACCTTTACATTACCTTCTCCGCTTACACTCTTCTCCCTTTTGTCGAAACAAAAAGGGCGTGTCCTCGAGTTTAACTTTATTTCTCCCCAAAAGCCGAGCTTGCATCATCCCTAGTGAAGTTAAACCGTCCACTTCAATCCGTCCCTTGTTTGGTAGCGGATCCATGGATCAAATAAAGAGGCTTAACCTACATCAAGGTTAGTTTTATGCAACAAAATTATGAGAAATATATGAAAAGAAAATGCATAGCAATGTTAGCCTATTTTCTCCACTTTTTATCAAGCACAAATGCTTGTTTGAAAAGTGAGAATGATGCTAGATGCGCATGTATGCTCCCCTTGACGGTTGCTCCCCTTGTTTGAGGCGTCGTGGTATGATTAAAACCTATAAAACAAATATTAGTGCAAGACTATATTCGTCATTGGACGAGTGAGTGATATACAACAAAGTGTATAAGATGCATTCAAGAAATTCTTGACTAAGCTCCCCTTGCTCTAGGCGCCAAGATGAACCTTCAAAATAAATATTAGTATAATAGAAGCTTTGTCTTAAGACAAATATGTCATATACAACCAAGTGTATAGGCGATGCAATATGAGTGCTTAAATGATATTCCTCCTTGTTCTAGGGTGTCAAGAAGCACCAAAATAAGAAAAATAATTGATGCAAACTTCATCCTTAGATGAGTAAATTATATACAATTGAGTGTATATGATGATGAACCTACAATGAAAAACATTAGTGCAATATATTTCATCTTTTTCACAAAGAAAAATAAGATGTATATATGTGATAAATGATATAATCAAAGATCTCATGAAGTGTAGTATCCTAATTATAATCATAAGAAAAGTGAGAATATGATAAAAACCTACAAAATAGTTCCTAGAAAGATGATATGGAGTCTCCCACCGGGTGTGCCACTAGTGGTGCTAGTGTTGGTGTCGGTTTACTAGTAGGATTCATGTGGTGATGGTAGATGACTCAAGATTTACAAAAGTAAGTTTTCGCTAATCCATGGTGGTGATGATTAGTGAAAGTGGTGATGGAAGGTGGTGGTGATTAGGTAAGAAGCTATTAAGGAGTTAGAAACTCGTATGTATAGCAAATATAAAATATGAACTCATGCAATCCTTTCGTAATGTCAAGTGACCAAAGCTAAAAAAAATATGAATGGACATTGCATTTCAATGATGCATAAGGGTTATGATTTGAATGATTTATTGATGCTAACAACCTATTGTTTTGAGCAAGTTCTCATATGCTTCAATCCAAGAGTAATCAATAATGCGTTCTATCTAAGAATATATAAAAGTGATAATATGAAGATAAATTCGCTCATTGATTGACACGAATTATAAAATGACCTATTCTAGGTGACAATGGGAAAGGTAGTATTAGCATGGTTTTGACCGACATGGATGATTATCACTTTGAAAAGAAGTGAAGACAATATGGAAAATACTAATAATAATAATAATAATGAGTACCTATATGAGGATGAGAATGACATCATATAAGTGAGAGTTGGATGGATCAACGTGTTGGAAATGGCTATTTTGATTAATATATCGTTTGTACTAACAATGACATGCATGATATATGTCAAGCGAGAAAAGGATAAGATCCTATGATGGTGTTCTAGATAGTGAAGTTGTAAGGTGCTAGTTTTAAGGAAAATCCTAGATTCGTTGATTGTGGAGATGACGAAGTTTGTAAAACATATGATGTGTTTTTCAATTGATGAGGTATTGGTGCAAACTTGTGATATAAGGTTAAAAAGGTTGAACTAGTTGTGGTTTCGTGAACTGGTTTTAGCTAAGTGGTGTTTGCCTATGTGTTGGTATTTTAGAGTCTAAGAGACATAAAATTTGACAAAAGACAATTATGTGAATGGATTTCTCTCCCCCTTAATTGGTGGACATCCACATAATGTGTAATGTATCAAATAAGGAATGACAACAAAGTGTTTAGGAGGTTATTCGGGTTAACGAAAGAGATGAGCTTAGTGATGTTTTTCTGGATGATGGTTAGCATACAATGAACTTCATCCTTAAAGTCACGTACCTTTTCTAGATTAATACGAGATGATCATATGATGAGGCATGTGGTTTCCTAATAGGAAATGAAGAGGATTAGAGTATTGTTATGACTAAATAATAATGGAGGTGATTTTTGGAAAGCGGAAGCAAAAATGAGATTTGGAAGAGGTTGGTTGAAAGACAAAATACAAAGCCAACCTCTAGAACTTAATTCTATATGCTTTTAAACTATATGCAAGTGTAGGGGTCCCATAAATCATAGTACTAATCTACGTAGCAATAAACGAGATTATACAAAATGAGCATATAAAAGTTAGAACCAAGTGAGATAACAAATAATTTGTTATCAACCTACAAAACAAATTTGTTAGTGACAAAAGATGTTAACATGATAGAAATCAAGTGATAACATATTATATAAGCAAAAACAACACATTGCACTTAGTAGACAAGAAATCACCGCACAAGATAGCATCAAAACAATCATATTATGCAAGAATGCGATTTTATTCAAGACATTTCATTATGTGATTGTTTTGTCGTTAGACTTAGCCACTCAAGCATACTTGGATATACAATAATCTATGTGATTAATTTGTAAGATAAAAAGCTTCTAAAAGTTTGTCATACCAAAAGCACTTTGACAGATTATATGTGCACACGTAGCAAACAAATAGTGTGACAAGAAGCAAAAGAAACAAAATGAAAGATTCATGCAAGTCATGTTTAAGACATAACAATTTGGAGCATGTATCATTTGTATCGTACTACACATAGATGTAATGAATGCCAACTAATAGCTTTCAAACACAAATATATCATATCAAAATTATCACGTATCAAAATGGCATATTATGAGTTCATAATTAACATGTGAATCATGCTAAAATAATTCAAAGTAAGTATCATGCAAATAAAGTTTAGGTTTAAACGTTTAGTAGCATGAAACAAGAATACAAGCATTATGAAGATAAAACCGTACAAGGTTTACACATTTGACTAGTTATCAAACACTAAGATAATGTCAAGTCAACTTATCGTATTAAACAAGAACATGTAATCAACACATGTAAGTGCAATGCAAGTGGTTTTAAAATAAAAGTCATATATACTACTTGTTTGATTAGTATTCCTAAGGCGAGGCAAACTATCAATGTTTTAACACTTACTTTAGGCAAGTATAGGAATACTGATTTTCAAGTTGGAGAATGAATATGAGACTATTACTAGCGATTGCTCAATTAAGGCTAAACACGACCATTTTTACGGTGATTCCACATACCCAACTTCTCTCCACGAAGCAATTCAACCGTTAGGTCAAATTGAGTTTCTAGTGCAATAGGTTCTCCAGTAGTCATTCTCATGTTAGAAAGATGGAACTCCTACTTTTGCATATTAAAGTGCATAAAGATGATAGTTTATCAATACTTGGCTTAATGTGACTTAACTAATATGCAATATAACTAAGGTGATGAAGACGTCATGTTTACACATGAAATTTAACAATGGTGTGTTTGATAAATAATGTGTTTTAATCTTGTGTTTAGAATCTAAAGTTGTTCAAATTGCACAAATTTAATTGTATGATCTAATGGATGACATCTTTTATGTTGAGTTGAAGTGTAATTTAAATGTGAATTGATCATCTAAGACTAGATAATATGTTAAACTAAGAACGTTCTCAAGAAAGCTCTTTGGTATTTTATTTAACAATAATCTAAGTGAGGTTACCAACTTCAATAGATCTTGTGTATGCTCTAAAGATGTGTAGTTTTAACCTTGGATGTGCACTCGGTTTGAGCAAGGTTAGGTTATGATGTACGCTTGAAAGGAAATAGATACAAATAGTATCTTTCAACAAATGAGATTATCCCATGGGATAAAGTTATCATGCTTATGAAAACAAGTATGACAAGATGAATTGGATATGCTAGTTCATAGAACTTGTAGATGTTTATTTCAAGATCATTTAGCCAATGAGGTGTAATGAAATCTCTTGTAACACAACTATTTATGTCATAAGAATGATGCATAGGATATACAATATCCTTTTAACAAGATGAAATCTTAACGATGAATCTTAGTCATAATGTTCTTCAAAACATCATGTTTTCCTAAATGAAGATATGAAGCCAAAGTGTTTGAATCGGATAGTCCCATCTAAATAAACTTGGTCTCAAGATTATATTCACTAGATGATGACAAGAGAATTCACTCGAGTTTCTTATGTATACTCCTCAAAAGTCATTGTTGCTTGGGGTGTATGATGTTGGCTTTGAGATTGCATTTTACCATATGTTGTTAAAATGTTGATTTGAGGTTTAACGAAATTTATGCGAAGTTTAACGACTAAGTATTACTAATACTTTGATAATTTGTGAAGGTAGTACTACTTATACCTAGTGAAATTGACAACAATTACCAAGAGCACCATGCTTATTTGATAGTTGAGGTTCTAGCCATAATGAATTATCTAAGTCCTTATATGTTGGAAAGGATGTTTGAGTTTGTTCAAGCGTGCATTTGATTCGAAGACAAGCGTTGGACACAAGGGCTTTTTGAGCAATACACTCAACAATTCAAATGATGGTAAGGATGGTGGATTGGTTGATCTAGGTGGTAGGTCTTCTAGTGTCTAAATAAGGATGTGGTGATGTAGGGTTTGTTGTGCTATGGGAGTACTTAGGTTGAATATTTGTCCATAGATGTTGAACACAAAAATACGGATACTAATTCTTATGGTTCATTGGTTGCTACAACTAGTGGGTGAAGTGCTTGAAGTTTTGGTTATGTTTATGAAGCTTAGGGGCTGAGGTATAGGTTCACCTTGAAAGAACACGTTTGATTTAAAGTATACTCTTGGAAGTTCATGAGCAATACGGTTAATGGTGCCAAAAGATGGAAGAGGGATAGTAGGTGTCAAAGAGGATAAGTGGCAACCGTAGGTTGTTTGTTTTGGATAAGTGTTTCAACATGTGTTGTTAAAATACTTGGGTGTTGATTTTCGGATATGACTTTTAATGACTACAATCGTAAGTCGCATTTACTTGAATATTTCGGATGAAATACTTAAGTTGTCAATCCTAATTTGTTGAGATTATAAAGCTTAGATTGAACTCAAGGATAACAAGACTTGATAATATGTATTTAACATATGTGTGAGTTATGACTCGATGTAAATACTTATCGTCTTGAAGGATGACACATTATTTTCATGTTAACCAGGTGAGGCAATACATGTAGATACAAAACAATATCTATAGTCATATGTTAGACTTGTGTATGATATCTTTGCAAATAATGAGTCCAGGTTTATTAGTCTCGGTAAGTCATCTAAGTCATCCGCAAACGGGTGAGGAGATGTTGGTGGTGTTGCACAAAGTTTGATAGGTACAAGCTTTGGAGACTTTGGTAGTGAAGTTGTTTTGGATGATGGTGGGTGATTTTGGTGGTGGAGTTGGAGTACTCAAGTTTAGAAAGTTTACATCTTGAATGGGTGATGAGATGTTGAGAGGTAATGAATCTGAGGATGAAGAGCTCAAGTTAATGAAGCAACAAGATCGAATGCTAATCCTAGTGGTTTTCTTAAGTGGCTTATTTGAGGTTAAGGATTTAGTCATTTTGATTTTGCTTTAAGAAATGCTAAGCTTGAGGAAAAGTAACAGTGAAGGTGTGAAAATGATCATTTTGAATGTGTTGATTTATGGAACTAAGGATTCATGGATTTGATGTTAATCTATACAAAGATGGTAGTTTCTAATGAGATGGAAGTGTCTAAAATCATGTCAAACATCCTAAGTTAATCCATTGAGGATGTGTTGAGTGAGGTATGAAAGATATGCATTAACAACTATCCTCGAAACGAAGTTTGGTAAATTAGATTGTGGGATTTAGTAAAATTCAATAACTTACCTGTAGGATTCACGGCACCATTTCTTTACAGTAGGAACCCTTAAATTGGTGCCGCTGGTCCGCTGCATGGTATGGCGGTACCAAAATACATAATGACTTGTACCAACATTTTGGTGCCGTCGATCCGTGGACACCGTAAAAGTTCACAGACCCATTTTTAGATGTCGGGAGTTTTTGAAACACGAAATTTTGCTTAAAACATGTGACATTAATTACTTCTAGTTAGGAAAAGTCGATAACACATATACAAATATAGTGGAGCATAGACTTTGACCAGGCTAACGATTTTCACATAAAAGTGAAAATGGGTAAAATTGATAACACACTTGTGCTATCCACCGCATAAACCGGTTAGCATACCACATTGTTTTAAGTCATATTATCATCCTACAAAGTAAAAACAAATAAATTACATCATACAACATTGTTTTTGTCCTTGTACCAAACACTCTCTTAACACCTTCATTTTTCAAAGTACTTGACTAATTTACTTAGTACTCATTGCTAAGTGAGTTATGACATTTCATAAGTTATGCGAGATGTTAGTAACCTATGAAAATGAAGTGATCTAATTCTACAAGCGATGGTAAAATAATTTTCCAACTTAGTGCACAAAATCTAGCAAATAACCTATTGTGCATAAACAAGAAATCGTCAAACAAGCGAATAAATAACATGGCAAGATTGACACTTATATTATGCAAACAAACAAGTGTAAACAACAATTTCAAAAATAAGCAAGCAACATATATGCAAACAACATAAACAAGTGGTCATTTAGCATAGCATAACAAGAAAGACACTTTTCGTCATTTTGCGTTTAAATATGACGATGTATACCAAGCTTGATTAGTTTCCTTTAAACATATTACCAAATTATTTAGTTTCAAAGGAAGTTGTATCAAAGTTCTAAGAATACCAACTTAAATTGCTTGATTCAAAATTTGAGTTTTTATGTTAAAGCGAAACTCAATATTTTAGACATACTGTAGTATTTGGTCTATTTCACTTATTTAAAATTAGACTCAGGCCATGAGAGTATTTTTAAATGAAAGTAGACTCAATTCCTTTTAAAATGATAGGTGGTTCGACTAAATGCGGACTTATGGTTAATTAGTTATGATTTTTGAAGTTGCCCAAAATCATCTTATCAGCAGACGGATTCCACGGAACCAAATAAAGGATCCGCCTTTATAAGATTTGGTGCCGTGGTCCTCTCGAGATGATTCACCAAAACTAGTATTTGACATAGAGAAAGCGTGTGCGACTTACTAGATTTCATAGTAAACATATAATACATATATTTAACAACCTATCTACTTATGTAACTTATCTTAAACATTTACGGATGTGATTTTTCAACTAGATTTATAGTTATCCCAAACACTCCTTTAAAATCATATTTCTTCATAAATTTTCTATGAGCACACAATACAATACTTACTAGTTCTTTCAACAAACCTTTTTTTTATTTTACTTTTCAAGAAAACCTTCAAGCTTGTATACAAAGTTACATTTAACAACAAAATTTCTAAGTATAACAAGCAAAGTATTTTTCATATTATTTTTTCGCTTCAATGGTAATTTGATACATGGATCGTACTCTATTTTTAAAACCTTTGTTTTGAAAATACGAGCTACGTGGCTCTGGTACCAATTGTGGAAACGAGGGGGGGTGAATACGCTATCGTTTAAAAACTTTAGATCTTTAGTATCAAATCGCTTATTAAGCTTGTTATAATATGAAAGTCCCAATTATTGTTTGTGACTAATATAAAGCATGGTAAACCAAGTTGTCACACAATCATGAACATCAAACCACATCACAAACAATAGTATAGTGCAAGTATAAAAGTAAAGAGATAAAGAAAGGAAAGTGCAAACCGAACACGAGGATTTATAGTGGTTCGATCACGGATCTCCTTTCCGCCTACTCCACTCCCGAGTACCCAACTCGAGAGTTACTTCACTAAATCAACAAGCTCCCTTCTCGCGGAGAAAACCTTACAATCGTCGCTACACTTTTTCCGTACAAAGCTAAATACGGGTTCTAGTTCGAGGTAGAACCAACCTAAAGTCGCCTATACAATATTTCCGACACTAAGCTAGATGTCGAGTTCTTTTATGTGACAACCCGTACTTTCGGGTCATTTCTCGACACATTTTATGCCTCACTATTTCAACATTTATCGTAACTTGGTTTACGTGTTCAATCGCGTAACCTTAAAGGTTTAGCGGCGAATTCATGATCATATCATCACGTACATTTCATATGGACTAAGATTAGTCTACATTTCATGGACATCATTTGCATCTCATTAGTTCATTCACGACATTTCATTTCACATTCAACGCGTAATTTTTATGTTTAATAAACTTTATCGCGTGAGTTATTATTTTGAATAATTAATCCGTTACTTTCAAAAATGATCCGATGTATTTTGATACTTACATTTAGTTATAAAATCTATATTTTGAGTCTAACTAGTGTTTTGAATTTATTTCGTATATAAATCATTAAAATTATATTATTACGACGTTTTTCTTAAAACCGCATCGAAATTTTTATATCACTCAAATTTCACAAGGAATGTAATTTTACAATTTTATTATCTCATTACATTCTATTTTGATCTATTAAAAACTTACTTGTACCAAAAATTTCCATTTACTCTACAAGTTAACAATATCTACACTTTACCTACACTTTCTCACAAATTATATACAAGTAAATGTTACATTATACATTTGATAAAAAAAATAATAATATTGGGAAACACTAACCCCTAATAACCGCCAAGGGGGAAAGGGAATGCATTTATTGATTGCTCATTTTCTTACTTGATTAGATATGTACTTCAACTATTACTCTATTATTTCAATCATTCACTCCTTCATTCATCTCTATTATTTCATAAAGTGGAAAAAGGTTTTCTCTTCTTCTTGCTTCTCCATAACCGGCCTTCAAAGAGCTCCAAAGGGATCAAAATATTTTCTCAAGTTCAAGTGTTATAATCAATCTAGTGTATACTCTTTATAGGTTTTGAAATAAAACCAAGAGTATTTAGGCTAATCCTTGTTACTTTCACCTCATCATTTTCACTAGTAAGCATATTTCTTTCATTTTCATGTTTCCTTATCATTTCATATGTTTCTTTTCATTTTTGGAGAAAGTATGCATGATATGTGATTTATACCATTTTTCATGATTTATTGAGTTATATATACATATTGGTCATCCTATAAATATTCCCATGGTATTCTTTGGTCTTGATGGTGATTAGGAACCCATGACACCCTAAGAAGGTGTATGGTAGGATTAGATTAGCTTTGGAGTTGATTTGAAGGGATTAGAATAGGTTTTGTCCGAGAAAAACTATTTTCGATAACTATATAAATAGGTTCTGTCCTTGTTTGAATTTCTGGAAAAACCTACTGTTGATGCGAAACTTTGGCCTTGATATTTAGAAAATATACTTTAAAAGCGAATCCGTGGCGCTTGAGCGGATGAAAGCGGACTTATAACGAAGAAGTTATGGATTTTACAAGTTTGACGAAACGTATTTTTTCGAGAAAATTCAGCAAACTGTTTTACTCTATTCGGGTCAAAAGCGAGCCTTAAGCTTCACAAATTATTTCGACTTGTCAAAAATATATTAGTTTACTTCGATACGAAGCTAAGGACATATTATACGTAGAAAGCGGATTTGAAACGACAAAGATATGCACGTTTTTATAAAGTAGCCGTAACTATTATTTTTCGAAAAACTATATTATTTTTACGTTACAAGTGTTACATTAGTATATAACGACCATGTTTGCATGGTTGTTTTTAACAAGGTTGTGAAACTTTTGGGCGAAATGTCTTCTAGTAAAATCAAGTTCACCGGCCATATTTTTCAAAACAACAATGTCGTTTGTAAAGCGGAGTTATAGTAAATTAATTACGGATGTTCAAACTTGGCGAAACTCACTTTTTGCACTACAATTAGCCAAAATCACTATCTTTAACCCCTATTATCTTTACGTTCGAGACCTTTTGGACGAAAACTCTGAACTGAAACTTTTAGATTTCGATACAAACTTTCCAAAACCGTCGAGTTCGTTCTCTAACGATCGACGTACACCGCTTTTACGACTAGTTTTCCAAAGCCATTTTTGTTAATTTCATGATATTTCCGGCGACATTGTTTCTGACGAAAAGTGATAATTTCACCAAAATCATTATTAAACCGTGGTAGGATGACATTTTGACGTAAAACTTGTAAAGTCATTTTGAAGGGTCAAGGCGTCAAACAGTATTTTCGACGACAAGTAATATTTTCAAAACTCGCAAATGGTATAAATGACATACGTAGTGCATGCATATCATAACATTACATTGCAACTCATTACATGTCATATCCTTCACAATAGGTCAAGATTAACGTATCACATTAAACCTCGGTGTACTCACTTTTTCCGTTATTCCATTTTATCCAGTGAGTTTTCATAGCCCCCGCTTTACTTGTTTTCATAAATGTTTTGGGGAGATACATGCTCAATTATTTTCATAACTATCATGATTATTTGAAACTACATGTTTAATCGAATCGAATGCTTAGTCATGTAGTAATGTTTGCTTTGCCACATAGAACTTCCATATTATATTCATTGAGCTAATGGTCTTGGTATATTCATTGAGCTAATGGTCTTGGTATATTCATTGAGCTAATGGTCTTGGTATATTCATTGAGCTAATGGTCTTGGTATATTCATTGAGCTAATGGTCTTGGTATAACATTGGGCTAACGGACTTGGTATATTCATGTACTTGGTACAATCATGGACTAACGGTCTTGGAGCGATTTGATCAACACTCATATTTGTTATATCAAGTAACTATTGATACATTATGTTAGGCACTATTTTGTGAATTCATTTGACGATGTGGGCTTGAACACAAACTATACATATCTTGGCAATGGGTTGTGAACACACGGGTTGCAAGTTTTGTATGGGCGGGACTTGGAACCGAGTGGATTCACAATGCCTTTCTTTGCATAAACGATTTCTAAAGGCTTTTCATTTCAACTCAAACTCTATGAACTCACTCAACCTTTGTGTTGACACTTTTAGCATGTTTTTATCTCGGTATCTAAGGCATTCACTTCATGGCATGCATTTGGACACATCATGGAGTCGCGATGACGACGCGTCTCACTTGGGTTTTACGTGCTTTAAAACATCGTTTGAATTGTAACAAACTTATTTCCGCACAAGTTGATTTTCATTTGGGACCTACTTTGTAAACTCGATTGTTTTATTAAATCAAACGATGTTCTTTTCAAAGCGACACTTTAGGTCGTTCAATATAACGTGATTGTGATGCTATGACAATCAATCCCGAGAATTCCATTCCATTGCAAAAGCAGTAATTTGGGGTGTGATGATTGGCATCGAGCTTGATTATAGAGAACTAGGTTGCATCATTGACCCTAGACTATAACTACATCACCATAGCATCTCATCATTTCATCATAAGTGCATGTTCACTTTGCATGCGATTTATACGTACATTTTCGAGTTAATTACTTTCATTTCATAACGATTGTCACATGGATGCCTTTTAATGCCCATTCCATTATTTTCTTCATACTCCAATGTGGAGAATGCCCTGTCATTCCCTATCACAATTTTAACATCGGTTGACTTAACACCAAACATCATATGAGTCGATTAGTCCAAGCATTGCATAGTTACTCCTAAATTATACATAGCCCGATCATCTATGTCTAATTCGGAAGAATCATGCAATGAAGGGAGTAGTAGTCTCATATGAGTAAGCAATCGTAATCGAGCCAAATTTTCAAAAGATTTTCTTCAAACCACTTGTTTCAGTTTGATCCGTGTGATTCTTGTTTGATGAGTTGCAAAGATCGAGCTAGAAACAAGTCGTTACTAAACCGATTTAGCCTAATCTCATGCGGTTCTTGTTTGATGAGTTGTGAGATTAAGTAAAATCGGTTACCAAAAGTCTTTTGAGGGTTTTGCTCGAGAATGGGAAGGCTTGCCTCATCAAACCCTAAACCCGATAGACTAACACGAATCGAATTCGGGGATGAATTCCTTTTTGATGGGCGAATGTGACAACCCGTACTTTCGGGTCATTTCTCGACACATTTTATGCCTCACTATTTCAACATTTATCGTAACTTGGTTTACGTGTTTCAATTCGCGTAACCTTAAAGGTTTAGCGGCGAATTCATGATCATATCATCACGTACATTTCATATGGACTAAGATTAGTCTACATTTCATGGACATCATTTGCATCTCATTAGTTCATTCACGACATTTCATTTCACATTCAACGCGTAATTTTATGTTTAATAAACTTTATCGCGTGAGTTATTATTTTGAATAATTAATCCGTTACTTTCAAAAATGATCCCGATGTATTTTGATACTTACATTTAGTTATAAAATCTATATTTTGAGTCTAACTAGTGTTTTGAATTTATTTCGTATATAAATCATTAAAATTATATTATTACGACGTTTTCTTAAAATTGCGAAAATTTTATATCACTCAAATTTCACAAGGAATGTAATTTTACAATTTTATTATCTCATTACATTCTATTTTGATCTATTAAAACTTACTTGTACCAAAATTTCCATTTACTCTACAAGTTAACAATATCTACACTTTACCTACACTTTCTCACAAATTATATACAAGTAAATGTTACATTATACATTTGATAAAAAAAAATAATATTGGGAAACACTAACCCCTAATAACCGCCAAGGGGGAAAAGGGAATGCATTTATTGATTGCTCATTTTCTTACTTGATTAGATATGTACTTCAACTATTACTCTATTATTTCAATCATTCACTCCTTCATTCATCTCTATTATTTCATAAAGTGGAAAAGGTTTTCTCTCTTCTTCTTGCTTCTCCATAACCGCCTTCAAAGAGCTCCAAAGGGATCAAAATATTTTCTCAAGTTCAAGTGTTATAATCAATCTAGTGTATACTCTTTATAGGTTTTGAAATAAAAACCAAGAGTATTTAGGCTAATCCTTGTTACTTTCACCTCATCATTTTCACTAGTAAGCATATTTCTTTCATTTTCATGTTTCCTTATCATTTCATATGTTTCTTTTCATTTTGGAGAAAGTATGCATGATATGTGATTTATACCATTTTTCATGATTTATTGAGTTATATATACATATTGGTCATCCTATAAATATTCCCTTGGTATTCTTTGGTCTTGATGGTGATTAGGAACCCATGACACCCTAAGAAGGTGTATGGTAGGATTAGATTAGCTTTGGAGTTGATTTGAAGGGATTAGAATAGGTTTTGTCCGAGAAAAACTATTTTCGATAACTATATAAATAGGTTCTGTCCTTGTTTCAATTTCGGAAAACCTACTGTTGATGCGAAACTTTGGCCTTGATATTTAGAAAATATACTTTAAAACGAATCCGTGGCCGCTTGAGCGGATGAAAGCGGACTTATAACGAAGAAGTTATGGATTTTACAAGTTTGACGAAAGCGTATTTTTTGGAAAATTCAGCAAACTGTTTTTACTCTATTCGGGTCAAAACAGCCTTAAGCTTCACAAATTATTTCGACTTGTCAAAATATATTAGTTTACTTGATACTGAAGCTAAGGACATATTATCGAGAAAACGGATTTGAAGCGACAAAGATATGCACGTTTTATAAAGTAGCCGTAACTATTATTTTACGAAAAACTATATTATTTTTACGTTACAAGTGTTACATTAGTCAGAACGACCATGTTTCTTGTTGTTTTTAACAAGGTTGTGAAACTTTTGGAGCGAAATGTCTTCTAGTAAAATCAAGTTCACCGCCATATTTTTCAAAACGACAAGCCGTTTGTAAAGCGGAGTTATAGTAAATTAATTACGGATGTTCAAACTTGGCGAAACTCACTTTTGCACTACAATTAGCCAAAATCACTATCTTTAACCCCTATTATCTTTACGTTCGAGACCTTTTGAATGAAAACTCCTGACTGAAACTTTTAGATTTCGATACAAACTTTCCAAAACCGTCGAGTTCGTTCTCTAACGATCGACGTACACCGTTTACGACTAGTTTTCCAAAGCCATTTTGTTAATTTCATGATATTTCCGACGACATTGTTTTACTGACGAAAAGTGATAATTTCACCAAAATCATTATTAAACCGTGGTAGGATGACATTTTGACGTAAAAACTTGTAAAGTCATTTTGAAGGGTCAAGACGTCAAGCAGTATTTTTCGACGACAAGTAATATTTTCAAAACTCATGAATGGTATAAATGACATACGTAGTGCATGCATATCATAACATTACATTGCAACTCATTACATGTCATATCCTTCACAATAGGTCAAGATTAACGTATCACATTAAACCTCGGTGTACTCACTTTTTCGTTATTCCATTTTATCCAAGTGAGTTTTCATAGCCCTGCTTTTACTTGTTTTCATAAATGTTTTGGGGAGATACATGCTCAATTATTTTCATAACTATCATGATTATTTGAAACTACATGTTTAATCGAATCGAATGCTTAGTCATGCGTAGTAACAGTTTTGCCACACTTAGAACTTCCATATTATATTCATTGAGCTAATGGTCTTGGTATATTCATTGAGCTAATGGTCTTGGTATATTCATTGAGCTAATGGTCTTGGTATATTCATTGAGCTAATGGTCTTGGTATATTCATTGAGCTAATGGTCTTGGTATAACATTGGGCTAACGGACTTGGTATATTCATGTACTTGGTACAATCATGGACTAACGGTCTTGGAGCGATTTGATCAACACTCATATTTGTTATATCAAGTAACTATTGATACATTATGTTAGGCACTATTTTGTGAATTCATTTGTGATGTGGGCTTGAACACAAACTATACATATCTTGGCAATGGGTTGTGAACACACGGGTTGCAAGTTTTGTATGGGGGACTTGGGCGGGTGGATTCACAATGCCTTTCTTTATAAACGATTTCTAAAGGCTTTTCATTTCAACTCAAACTCTATGAACTCACTCAACCTTTGTGTTGACACTTTTAGCATGTTTTTATCTCGGTATCTAAGGCATTCACTTCATGGCATGCATTTGGACACATCATGGAGTCGCGATGACTGCGTCTCACTTGGGTTTTACGTGCTTTAAAACATCGTTTGAATTGTAACAAACTTATTTCCGCACAAGTTGATTTTCATTTGGGACCTACTTTGTAAACTCGATTGTTTTATTAAATCAAACGATGTTCTTTTCAAACGACACTTTAGGTCGTTCAATATAACTGTGATTGTGATGCTATGATGATCAATCCCGTGAATTCCATTCCATTGCAAAAGCAGTAATTTGGGGTGTGACATTTTACAAGGGTACAACCACTCCCAATATGTTTTATGGCCCAACATAATAAACCTTGTGTTTTATGGCACAAACACATAAACCATCTAATCTAGTTTGGTGAAAGTGTTGTTATGATGCAATGATGTTTACACTAATGATCCATGACACAAATGTCTAATGGATATGAATAACTACTTCTAAATGAACTTCCATTGATAGGAAGCCTTCATGATAAAGATCACAAGTTCCCTAAACTTCTTGTGATAGATCTTCAACTTGTGGTGAGTGGGGATGGCTAGATCTCCAAGATTTCCTTGGTTGATCAAAGAGTATGCTTACAACAAAGATGAATGTTAAGCATTATGATCATGATCATTAGGGTGTTTAATGTGTTACTACATTGTTAATGATTGATCTAAATGTATGCAAGAAGGTGGAGAAGATGTGCTTTGAAGTGGTGAAGAAATGGGAAAACAATGGGCTTATTTATAGCCAAAAGTGGACGGAGCGTCCGGGACCACGGACCTTTAAAAGGGTTCCGTCCTTTATACAATTTGGTGCCGTGGGTGCACGACATAAAATCTAAAAATCTTTCTTCAAATCTTTCCAAGATATTACCAAATCTTACTAAGATCACATTTGATATATTGAGTGTCAATCTAACCAAAATATTCAAGTGATCTTCCAAGGATTTCAAAGATGATGCATGACATGATGTAACATGTATTTCCATTTTTAGATTAAAAGGTTTATCAAAGTAAACTTATAAAATGTATTATGTAACTAGTTGATAAAATGTCTAGTTACCTTTTGAAATACTTGTGAATGCAAAATGTAAAATGAGGTTCGAAATAGAATGGTTAACCTATTAAAATACTTAGTGACTCTAAACGTATTTTAAACATTCTAAATGATTTGTTAATGGGTTTGATCATAATGCCACATAACAAACATGTACGAACACGTGTTGTAACATACGAGGACTTGAGACATCGAGAGGTGTTGAATGTATGTTGAGACAAATGTAATAACAAGTAACTTGTACATTTTACGTTATGTATTACAAGTTACATGTTTGTCATTAATCAAAACAAACGAGGCTGTAATAGATTAAATATCGTAATATTTGCACTAACAATCTCCCCTTTTGATGATGACAAATATATGTAAACGTAATAGAAAGTAAAATGTAAAGGTTACTTGCATCCTACTACCTTTACATTACCTTCTCCGTTTACACTCTTTCTCCCTTTTGTCGAAACAAAAAGGCGTGTCCTGAGTTTAACTTTATTTCTCCCAAAAGCCGAGCTTGCATCATCCCTAGTGAAGTTAAACCGTCCACTTCAATCCGTCCCTTGTTTGGTAGCGGATCCATGGATCAAATAAAGAGGCTTAACCTACATCAAGGTTAGTTTATGCAACAAAAATTATGAGAAATATATGAAAAGAAAATGCATAGCAATGTTAGCCTATTTTCTCCACTTTTATCGAAGCACAAATGCTTGTTTGAAAAGTGAGAATGATGCTAGATGCGTGTATGCTCCCCTTGTTTGAGGCGTCGGGGTATGATTAAAAACCTATAAAACAAATATTAGTGCAAGACTATATTCGTCATTGGACGAGTGGTGATATACAACAAAGTGTGTATAAGATGCATTGATAAATTCTTGTGAGCTCCCTTGCTCTAGGGCGTCAAGATGAACCTTCAAAATAAATATTAGTATAATAGAAGCTTTGTCTTAAGACAAATATGTCATATACAACCAAGTGTATAGACGATGCAATATGAGTGCTTAAATGATATTCCTCCTTGTTCTAGGGTGTCAAGAAGCACCTAAAATAAGAAAATAATTGATGCAAACTTCATCCTTAGATGAGTAAATTATATACAATCGAGTGTATATGATGATGAACCTACAATGAAAACATTAGTGCAATATATTTCATCTTTTCACAAAGAAAATAAGATGTATATATGTGATAAATGATATAATCAAAGATCTCATGAAGTGTAGTCTCTAATTATAATCATAAGAAAAGTGAGAATATGATAAAACCTACAAAATAGTTCCTAGAAAGAAGATATGGAGTCTCCCACCGGGTGTGCCACTAGTGGTGCTAGTGTTGGTGTCGGTTTACTAGTAGGATTCATGTGGTGATGATAGATGACTCAAGATTTACAAAAGTAAGTTTTCGCTAATCCATAGTGGTGATGATTAGTGAAAGTGGTGATGGAAGGTGGTGGTGATTAGGTAAGAAGCTATTAAGGAGTTAGAAACTCGTATGTATAGCAAATATAAAAATATGAACTCATGCAATCCTTTCGTAATGTCAAGTGACCAAAGCCAAAAAAAATATGAATGGACATTGCATTTCAATGATGCATAAGGGTTATGATTTGAATGATTTATTGATGCTAACAACCTATTGTTTTGAGCAAGTTCTCATATGCTTCAACCCAAGAGTAATCAATAATGCGTTCTATCTAAGAATATATAAAAGTGATAACATGAAGATAAATTCGTTCATTGATTGACACGAATTATAAAAATGACCTATTCTAGGTGACAATGGGAAAGGTAGTATTAGCATGGTTTTGACCGACATGGATGATTATCACTTTGAAAAGAAGTGAAGACAATATGGAAAATACTAATAATAATAATAATAATGAGTACCTATATGAGGATGAGAATGACATCATATAAGTGAGAGTTGGATGGATCAACGTGTTGGAAATGGCTATTTTGATTAATATATCGTTTGTACTAACAATGACATGCATGATATATGTCAAGCAAGAAAAGGATAAGATCCTATGATGGTGTTCTAGATAGTGAAGTTGTAAGGTGCTAGTTTTAAGGAAAATCCTAGATTCGTTGATTGTGGAGATGAAGAAGTTTGTAAAACATATGATGTGTTTTCAATTGATGAGGTATTGGTGCAAACTTGTGATATAAGGTTAAAAGGTTGAGCTAGTTGTGGTTTCGTGAACTGGTTTTAGCTAAGTGGTGTTTGCCTATGTGTTGGTATTTTAGAGTCTAAGAGACATAAAATTTGACAAAAGACAATTATGTGAATGGATTTCTCCCTTAATTGGTGGACATCCAACATAATGTGTAATGTATCAAATAAGGAATGACAACAAAGTGTTTAGGAGGTTATTCGGGTTAACGAAAGAGATGAGCTTAGTGATGTTTTTACGGATGATGGTTAGCATACAATGAACTTCATCCTTAAAGTCACGTACCTTTTCTAGATTCTGAGATGATCATATGATGAGGCATGTGGTTTCTAATAGGAAATGAAGAGGATTAGAGTATTGTTATGACTAAATAATGATGGAGGTGATTTTTGGAAAGCGGAAGCAAAAATGAGATTTGGAAAGAGGTTGGTTGAAAGACAAAAATATAAAGCCAACCCTCTAGAACTTAATTCTATATGCTTTTAAACTATATGCAAGTGTAGGGGTCCCATAAATCATAGTACTAATCTACGTAGCAATAAACGGGATTATACAAAATGAGCATATAAAAGTTAGAACCAAGTGAGATAACAAATAATTTGTTATCAACCTACAAAACAAATTTGTTAGTGACAAAAGATGTTAACATGATAGAAATCAAGTGATAACATATTATATAAGCAAAAACAACACATTGCACTTAGTAGACAAGAAATCACCGCACAAGATAGCATCAAAACAATCATATTATGCAAGAATGCGATTTTATTCAAGACATTTCATTATGAGATTGTTTTGTCGTTAGACTTAGCCACTCAAGCATACTTGGATATACAATAATCTATGTGATTAATTTGTAAGATAAAAAGCTTCTAAAAGTTTGTCATACCAAAAGTACTTTGTGATTATATGTGCACGTAGCAAACAAATAGTGTGACAAGAAGAAAAGAAACAAAATGAAAGATTCATGCAAGTCATGTTTAAGACATAACAATTTGGAGCATGTATCATTTGGATCGCATACTACACATAGATGTAATGAATGCCAACTAATAGCTTTCAAACACAAATATATCATATCAAAATTATCACGTATCAAAATGGCATATTATGAGTTCATAATTAACATGTGAATCATGCTAAAAATAATTCAAAAGTAAGTATCATGCAAATAAAGTTTAGGTTTAAACGTTTAGTAGCATGAAACAAGAATACAAGCATTATGAAGATAAAACCGTACCAAGGTTTACACATTTGACTAGTTATCAAACACTAAGATAATGTCAAGTCAACTTATCGTATTAAACAAGAACATGTAATCAACACATGTAAGTGCAATGCAAGTGGTTTTAAAAGAAAAGTCATATATACTACTTGTTTGATTAGTATTCCTAAGGCGAGGCAAACTATCAATGTTTTAACACTTACTTTAGGCAAGTATAGGAATCTGATTTTTCAAGTTGGAGAATGAATATGAGACTATTACTAGCGATTGCTCAATTAAGGCTAAACACGACCATTTTACGGGTGATTCCACATACCCAACTTCTTCTCCACGAAGCAATTCAACCGTTAGGTCAAATTGAGTTTCTAGTGCAATAGGTTCTCCAGTAGTCATTCTCATGTTAGAAAGATGGGAACTCCTACTTTTGCATATTAAAGTTCATAAAAGATGATAGTTTATCAATACTTGGCTTAATGTGACTTAACTAATATGCAATATAACTAAGGTGATGAAGACGTCATGTTATACACATGAAATTTAACAATGGTGTGTTTGATAAATAATGTGTTTTAATCTTGTGTTTAGAATCTAAAGTTGTTCAAATTGCACAGCTAATTGTATGATCTAATGGATGACATCTTTTATGTTGAGTTGAAGTGTGTAATTTAAATGTGAATTGATCATCTAAGACTAGATAATATGTTAAACTAAGAACGTTCTCAAGAAAGCTCTTTGGTATTTTATTTAACAATAATCTAAGTGAGGTTACCAACTTCAATAGATCTTGTGTATGCTCTAAAGATGTGTAGTTTTAACCTTGGATGTGCACTCGGTTTGAGCAAGGTTAGGTTATGATGTGCGCTTGAAAGGAAATAGATACAAATAGTATCTTTCAACAAATGAGATTATCCCATGGGATAAAGTTATCATGCTTATGAAAACAAGTATGACAAGATGAATTGGATATGCTAGTTCATAGAACTTGTAGATGTTTATTTCAAGATCATTTAGCCAATGAGGTGTAATGAAATCTCTTGTAACACAACTATTTATGTCGCAAGAATGATGCATAGGATATACAATATCCTTTTAACAAGATGAAATCTTAACGCATGAATCTTAGTCATAATGTTCTTCAAAACATCATGTTTTCCTAAATGAAGATATGAAGCCAAAGTGTTTGAATCGGATAGTCCCATCTAAATAAACTTGGTCTCAAGATTATATTCACTAGATGATGACAAGAGGAATTCACTCGAGTTTCTTATGTATACTCCTCAAAAGTCATTGTTGCTTGGGGTGTATGATGTTGGCTTTGAGATTGCATTTTACCATATGTTGTTAAAATGTTGATTTGAGGTTTAACAAAATTTATCAAGTTTAACGACTAAGTATTACTAATACTTTGATAATTTGTGAAGGTAGTACTACTTATACCTAGTGGAAATTGACAACAATTACCAAGAGCACCATGCTTATTTGATAGTTGAGGTTCTAGCCATAATGAATTATCTAAGTCCTTATATGTTGGAAATGATGTTTGAGTTTGTTCAAACGTGCATTTGATTCAAGACAAGCGTTGGACACAAGGGCTTTTGAGCAATACACTCAACTAATTCAAATGATGGTAAGGATGGTGGATTGGTTGATCTAGGTGGTAGGTCTTCTAGTGTCTAAATAAGGATGTGGTGATGTAGGGTTTGTTGTGCTATGGGAGTACTTAGGTTGAATATTTGTCCATAGATGTTGAACACAAAAATACGGATACTAATTCTTATGGTTCATTGGTTGCTACAACTAGTGGGTGAAGTGCTTGAAGTTTTGGTTATGTTTATGAAGCTTAGGGGCTGAGGTATAGGTTCACCTTGAAAGGGCACGTTTGATTTAAAGTATACTCTTGGAAGTTCATGAGCAATACGGTTAATGGTGCCAAAAGATGGAAGAGGATAGTAGGTGTCAAAGAGGATAAGTGGCACCGTGGGTTGTTTGTTTTGGATAAGTGTTTCAACATGTGTTGTTAAAATACTTGGGTGTTGATTTTTCGGATATGACTTTTAATGACTACAATCGTAAGTCGCATTTACTTGAATATTTGGATGAAATACTTAAGTTGTCAATCCTAATTTGTTGAGATTATAAAGCTTAGATTGAACTCAAGGATAACAAGACTTGATAATATGTATTTAACATATGTGTGAGTTATGACTCGATGTAAATACTTATCGTCTTGAAGGATGACACATTATTTTCATGTTAACGGTGAGGCAATACATGTAGATACAAAACAATATCTATAGTCATATGTTAGACTTGTGTATGATATCTTTGCAAATAATGAGTCCAGTTTATTAGTCTCGGTAAGTCATCTAAGTCATCCATAAACGGGTGAGGAGATGTTGGTGGTGTTGCACAAAGTTTGATAGGTACAAGCTTTGGAGACTTTGGTAGTGAAGTTGTTTTGGATGATGGTGGGTGATTTTGGTGGTGGAGTTGGAGTACTCAAGTTTAGAAAGTTTACATCTTGAATGGGTGATGAGATGTTGAGAGGTAATGAATCTGAGGATGAAGAGCTCAAGTTAATGAAGCAACAAGATCGAATGCTAATCCTAGTGGTTTTCTTAAGTGGCTTATTTGAGGTTAAGGATTTAGTCATTTTGATTTTGCTTTAAGAAATGCTAAGCTTGAGGAAAAGTAATGATGAAGGTGTGAAAATGATCATTTTGAATGTGTTGATTTATGGAACTAAGGATTCATGGATTTGATGTTAATCTATACAAAGATGGTAGTTTCTAATGAGATGGAAGTGTCTAAAATCATGTCAAACATCCTAAGTTAATCCATTGAGGATGTGTTGAGTGAGGTATGAAAGATATGCATTAACAACTATCCTCGAAACGAAGTTTGGTAAATTAGATTGTGGGATTTAGTAAAATTCAATAACTTACTGTAGGATTCACGGCACCATTTCTTTACACACGGAACCCTTAAATTGGTGCCGCTTGGTCCTTTGTCTGGTATGGCGGTACCAAAATACATAACAGACGGTACCAACATTTTGGTGCCGTCGATCCGTGGACACCGTAAAAGTTCACGGACCCATTTTTAGGTGTCGGGGAGTTTTTGAAACCTTAAATTTTGCTTAAAACATGTGACATTAATTACTTCTAGTTAGGAAAAGTCGATAACACATATACAAATATAGTGGAGCATAGACTTTGACCAAGACTAACGATTTTCACATAAAAGTGAAAATGGGTAAAATTGATAACACACTTGTGCTATCCACCGCATAAACCGTTAGCATACCACATTGTTTTAAGTCATATTATCATCCTACAAAGTAAAAACAAATAAATTACATCATACAACATTGTTTTTGTCCTTGTACCAAACACTCTCTTAACACCTTCATTTTCAAAGTACTTGACTAATTTACTTAGTACTCATTGCTAAGTGAGTTATGACATTTCATAAGTTATGCGAGATGTTAGTAACCTATGAAAATGAAGTGATCTAATTCTACAAGCGATGGTAAAATAATTTTCCAACTTAGTGCACAAAATCTAGCAAATAACCTATTGTGCATAAACAAGAAATCGTCAAACAAGCGAATAAATAACATGGCAAGATTGACACTTATATTATGCAAACAAACAAGTGTAAACAACAATTTCAAAAATAAGCAAGCAACATATATGCAAACAACATAAACAAGTGGTCATTTAGCATAGCATAACAAGAAAGACACTTTTCGTCATTTTATGTTTAAATATGACGATGTATACCAAGCTTGATTAGTTTCCTTTAAACATATTACCAAATTATTAGTTTCAAAGGAAGTTGTATCAAAGTTCTAAGAATACCAACTTAAATTGCTTGATTCAAAAATTTGAGTTTTTATGTTAAAGCGAAACTCAATATTTTAGACATCTGTAGTATTTGGTCTATTTCACTTATTTAAAATTAGACTCAGGCCATGAGAGTATTTTTAAATGAAAGTAGACTCAATTCCTTTTAAAATGATAGGTGGTTCGACTCATGCACGGACTTATGGTTAATTAGTTATGATTTTTGAAGTTGCCCAAAAGCGCATCATGTACTGAGACAGATTCCACGGAACCAAATAAAGGGATCCGCCTTTATAAGATTTGGTGCCGTGGTCCTCGAGATGATTCACCAAAACTAGTATTTGACATAGAGAAACGTGTGCGACTTACTAGATTTCATAGTAAACATATAATACACATATTTAACAACCTATCTACTTATGTAACTTATCTTAAACATTTACGGAGGTGATTTTTCAACTAGATTTATAGTTATCCCAAACACTCCTTTAAAATCATGTTTCTTCATAAATTTTCTATGAGCACACAATACAATACTTACTAGTTCTTTCAACAAACCTTTTTTTTATTTTACTTTTCAAGAAAACCTTCAAGCTTGTATACAAAGTTACATTTAACAACAAAATTTCTAAGTATAACAAGCAAAGTATTTTTCATATTATTTTTCGCTTCAATGGTAATTTGATACATGGATCGTACTCTATTTTTAAAAACCATTTGTTTTGAAAATACGAGCTACGTGGCTCTGGTACCAATTGTGGAAACGTAGGGGGGGTGAATACGTTACCGTTTAAAAACTTTAGATCTTTAGTATCAAATCGCTTATTAAGCTTGTTATAATATGAAAGTACCAATTATTGTTTGTGACTAATATAAAGCATGGTAAACCAAGTTGTCACACAATCATGAACATCAAACCACATCACAAACAATAGTATAGTGCAAGTATAAAAGTAAAGAGATAAAGAAAGGAAAGTGCAAACCGAACACGAGGATTTATAGTGGTTCGGTCACGGATCTCCTTTCCGCCCTACTCCACTCCCCGAGTACCCAACTCGAGAGTTACTTCACTAAATCAACAAGCTCCCTTCTCGTGGAGAAAACCTTACAATCGTCGCTACACTTTTTCCGGTACAAAGCTAAATACCGGGTTCTAGTTCGAGGTAGAACCAACCTAACGTCGCTTATACAATATTTCCGACACTAAGCTAGATGTCGAGTTCTTTACAAGGGTACAACCACTCCCAATATGTTTTATGGCCCAACATAATAAACCTTGTGTTTTATGGCACAAACACATAAACCATCTAATCTAGTTTGGTAAAAGTGTTGTTATGATGCAATGATGTTTACACTAATGATCCATGACACAAATGTCTAATGGATATGAATAACTACTTCTAAATGAACTTCCATTGATAGGAAGCCTTCATGATGAAGATCACAAGTTCCCTAAACTTCTTGTGATAGATCTTCAACTTGTGGTGAGTGGGATGGCTAGATCTCCAAGATTTCCTTGGTTGATCAAAGAGTATGCTTACAACAAAGATGAATGTTAGAAGCATTATGATCATGATCATTAGGGTGTTTAATGTGTGTTACTACATTGTTAATGATTGATCTAAATGTATGCAAGAAGGTGAGAAGATGTGCTTTGAAGTGGTGAAGAAATGGGAAAACAATGGGCTTCTATTTATAGCCAAAAGTGGATGAGGCGTCCACGGACCACGGACCCCTTAAAAGGGTTCCGTCCTTTATACAATTTGGTGCCGTGGGTGCCTGACATAAAATCTAAAAAATCTTTCTTCAAATCTTTCCAAGATATTACCAAATCTTACTAAGATCACATTTGATATATTGAGTGTCAATCTAACCAAAATATTCAAGTGATCTTCCAAGGATTTCAAAGATGATGCATGACATGATGTAACATGTATTTCCATTTTTAGATTAAAAGGTTTATCAAAGTAAACTTGTAAAATGTATTATGTAACTAGTTGATAAAATGTCTAGTTACCTTTTGAAATACTTGTGAATGCAAAATGTAAAATGAGGTTCGAAATAGAATGGTTAACCTATTAAAATACTTAGTGACTCTAAACGTATTTTAAACATTCTAAATGATTTGTTAATGGGTTTGATCATAATGCCACATAACAAACATGTACGAACCTGTGTTGTAACATACGAGGACTTGAGACATCGAGAGGTGTTGAATGTATGTTGAGACAAATGTAATAACAAGTAACTTGTACATTTTACGTTATGTATTACAAGTTACATGTTTGTCATCAATCAAAACAAACGAGACTGTAATAGATTAAATATCGTAATATTTGCACTAACAGTCTTCTTGGGTGCAAACCTGTGTCTACTCCTATGGAACCCAATTCTGTCCTTCCATACATTCCTACTGCTGATGACCCCCGCTGACAACATCATGGCTATCGGGTTACTTGGGAAACTTATCTATCTCACCCATACAAGACGACATCTCATACTCGGTTCATTGTCCGCACAATACATGCATTCTCCTTGAAATCTCATCCGAATGTGCCCTCAATATTCGAGATATCTAAAAGGAGCTCCAGAAAAGGTCTAAGGTACAATTTGACAACTCGAAAATCATCTTGAAGGATATAGTGATCTTGATTGGGCCAAATGCAAGAAAACCGAGAAAATCATCACAGTTATTGTGTCTTCTTTAATGGTATTTGATCTCATGGAAAAGTAAAAACAAAACACTCTTTCAAAATCTTCCACAGGTAAGGTAGTATAGATCTATGTCTCTGCTGCTTGTGAAATCATCTGGATTCAAAAATATTAAAAGATCTAAAAGTTGATATTAATCTCCTGTTAATCTTTTCTGTGACAACAAATCGCCTTACAACTTGTCATCAACCCCTGCTTTCCATGAAAGATCAAAACACTTTGAAATTGATGTTCACTTCATCGGGAGAAAATTGCAAGAGGTGTTATAAGTGCTAAAATATTGCCTCTTCAAACCAAGCTGCAGACATTCTCACTAAAATATCCCCATTTATCAAGATAAATTTTGTGTGAAAAATTGATATTGTTTGATATGTTTGCTCATCGATTAAGGGGAATGTTAAAATTTGGGGTAATAATCTGTGGCAAACATGTCACTCTATCAATTGCTAATGGCTTTCAAGTTATGATCATTGCAGCTTATTACGAGGGTTAAACATGGACAAAGCATTAGTGGTTTAAAGTTCCAAGATTATCATTTCTGCTGAAGGCTTCTCTGCTTTCACGATGAGCATTTTATAGCCGTTAGAGGGTCTTAGTGTAACTTAATCCCCTATTTAATTAGTCCTTTATTCTAGGGTTAAAGACACTGAGTGTGCGTCTTTTGTATCACTCTCTTCTCTTCTCTTAGATCATTTCACCGATCTTGTCTTGTCTTTAAATTCATATGATTATTGTCTCATTGACATTAATCTAATCTTGTAACATTTGGATACTATTAATCTAAGCTGACTATTGCAGCTTAGATCTGAATAAAGTTTCTGTTGCTTATCTAGTGTTGCCTATTGAGTAAAAATTCCCCACAAGCAAATCGACAAAATCAAAGACAAAGGAAGTCGACCAAAGAGACACAAAAACACGTACGTAAGATCGAGTGTGAATATAAGAATACAATGCCATGTACCTCTATTTATAAGCATCTTAAATTTCACCGCTTTCTAACTATAAGCAACGTAGGATTAGCTTATACCTCAAGTTTACTTAATATATATAACCAAGTAAGCTTGTATCCTAAGAGCATCTCCAATGTGAGCATTATAGTTTTGCACTATCTTAGTGCAAAATAAGAATATTTTTGGAATATCCTTTCACTATCTAAGAGCATCTCCAATGTGTACACTAAACTTTGCACTAAAACTAGTACTAAATATTATTTTATACAATCTATGACAATAATATTAATATATTAATGTATGATAAGGATATAAATGAAAAACTAAATTAAAATATAAGGTTGAAAGTGAAACTTTTGCATATTTAGTGCAATGAATAGTATAGCACTATATTTAGTGCATTCTAGTGATTACTATTCATTGCACTAAAATGGTGCAAAGATATAGTGCTAACATTGGAGTGAATTTTGTGTACTTTTTGCACTATCTTAGTGCAAAAAGTACATATAATGTATACATCGGAGATGGCCTAAGCTAACTTAAATACTATTCAAATGCTTTTTTAAATACCTTACATAACCTTTAAAATTTGCTAATATACCTAGCAAAACTTGAATAACTTATACGAAAAAGTAATTAGTGTGTAAAATTTGATAAAGTGACAACAATAAAGTTAATATTGTTAGTAAAGCCATCCCTAACATGTCACGGTTGGTCGGTGTATCAAAAGATTATCACTATAAGTCGAGTCCAGATACAACAAGTCCAATGTAATTGCGTAAAGCCCTTACATTTCTTGGCGACATGATATCTAACAAGCGTGTAAAATCATATAAAAATGATCATAAAAGAAAACAATTTTTTTGCTTTCTTTATTAATGATCGCTTTTTATATACTAGCTCTTACGATTGTCATATATCCCGTCGCGAAGAAATTAAAACTTTACGCTATTTACGTTGGACTTGTTGTATATGGGATTCAACTTATAATGGAAATCTTTCTTGACACACCGACCAACGGTGACATACGGACTCTACTAACCTTATTTTGAATCACCGACCTCATATACATCATCTACTTAGGCAACATATATACTAGTTGAATTATGTTGAATCAAGTGAACCAAGTATGATCATGTACACAATTGTAAGTTTGTGTTCCGTAATTGAGACCAATTTCCTAACAGTGATACGAGCTCATGAAAACTTCACAGGCATTCAAATACAGAAAGTCCTTTGGAGGCCAAGAAAATCCAAATAATCCAATACACAAAGTAGTCTAAACATGTCTAGGTAGAACCACGAAGCCAAGAAATAGTCTGAGCTACCTACAATTACAGTATAACTTAAGAACCCAATAAAGTACAACGATTGTTATTACCTCTTGTGTTTTATTGGTGTTGAAGTTATGGCTGGGATCGGGAGATCGACATGCTTTGGAGTTCGTGATTTGGACCCCATGCATATTGAGTAAAGAATTCCCCACAAGCAAATCGACAAAATCAAAGACAGAGGAAGTCGAGGAAAGAGACACAAAAACACGTACGTAAGATCGATTGTGAATATAAGAACACAATGCCATGTACCTCTATTTATAAGCATCATAAATTTCACCGCTTTCTAACTATAAAAAACGTAGGATTAGCTTATACCTCAAGTTAACTTAATATAACCAAGTAAGCTTGTATCCTAAGCTAACTTAAATATTACTCCGTATTCTAATGCTTTTTTTTAAAGCAAAACTTGATAAGAGAATAGTACGCACGTGCTGCTCAAGAAACTTTCACGCATGATATGCAGTGTGAGATCGAGTGAGCCACTTCACTTACACATTATGCATTCTCTTTTTCATTTTCTTTGATAAGTGACGTGTTATTTTATTATTATTTTTTACTAATAAGGAAGACATGTATATATAATAGGAGAACATTGTACAAACAAAACCACTCTCCCCAATATACGTCATCTTTATAGGCTATAATATAAAGCATACTCTTGGTTTGTGGGAGTTATAAACACGACAAAACGACTAAGAGTATGTGAGCGATTGGGGCACGTCACGATAAACACGAGTATACGTGCGAACGTAATATTTATACTTGAATACATACCGTTATTTGACCCGATCATGAATTCAAACCATGGGCTGTCTTCGACTTTAACATGGGATGAATTGAGCTAAGCTTGGGCCTTGGATGCTTAACTGATCGGGCATAAGGGGGCAGAAGGAGTGCATGGGCCTGATTGGGTTGTTACTTGTCGAACAAGGATTTGACTCAATTGGGAGTCGATTTGTTTTAGTATATAAACAAACACACCCAAGCTAAAACTTACGCATCTTATTATCTACTCCTATACCTTAACCGATCAAAACTAGTTCTCAGCTTAAACTTTCTAAGTCGACTGTCTATAAGTCGATTAAGGTTTTAACTTGTTTTCTTGATTCCTAAGCTTGTATTGATTCAAGAAGTTTTGGGTGTTAGATTCATTGGTGGTACTTTGTTTCTTGTCTCCTGATCGACACAACAGCAGCAAAGAAGATTGATTTTTCCTGGTCTTTGATTACTTCTCGGACAAAGGAGAAAAGCAGATATCGGACATGTTATATCCGATATCGGGTGTTGGTATATATTCTGTTTATCGAACAGAATTTGATTGGGCAGGAAGTGAACTTGTTTCTTGGAAGTTTTCTGCTCATGACATATTCAAGTGGTCAAGTAGTTGATTGGGTTTTATTATTACGTTAAACTTATATGTTAAATAATAAAAGAAATCCTCATCAATTATGACTTCGGTGAGCAAGGTCCACTTAAACCTCCAATTTGTAGATAAAATAGAGGTGCTCACCGCTTCTGTTATTGGCAACCGATTCAAAATGTTACCGATCACTTTATCTGGCATGTTGCTAATATAATCTCTCATACTGGTGATAACATTAGCTCGAAACGACATGGTTTTCAAGGAAATTTTGTTGGTTTTTTTAATTCTCGACAGGAGGCTTTAGATGAGGGTTGTTGATTTGAAATTGATGGTCGAACGAGGTCGTGTTATGATCATTATATGTGGTGTTGGGTTGGTTCATTGATTCGCTACCAAGATACAAGCTTTTCAAATTTGGTCCGTAAAATATTACGAAATGGTATATTTTAGTAAGCCATGGTAATATGGCGTACGTATTACACAATCAATGTGTTGTGAGCATCACTTATTATAAAACGACGACGTCTTCGATTAGACGTAAGCACATAACGCATCATGTTATCGATGTGTAGAGTAACATTCATTTAAGTTGACTATTTTGAGGTATATGCGACATTTCTAAGCGTAAAAAATGCTAATCGCTTTTATGCACGATTACTTAAATTAAATACCTCAAATTATAAAATGAATTGGTTGTATACTTACAATCTGCTAGTTATTTTACTACCGCTATAGTTATTTTTACTACCGCCAAGAAACGAAGTGGTTGTAGACTTACAATCGCTAGTCATTTTACTACCGCTATAGTTATTTTTACTACCGCTAGTAAACCGAATTGGTTATATACTTACAACCGCCAAGATACAAAGTTACTACTCGCTAGCTATTTTAACCACTACTTGTGATAGAACACATCAACGAAATGATGCCACAATCGTCACATCTTGTTGTGTATGGCCGTGTTTGTCTTTGCCTGTGTGTAGGTGATGTTGATACCATTCGTGCCCTTGTGTAGGTGTTGGTCTTACTATTCGGGCCCGAATAGACACATATTGGTTTAGTCTTCGCTAGTATTAAACTTACAACGCTAGTTAAATTGTACTAGTGTTGAATGGTAAATCATAATTTCAAGTGTGCATAGTCACTAGTTGGTAGTTATTAGTTGATTGTAGAATACTAATTGTAACAACTAGAATGACTCCTTGGTTTATAAAAGTAGTCAATAAGGAAAGAAGTTGCCCTACGACAAAGTTAGTTGCCACATTGTTTATTGGAAACAACTGCTAGTTCCCAGATTAAACAAAGATGTATAATGGGATTAAAGAACATAGGAATGGTAAATACGTTGACATACAACGCTTCATACTGCACAACCTACTACATATTACGATTACTAGATAATTATGAGTTTAATGGTTACATAATATATAACCACTTGATTTATAAAATTCAGCAAGTACGCAGAAAAAGCTAACCACTCCATGCTTCCTTCACATACAGACATCGCACTAAAACCACAAAGCTTCATTCCCATTAAGCATGATCCCTAACTTCTCACGAACAAACTGTTGAACATGAATATAATGTTGTAAGTTAAAATAAAACATTAATAGAATGGTAAGTTAAAATAAAACATACTATAAACAAAGATGGTCTGGGTGATTTAACAAAAGAAGAGATTCTTTGTATGGGCGATGTAGAAAGATCCCATCTCCTAACATTCCCATGCGCATAAATAATTCAAGTTCTTTGTTGTACACAAATACCGACTGACCCAAATGATTACCGTTGTACGCTTCCACTATTGGAGCTTGATCCTTTGTAAACCCAAGCAAACGAACCGAATATTGGGTAGGGATGGCGAATAGGCTTCTAAATGATGTTATGGAAGAACCATTGACGTCCAACAACCATTCGCAAAACAATGGAATATCTTCACCAATGATCATCCCAGAAATCACTAGAGAGGTTCCAAGATCGAAAACATTGAATGGAACTGGAGTTCATTTTTAAAATCTGTGGTAGGTCTATAATTTTAAATTGGTTGGTTACCAAATCAAAAGAAATCAACATATAAATCTTATAAATAACACCGTCCTCATTAGTTAACTTTTCACCCCAAATTCAATAGAAAACGACCTATAACCGCATGACTTTTACGTTTCAATTTGATAGTTTCACGAGGGGTGGAAATTTTCAAGGATTGTCCACCTTAACGAGTTCAAAGAAAAGACGAGACATACCGAAACCACTTTCGAAAGCAGGATAGGAGACCTTCACGATCGTCGGGTCAAGAGTGTCCGGACGGACGGCAAAACCAAAACAAATCTTTTGATGTTCGATTTGATGCGTGTAAACCGGACAAATCGCAGTGATTTTTGATTGTCGGGTTCCAAAAAACAGGTCATTAGATTAGAACCATAGACAAAACACCAAAGACCATTAGAATTGTCAAGCGTAATACGATGAACGATTAATTCATTAAGTGGCGTGGCGATTAGTCGCTCATCTAAAGCTAACACAAAACCTTGGTCACCCATATCGAATGTTAGCGTAAATAAACACTCATCATTACGACGAACACCGTAATTAAAGATGAAGCTTCCACAATCTATACTAGCCTTCCATAACTTGCAAACACTACGTTGCTGGAGTATAGACTTAGGAGGTAGCCTACGGATGATATCTAGTTGAACATCCAGTGGGATATTGTCAGACATATTTTCTAAACAAAAGCAGAAAGATTGGGATAAAGATATGAAGTCAATAGACCAAAAGAGGAAAGAAATATTTTGTTAAACAAATTGTATTGAAGAAAGAATAAAGTGATTGGGAACAGAAGAAATTAAATGACATGTACCGTGATGTACTTTTGGGCAACCAAATATTATATTCTGCTATATAGCAAATATTAATAAAGTATACATAACCAATATAGAAGTGGTTTGCAAACCATAGCCGTTTTGTATATGTGCACGGGTATTTACAAAAGAAATGCCGTTGATTTAAAAAAAAATATAATAATCGACTAATATATAACACAAGTAAAAATACATATAGTTAAAGTTGAAAGAAAAAGACTTCACAAGTGAACATTTGACAATAATTATGGGTCAAACGGACATTAAGGATCGTACCTTGAAAGACGGTACATCAATTTGTGTATTCAACCTTGTGGTTCCGTATATTCAAGCATCCGCTCACGGTAAGCTAAAGCCCAATCTGCATCGGTTGGTCTAAACAGCCACATCAAATCAACCCATACATCCAAGTGTTGCGGACATATAAAAAGTACGTCCAAACGGCCCTTTTAGACTGAAAATAGTAGATATAAAATTCAACAGCTACTTAAAAAGCTTAAGATAAGATATAAATCAATGTCACGCATTCAGAACACCATTCCTCCTAAATATATCTAGAGTATAAAAGAAGATATAATATACAATAATCAATACCGAGCCTGAATCTAGAGTATAAAAGAAGATATAATAATTTAGATACAATAATCAATACCGAGCCCGATTCACATGTTTTTAGCGTAACATAATTGCATCAAATTAACAAATTTACAAAACCGATTTTCGGTTTAGGGTGATAACCCTAATTTTGACTTTCATCAAGGAACAACCACAAATGCAAATTTAACTAAAATTACGATTAAATCGAAGATAAAATACATTAAGTAGATAATAACAAAAGATTTCTTCAGTGATTTGAATTACCCAGAACAAGGACAAAGCACCGAAGAAGGTTCGATTGTGTGGTGGTGCCACGGATGGTGGTGGCGTGTGGAGGTGCGCCGGATGGTGGTGGCGTCGGGTTGTTGGGTGGTTGTACTGGTGTTAGTTGTGATGGTTTATGTGGAGGACAAGAGGTGTGTGACTGTGTGAATCTATGTTTTGTGTGGACGTTGTGGAAAACTAGAAGGGGGGGGGGGTTGAATAGTTTTGCCGATTTTAAGTTGATTTCAAAAACTTTAGATTCGATATTATGTGAGATCGTATGGATGTTGAGAACGTATAGATCTAATGATAATGTAAGCAAATAAACAAAGATAAGGGATAGAAATGACACAACCGATTTATAGTGGTTCGGCTACAAGGACACCTTCCTTGCCCTACTCCACTCCCGGAGTCACCTTGTAAAACCTGAAAATCTAAAACTTGATTAAAGACTAAAATACCCTTGGAATCGAAAATTTATAAAATACGTAAAATACATTTATATCATTTAACGAAATTAAAACTAAACTTACGAGTAATAAAACTTAACGAATGTGTGTACGTGATCGATTTTGGCACGACGGAAGATTTAAACGTCTCGCAGTAAAAGTTTGGGCCTCGCCATTTGTTTGATTTTGATCCAATGGGCTCGTTTTCTTTTGCCAAGCCGAGTCCAAGAAGCCATAAGGCGCGTTTGTTTTGTGTTCGGTTGGGCCAAGCCGAAACCCAAGCACCCTCCTCAAAAGCCCTAAACTAAAAATGATACCACCTATAAATACACTACATTTACAAGAAATTGAAACCCTAGTTTTGTTGCCTCTCTCTTTCTTTTTCTTCCATTCGGCCGAACCCTACACTTGTGGTGTCGAGTTTTGTTTCCAACAAGCTAAGGTATAAACGTGTTTATTCGCCTTCCTTTGTTACACCTTACATTAATATATTGTAACTTGTTTCGCTTAGTCGAGTCTTGTGTTTTTCTTTTGTGGCGAGCCGCATTAAACCAAACAAGACAAACCATAATGATTTGAACCTTATAATTATTAAAGAGCTTGTTACGTAATAAGTATTATTGAATCGGATCATGGTTAAGTCGAGCTATATAGAACCGAACCATGTATATGTTTCGGCCAAGGTATAAAAACATGATAACTTGAATATGTAAAGTACTTAGGTGAGCTAGGACTTGCGTAAAGTGTTGTAGCTGAAACCCTAGGTTTGAACCGAACCATATAAGAGTTTTGAAAGTGTGTTTAATAAGTAAGATCATGTGAAACCTAAACCCTAGTTTAATGTGTAAACGTGCATGGGTATAAAAGTTGACGATAACATATATATGAGTAACATATGATTAAGACATGAACGTGTTGAGTAAATAACAAGAGTAATGAGTCATTTAATGACGAACATATAAAGTAAATGCACGTGGATATGATATTAAAAGAATGAGAAAACCCTAGAACATAATGAGAGTCGATTAGGGTTTGAAGCTAAGAGTGTTAATTCGTTATTTCATGTGTGAGTTATGACTTTTAAACTATTTTCACATTTAACCCTAAACTTTAATAAATGACATAATGAACCTTAATCTACGATATTGTTTATAAAACACTTAAGTCTCATTAAATTATAAAACCCTAAAGTATTAAGATCACTGAATACATTGAGTATAAACACCAAATATTAAAAGATCATTTCGACAATTATGGAATCATAAATAACATGTACGACCGTTAATGTGTATAGGTTCGTGAAGAAGGAGTAATCCTTTGCTTTCCATATTTACGCCGATCATTTGCTTTGGAATAAGGTGCAGATATTCGACCTTTCAAGAAGGTTCCTTATAACGTTTTCTTTTCGTTAGCTTTTATATTAGGATTTCCTAAGCCTTTGCTATGAACCCCATTTTGTTTGTTTGAGCCGTTGCTTATCCGAACTTTGATTTTGGATCATAAAACATTTGATTTTGAACTATATGATATAAAAACTTTGATATTGAAACATGATTAAATCTTTGATAAAGTATGATCCGTATCGGTTATGACATTCGATTTGACCTAAGATAGTTTGACACCGAGCCAAATAATAACTAGTCATGGGGTTCCATGTCCGTGTCGTTGATGCACTTGATATGACTCTAGGGCGAGAGTGAAGTTCGCCACGTCCCTTATCTCGTTATCCGTTATGAGCTCAAGTTATATTATATTACCAATATATGTTTGTGGGCGAATGGATGCATCCTAGATCGCTTATATGTTATATGTTATATGTTATATCTGTATGTTATCGATGATTGATGTCTGCGTGCATGCACGCCCTTCATAACTCGGTAGGTCTCCCACAAATGTTGCCTTGTGTGAATATGAATATGATTATGATCGATATATGTGTGTATCGGGCTCGAGGTAGTTAACTATAAAACTTATTCTATTATTCGATTTATACTTTGAAATGATTATGATTTTACTATCTTTCTTTCACTTTATTTCGTATTCGTTTGCGTTTCAGTATTCGCTTTGCTTGTATATCCTGCTCCTGGGCTTTTGAAGCTCACCGCATTTCTTTTCTTCCATGGCGGTATCTAAGCATTGAGCTGGGTTTTGCTTTGGGATGAGTCTTGAGTGGACTTACCTTAGAGATTTTAGCTTTGATCTTATGATTCCATTTAAGACTTTATATTTCGGATATTTTATTTGGAGTTTATTTTTCATGGGACCTATGTATTGAAGTCATTTTGACTTGAATTATTTCAAGATTTATGCTAAGATTTCTTTTGGATATTTATGTTTGCTTTGATATGACACCATTACTTGTGATTCCTTTACCCTTGTCGGGTCGGGCGCATAATTTATGGTTTTGAGCCTGTGTTTACGACTTGTAGTCGGGACTGTGACATATGGAGCCTAGGTTTTGAGACCTTAGAGCTTAGGCTATGACCCGTGAGGATTTGGGTGACTTTAGGATTCCTTCTGCGTGCTTCCATTTCGTATCTCACCTTTGTTCATTTTGCTAATCGTTTGAATATCGCTCGATGGTTCGAACTCGTATTACCCAGAGAGCGAGATGGAGACGATGATGCTACTAACATTGATGTGCGATTGCTAATGCTCTCAACACTCTTTTCCCCGGTCTTACTACACTTGAGATGATGGAACAGTGATCAACAACATTCAGAATCGAGTGGTGCTTCGGGTAGTGGTGGAGGAAATCAACCGTCGGTATTCACACTTGGCTCGAGCGTTTGGTAAGCTCAAGCCTCTTTCGCTTAGCACCTGCTACTCCCACCGAGGCCGAGGACCGGATCACTCATATTGAGAAGCCGCTTGAAGCTTGGGTTGTGGAGACGAGTTTAAGACTCGTTTGGTCGCCTTTAAAATGGAAGGTGATGCTTTAAATTGGTGGAAGGCACTCAAACAAGCAAGAGGAGGAGATGCTTTTGCTATTACTTGTACTGACCGAGTTTGGACTATCTTCTATAATCACATTTCCACGATCTTGACGACAAAGGTATGAGAGGATTATCGTGCAATCTACCAGCCTTGATCATGAGAATTCAATGAGTACATGAGTAGGTTTATGAGGTGGTAAGTTTTGTGGGAACGATCACGGAGATGAAAATTTTGGTTCGCTCCCGAACGATCAAGTTTATCACTCAGCCGACCACTGTGAATGGCCGACCGTAACAAACTTAAAACAATCAGGAAACAAATGCAATGAAGATCGAGGAGTATAGTGTTTCCTGGTCGTTATGTCCCAATGAAGTGTATGCAATGGATCACCAAACGATAGTGATCGAGAATTTTGAACAGGGAAAAGGATTGTGATTATTATAACTAAAGAAAAGCAAACAAATACAGAGGCTTAAATGCAAATTAAAGAAAATTAAAAGATAAAAATATTAAATAAACGCTATCACTATTTGCAAAATGATGTTTTTGATTTTATGTTTTATAAAATCGAATTAAAACTACGTTCAGTATAAAATAAAATGTGAAACTGAGCAAGATTAACTCTAAAAATATGAAAATGATATTTTACAATCCTAATGATAAAAGAAAATATTTAGAAAAAGAAAATTATTTTTAAAACTATTTATCTAATTGTTATTAATTAAAACTATTTTTAACTATTAAATAATAGCCTAAAATACAAGAAAATATGAAATAAAGCTAGAAAAATAAAATTTTGACTTGGAAAATCTAAAATAACAAAATAGAATTTTCAAAACTATTTTGTATTTTTCTGATTATTTTGTATTTTCTATAAATTAAAAACTATTTTAACCTAATTTAAATTGTGAAAATACCAAATAAAAGGGAAAAATAAGGAAAAATCTTTTTATGCTTTTTATATTTTTCTTAAACTGGAAAATTGAAAATTATTTTTTTGGAACTTTTCTTAATTATTTGCAATTAAAGCTATTTTAAAATGCCTAAAACCGATTTTAATAAAGAAAAATAGCACACAATGACCAAAAATTATGAAAAACTCAGGAAAATTCTAAAATATTATTCTAAATCTATGAAAATAAGAAATATGATGCTTATGTGTGAAATATTAGAGTCATAGATGTAACTATTATGAGAATAAGCTACTAAAAATAAACTAAACAATGAAATAAGCTACCAAACAGTTACTAAAGCTAGATTATGCTAAAATAAGCTAATATCAACTAACCACACCTAATCCTAACAAGCTACAAGCACTGCTTAATGATCTATGCAAACTGACTAGTAAAGCAAAACAGTTTCTAACCCCTACTGTTTGAGCTTGTGCACAAGCTTATTCCATAAGCCAAACTAAAAATCAAATGTGCAGTCCTCAAGACCACCTGGCAAGCTACAACTAGACCAAGTTTAAGCTTCTAACTCACTGAATTGAGACCAATGCAAAAGCTGCAAGTTACCTGTTTCACACTCAGTTTTGCTGAGTGTGAACAGGGGAAAAAGTAGCTTATAGAACAGCTGATTTGGAGATTAAAAAGACTTTATCAGATTTCACAAAAAGTTGTTTCCAATACTAGACCAGTTGAATATGTAAATCCCAAAGTTACACTAGATTTGGACTTAAATTGAACCTATGAGAGATCAAACAAGTTTTATGAAAAAACCGATTTGAACCTTTGACTATTAAGAAGCTTTTAAATTTTGACCAAAGTGAACTTTAATCCAATTTTGTAAATCGATTATGAATTTATAAGCTCAATTAAAGTTACAATAAGCTTATCTAATGAAATGTGAACCTAAATCAAGCTAATGCTATCTCAATATTCCAACAGTTATCAAACTAAAACCGATCTAATGAGTTTTGACTTTGATGAAAACTGTTCTAACAAAGACTTGATTGACTATCTAAAACCTAAATGAGCAAGTATCAACTACTTAGATCCGATTAACTATCCTCTATCACAGTTAACAAGCAAATCCAAACACTAGTTAACTACTTATATTGAAAACTAAAAGCAGTTATAACTAGATAATCCTAAACCGACATAAAACACAGACACTAACTACTGATTATAACTAACTACTCATAAGTAAACAACAAATTCGAGAGAATGAAATGTATAAAATGCATTTTAGAACTTACAATTTTCCTAGCCACTATGGCTTGCAATCATGAAATAGTGAACCTCTAACCTAATAAACCCCTAACCTACTCCAATTCCACCAAATTCAACCTGGCCCATTTCGCTTCAACCCATTTCCATTTCCAAGTCCAAATGAACCCTGTTTGACTTTTGTTGACCAAAATCCAATATTGCTTGAAACTGAAATGTGAGCTTACAGCAAGCTTTAATAAGCTTGTAGAAGCTTGTTTGAGCTGAAAACTAAGCTAATAAAGGCTTTGATATAGGAGTTTGAGAATGGAAATTTCAACAGTGAACATAAAAATATAAAACTTGAATGAAGTCTTGAATTAACACTTGAATTGAACTTATATTGATGAAATAACTTGAGTTTCAGTACATGGATACAAAAGATAACAACTTAAAGCTTAATTTAAAACATAATTATGAAAACGACATACATATGGAAAATTTAACTAAGTGCTATATCTTTCTTGCTTCTTCTTCCCTTTATACAAAAACATCTTCTCTCACCTTCGAACAAATCCCATCAATAATCGGGACCTTTGGATGACCGGAATCAATCTTGGCCGCTTAATTGGTTTTGGCGCCAAAACTTGTACAAGCCGTTGGGACATGAGAGGGTGCATTAAATGCATTCTTGGAGGTTGTTGAGGTGGGGAACAAGGATGGAGTAGGGTGGCTGGAGGTGAGGGGAGGGACATGGTGGTCGGGAAGACAGAAAAGGTTTGGCGGTTTATTATTTTAAACGTGGGTATTGGGTTGGGCACAAAGGGGTAAATGGGTGGACGGGTAATGATTTGGGTATTGGGCTGGGCTAGGACTAGATATTGGATTTGGGTTAGATTAACATAAGGGTCGGTTTGGTTAAGCTTTAGTAACACACAAGGACCACATTTGTAAAATTCGAAATTTAGGACCAAACTGTAATTAATGAAGTTGTAGTCCAAGGGTTGGTCTTGCCAATCTTTATTAGACCAAGGGCCAATTTTGACACTTTTGAAATTCCAAGGATTAAACATGACCATTTTAAAATCCAGGGACCAAAACTGAAATTCTCAAAACTTTTGGAACTTTTCACCAAAGGACTAATTTTGATAAGTTATGATTTTAGAAGGACCTTTGGTGATTTATCTTTTGAAATTATGTGCTAGGGACTATTTCGACAACTTTTGAAACTTGGGACTCGAAACGCCAATTATGCAAATTTAGCTCATTTTTCATCGATTTTAAACATTTTGCATCCAAACATATAAAATGCAATTTTGGAATATTTTCGGTATTTTGATGCATTTCGAGCATTTTAAGTGTTTTGCGCTCAGTTTAACAAAAATGATGAGTATTTACACACTCATCAATCCCCACACTAAACTATTGCTAGTCCCTAGCAATCTTTTGAAAAAACTTAATGGATTTGAATCTCTTTACCAAAAGCCATTACTTCGGAGTAGCCAAATGTTTTAGTTCAAGTAAGAACCATGGTACACTGATAACCATGTGATTTTGAGCAAACCACCGACTTTCAACGGATTTGATTTGTCTTTACCGTGCCGTTTGCTCGGACTAGCCAACTCTTAGATAAATTATCAATATTATCTTTGGTGAGTGATTACCAATTATGGTTTTCCATCGCCTTTACCACAAGCCATAAACTTGCGGGCTAGCCAACTCTTCACTTTTAGGATATGGTGGTGAATACCATACAATTTTGGGCAAATTGCAAGTCGTCAACGGATTTGAGATATCTTTACCAAGAGCCGTTTGCTCTGGATTAGCCAATCCTTTTGTTTATTAGACAAGGCGGATCGATAACCAATTGAGTAAGTGCAAAACACTTACTCCAAAAAAATTTGGCCAAAACGGGAATTAAAGGTATAATTACATGATAAAATTCGTGAAATTCCCCACACTAGAAATGAATATTGCCCTCAATATTCAAAGTACCGCATGGTTATGCCGAAATGGAGAACGAAAAGGAAAATATTACGGCCATTATTTAGAAAGATTTTTTTTTTTTTTTTTTTGGACTTATATACAACATGTGGGGCAACCCCCCCACACTAGGGTGGTAGAAAGATAGAAAGAAGTCGAAATATGGGTGAAAACCCATATGGCATGCTATCGTTTTGTTTCCCGAGTCGCTAGCTTGACTCGACCAGAATTAATTTGTTCATGGGAAAGTAACGTGGAAAACCAATATCGATCGGACTTTCGTTCACAATGTTAATAAACATATGAACATCGAAAGTTCCACACCGACGAGATACAACCGCGGTATTGTTAATAGTAGAAACTATAAGGGATGATACCGGGGTCAAAGATGGTGTCCTCATTCCCGAAAGAAAAGGGAAAGAGCAACCACACCATCCGTGAAGAATGGAATAAAGACGTACATGAGAATGCAAGTCCATTCTTCATCGAGAGAAGCAAATCACCGCTTTGACATTTTAAGCTTAAATTTGAAGCTTAGATGGTGATTGTCAATAAGATGTCCGGAGGGAGGGTGGGAAACGGTTCTTCAATCAGATTTTCCGAAAAAGGATGTCTCCTCCGAATCAAAGTAAGTATTATCAATTCCGTTGGAATTGACTCATCACTAAGAAAGGCATCGACTTCATTCCAAAGTTGTCATCTTCCTCATCGGGGTGAGGAAGGGATGGAAGAGTCGGGAATAATACTAGAAGATGATGGATCATTTTGAGCAATTCATCAATGGGAAGGATGTCTCCCATTGGATCACAAACATCATCATCTAATTCGGATGAAACCAAGAGAGTTTGGTTTCATCCATGAAGTTAACAAACTCGATGCGACAAACCGATTCGGAGGTGGGACAAGTGGTGTGCTCTTAGAGCTAGTAATTTCCACCACTCCGATAAAGTCTCCGATTCTAGATCATCATCATCGAGAACACTTTTGACTTCCCCGGTACAACTTTCAAACCATTTGTTTGAACCGTGGTTGATTTTCAAAGCTTTTAACTCGTAACGCTTTTGAAAACTCCTCTAACCGTGAAGTTTGAGAGTGTTGCATTGAATCTTCGATCTTTGATCAATTGTGGCAACACTTTGTTTGGACAGAGGTTTGGAGTTTGGTTGATATTCAATGTGAGCTCTTCGTTGTCAACCCGTATGGTCAACTCTTGACAAACACATCAATCGAGCACGACTCGTTCTCAAGAAAGCTCTCCTAAGATGAGGGAACTCTAGGATGCGCATCAAGTATACTACAACAAAGTCGGTGGGAAAGTGAAACTTTCCCACTTTCATCACGACATCCTCGGCTATCCCAGTGGACGAGTTATGGTACGGTCCGCTAGCTCGATTGTCATACAAGTGGATGAAAGTTTAGGAAGAGATTTCTTCCATACCGAGAGTGGCATGAGGTTAATGCTAGCGCCAAGATCGCCAAGGCGGAGCATTGAACCATCCCCAAGAAATCACACGGATTAGAAATCGCGGGGTCTTCAAGCTTTTAGGAAGCTTTGAGAAGGACCGTTGAGCATTGCTCATTGAGAGGGTTTTAGCCATCTCGGATAGCTTATCTTTGTTGGTCAAGAAGCCTTTAAGCGTGGATGCAAATTTAGGCATTAGAACGAGCATCAAAGCTTATATCAAAGTGTAGCTCATTGAAGATTTGGAAAAATTTCCATTTGCTCTTTGTTTTTGTCTTTGAGCTTCTCATCATTCATTCTTGATGGGTAAGGAAGTCGACTAGACTTTGAGCCGGGATGGAAGTCATTTCGCTCAGATTTTTCTTCGAACTTGGTTCGGACTTAAAGCTTGACTACCGAAGGTGGGACGTGCGGTACCGTGGGCTTGAGAATTGCACCTTGTCCGTTGTATCCTTGGTAACTTGACTCATTGCCACGGGAGGAGGGGCATAGGAGTCGAAGGTCCATTGTGCGCCTTACCACTATGAGTGGTGACGGCTTTCAACTCGGCATTTGGATTAGGAATCGTATTGCTGGGAGTCCTCCGTAAGATGATGAAGCTTTGTTCATATTCATGTTCATGAAACCGCCATCATATTCTTTAACTCATTTGTCTGCCGAGACATTGTGGTATCAATTTCCTTTTTAAGCTCAACTCTCATGTTATTGATCCGAGTTTGCATTGAACGATGCTTGACTCGATAATTTTCATGAAGTCATTTGGCATGGGAGCTTGAGAAGGTTGTTGATAGCTTTGATGATTGGGAGCTTGAAATGGTTGGTTGAAATTGTTCGCTTTTGATTGAAATTTTGAGAGTTATTGAAATTTTGTCCTGATTCGAACAAAGCGATTTTGATTGCCATGGTTTTGCAGGAGGAAAACCGGTGGTGTCATACCGCTAGGTGCAGTAGTGAGGATCACTTGTGGTCGGTATTGATTGTGGTTTCACAAGCTACGGGAGCTTGGTAAAAGGAAGCATCGGTTGCTTGACAATCATAATACATGTGGACCACTACAAGTTTCACACACCTTGTTTACGGCTTTGATTGGTTACGGCTTATGAATTTCGCTTTGATTTCCTTAACATCCTTAATCATACAACGGATAGCATCCGTTAGAAGCATTATCGAGCGCTAACTTCGTAAGAGTTCTTGGATGAAGAAGCGGAGTGTTAGGAGTATTAACTTTGTTGCGAGAAATAGGGACTTTTGATTTTGCTCGCAAATCTCAATCACATCTTTAGGTCTACGATTCAAGATATTGCGCTTCTTGGTCGCATTCAAGGAATCTTGATCGTTACCGCTTCAACCCATTATAAAAGATATTAACTTGTTGAAGCTCCGTGAATTCATGATGGGGCATTTCACGAGGAGATCTTTGAATCTCTCCCATGCCTCTCCAAAGTTTTCATCGAAATTTTGACGAAATCCAAATTTCATTTTAAGGTTAGTCGTCTTTGATGGAGGAAAGAAGTAATTGACAAACTTTTGAACAAGATCCTCCAAGTTTCGATAGATCGGGGGTTCTTTTTCCAACAACCGGCTGTCCCTCAGTGTGAATGGGAAAAGCATCAACTTGATTACTTTTGTGGCACATCCTTGAAATTGATAGTTGAAGTCAACTTGTTAAACCAACGGATGTGTGCATACGGGTCTTCTCGATCAAACCCGTGGAATTGATTCGTGACACAAGTGTGATCAAATGTGTCTTCAATTCAAGTGATCGAATTGATTACCGGTAAAACAATGGCATCTCCATAACCCTCGGTGGGTGCTCGAGCATTTCCGCCATAGTACGTTCGTCTCGCCATATTGTTGTTTGAAATAGTTCGAATCTCGGTTCGACTATTTGGGCAAAGACGCTCACGAGAACGCCTTCTAGGAATTTCGCTAGATCACAAAGGACTCAATGATCTAGAAGAACGAAAAGCATGCACTAGATTTAACTCTAAGAGACCTCGAGTTAAGGAGAGGAATGGGAATTATGAAGGTGAATTATAAAAATTGGGGTGAGAAGAATCTTTTGGGTTTTCTCGTTACGATAAGTAGATATAACAACAAAATCAATTAAAACAAAATCGAGGCAAAACAACGGTGAACTTAACCAATAATCACAAGATGAATGGCTTCTTTGAAAAGGTACACCAATCACAAGGACACAAAGGCAAGTTTTAAATCTTTGGTTCGTGAACTTATTATGGTCGTACTTCAGCTTAGGTAGTACCGCCTTGGTTTGCGGTGGTAATCTTTTATGTTGTTATTATTAAAAAAAACGACAAATCTTTTGTATTTTTATTTTTGATACATATATAGAAACAAAAGAAAATATTTTTGTGTTTTATACGTTTTAGATGTTTTGGTTTTTGGATTTTTATAAGAAAATATGGATATATATATAGATAGATGGTATGAACAAAGAGTGAATATTCAAATTACTAATCGCTAAACGGAAGATAATCAAGACATGACTCCCAGCGTGGCGTAAAAATTTGATCCGTCAAAACCCAAGTTTTATCACTCAAGCCGCCACTTGTGAATGGCCGACCGTAACAAACTTAAAACAGTTCAAGCACGAATGCAATGAAGATCGGGAGTATAGTGTTTCCCGGGTCGTTATGTCCCAATGAAGCTATGCAATGGATCACCAAACGATAGTGATCGAGAATTTTGAACGGAAAAGGATTGTGATTATTATAACTAAAGAAAAAGCAAACAAATACAGAGGCTTAAATGCAAATTAAAGAAAAGTAAAAGATAAAAATATTAAATAAACGCTATCACTATTTGCAAAATGATGTTTTTGATTTTATGTTTTATAAAGCGAATTAAAACTACGTTGCACAAAATAAAATGTGAAGCGACAAAGATTAACTCTAAAAATATGAAATGATATTTTACAATCCTAATGATAAAAGAAAATATTTAGAAAAAGAAAATTATTTTTATAACTATTTATCTAATTGTTATTAATTAAAACTATTTTTAACTATTAAATAATAGCCTAAAATACAAGAAAATATGAAATAAAGCTAGAAAAATAAAATTTTGACTTGGAAAAATCTAAAATAACAAAATAGAATTTTCAAAACTATTTTTGTATTTTTCTGATTATTTTTGTATTTTCTATGAATTAAAAAACTATTTTAACCTAATTTAAATTGTGAAAAATACCAAATAAAAGGGGAAAAATAAGGAAAAATCTTTTTTATGCTTTTTATATTTTTCTTAAACTGGAAAATTGAAAAATTATTTTTTTTGGAACTTTTTCTTAATTATTTGCAATTAAAGCTATTTTAAAATGCCTAAAAACTGATTTTAATAAAGAAAAATAGCACACAATGACCAAAAATTATGAAAAACTCAGGAAAATTCTAAAATATTATTCTAAATCTATGAAAAATAAGAAATATGATGCTTATGTGTGAAATATTAGAGTCGCAGCAGTAAGCATTATGAGAATAAGTTCTACTAAAATAAACTAAACAATGAAATAAGCTACCAAACAGTTACTAAAGCTAGATTATGCTAAAATAAGCTAATATCAACTAACCACACCTAATCCTAACAAGCTACAAGCATCGCTTAATGATCTATGCAACCGACTAGTAAAGCAAAACAGCTTCTAACCCCACCGTTTGAGAGCTTGTGCACAAGCTTATTCCATAAGCCAAACTAAAATCAAATGTGCGATCCTCAAGACCACCGCAAGCTACAACTAGACCAAGTTTAAGCTTCTAACTCACCGAATTGAGACCAATGCAAAGTCAGAAAGTTACTGCTCATGACATATTCAAGTGGTCAAGTAGTTGATTGGGTTTTATTATTCGTTAAACTTATATGTTAAATAATAAAAGAATCCTCATCAATTATGACTTCGTGAGCAAGGTCCACTTAAACCTCCAATTTGTAGATAAAATAGAGGTGCTCACCGTCGTTATTGGCAACCGATTCAAAATGTTACCGATCACTTTATCTCGGCATGTTGCTAATATAATTCTCACCGGTGATAACATTAGCCTCGAAACGACATGGTTTTCAAGGAAATTTTGTTGGTTTTAATTTCGATGCGAGGCTTTAGATGAGGTTGTTGATTTGAAATTGATGGTCGAACGAGTGTTATGATCATTATATGTGGTCATGGGTTGGTTCATTGATCTCGCTACCAAGATACAAGTTCAAATTTGGTCCAGAAATATTACGGAATGGTATATTTAGTAAGCCATGGTAATATGGCAGACGATACACAATCAATGTGTCGTGAGCATCACTTATTATAAAACGACGACGCCTTCGCTAGACGTAAGCACATAACGCATCATGTTATCGATGTGTAGAGTAACATTCATTTGTTGACTATTTTGAGGTATATACATTTCTGCCGTAAAAATGCTAATCTTTTTTTATGCATTACTTAAATTAAATACCTCAAATTATAAAATGAATTGTATACTTACAACTGCTAGTTATTTTTACTACCGCTATAGTTATTTTACTACCGCCAAGAAACCAAGTGGTTGTAGACTTATTAATCGCTAGTCATTTTTACTACCGCTATAGTTATTTTTACTACCGCTTAGTAAACCGAATTGGTTATATACTTACAACCGCCAAGATACAAAGTTACTATCGCTAGCTATTTTAACCACTACTTGTGATAGAACACATCAACGAAATGATGCCACCGTCCACACTGGCAAGGGCCGTGTTCCCGTGTGTGAGTGATGTTGATACCACCGTGCCCCTTGTGAGGTGTTGGTCTTACTATTCGGCCCGAATAGATACATATTGGTTTAGTGTTTAGTATTAAACTTACAACTTAGTTAAATTGTACTAGTGTTGAATGGTAAATCATAATTTCAAGTGCATAGTCACTAGTTGGTAGTTATTAGTTGATTGTAGAATAATTGTAACAACTAGAATGACCCTTGGTTTATAAAAGTAGTAATAAAGAAAGCTTGCCCTACGCATAAGCTTAGTTGCCACATTGTTTATTGGAAATCTGCTAGTTCCCCGATTAAACAAAGATGTATAATGGGATTAAAGAACATAGGAATGGTAATACGTTGACATACAACGCTTCATACGCACAACCTACTACATATTACGATTACTAGATAATTATGAGTTTAATGGTTACATAATATATAACCACTTGATTTATAAAATTCGCAAGCATACAGAAAAGCTAACCACTCCATGCTTCCTTCACATACGACATCGCACTAAACCACAAAGCTTCATTCCATTAAGCATGATCCCTAACTTCACGAACAAACCCATTGAACATGAATATAATGTTGTGTTAAAATAAAACATTAATAGAATGGTAAGTTAAAATAAACATACTATAAACAAAGATGGTCTCAGTGATTAACAAAAGAAGAGATTCTTTGTATGGGCGATGTAGAAAGATCCCGCATCTCCCAACATTCCCATGCGCATAAATAATTCAAGTTCTTTGTTGTACACAAATACCGACCGACCCAATGATTACCGCTAGTACGCTCCACTATTGGAGCTTGATCCTTTGTAAACCCAAGCAAACGAACTGAATATCGTGGGTGGATGGCGAATAGGCTTTAAATGATGTTAGGAAGAACCATTGACGTCTACAACAACCATTCGCAAAACAATGGAATATCTTCACCAATGATCATCCCGTAAATCACTCAGAGAGGTTCCAAGATCGAAACATTGAATGGAACTGGAGTTCATTTTAAAAATGTAGGTCTATAATTTTAAATTGGTGGTTACCAAATCAAAAGAAATCAATATAAATCTTATAAATAACACCTCCTCATTAGTTAACTTTTCACCCCAAATTCAATAGAGAAAACGACCTATAACCGCATGACTTTACGTTTAATCTGATAGTTTCACAGGGGGTGGAAATTTCAAGGATCCATCTAACGAAAAGAAAAGACAGACATACCGTAAAACCACTTTCAAAAACAGGATAGGAGACCTCACGATCGTCGGTCAAGAGTGTCCGGACGACTACAAAACCAAAACAAATCTTTTGATGTTCGACGGATGCGTAAACCGACAACATCGCAAGTGATTTTTTTGATTGTTCAAGTTCCAAAAAACAGCCTAATAGATTAGAACCATAGACAAAACACCAAAGACTATTAGAATTGTCAATCAGTAATACGTATGAACGATTAATCTCAGATAGCATGAGCGATTAGTCCGTTCATCTAAAAGCTAACATAAAACCTTGGTCAACCACATCGAATGTTAGCGTAAATAAACACTCATCAATACGACGAACACCGTAATTAAAGATGAAGTTCCACAATCTATACTAGCCTTCCATAACTTGCAAACACCACGCTTGTCGAGTATAGACTTCAGAGGTAGCTTCACGATGATATCTAGTTGAACATCCAAGGGATATTGTCATATATTTTCTAAACAAAAGCGAAGATTGGGATAAAAAGATGATGTCAATAGATCAAAAGAGGAAAGAAATATTTTGTTAAACAAATTGTATCAAAGAAAGAATAAAGTGATCGGGGAACAAGAAATTAAATGACATGTACCGTGATGTACTTTGGGCAACCAAATATTATATTCGCATATAGCAAATATTAATAAAGTATACATAACCAATATAGTTGGTTTGGCAAAACCATAGCCTTTAGATAGCGCATCGGCATTTACAAAAGAAATGCCGCTAGATTTAAAAAAAAAATATAATAATCGACTAATATATAACACAAGTAAAATATATATAGTTGAAGTTGAAAGAAAAGACTTTACAAGTGAACATTTGACAATAACTACGGGTCAAACGGACATTAAGGATCGACCGAAAGACGCCACACATCCTGTATTCAACCTTGTGGTTCCGTAATATTCAAGCATCCGCTCACGGTAAGCTAAAGCCTAATCAGCATCGGGTTATTCTAAACAGCCACATCAAATCAACCCATACATCCAAGTGTTGCGACATAAAAGTGCTACGTCCAAACGCCCTTTAGACCTGAAAATAGTAGATATAAAATTCAATATTACTTAAAAAGCTTAAGATAAGATATAAATCAATGTCACGCATTCGTAACACCATTCCTCCTAAATATATCTAGAGTATAAAAAGATATAATATATAATAATCAATAACCGAGCCCGAATCTAGAGTATAAAAGAAGATATAATAATTTAGATACAATAATCAATACCGAGCCCGATTCACATGTTTTAAGCGTAATATAATTGCATCAAATTAACAAATTTACAAAACCCGATTTTGGCTTAGTGATAACCCTAATTTTGACTTTCATCAAGCGGAACAACCACAAATGCAAATTTAACTAAAATTACGATTAAATCAAGATAAAATACATTAAGCAGATACAACAAAAGATTTCTTCGTGTGATTCAATTCACCTGTAATAAGGACAAAGCACCGCAGAAGTTATTCACCAGGCGGTGAAAAGACCGGATGGTGATGACGCGGAGGCGCGCCATGAAAGTGGCGCCAGTTGTCCGTGGTTGTAACGGTGTTAGTGCAGATGGCTTGCTGGAGGACAGAGGTGTGCATCGCGATCAGAATCTATGTTTTGAAAAGGACGCAGTGGAAAACTGTAGGGGGGTTGAATAGTTTTACCGATTTGAAGTTGATTTCAAAAACTTTAGATTCGAGATTATGTGAGATCGTATGGATGTTGAGAACGATAGATCTAATGATAATGTAAGCAAATAAACAAAGATAAGTGGATAGAAATGACACAACCGACGACAGGGTTCGCCATAAGGACACCTTCCTCGCTCTACTCCACTCCCGTGAGTCACCTTTGTAAAACCCAAAAATCTAAAACTTGATTAAAGACTAAATCATCTTTGGAATCGAAAATTTATAAAATACGTAAAATACATTTATATCATTTAACGAAATTAAAACTAAACTTATTTAGTAATAAAAACTTAACGAATGCGCGTACGTTGATCGATTTTGGTACGACGGAAGATTTGTTCGCCCTGTAAAAGTTCGGGCCTCGCCATTTGTTTGATTTTGATCCAATGGGCTCGCTTTTCTTTGCTGCCGAGAGTCCAAGAGCATAAGTGGGCGGGCGTTTTATGGTTCGTGCACAAGCCAAACCCAAACCCTCCTCAAAAGCCCTAAACTAAAATGATACCACCTATAAATACACTCACATTTACAAGAAATTCAAACCCTAGTTTTGTTGGTTTCTCTCTTTTTTCTTCCATTCCGTCAACCCTACACTTCTGTGGTGTCGAGAGTTTTGTTTCAATAAGCTAGGTATAAACGTGTTTATTCGCCTTCCTTTGTATACACCTTACATTATAATATATTGTAACTTGTTTCGCTTAGTCGAGTCTTGTGTTTTTCTTTTTGCCGAAAGCCAGATTAAACCAAACAAGACAAACCATAATGATTTCGAACCTTATAATTATTAAAGAGCTTGTTACGTAATAAGTATTATTGAATCGGATCATGGTTAAGTCGAAGTTATATAGAACCGAACCATGTATATGTTTCCGCCAAGGCATAAAAACATGATAACTTGAATATGTAAAGTACTGAAAGAGCTGAGACTCATGTGAAGTGTTGTAGCCGAAACCCTAGGTTTAAACCTAACCATATAAGAGTTTTGAAAGCGTGTTTATTAAGTAAGATCATGTGAAACCTAAACCCTAGTTTAATGTGTAAACGTAATGGGTATAAAAGTTGACGATAACACATATATGAGTAACATATGATTAAGACATGAACGTGGTCTGAGTAAATAAACAAAGAGTAATGAGTCATTTAATGACGAATATATAAAGTAACTGCACGTGGATATGATATTAAAAGAATGAGAAAACCCTAGAACATAATGAGAGCCGATTAGGGCTTAAGCCAAGAGTGTTAATTCGTTATTTCAAACGAAAGTTATGACTTTTAAACTATTTTCACATTTAACCCTAAACTTTAATAAAATGACATAATGAACCTTAATCTACGTATATTGTTTATAAAACACTTAAGTCTCATTAAATTATAAAACCCTAAAGTATTAAGATCAATCAATACATTGAGTATAAAACACCAAATATTAAAAGATCATTTCGATAATTATGGAATCATAAATAACATGCACGTAATCGTTAATGTGTATAGGTTCTGTGAAGAAGGAGTAACTCCTTTCCGCCATTTCGCTGATCATTTGCTTGGAATAAGGTATGAGACCCAATTTTCAAAGAAAGTTGTTTATAACGCTTTTCGTTAGCTTTTATATTAGGATTTCCTAAGCCTTTGCTATGAACCCCATTTTGTTTGTTCGAGTCATGTTTATCTCAACTTTGATTTTGGATCATAAACATTTGATTTTGAATCTATATGATATAAAAACTTTGATATTGAAACATGATTAAATCTTTGATAAAGTATGATCTCGTCGTTTATGACATTCTCGATTCGACCTAAGATAAGCTCGACACCGAGCCAAATAATAACTAGTCATGGGGTTCCATGTCCGGTGTTGATGTACTGATACGACTCTAGGGTGAGCAAGTTCTCGCCCACGCCCCTTATCTCGTTATCCGTTATGAGCTCAAGTTATATTATATTACCAATATATGCTTGCATGCGAATGGATGATCCTAGATCAGTTATATGTTATATGTTATATGTTATATGCTGAGTGTTATCCGATGATTGATGCCGCGCGATGCACGCCCTTCATAACTCTCGTAGGTCTCCCCTACAAATGTTGCTCAGTGAATATGAATATGATTATGATCCGATATATGCTGCTCCGGCCTCGAGGTAGTTAACTATAAAACTTATTCTATTATTCTGATTTATACTTTGAAATGATTATGATTTTACTATCTTTCTTTCACTTTATTTCGTATTCGCTTTCGCTTTCGTATTCGCTTTGCTCAGAGTATCCGCTCACCTGGCTTTTGAAGCTCAACAAGCATTTCTTTCTTCCAAGGTGTATCTAAGCACTCGAGCTGGGTTTTGCGGTTGGATGAAAATGAGAGGACTTACCTTAGAGATTTTAGCTTGATCTTATGATTCCATTTAAGACTTTATATTTCGTATATTTTATTTCGAGTTTATTTTTCCTACCGGACTATGTATTGAAGCCATTTGACTTGAATTATTTCAGATTTATGCTAAGATTTCTTTTGGATATTTATGTTCGCTTTGATACGACACCATTATTTGTGATTCCTTTACCCTTTGCCTGCCCGGGCGCAATTTATGGTTTCGTGAGCCTGTGTTTACGACTTTGTAGTCGTGGACTGTGACATATGGAGCCCAGGTTTTGAGACCCCAGAGCTTAGGCTATGTTCTTTTGATCAGGTAAACTTTAGGACCCTTCACATCTACCTCTCAGATCTCACCTTTGTTCATTTTGCTAATCGCTTCAATATCGCTCGATGGTTCGAACTCAGACCACCCAGTAGAGCAGATGGAGACGGCGATGCTACTAACATTGATGTCGCTGATCATCAATGCTCTCAACACCTCTTTCCCCGGGTCTTACTACACTCGAGATAGACACGGAAATGTGATCAACAAACATTCGTGAATCGATCGGGTGCTTCGGGTAATAGCGGAGGAAATCAACCCTGGGCTTGTATTCACACTTGGCTCGAAAGGCCGCGTAAGCTCAAGCTTCTTTCGCTAGGCACCGCCATACTCCCAATCGAGGTCGGTGAATCGGATCACCTCATATTGAGAAGTCGCTTGAAGCATCGGGTCATGAGACGAGAGATTAAGCTCCCGCTTTGCCTTTAAATGGAAGGTGATGCTTTAAATTGGTGGAAGGCACTCAAACAAGCAAGAGGAGGAGAGCTTTTGCTATTACCAGACTGGACCGAGTTTCGATCATCTTCTATAATCATATTCTCCCTCGAATGCAAAAGAAAGGTATGAGAGGATTATCGTGCAATCCACCAGCTTGATCATGAGAATTCCAATGAGTACATGAGTAGGTTTATGGTCTGTAAGTTTTATGGAACGATCATTGAGATGAAAAATTTTGGTTGGCTTCTCAATGTAATAAGTTTTATCACCTGCCGTACCACTCATGAACGGGTCGACCGTGAATAAACTTAAAACAGTCCGGAAACAAATGCAATGAAGATCTGAGGAGTATAGTGTTTCCCTGGTCATATGTCCCAAATATTATGCAATGGATCACCAAACGAGCGATGATCCAGAATTTCGAACCGGAAAAGGATTGTGATTATTATAACTAAAGAAAAGCAAACAAACATGAGGCTTAAATGCAAATTAAAGAAAATTAAAAAAGATAAAAATATTAAATAACGCTTATCACTATTTGCAAATGATGTTTTTGATTTTATGTTTTATAAAACTGAATTAAAACTACGTCAAGGTATAAAAATAAAATGTGAAACCAAGTGATTAACTCTAAAAATATGAAATGATATTTTTGAATCCTAATGATAAAAGAAAATATTTAGAAAAAGAAAATTATTTTTAAAACTATTTATCTAATTGTTATTAATTAAAAACTATTTTTAACTATTAAATAATAGCCTAAAATACAAGAAAATATGAAATAAAGCTAGAAAAATAAAATTTTGACTTGAAAATCTAAAATAACAAAATAGAATTTTCAAAACTATTTTTGTATTTTTCCTCATTATTTTGTATTTTCTATAAATTAAAAAAACTTTTAACCTAATTTAAATTGTGAAAAATACCAAATAAAAGGGAAAAATAAGGAAAAATCTTTTTATGCTTTTTATATTTTTCTTTAAACTCGAAAATTGAAAATTATTTTTTTTGGAACTTTTCTTAATTATTTGCAATTAAAGCTATTTTAAATGCCTAAAACCGATTTTAATAAAGAAAAATATACATAATGATTCAAATTATGAAAAACTCAGGAAAATTCTAAAAATATTATTCTAAATCTATGAAAATAAGAAATATGATGCTTATGTGTGAAATATTAGAGTCAGCAGTAATCCAAGTATGAGAATAAGCTACTAAAATAAACTAAACAATGAAATATACCAACAACAACATTAAAGCTAGATTATACTAAATAAGCTAATATCAACTAACCACACCTAATCCATAAGCTTACAAGAATCGCTTAATGATCTATGCAACCGACTAGTAAAGGTAAACAGCTTAACCCCCATCAGTTTGAAGCTCAGCATGCTTATTCCATAAGCCAAACTAAAATCAAATGCGTGCACCCAACACCACCCGCAAGCTACAACTAGACCAAGTTTAAGCTTCTAACCCACCGAATCGAGACCAATGCAAAAGTCAGAAGATTTTTCGTTTACACGCTTTGCCGAATAGCAATAGGGAAAAGTAGCTTATGTAATAATGTAAATTGATCTGGAGATTAAAAGACTTTATCAGATTCACAAAAAGTTGTTTCCAATACTAGACCAGCTTGAATATGTAACCCAAAGTTACACCAGATTTGGACTTAAATTGAATCTATGAGAGATCAAACAAGTTTTATGAAAAACCGATTCGAACCTTTCGATTATTAAGAATGCTTTTAAATTTTGACCAAAGTGAACTTTAATCCAATTTTGTAAACCCATTATGAATTTATAAGCTCAATTAAAGTTACAATAAGCTTATCTAATGAAATGTGAACCTAAATCAAGCTAATGTTATCTCAATATTCCAACAGACATATCAAACTAAAACTGATCTAACGAGTTTTGATCTTTGAATGAAAACTGCTCTAACAAAGACTTGATTGACTATCTAAAACCTAAATGAGCAAGTATCAACTACTTAGATCCGATTAACAATCCTCTATCACAGACAACAAGCAACCAAACACTAGTTAACTACTTATATTGAAAACTAAAATGTATTATAACTAGATAATCCTAAACCTGATATAAAACATGACATTAACTACATGTATTATAACTAATTACTCATAAGTAAACAACAAATTCAGAGAATGAAATGTATAAAATGTATTTTAGAAACTTATAATTTTCCTAGCCACTATGGCTTGCAATCATGAAATAGTGAACCTCTAACCTAATAAACCCCTAACCTACTCCAATTCCACCAAATTAACCCAGCCCATTTCGCCTCAACCCATTACCATTTCCAAGTCCAAATGAACCTCAGCGACTTTTATTGACCAAAACCAATATTGCTAGAAACTCAAATGAAGCTTATAAAGAAGCTTTAATAAGCTTGTAAAAGCTTGTTCGAGCTGAAAACTAAGCTAATAAAGGCTTTCATATAGGAGTTTGAGAATGGAAATTTCAAGTCAAGGAACATAAAAATATAAAACTGAATGAAGTCTTGAATTAATACTCAATTGAACTTATATTGATGAAATAACTCGAGTTTCAAAGATGATGGATACAAAAGATAACAACTTAAAGCTTAATTTAAAACATAATTATGAAAACGATAATATATGGAAAATTTAACTAATGCTATCTTTCTTGCTTTCTTTCTTCTTCCCTTTATACACAAAACATCTTCTCTCACCTTTCTCAACAAATCCCATCAATAATCGTGGATCTCTGATGACCGAATCAATCTTCGCTGCTTAATTGGTTTTGCGCCCAAACCATGCCACTGGGACATGAGTGTGCATTAAATGCACTGGAGGTTGGTCAGGTGGGGGGAACAAGGTGGACAGAGGTCGAAGCGAGGGGAGGGAGCAGATGGCTCGGGAAGACATGAAAAGGTTTGGGTTTATTATTTTAAACGCGCTAGATTAATTCTGCACAAAGTGGTAAAATGAAGTGGACTGGGTAATGACTGGGAAGTTCGCTCGCTAGGACTAGATTGATTCGTTGATTAACATAATGGTCCCAGCTTCGCTAAGCTTTTAGTAACACAAGGACCACATTTGTAAAATTCAAATTTGTAGGACCAAACCGTAATTAATGAAGTCAGAGTCCAAGGGTTGGTCTTGCTAATCTTTATTAGACCAAGGCTAATTTTGACACTTTTGAAATTCCAAGGATTAAATAATACCATTTTAAACTCCAGGACCAAACTAAATTTCTAAACTTTTGGAACTTTTCACCAAAGGATCAATTTTGATAGGTTATGATTTTGTATGACCTTTCGTGATTTATCTTTTGAAATTATGCGCTTAGGGACTATTCCACAACTTTTGAAACCTGGGGACCTAAACCGCCAATTATGCAAATTTAGCTCATTTTTTCATCCGATTTTAAAGATTTTGTATCCGAAATATATAAAATGCAATTTTGGAATATTTTGCAGATTACGATGCACTGAGCATTTTAAGTGTTTTCATATCAGATTTAACCAAAAATGATTAGTATTTACACACTATCAATCCCCATTACTAAACTATTGCTAGTCCCTAGCAATCTTTTGAGAAAACTTAATGGATTCGAATCTCTTTACCAAAAGCCATTACTCGAGTAGCCAAATGTTTTAGTTTAAGTAAGAACCATGGTACACCGATAACTATGTGATTTCGAGCAAACCACCGTTTTTCAACTGATTCGATTTATTCTTTACTCGTGTCGTTGCTTCCTGACTAGCCAACTCTTAGATAAATTATCAATATTATCTTTGGTGAGCTCATTACCAATTATGGTTTTCCATCGCTTTACCACAAGCCATCAAACTTGCGTACAGCTTCACCTTCACTTTTAGGATACGCGTCAATACCATAAGCACTTTTGGGCAACTAAAAGTCTGTCAACGGATTCAGATATCTTTACCAAGAGCTGTCATTTCTCGGATTAGCCAATCCTTTTGTTTATTAGACAAGGCGGATCGATAACCAATCGAAAAGTTGCAAAACACTTTACTCCTAAAAAAATTTAATAAAATCTGGGAATTAAAGCAGTATAATTATACGATAAAATTCATGAATTCCTCTTACACTAGAAATGAATATTGCCCTCAATATTCAAAGCACCGGCTATTATGCCGAAAACGAGAATCGAAAAGGAAAATATTACGCCATTATTTAGAAAGATTTTTTTTTTTTTTTTTTGACTTATATACAACATGGCAACCCCCCCACTAGGTGGTAGAAAGATAGAAAGAAGTCAAATATGGTGAAACCCATATGGCATGCTATCGCTTTGTTTCCTAGTCGCTAGCTTGACTCGACCCCAATTAATTTGTTCACGGGAAAGTAACGTGAAAACCAATATCGATTTGGACTTTCGCTCACAATGTTAATAAACATATGAACATCGAAGTTCCACACCGATACAACCGCTGTATTGTTATAGTAGAAACTAGGTGGATGATACGGGGTCAAAGATGGTGTCCTCATTCCCGAAAGAGAAAAGGGAGAGCAACCACACCATCCGTGAAGAATGGAATAAAGACGATATGAGAATGCAAGTCCATTCTTCATCGAGAAGCAAATCACCGCTTTGACATTTTAAGCTTAAATTTGAAGCTTAGATGGTGATTGTCAATAAGATGTCCGGAGGAGGTGGGAAACGTTCTTCAATCAGATTTTCCAAAAGGATGTCTCCTCCGAATCAAAGTAAGTATTATCAATCTCGTTGGAATTGACTCATCACTAAGAAAGGCATCGACTTCATTCCAAAGTTGTCATCTCATCGTGATGGTAGGGATGGAAGAGTCGGGAATAATACTAGAAGATGATGGATCATTTTGAGCAATTCATCAATGGGAAGGATGTCTCCCATTGGATCACAAACATCATCATCTAATTCGTATGAAACCCAAGAGAGTTTGTTTCATCCACGAAGTTAACAAACTCGATGGCTAAACCCGATTCCGAGGTGGGACAAGTGGTGTGCTCTTAGAGCTAGCATTTCCACCACTCCGATAAAGTCTCCGATTCTAGATCATCATCATCGAGAACACTTTTGACTTCCCCGGTACAACTTTCAAACCATTTGTTTGAACCAGGTTGATTTTCAAAGCTTTTAACTCGTAACGCTTTTGAAAACTCCTCTTAACCGTGAAGTTTGAGTGTTGCATCAATCTTTCGATCTTTGATCAATTGTGGCAACACTTTGTTTGGACAGAGGTTTGGAGTTCGCTGATATTCAATGCGAGCTCTTCGTTGTCAACCCGTATGGTCAACTCTTCAAAGAACACATCAATCGTGAGCACCACTGCTCAAGAAAGCTCTCCCCAAGATGAGGGAACTCTAGGATCCGATCAAGTATACTACAACAAAGTCAAGAGGAAAGTGAAACTTCCCACTTTCATCACGACATCCCTGCTATCCCAGTGGACGAAAGTTATGGTACGCCGTCCGCTAGCTCGATCATACAAGTGGATGAAAGTTTAGGAAGAGATGTTTTCATAACCGAGAGTGGCATGAGGTTAATGCTAGCGCCAAGATCGCCAAGGCGGAGCATTGAACCATCCCCAAGAAATCACACGGATTAGAAATCGCCAGGTCTTCAAGCTTTTAGGAAGCTTTGAGAAGGACCGTTGAGCATTGCTCATTGAGAGGGTTTTAGCCATCTCGTATAGCTTATCTTTGTTGGTCAAGAAGTTTTTGCTGGATGCAAATTTAGGCATTAGAACGAGCATCAACGGCTTATATCAAAGTGTAGCTCATTGAAGATTTGGAAAAATTTCCATTTGCTCTTTGTTTTTGTCTTTGAGCTTCTCATCATTCATTCATGGGTAAGAAGTCGACTAGACTTTGAGCCGGGATGGAAGTCATTTCGCTCAGATTTTTCTTCGAACTTCGGGTTCTTGACTTAAAGCTTGACCACCGAAGGTGGACGTGCGTACTTCGTGGGCTTGAGAATTGCACCTTGTCCGTTGTATCCTTGGTAACTTGACCATTGCCACTGTGAGAGGGGCATGGAGTCGAAGGTCCATTGTGCTGCCCACCACTATGAGTGACTTTCAACCGCATTTGGATTAGGAATCATTGTTGGGAGTCCTCCGTAAGATGATGAAGCTTTGTTCATATTCATGTTCATGAAACCGCTCATCATTCTTTAACTCATTTGTCCGCCGAGACATTGTGGTATCAACTTTTTAAGCTCAACTCTCATGTTATTGATCCGAGTTTGCATGAACGATGCTTGACCGCATTTCATGAAGTCATTTATATGGAGCTTGAAGGTTGTTGATAGCTTGATGATTGGGAGCTTGAAATGGTTGGTTGAAATTGTTCGGCTTTGATTGAAATTTTGAGAGTTATTGAAATTTTGTCCTGATTCGAACAAAGCGATTTTGATTGCCATGGTTTTGCACAGGAGGAAAACCAGTGGTGTCATACCGCTTAGGTGCACCAGAGTGAGGATCAAATGTGTCGGTATTGATTGTGGTTTCACCGGCTACGGAGCTTGGTAAAAGGAAGCATCTGCTTGACAATCATAATACGCATGACCATACAAGTTTCACACACCTTGTTTACGGTTTGATTGGTTCGCATGAACTGATTCTTCATCCTTAATCATACAAATATCCGAACCTAAGAGCATCGGATGAAGAAGTGGTAGTGTTAGGAGTATTAACTTGTTGGCAGAAACAGTGTCCCATCTCACCATAAAGATATTAACTTGTTAGCTCCGTGAATTCATGATGGGGTTTCGAGGAGATCTTTGAATCTCTCCCATGCCTCTCCAAAGTTTTCATCGAAATTTTGACGAATCCAAATTTCATTTTAAGGTTAGTCGCCTTGATGGAGGAAAGAAGTAATTGACAAACTTTGAACAAGATCCCTCAAGTTTCGATAGATCGAGGGGGTTCTTTTTCCACCAACCGCCGTCCCTGTGTGAATGGAAAAGCATCAACTTGATTATTTTTTGGCACATCCTTGAAATTGATAGTGAAGTCAACTTGTTAAACCAACGGATGTGTGCATACGGGTCCTCTCGATCAAACCCGGAATTGATTCAGACACAAGTGTGATCAAATGTGTCTTCAATTCAAGTGATCAACGATTCAAAACAATGGCATTCCATAACCCCTGGGCGCTCGAGCATTTCCGCCATAGTACGCTGTCTCCGCATATTGTTGTTTGAAATAGTTCGAATCTCGGTTCGACTATTTCAAAGACGCCTCACGAGAACGCCTTCTAGGGAATTTCGCTAGATCACGAAAGGACTCAATGATCTAGAACGAAAAGCGATGCATTCAGATTTAACTCCAAGAGACTCGAGTTAAGGAGAGGAAACGAATTATGAAGTGAATTATAAAATTAAAGGAAGAATCTTTCGCTCGTTCTAAGTAGATATAACAACAAAATCAATTAAAACAAAATCGAGGCAAAACAACAAAGAACTTAACCAATAATCACAAGATGAATCTTTTAAAGGTACACCAATCACAAGACAAAAGGCAAGTTTTAAATCTTGGTTCGGAACTTATTATGGTCGTATTCAGCTTAGGTAGCACCGCCTTGGTTTATGTGGTAATCTTTTATGTTGTTATTATTAAAAAAAACGACAAATCTTTTGTATTTTTATTTTTGATACATATAGAAACAAAAGAAAATATTTTGTGTTTTATACGCTTAGATGTTTTGGTTTTTGATTTTTATAAGAAAATATGGATATATATAGATAGATGGTATGAACAAAGAGTGAATATTCAAATTACTAACTGCTAAACGGAAGATAATCAAGACATCACCTGTTAGTCAGCTTGGGGATCTGATCCAAAACCGCCAAGTTTTATCACTCAAGCCGCCACTGTGAATGGCCGACCGTAACAAACTTAAAACAGCTTCAAGCACGAATGCAATGAGACTGTGGAGTATAGTGTTTCCAGTCATGTCCCCAATGAAGCTATGCAATGGATCACCAAACGATAAGTGATCGAGAATTTTAACGGAAAAGGATTGTGATTATTATAACTAAAGAAAAAACAAATACAGAGGCTTAAATGCAAATTAAAGAAAAGTAAAAGATAAAAATATTAAATAAACGCTTATCACTATTTGCAAATGATGTTTTTGATTTTATGTTTTATAAAACCGAATTAAAACTACTGCATAAAATAAAATGAAACTCAGCAGATTAACTCTAAAAATATGAAATGATATTTTACAATCCTAATGATAAAAAAAAATATAGAAAAAGAAAATTATTTTTATAACTATTTATCTAATTGTTATTAATTAAAACTATTTTTAACTATTAAATAATAGCCTAAAATACAAGAAAATATGAAATAAAGCTAAAAATAAAATTTTGACTTGGAAAATCTAAAATAACAAAATAGAATTTTCAAAACTATTTTGTATTTTTCGATTATTTTGTATTTTCTATGAATTAAAAACTATTTTAACCTAATTTAAATTGTGAAAAATACCAAATAAAAGGGGAAAAATAAGGAAAATCTTTTTATGCTTTTATATTTTTCTTAAACTGGAAAATTGAAAATTATTTTTTTGGAACTTTTTCTTAATTATTTGCAATTAAAGCTATTTTAAATGCCTAAAACCGATTTTAATAAAGAAAAATAGCACAATGACCAAAAATTATGAAAACTCAGAAAATTCTAAAATATTATTCTAAATCTATGAAAATAAGAAATATGATGCTTATGTGTGAAATATTAGAGTCAGTAGCAATCATGAGAATAAGTTTACTAAAAATAAACTAAACAATGAAATAAGCTACCAAACAGTTACTAAAGCTAGATTATGCTAATAAGCTAATATCAACTAACCACACCTAATCCTAACAAGCTACAAGCATCGCTTAATGATCTATGCAACCGACTAGTAGCAAAACAGCTAACCTCACTGTCATTACAGCTTATTCCATAAGCCAAACTAAAATCAAATGCAAACCTCAAGACCACCGCAAGCTACAACATTTTCTTTTATCATTAGGTTTGTAAAATATCATTTCATATTTTTGGGTTAATATTGCTTTAGTTTCACATTTTTATTTCATCGTCGCGTAGTTTTAATTTCGGTTTATAAAAACATAAAAACAAAAACATCATTTTAAATATAGTGATAGCGTTTATTTAATATTTTTATCTTTTAATTTCCTTTAATTTGCATTTAAGCCGTTGTAATTTGTTGGCGTTTTACGTAGTTGTAATCATTATCGGATCCCTTTATTCGTTCAAATTTCTCGATCACTACGTTTGATAATCCATTGCATAGCTCATTGGGACATAACGACTGGGAAACACTATCCTCCTCGGATCTTCATTGCATTCGTGCTTGGCGGTTTAAGGCGATTACGATGCGCCATTCACAAGTGGCAGGCTTGAGTGATTTAGCTTTGTTTGGCACGCATCAAATTTTAGGCGCTTGTTCTGGAGGCTGTCTTGATCTATCTTCCGTCTAGCATTAGTAGTTTGAATACTCACTCATTTGTTTATATCATCCATATCTATCTATATATATCCATATTTTCTTATAAAAATCCAAAACCCAAAAAATTTAAAAGCGTATAAAACACAAAAATATTTTCCTTTTGTTTCTATATGTATCAAATATAAAAAATACAAAAGATTAATCGTTTTCTTTAATAATAACAACTTAAAAGATTACCACCGCAAACCAAGGCGGTGCACTACCTAGCGGGGTGCGACCATAATAAGTTCGAACTAAAGATTTAAAACTTGCCTTTGTGTCCTTGTGATTGGTGTACCTTTTTAAAAAGCCATTCATCTTGTGATTATTGGTTAAGTTCATTGTTGTTTTGCCTCGATTTTGTGTTAATTGATTTTGTTGTGATATCTACTTGTCGAACGGAAAACCCATAAAGATTCTTCTCACCCATTTTTATAAAGCGTCTTCATAATTCCCATTTCTCTCCTTAACTCGAGTTTTCTTAGAGTTAACTCTGAATAGTATCTTTTCGCTCTTCTAGATCTGTGAGCCCATTTCGTGAGCTTGTCAAGATTCCAAGAAGGCGTGTTCGTGGACTTCTGCTCCATCGATCGGATCGAGATCCGGATGCTCACACTACTTCCGTTATCATGGCGGAAGAGCACGCCTATGTGTGAGCTTCTCCAGGCACCCATCGGCGTGTATGGAGATGCTATCGTTATACCGACCATCGTGGTGAAAATTTTGAACTCAAAACCGGTTCTTGAATCTTGTAACCTCAAATCAGTTCTATGGTTTTGAGCGGGATGATCCTCATGCTCATATTCGATGGTTTAACAAGATTGCATCTACCATCAAGTATAAGAATGTCCCTACGATCTTTGTTAAGCTTCTTCATTCCATTTTCTCTTGAGGGCAAGCCGGTTTGGCTTGAAAAACAACCCCTCGGTCTATTGAGACATGGGAAGATCGGTGAAGAAATTTGTGAATGAATTCTATCCACCTTCCAAAACCACGAGTCTAAAAAATGAAATCATCAAGTTCACCGGAAGTTTGATGAACCCTTGATGAATCGTGGGATCGTTTCAAGGAATTGCTTCAAATGTCCTCACCACGGTTTCTCCGAGTTGATGCAACTCGATACTTTCTATAATGGAGTGAGTCAATCGATCAAGATTCTCTCAATTCCTCCGCGGAGGAAATTTCCTAAGCAAAGCTGTCAAAGAAGCTTTAGCGATCATTGAAAACAAGTCTAAAGTCCGCCTTGCGAAGCAAACCGGTTGTTTCCCAAGTCGGTGTGGGACCTTCTTCTTCATCGCCGTGAGTCAATCTAGCACCGATGCTAAGATTGACAAACTCATGGAAGCTATTCAAGCTTTGGTTCTCTCCAACCAAAAAAAGTCTCTTTCCACAAACTTCACCTCCTGCTGAAGTTAAGAAAGTGGAAGTCGTGTTACTGTGGTGGCCCCATGCTTACTATAAGCGTATGGCCACCGATGGTAACCCTTTGAAGCTAATTACGTGGCGGGATTCCTAATCGGGAGGCAATCAATATCGTGCTCTATGGGCCGAACCACCGCCCTAACCACTACCTGGACCTCCGGTTTCAATCAAAACCGTAATCGAATCAAAGCAGACCAAACCAAGGTTTCCAAAACCAAGGTAATTTCAATCAAAACAACGGTTTTCAAAATCAAAATCAAAATTTCCAACACCAAGGAAATTTCAATAGAAACCCAGTCGGGAATTTCAACCGTGGTATTTTCATGGCAATAACCGGAAATTTTCAAAATCAAGGCCCTAATCCTAACAATAGAGGCGGAATTTTCTGTGCAAACTCAAGCCATTGTTCCAACTGGACCATCATCGATGAGTTGTTGAAACAATTCATGAAATCGAGAGGAAATGAATCGGTTGTTGGTCGACCCATTTCGACATTAAGAAGTCTTTAAATGATCGACCACCGGGCTCGGTACTCTACCTAGCAACACGATCGCTAATCAGAGGCGATGCAAAGGCGATCACAACCAGTGGTGCTTCTTATGATGGACTGTTATTCCTACTACATCTTCTTCTTCTCTCCGAAGGTAGTGGAAAGCGAACACGAGGCGACAAAGGACAAGGAACTTCCTACTAATAGCGGAGGTACCGGCAATGTCCATCCTCGGGTTGTCCCAAAACCCAAGACCAATCACAGGTTGGTTTTGAACCTCCGATTAGTAACCCCAATCCAAAACTTCTATTCCTTACCCTCACGTTTACATGAGCAAAAGCTCCATGAGAAAGCTAGTCATCAAATGGAAAAATTCTTTCAAATTTTCCAAGAACTTCACTTTGACATAAGCGCGGATGCCATCATGTTGATGCCCAGTTTGCATCTACTACGAAACACATGTTGAGCAACAAGGAAAAGTTGTTTGAAATGGCTAAGACTCCTTTGAGCGAGAATTGCTCGTGATCTGTTAAAAGCTTCCAGAAGCTAGGAGATCCCGGAAAATTTCTTCTTCCTTGTGTTTTCACAGGATGATTGAATGCTTCGCCTTGCCGATCTTGGTGCAAGCATCAATCGATGCCGTATTCGATGTGGAAGAAACTTTCTCTTGGAACTTATTCCTACCGCATGACTCTTGAGCTTGAGATCGTTCTATCGCGTCCCCTTGGCATCGCCGAGGATGTATTCGTGAAAGTAGGAAAGTTCCATTTTCCGGTGACTTTGTGGTTGTTGATTTCGATGTCGATCATCGGGTTCCTCTCATTGTTGGTCGAGGATTCACGAGAACGGGCCGTGCTCTTATCGATGTATTTGAGCAAGAGATCACTTTACGTGTGGGTAACGAACATTACTTTTAACCTCGATCAAACTTGAGGTACTCCTCAAATTATGATCTTGAATCGCTTAATCGAGTCGATTTAATTGATATTGCTTGAGGAGTACTCTCAAGAGTTTCTTGGTTATCTTCATAATTACGTGGGTGGGATTCCACCACATCTTCTCAACCTATCATTTCCGACTCTTCCCTCTCTCACTCCGTTTGAGGAGGTGACTTCCTACGGAAGAGATCGATGCATTTCTTGCTCTTGATGAATCAATTCCTTTGGAATTGATGGTGTTTATGATTCGGAGGAGATATTCTTTATCTTGACAATTGTAATGAAGATCCATTACCTTCACTCCTCCGAAGAAATCACGATTGAGGAAATCAAATCGGTACAAACATCTCTGAAGAATTTCCAGGTTGAACTTAAGGACCTACCTCCTCATCTCGAGTATGCATTTTGGAGGTGATGATAAATTACCGTCATAATTGCTAAGGATTTGGTGAGGAGGAGAAAGCTGCTCTCATAAAGGTCTTGAAGTCACAAGCAAGCAATTGCTTGAAACTCTCCGATATTAAGGGTATCAACCACGAGTTTTGTACTCACAAAATCTTAATGGAGGATGACTTCAAACCAGCGATCAACATCGGAGAAGGGTGAATCCTAAGATTCATGAGGTTATCAAACAAGAGGTTCTCAAACTTCTTGATGCGGTCGATAACCCAATCTCGATAGTCCTTGGTTAGCCCAATTCATTGCGTTCAAAAAGGGTGGCATTCTTGTTGTCACGAATGAAGAAAGCGAGTTAATTCCAACTCGATTGGTTACGGGATGGCGTGTGTGTATTGACTATCGTAAGTTAAGCGAAGCCACCGTAAAGACCATTTCCTACCCTTCATGGACGGATGCTTGAGAGATTAGCGAGGGCGAATACTATTGTTTCCTTGATGGTTTCTCGGGTTACTTTCAGATCCCATTGATCCATTGGATCAAGAAAAACCACATTCACCGCCCATACGGGACGTTTGCCTATAGGCGTATGCCTTTTGGCTTATGTAATGCTCTGGCACGTTCCAACGATGTATGATGGCAATTTTCCACGACATGATCGGAAACTATGGAGGTGTTTATGGATGACTTCTCGGTCCTTGGGGACTCATTTCAGACATGTCTCTCCCACTTAGACAAAATGCTAAAACGGTGTGAAGACACCAATCTCTGTCTAAATTGGGAGAAGAGCCACTTTATGGTCAAAGAAGGCATAGTCCTTGGCCATAAGATTTCCAAGAACGGGATTGAGGTAGATAGAGCAAAAGTTGATGTTATTGCTAAATTACCTCATCCCACCACCGTCAAAGGTATTAGGAGTTTTCTAGGTCATGCCGGGTTTTATCGTAGATTCATTCAAGATTTCTCTAAAATCGCTCGGCCTATGACCCATCTTCTCGAAAAAGATGCTCCTTTTATCTTTTCTCCGAGTGCATCGAAGCTTTTGAAACATTGAAGAAAAAGCTACGGAAGCACCCATTCTAGTTGCCCCGGCGGGATTTACCCTTTGAGCTCATGTGCGATGCAAGTGATTTTGCTATCGGTGCGGTCTTGGGGCAGCATAAAACCAAGCATTTTCACCAATCCACTACGCAAGCAAAACTATGGTCAAGCTCAAACCCATTACACCACTACGTAAAAAGAATTATTAGGCGTGGTGTATGCGTTTGAGAAGTTTAACCATATCTTATATTGACCAAATCGTGGTGTATCACGGATCACTCGGCTCTCAAATATCTCTTTGCAAAACAAGATGCAAAGCCGAGATTGCTCAGTTGGGTTCTCCTCCTACAAGAATTTGATATCATTATTCGTGATAAAAGGAGTGAGAACACGGGCCGCCGATCATCTATCCGTCTAGAAAACCCTCACCAAGATGTGTTCGAGAAAAGGAAATAAATGAAACATTTCCTCTTGAAACAATCAATGTGGTTTCTTTTCGTGGAGACTCTTCTACCCCATGGTTTCTTGACTTTGCAAATTACCATGCGGGTAACTTTGTGGTGAAAGGGATGTCGTCCCAACGGAAAAATAAATTCTTTAAAGATGTAAAACATTACTCGGGACGACCCTACTTGTTTAAAATTTGTGCGGATCAAGTCATCCGCGATGTGTGTATGGTCGGGAAGCCATTGACATTCTCAAGGCACGCCATTACGGACCTCTTGGGGACATCATAGCCCCAACTACACCGCCAAGAAGGTGTTTGATTCCGATTCTATTGGCCCAATCTACAAGGATGCCCATGAATTTGTCAAAACCTGGCGCGTGTCAGCGTCACGGAATATCTCATAAAGGAATGAAATGCCGCAAAACGCCATTCAAGTGTGTGAGATTTTTGACATATGGGGCATTGACTTTATGGGGCCATTTCCTTCTTCCGTGGTAACAAATACATACTCGTGGCGTTGACTACTTGTCAAAATGGGTTGAAGCTAAGGCTTTACCCACCAACGATGCCCGAGTTGTGGTGAAATTCTTGAAATCTCTCTTTGCTGGGTTTGGAACTCCACGAGCCATAATCGGTGATCGTAGTGCGCATTTTGCAATGACCAATTTGAAAGAGTCATGCAAAAATATGGTGTAACTCACCGTACTCTCTGCGTACCACCCACAAAAAGTGGGCAAGTGGAAGTTTCTAACCGGGGATAAAGAATTCTTGAGAGGACGGTTGGTGAAAACCGTGCCTCATGGTCGAATAAGTTAGATGACTCACTCACGGGCCTTCCGTGCGACTTACAAAACACCCATCGGGTGCACTCCATACAAGCTTGTATACGGGAAGGCGTGTCATCTACGGTTGAACTCGAGCACAAGGCATAATGGGCCTTGAAGCATGCTAACTTTGATATTCGAGACGGTGGTGATCATCGGAAAGTTCAAATGAATGAATTAAATGAACTCCGTGATCAAGCTTACGAGAACTCTTTAATCTACAAACAAAAGACAAAGAAGATTCATGACTCAAAATCAAGAACCGCGTTTTCAGCGTTGGTGATCGAGTCCTTCTTTTCAATTCAAGATTGAAGATTTCTCGGGAAAGCTCAAGTCCGTTAGTGCGGTCCATTTACTATTGCTAAGGTTTATCCTTATGGTACCATTGAGTTATCTCAACCCGATGGTCCAAACTTTAAAGTGAATGGTCATCGGTTGAAGTATTACTTTGGAGAGGACATTCCATCTATGGTTGTCCGGACTTACAAACTTTCCCATGAACCAATGAATGCGGGGATCGAGTCAAGCTAGCGACTCGGTAATCAAAAAAATAGCATGCCATATGGGTTGTCACCCATATTTACGAAATGTCTTAAGTTTGTTACGGTTAGCCATTCACAAGTGGCTAGCTTGTGTGACAAAACTTGACGGTTTAGCTTCTTCTTTCTACTTTCTACCACCCTAGTGTGGGGGGTTGCCCACATGTTTTGTATATAAGTTTCCTAAAAAAAAAAAAAAAAAAAAAATCTTCTTTCTAAATAATGGCCGTAGTATTTCCCTTTCACGTTCTTTGTTTCGGCATAACCGCGGTACTTTGAATATTGAGGAAATATTCATCTCTAGTGTGGGGGATTCTCATGAATTTTATCATGTAATTATACGCCTAATTCCCGTTTTGGCCAAATTTTTTTGGAGTAAGTGTTTACACTTACTCATTCGATTATCGATCCGCTTGTCTAATAAACTAAAGGATTGGCTAATCCAGAGCAAGCGGCTCTTGGTAAAGATATCTCAAATCCGTTGACGACTTGCAATTTGCCCAAAATTGTATGGTATTCATTCACCATATCCTAAAAAGTGAAGAGTTGGCTAGCCCGCAAGTTTATGGCTTGTGGTAAAGGCGATGGAAAAACCATAATTGGTAATCACTCACCAAAGATAATCTTGATAATTTATCTAAGAGTTGGCTAGTCCGAGCAAACGGCTTACGGTAAAGACAAATCAAATCCAGATTGAAGGCGGTGGTTTGCTCAAAATCACATGGTTATCGGTGTACCATGGTTCTTACTTGAATCGAAACATTTGGCTACTCGAAGTAATGGCTTTTGGTAAAGAGTTTCAAATCCATTAAGTTTTCTCAAAAGATTGATAGGGACTAGCAATAGTTTAGTGTGGGGATTGATGAGTGTGTAAATACTCATCATTTTGGTTAATTCGAGCGCAAAGCGTTTAAAATGCTCAAATGCATCAAAATATGAAAATATTCCAAAATTGCATTTTATATGTTTGGATGCAAAATATTCAAAATCGGATGAAAAATGAGCAAAGTTTGCATAATTGGCGGTTCGATCCCCGACTTTCAAAATTTGTCAAAAAGCAGTCCTGAGCACATAATTTCAAAGATAAATCACCAAAGGTCCTTTTAAAATCAAAAGTTGTCAAAATTAGTCCTTTGGTGAAAAATATCAAAAGTTTTGAGAAATTACAAAATTAGTCCTTCAAGTTTGAAATTTGGCAAAAATGGCCCCTGAAAATTTGAAATTGGCAAGTTTGGTCCTTGTACTTTTTGAGATTGTCACTTTTAGTCCTTGGAACAACTTTTCAGAATTGGCAGCCTAGGTCCTTGCATTTTCAGAAATTACAACAAAGGTCCTTGTGATTTAAAACCTTTATTACCTTGGTCCCTTGTCAAAACCCAATTGTGACCCTGCCAACCTAATTTTGAGCCCCCTGTCACTAACCATTTTGGACCCCCCTTCTAATATTTAACCCCCGGTCAACCTAGTCAAACTGGTCAAAATCCAGTCAAATAAACCAACCCCGCCATTCCCCTTTCCCCGTTTTCCCTCCCCCCTGTCTGCAAACCACTCCCACCATTCCACCCACCTAGCTCACAATATCCTTCCCATGTTCCCCCACCTCACCAAACTCCAAAAGCAATAAATGTACCCCTCCCACCATCTCAGTCCTGTCCCAACTGTTAAAAAGAGATTTGGCGCCAAAATTCCATTCAAAGGCCAAGATGAATTCTAGCCATCCAATGGCTATGATAATTGCTGGGAACTGTTCAGAGGAGAGAGATAAAGAGTTTTGGATATAAAAGAGGCAAGAAGGAAGCAAGAAAGGGAGTCTAGTAGTTTTTAATTTTCTCTCAATGTCGTTTGTATCTTAAAGTTCTTAATTTAGCTTAAAACCTGTAATCTTTTGTTAATTTGTATCAGTTTAAAGTGTTTAAGTGTATTGAGACTCAATTCAAGCATCAATTTCAGTTTATGTTTACAATGCAAGTTTCAAGTTCACTGTTTCAATTTGCAACTTCAAAATCTTAAGTACAAGTGTTTAGAAGTTTATTTTAAAGCTCAAATAAGCTTGTATAAGCTTATTACAGCTTTTCACAAGCTCACATTCAAGTTTCAATTCATTTTGGTTCTTGGTCAACAGAAGTCAAACAGGGTAAAATTGGATTCAGAAATGGACATGGGTTGGTGCAGCATGGAAATGGGTTGATTTGGAATGAGTTGGGTTGATATACTTAGGATAGAGGTTCTGTGATTGTTTGTGCAAGCCATAGTGGCTAAGGGACCTTTGTAAGTAATTTTCAAGATTTCTTAGTATAATCTTCATTTGTAGTCATAAGCGGTTCTAATCATTTATTAGGTTGTATTTAAGTTAATTAAACTCATTTGGATCATTATCATGTGCTAGTTAAGTGTTTGGATCATTTTGAGTCCTGTTGTTGATTAAGGTGTGTTTGGGATTCCGATGTACTGTCTTAGAGGTCCATTCGATTGGGTAACTCTTGTTGTATTTAGCTTGTCTAGATCATATACACTCATATCTGTCTTAAACTTGTCCCTGCTAACCTTTAAAGTCAAAATCTCAGTTCTACTGTCCTAATTGCAAATCTGTTGAAGTTTTGGAAAAACAAAATCTTACTTTGTGTTCAAAAATCATAAAGCTAGCTTGCAGTAGTCTCATAACATCATAATACATCATAATCAGTCATTAAATTGGATTCAAATCTCAACAAAGTCAACTTTCCATTTTTTGTTCAAAAGTCAAAACTTGGAAAACCTGTTTTGGGTCCAACTGTAAGGATTTTTCATGGCTTCATTTCTGGGACATATTCAGTGAAACCTGGCATTTTAAAAAGTTCATCTGGTCTTCTTTCTTATCACCATTTTATTAGATTTTTCAAATTTTTTAAAAGCTTCAAACAAGCTTGTCTTTAGGGTCTTAGTTGCCCTGTACCAAAACTCAGCTTAAGCTGAGTTTTCTCAGATATTTGCAGATCTTGCACAAAGGTCAAATCAGCTCATCATGGTCTGATATTTGGTTTATAGTTAGCCACCCAGGTGTAGTTTAGGTCTCCACATTTGGATTTTGGTTTCTAGCTTATTGGAGTGCTTAATATCTAGCTGCAAGTTGCCTACCCAAATCTGTTTTAGCTTATTAGTTCAAAACACCAAATCTGAGTAATTTGCTATCCCAGTGGTTAGGGCTTGTTGTAATCTGTTGCATTTTGGTTCTTTAAGCTTATTTAAGCTTCTGTTTTAGTTGGGTGCTTATTGGTAGCCATTTGCTTATTCTAGTGCTTATTTCACAAGCACTTGCAACATCAGTTTCAGATTCCTCCAAACAAGCCCTTGTTTTTCCATTTTTCCTAGCTTCCTTATATAATTTTAGAGTTTTCCTGAAATTTTCAGATTTTTCTAAGTTGATTTGCTATTTTTCTTAATTTAAATTAGTTTTTAAGCATTTTTAATTAGCTTTTAATACAAAAAATTGAAAAGGTTCAAAAAATAATTTTCATTTTTCTTAGGTTTAGATAAATATAAAAAGTAAAAAAGTAATTTTCCAGATTTTTCATAGTTTATTTTGTAATTTTTAGTAATTTAATTAGTTTTAATAGTTTAAAATTCATAAAAATAGAAAAATAATCGAAAAATACAAAAATAGTTTTGAAAATTCTATTTTGATATTTTAAACTTTTCCAATTCATAATTTTAATTTTCAAGCTTTATTTCATATTTTCTTTCATTTTAGGTTATTATTAAATAGTTAAAATTAGTTTTTAATTAATAATAATTAATTTAATAGTTATAAAAATAATTTTCTTTTCTATAAATTTTCTTTTATCATTAGGTTTGTAAAAATATCATTTTCATATTTTTAGGGTTAATATTGCTTTAGTTTCACATTTTTATTTTGTCGTCGCGTAGTTTTAATTTCGGTTTATAAAACATAAAACAAAAACATCATTTTAAATATAGTGATAGCGTTTATTTAATATTTTTATCTTTTAATTTCCTTTAATTTGCATTTAAGCCGTTGTAATTTGTTGGCGTTTTACGTAGTTGTAATCATTATCAGATCCCTTTATTCGTTCAAATTTCTCGATCACTTTACGTTTGATAATCCATTGCATAGCTCATTTGGGACATAACGACCGGAAACACTATCCTCCTCGGATCTTCATTGCATTCGTGCTTGAGCGGTTTTAAGTTGATTACGGTGCGCCATTCACAAGTGGCGAGCTTGAGTGATTTAGCTTGATTGTTTGGCACGCATCACTAGACAAAGCTAGGGATCCGTGGAACGCTCCTCTTTGCCCATGGGTTTTGGTTATGGGTCATGGGTTGGTCCATGGGTTATATCTAGATTCAATGTATCTAAGTATACATTGTATCAAGTCTCTTTGGGTATGGGTTAAGATCCATGGGTTGTGATTTTTACCCATCCTAATTAACTATTACAACAAATGCTTTTAGTTACTACATTTTGTATTTAAAATATTATATGTAAATACTTTACAAAAATAACATGTATCCTTATAATTATACTTAAGACAACATTATATATGTTATCAACAAAACACAAAGAGATCGCAAAATATTAATAAAGCGTTTTTACGGTTTATTTGTATTAATATGACTTTTTTTTTTTTTTTTTTTTAATGTGAAATGACAAAACTATCCTCGTGTATAAATACAAGTTGCCCAAAAACATAAAGATGCCCAAAAACAATACAAATTGCCCAAAAAATAATACGTTACAATACATGACATATACCTTCAAAATACGTACTTGTTAAATACATAAAATTGCGATATTACTTGTTAATTGAGATTGTCATGTTTTATGTGTTTTCCGGCCACAAGACCTACTCAATTGCTTTTTAAGCGATGTATGGGGCGATCTAGGTATTGTATCCTAGTGACGGTCTTATGGTTCTCCGTTTGGGGAAGACTCGCAAGAGAACTCGGAGCAATATGTGCTTTAATATTGATGTTTATGCTTATATGTTTGTGATTCCTATATGTGCATTATTACTTGCTTTGACACCTAATTGTATGCAATATGGAATAATACATATCGTAACCATAACATTAATATTGGTCTTTATTTACACGCCTAAATATCATGCTCATTATGACCTGCTATTTGATTCGTGGAAAATCGTTTTTGTAAAATAAAGTGACCTAATATATTGAAACACGTTTTCAAGAATTTAAAAACTAGACGCTATGGACACTTGGGATGTACGACTCACCCACTAGAACAAACTCAAAAGGGGGTTCAAAGAGGTGCGCACAGTCGCACCGAAAGGATGTTTAGGTTATTGCTTGGCTACTTCCGGTCCTCTGCCTCCCAATGCTCGATTAAAGCTACCGTGAACCATGATGATCACTCTGGTGTCATTACCAAAAGTTTTAAAATTAGTGTTACAAAGTTGTTTTGCATGCTTCTTTGTACACGACTTTTACCACATTTATATGTGCATACCTATTTGTTAATTTTAAGTTTATGCCATCCAACTATGAACACGTGCATTTAGATTGACTTCTGCGGTCGGACCTAAGGGCCTTTCCAACTCATGGTAATTATTTCGCTTTGGTCGACCTCTAGTTATTTTACACGTTCATACTTGGTCGACTTATCTCGAGTTGGCTTGGTCGGACCTTGAACCCGAGGCATAAGATGAGAACTAAACATGCTCATGACATTATTACTTGTCTACTAATGTCTTGATCGGTCTCATAAATCTAAGAGTTGCATTATGCAATTAACGCTCGTCGCTTACCTCTTTTACGCATACGGTAAGACCTTTGGTAATTAAGTGGGAGTGCAAGATGAATCTTAGTCTTAATTAGTAATTAATTGGGTAGTTAATTCTTTTAAAAATGTAATTATCTAAAATACTAGAATTGAACTTTTTATGTTTTGATTAATTGTGTTATTGCAACATAATTCGTAAACAAAGTTGTTTTTTCTTTGAAAGACAAACTTAGTCTCTTTTCCTAGTAAGAAGAGTGAGACTTATACATATCTTTTCTCCTTAGTTGACAAACTAAGATAAGATTACAAATTGATAAACTCATTTATGATCTTTCATTACCCTTTTGTGGTCTAGAGTTAATTGAAAGATAGAATATTTTGTGTAACTTAAAACATTGTGTTTAGAGCTACCAAAATAAATAACATCTTGCACTTGTCACGATGTATGAGTTTAAGCCACAAAGAGTAAAGGAATTACTAGCATATTTGCTAGGTAATCTTCTTGGACTCTTATTATTCCTTAAGTGCTAATTACCCTTGGGGCTTTGAAGATGATAAAGGAGGAATTGCATGCTAAAGATTCATGTTAATTGAATGAAAGAATGGCTAGTCCATTGTCTACATAAGTAGAACTTCATATACTCTGTTCAATACCTAAGTACATGCTATCGTAGGTATTTGAAGAGAATAGGAGCGATATAAAAGCTGCTATATGTTTTTCACCGAAATGTAACACTTATAATGATGACAAATCTAGTGAGAACAATTGCATTTATGGTGAAATAACATTCATGTAATGTTGTCAATTTCGATGGGAGCTACGGATTTATTTCGTTAGTCACCCATATCATTTCAAACTAGCTTTGAAATAATTCATTACTTTCGAATATGAACAACCATTGCTTAAAGGAAAATTGCATTTTATTGTATAAGATAACACATTGCCTTCATCCGCCGCTTCAAGCGTTATCTATAGAATAATAATCCACAATTCCTTATTACAGTTATGGTTCTAAAATTACTTATGATATATGACATTATCATATCGTTTGAACAATCAATCACGTATTGTTTGTTTTCATAATATGTTGTTGTACCTTACACAGTGGGAGAAATCTCAAAGTGTGTAAGGAACAACAATATTATTATTCTCTTGACCGCAAGGTAAAGGAAACTAATAATTCTACTAGGACTTAAACACATTAGATGTTTAATGCCCTACTACATGTAAATAAGAATACTACTAGGACTTAAACACATGAGATTTTTATTGCCCTACTACATTCTAATAATGATTCTACTAGGACTTGAACTCGCTAGATGTTTGTTGCCCTACTACATTAAAATGTCATGATTTTTAGTCAACATAATTATGGTTATATGATAATGATCATAATTTTGAAGTATAAAATTAACTTGAAATTACTATAGAACTCGATAGTTTGCGTTTGATGAGTGTCAAATAATCATCATTTTATCTTGTCAGACTACAAAAACATCCGAAAACACTCGTAAATGCATCAAAATGATGAAAATATCACAAACAAGTGTTTTATGTGTTTTAAATGCAAAAATATCAAAATCTGGTGAAAACGATCAAGTTTGCATAATTGGCGTTTTAGTCCCCAAGTTTAAAAAGTTGTCAAAAACAGGTCCACGTAAATCAAAATAAAGTAAAATGTCATTTAAGGTCCATGGGATTCTAGAGTTGTAAAAATTGGTCCTTGAAATTTAAAAATTTCAAAATTACAACTTAGGTCCCTTAACTTTTAAAAATGACAAAAATGGTCCTTGGACATTTAAAAATGGAAAATAATCATCATTGGTCCTTGTACTATTCATATATGGCAGGAATGGTCCTTGTGATAACTTTGGAAACTTGTCAAGATCAGTCCCTTAACTTTGGCAGAATTACAACTTTGGTCCTTGATATTAAATAAGCCAATTAGACCCTTTTGTGTATTTAGAACCCAGCCAACCAAAAAGAACCCTGCCAAATGACCTGTGACCCCCCAATTTGGACCCCCCCTTTATAATATCCTACGGTCAAAAAAAGTCAACACGCGCCCAAAAACCACGAATACTGTTCATCGTCTTCACATAGCCTGTAATACCAAAACCAGAGCTGGTTTTGCCTCTTTTTCAACACTCCACCTGTCTTCCCAGCTGTATACCAACCCCATTCCACCTCTACAATCATCCAAGAACCATTAATTAGATAAACACCTTTCAAAGACAATTTTGGCGCCAAACCGACATTTGGCTATTCGATGATTTGGATGAATCCAACGGTTCAAGTGAGGTGGGATATTCTCAGAGATGTCGACAGAGTCAAATGAGATCAATAAAAGGGAGCTTGGTGCAAGAGAGAAGAATATCTAGAATAATGTTTAATTTCCAATGTCGTTTTAGCTTAAATTAAAAATTCAGTGTATGTTTTAACTTTAAAGCTTTGTATTTCAAGTTTTCCTTGTATAATAAATCTTTTGTAAACATCAATTTCAAGTCTTAAGTATATTTTCAGTTTATGCAAAATTTCCATGTTCAAAATTTCAAAATAATTCGAATGTTGTTTTTAGTTATTGTCTTGGACTGAATAAGCCACATAAGCTCCTCAGAAAGCTTATTAAAGCTTTTAGAAACAATAAAACTCAGTCTAGTATCAAAAACTAGAAAATCACTAAAAATACTAAAAAATTAGTTAAAAAAAAAACAATGGAGATGGTGATCAGAGGTTGAAGAAGGGTAATGCTTGGATTATCTTTGGTTTAGAGCTTCTTGGGAAGCCATAGGGTGTGATCTCAGTTATCAGTTTTCTGTTTTGTGTCTAAACTCACTTTGTAAGTTATTCCTTTGAAATTTGCAATTCATAGTATAAGTATTTAAATGTTGCTAATTCCAGTTTTAACCTGTCTCATTATAGTTATTATAAGTTAATTTATAGATTTTATGGTTTGAAAAGTTGTTTTAGTAAAATAAGCTTCAAGATGCTTATATTAAGGGGTGTTTGGATTTGCTAAATTAGTGGCATTCTAGCTTATGCTTTATGTTGATTGATGTTGTCTCATGTCATACTAGTATCTATTAGCTCACCAAGCATAAAAACTGTTCTTGTTTTATAAGAAAGTCAAAATCACCTTAAATCTTTCTTAAGTTCATTACTGTTAAGCTTTTTAAGTGTAAATCTCACAATAGTAGCTTAAAACTTAGTACTTTAGCTTAAAATCATCTTAATATAGCTTATTTTAACATACTCAGTCCATAGAATCAAATCAAAGTTCAATAAAGTCAAAGTTTCATTTCTGACTTTAAAAGTCAATAGTTGAAAAATCCAGTTTTTACAAAACTTTGTTGAAGTTTCATGGGTTCATTTCTTCATCAAAATCTCTGAAACTTGGTTATTTGCAAGATCAGTTGGTCTAGTTTAGAAATCTCGCTTTTGTTTTCCTTTTATCGTTTCTATAAGCTCTTAAATCGCCTTCCCATATGCTACCATTTGCCTGTGCACACTCAAGATTCATCGAGTGCAAGACAGAACTAACTTCCTCAACCTTGCACAAGCTTCATTCAAGCTTGTGAGGAGCTGATTTTTGGTCCAAGTATAGTAGGCTAGGTGATCTTTAGGTCCCTATATCTGTTTTTCCATTTAGCTTATTTGTTTAGCCTGTGTAATAGCTTGAAGTAGCCCACCTAATAACTGTTTTGTATTATTAATCTCATAAGCTAAAAACTAGTTTAAGCTTATTTAGTAATTAAGAGTAATGTTAAATAGTTAAGATAGATTTAATTTAGCATTAGTTAGCTTCTGTGTTCATTTGGTGTCCACTTATGGATTTTGGCTTATTTTGAAGTGCTTATTTATAAGCAGTTTCACTGCAGCCTCATTTTCTCACACATAAGCATATGTTTTTATATTTTTTATAGACTTAGAATAATATTTTAGTATTTTCCTGAATTTTTCATATTTTTCCAGCACTGTTTGATATTTTTCTTATTTTAAACTAGTTTTTAATCCTTTTTAAATAGCTTTTAATATAAATAAATCAGAAAAGCTTCATAAAAATAATTTTTATTTTTCCTAGATTAAGAATAATATTTTAGATTTTCCTGTAAAGTTTCATTATTTTTACTGTTCATTTGTTATTTTTCTTAATTTTAATTAGTTTTAAATAGGTTTAAATTAATAATAAATAGATAAAAGTGTAAAAATATATTTTCAGTTTTAAAATAAGTTTTATCATATTTTAGATTTTCTAAGTTATAATTTCATTTTCTAGATTAATTTTGTATTTTCTTATATTTTAGTGCATTTTATATACTTAATAAATAGTTTTTAATTAATAATAATTAAATAAATAGTTTTAAAAATAATTTTCTTTTTCTAATAATTTTCTTTTATTATTAGGACTGTAAAAATGTCATTTTCATATTTGTAGGCATTTTATTTCTTAAAACTCACGTTTCATTTTGTACGTTTACGTAATTTTATTTAAACGTACGTTTTAGGTTTTAAACGTTCATCGATTTTAAAAATAGTGATAGCGTTTATTTAATATATTTTAACTTTTAATTTTCTTTAATTTGCATTTAAGCCCCTGTAATTTACAAAACTTTTCTTTAGGTATAAATATCTCAAAAACCTTACCGATCACTATCCTTAGTGATTATTCGACATCTGTCTGTGTTAAACACCATTCATCCTCCGTGGGACTTAACGACCCAGGAATCCACTATATTCCTCCGATCTTAATTGCATTTTTGTTCGAAATGCTTTAAGTTTATTACGGTTGACCATTCACAAGTGGTTAGCTTGAGTGATTAAACTTGACTGTTTAGCACCAATCAAATTTTGGCGTCACGGGAGGTCAGAAGCGTGTTTTAAGCATTTTCGCACCCATACTTGCACATATACCATCGCTTGTAAACAGTTTTTGTAAAGTTATATAAATCAAAAGTTCATTAACACTTTTCCTAAAGTGTTAAAAACACCAAACAAAATATAAAACAACAAAACAATCGTAACGTTTTCTAGCTTGTGTTTCCTTTAAGGTGATTCTTAAAGAAATACGATTTGGTTAAACGAGACGATACCAAAAATATTTTCCAAAAGTTTTTAAACCATCAAGACATATCCATACCTACGTCTTTTCAAGTGGTACTTATATACATAAAATCAACCACCGCAAATCAAGGCAAGACACCTACTAACCGGGGTGTGACCATAATAAGTTCCCGAACAACGATTTAAAACTTGCCTTTGTGTCCTTGTGATTTGGTGTACCTTTTCAAAGAAGCCATTTCATTTGTGATTATTGGTTAAGTTCACTTGTCGCTTTGCCTCGCATTTGTTTTGAAAATTGATTTTTATACTTAGTGCATGCGCACTGCTCTTCCAGTTCTACAAGTCCACTTTCGAGCTTGCAAATATTCCTCGTAGACGAGGACGTTCGCTCCTTCACCGTGATCGAGGAACGCCTACCACCACCACCCCCGTCGAAATAGCGTAAGATAAGCCTATGAATGAGCTTCTCCAAGCACCCATCGAGGGTTACGGAGATGCCATTATTGTCCCAAACCATCGTGGTCGATACCTTTGAGCTCAAACCGGTTGCTTAATCTTGTAACCCAAAGCCAATTCTATGGTTTTGAGCGGATGATCCTCATGCACATATTCGATGGTTTAACAAGATTGCATTTACCATCAAATACAAGAATGTCCCACATGAAGCAATCAAGCTTCTTCTCGTTCCCATTTTCTAGAGGACAAGCCCGGAATTGGCTTCGAGAAACAACCCCATCGCTCCATTGAGACATGGGAGGATCTAGTCACTAAGTTCATTAACGAATTCTATCCTCCATCCGAAACTACAAGTCTTAAGAATGAGATAATGAAATTTTCTCAAAGATTTGATGAATCATTCGGGAGGCATGGGATCGTTATAAAGAATTGCTCCGCAAGTGTCCGCATCATGGTTTTACCGAGTTAATGCAAATGGATACTTTCTACAATGGTCCGAGACAAGTCGACCAAGACTCTCTAAATGCCTCCATGGGAGGTAATTTCTGAGCAAGACCACAAAAGAAGCCTTGCAAATCATTGAAAACAAGTCCCGTGTCCCCTTTCCGCACAAAGACATATCGACTCGGTCTAATGCGGGACCTTCTACTTCATCTCCCGTGAGTACATCTAGCACCGATGCTAAGATTGATAAACTCACAGATATTGTTCAGGCTTTGGTTCTTGCTAACCAAAAGAAAGTCACTTTCACTCAAACACCATCACATGGTGAAGTGAAGAAAGTTGAAGTTTGTGTTACTTGTGTGGTCCTCATGCATACTACAACTGTACTGCCACCGATGGTAGTCCATTTGAAGCCAATGCTATAGCCGGTACTTCAAATCAAGGAGGTAATCAATACCGTCCTCAAAATGAACCAAACTACCGAGCTAATACTTATCGTGCACCACCCGGTTTTAACCGTAATCCTAACATACGAACCGAATCAAAACCAACCTAGAATTAACCAAGGTTATCAAAACCAAGGTAATTTCTATCTGGACCCAATCAAGGTTTCTAACATCAAGGAAACCTTAATCAAAACAATTTCAATCGAGGGAATCAATTTGTGGAAATGTGAATCATAATCAAGGAATTTTCAACAACAAGGTCATAATCAAAACATCCGACCTCAAAATTTCCCTCCACATCCTCCAAACCATCATCCGATGAGTTATTGAAGCAATTCATGAAATACCAAGATGAAATGAACAGTTGTTGGTCACCGATCATCGATCTCAAGAAGTCTTTAAATGATCAACCCTCGGGCTCGGGAAAACTTCCGAGCAACACGATCGCTAACCCGAGGGGCGATGCAAAGGCGATCACAACCGTAAGTGGTGTTTCATACAATGGACCCGCTATTCCTACTACTCTTCTTCTTCTATCCCAAAGGTAGTGGAAAGTGAACCCGAGGCAACAAAGGACAAGAAACTTCCGCTAATAACGGAGGTACCAATGATGTCCATCCTCAAGTTGTCCGAAACCCAAATCCAATCCAGAGTTGTTTTGAACCTCCGTAGCTCCTGTTGAAAATACCAAATCCAAATCTTCTATTCCTTACCCATCACGTTTGAATGAGCAAAGCTCGCTGAAAAGCTACCATCAAATGGATAAATTTTTCAAATTTTCCAAGAACTACATTTTGACATAAGCTTTGCGGATGCTATCATGCCGATGCCCAAGTTTGCATCAACTCTCAAACACATGTTAAGCAACAAGGAAAAGCTGTTTGAAATGGCTAAAACTCCTCGAACGAGAACTCGCTCAGCTATCCCAAGAAGCTTCTTAAAGCTTGGAGATCCGGAAAATTTCTCTTACCTTGTGTATTTCGTGAATGGTTGAATGCTTTGCCTTAGCAGATCTTGGTGCAAGCATCAACCCGATGGCTTATTCAAGATGGAAGAAACTTTCTTCCGGAACTTACTCCTACATGCATGACTCTCGAGCTTGCGATCGTACAATATCCCGTCCTCTTAGCATTGCCGAGGACGATTTGTGAAAGTAGGAAAGTTCCATTTTCCACCGACTTCGTGGTTGTTGATTTTGATGCCGATCATCGGGTTCCTCTCATTGTTGGTCGAGGATTCCCGAGAACGGGCCGTGCTCTCATTGATGTATTTGAGCAAGAAATCACATTACGTGTTGGTAATGAAGTCACACCTTTAACCTTGATCAAACTTCGAGGTACTCCGCAAACTATGATTCCGAGTCGGTTAACCGAATAGATATCAATGATGTTGCTTCAAGAGTACTCAAGAAGTTCTTGGTTATGATCATAATTCTTGAGTGATAATTTCACTCATTCATCTCAACCTATCATCGCCAATTCTACTCCTTCTCTCACTCCTTTTGAGGAAAGTGACTTCATCTTGGAAGAGATTGAAGCCTACTTATCTAGTGATTCTGCTCCATGGGAAATTGATCACGCTCCCATCGACATTGAGGGGACATACTTCTCATTGAGAAGTTGCTTAATGATGATCCATCATCGCTCCTCCCGTCGAACTTCATAACAAGGAAGTCAAGTCGGTTGAGAAAATCAAGAATTTCACGAGGTTGAACTTAAGGACTTACCACCTCATCTCGAGTATGCATTTCTTGAGGGTGATAATAAATTACCGTCATTATTGCTCGAGATTTGAGTAAAGATGAAAAGTTGCTCTCATAAAGGTCTTAAAGTCACACAAGCAAGCAATTGCTTGAAACTCTCCGACATTAAGGGTATCAACCCCGAATTTTGTACTCACAAAATCTTAATGGAGGATGACTTCAAACCAAGCATTCAACATCGAGAAGAGTAAATCCAAAATCCATGATGTTATCAAACAGAGGTTATCAAACTTCTTGATGCGTGATTGATTTACCCGATCTCGATAGTCCTTAGGTTAGCCCAATTCATTGTGTTCCTAAAAAGGGTGGCATAACTGTTGTCACAAATGAAGATAACGAGTTAATTCCAACTCGTCTGGTTACGGATGGCGTGTGTGCATTGACTATCGTAAGTTGAATGACGCCACCAGAAAGACCATTTTCCTCACCCTTCATGGACCAAATGCTTGAGAGATTAGCAGGGAACGAATACTATTGTTTCCTTGATGGTTTCTCGGGTTACTTTCAGATTCCCATTGATCCACAGGATCAAGAAAAGACCACATTCACCTGCCCATACGGAACTTTTGCCTACAGACGTATGCCTTTTGGCTTATGTAACGCTCCTGGCACGTTCCAAAGATGTATGATGGCCATTTTCCACGACATGATTGGGGAAACAATGGAGGTGTTTATGGATGACTTCTCGGTCATTGGGGATTCGTTTCAAACATGTCTCTCCCATTTAGATAAAATGCTCAAACGGTGTGAAGACACCAATCTTTGTCTAAATTGGGAGAAGAGCCACTTTATGGTCAAAGAAGGCATAGTCCTTGGCCATAAGATTTCAAAAAACGGGATTGAGGTAGATAGAGCAAAAGTTGATGTTATTGTTAAGCGCCTCATCCTACTACCGTCAAAGGTATTAGGAGTTTTTAGGTCATGCCGGTTTCTATCGCAGATTCATACAAGATTTTTCTAAAATCGCCCGACCTATGACTCATCTTCTTGAAAAGGATGCTCCTTTTATCTTCTCACCGAGTGCATCAAAGCTTTTGAAACATTAAAGAAAAAGCCATTGAAGCACCCATTCTCGTTGCTCCCGATCGACTTGCCTTTGAGCTCATGTGCGATGCAAGTGATTTTGCTATCGGTGCAGTCTTAGGGCAACGAGAGCTAAGCATTTTCACCTATTCACTACGCAAGTAAGACTATGATCAAGCTCAAACTCATTACACCACCACGTAAAAGAGCTATTAGCCGTGGTGTATGCATTTGAGAAGTTTCGCCGTACTTAATCTTGACTAAATGTGTGGTGTATACGGATCACTCGGCTCTCAAATATCTCTTTGCAAAACAAGATGCAAAGCCGAGATTGCTCCGTTGGGTTCTTCTCCTCCGTGAATTTGATATCATTATACGTGATAAAAAGGAGCCGAGAACCCAGGTCACGATCATTTGTCCCGATTCTAGAAAACCCTCACCAAGATGTTTTGAGAAAAGGAAATAAATGAAACATTTCTCTCGAGACACTCAATGCGGTTTCTTTTCGTGGAAACTCTTCTACCCCATGGTTTGTCGACTTCGCAAATTACCATGCGGGTAACTTCATAGTGAAAGGGATGTCGACCCAACGGAAGAACAAATTCTTCAAGGATGTAAACATTACTCGGGACGACCCTACTTATTCAAAATCTGTGCGGATCAAGTCATCCGACGGTGTGTTTATGGACAAGAAGCTCTTGACATTCTCAAAGCTTGCCATGCCGACCCACCGGGGCCATCATAGTCCAAACTACACCGCCAAAAGGTGTTTGATTCCGGTTTTATTGGCCCACTATCTATAAGGATGCCCACGATTTTGTCAAAACACGTGACGCTTGTCAACGTTATGGAAATATCTCTCAAAGAAATGAAATGCCATAAAATGCCATTCAAGTTTGTGAGATATTTGACATCTGGGGTATTGACTTTATGGGGCCATTTCCATCTTCTCGAGGTAACAAATATGTTAATACAAATATCGTCATTAAACGTTATTTATATTTTTGATCTTTGCCTAAGTTTTGTTAACGACAAAAGTAAATTTAATTTATAAAAGCTTAAAGCTTGTCAAGTTTATTAGATATTAAAACAAGCTTTCTCAAACAATATATTCATCATTCAAGCATTTACATTTATGTTAGGAATTAGAAAAGTTTGTAGTATTAAAGAGTCGGTCACCTCAAGTATATGTAATCGTTAGAAAGCTCGTAGTCGTAGTTCTTATAAGTTAAGTAGTAATTTAGTTAAGTAACACCGTGGAGGACGGACGGTCTTTACCCATCTGTATGCACGATCCATGCCCCAAAGTGTGGCGATTTATGTAAGACTATAAATACTCTCTACCTTCCAAGGTAGAGAGTTGGAGCTCATAATAATATCTTTCACTTTCTCTCACTAAGTTCCCTAAACCTCTAACTTTCTCTCTAGAATTCCATCTTATTCGCCACCTTGTGTTATGGTTTGATGTGTATGTGAAAAGTTATATCTTACAATTGGTATCAAGAGCCATGGTTAGATCATATCTTGCACATCTTTGGATTTATAGTGGTTTTAGGTGGTTTTGAGTTTGAAAAGTTTAGTGGTTTTGCATCATTTGGTTGATTTCTTGTGTTAAAGTTTGAATTTTGTTGGTACTTTTATGTTTAGAATCATCAAAAGTGTTTAGGTTTTCATTTGGTAAGCTTGAATCATCTTGGTTGGGTTGTTTTGGATTGAAAAGTGAAGGTTATTTGGTTTTCAAGCTAGCGAATTAGCTCTCGGACTTGTTTTCTTGGTAGCGACTTACTTCATAGTTTTGTAGCGACTTACGGTTATAAAAGCTAGCGAGTTAGAGCTAGCGAGTTAAAGTACAAGTAGTGGAATCTCCACTACGGTTAGCGACTTGTGGTAGCGACTTAGTGCAGAGCGAGTTGCTCTTTAGCGACTTGCATATCTAGCGACTTGTGTAGCAATCATCGCACAAATTTGGCTAGCGACTTAGTCCGTAGCGAGTTACTACTTAGCGACTTGCTTTTACATTGGCGACTTGGGACTCTAGCGACTTAGGCGTGTAGCGAATTAAGGGTTAGCGACTTAGTGCACTAATTTCTAGCGACTTAGTGCATTATTTGGTAGCGAGTTAGAGCGTTATCATCTAGCGACTTGAGTGATTGTTTACGGTTTCTCTTGATTTAGTAAAATCCGTGAAAGAATCTATTTCCGGTTTAATCATAGAGTTATAAAATCCCGTATAATCTGTTAACATGTCTACCAACGTCCCTACTCCCGTCATCTCCATCTGTTGTCGAGGATGTTCAAGCGGTGGCTCGGATACTCGCCCACCCATGCTTGACAGAATCGACTACGATTCTTGGGCTCAACGAATCGATTGTATTGCCTTGGAAAGGAAAATGGTGTCAACATTCTCAAATCCATTGATGAAGGACCATATCGGGTTGAAACGACTAGAGACATACTTGATACTAATGAAGATGGTACTCACATCTACGGAATGGATGGACCTAAGATGTACAATGAGCTTGATAATGAGGAGAAAAGAGATTCGATGCGAGATATCGTGGCTTCAAACATTGTTCTTCAAGGTCTTCCTAAAGACATCTACAAGTCGATCAATCATAACACCGATGCAAAGGCGTTTGGGATAACGTTAAGATGCTTCTCTCGTGTTCGTAATTAACTATGGAAGACAGAGAATCCCAACTCTATGATGAATTTGAGCACTTCAAGATGAAACCGGATGAGAGTGTCTATGAGTACTATGTGAGATTTCATAAGTTAGTGAATGACATGAGGAACATCAAATGACTATGCCTAACATTCGGTTGAACTCAAAGTTTGTGAACAACATGAATCCCGAATGGCACAAGTTTGTTACATCTGTGAAACTCACTAAAGGATTGAAGCATACAAACTATGAGCAACTCTATGCCTTCCTCCTTCGTAATGAGAGACATGCTATGTTTGAAAAATTGATTCTCAATCGGTTCAAAACCAACCGGGGTGAGACAAGTTCGTCTAATGACTCAACGACTTTCTACTCAAACATTGGAATCACAACCAAAGCATCACAAGTCATACCCTTGGGTAATGGTAATCACAAACTCATTCCCGATCCTATGTTCAAACAAGGCGATCTTTGATGCACACATGGTAACATCATTAATCAACTTGCTCTTCTCATTAGTCAAAACATGAATTCTCTCCCACAAACCAACAACAACCTCGAATCGCATCTAACCCACATAATCAAGCCACCGTTAAAGATGGAAGGATCGTGGTGCAACCGATTCAGAAAGACAAGATGATCGGGGAAGGGGTGGTCTTTGGTAGAGGATATGTTGGAAACCGAATCGAGGAAGAAATGGTAACCAAGGTCAAGCTAAGACAATCAAATGCTACAACCGTGGTGGTGAAGGACACATTGCAAGGAACCGCACATCTCCAAAGCGCCCACGAATCGCCGATTACTTGAGATAAGATGTTCTTGGCACAAGCTCGGGACAATGGTGCTGCGTTGGATGAAGAGGAATTGTTGTTTTTCTTCGAGGGCAATGCCAAGACCTATGATGCGAGATGTGGATGAGCACACTATTCAGAGATAGGTCACAATCATCGAACGCCTTTCAAGTCGCCGACCGTGATGCATACGATTCGATGTAGATGATGGACCCTCGCACACACAATCTTTATGGCTAGCATCTCTCCAATGGCTTCTCCCAAGATCTCTTCTTCACCACAAGTGGCCCATCCAAGGACAAACTCATCTCGAGGTATTAAAGCTATATGATGATGTCGATGTGCAACAGATGCATGACAAAGTACAACCAACCGAAACTTTTGAATCAAATATTGAAAATACGGGTAATATCAATATTGTCCCATATGATCAATACGTGAAACAAAGTGAAAGTGAAGTTGTACCTAGTGATGCATCTTCTGCGCATCAACAATGACTATGTCTTTGATGAATTCACCGCATGTGCTCCGATGATTCCATTATCTCGAACTAAATGCCTATAAGGAACGTGTTGCCATTTATGAACAACGTGCAAAATTTGAGTTGACCACCGTGAGCAGTGAAATGGATGACCAAGTACGTACAAGAATTAGAAAAGTAATTTTAGAGAAGAAGTATTGAAACAAGAATTAAATTCTTTGCAAGAAAAACTTTCTAAAACAACTAAGCAAAACAAGAACTTCAAGAAAACGTGAAAATGCTTAAGCAAGAATTTAATGCAAAAGAATCAAAGCTCTTGAGAGATTTTTCTAATCGAAAACTTTGAAAACAAACTTGAAAACAAGTTGTACATACAAGGAAACACCATTCGACCGCTCACATGGTCACCAAACATCGAGTCTTAAGCGATAAGCATAGCATTCCCTTGTTGAGGAACCAAATCCAGAGGTAATCAAAAGGCTAGAAATGCTCATAAGGTGATTTATGATGGTAATGAAATTCTTAAGCCTAGGCGAGAAACCTAGTTGCGTTGAGTGCACCGAGGAAGATAAGAAATCGATGAAGTCACTAGGAAAGGATGAACAAAAACTAGATGACCCCAAATGCAAAGAGAAGAACATAAATATCACTCCTCATGATTATAAGAAGGAAAACGGATTGCATTAAACAAGTTTAAGCCTCGGACTTTGTTGACTCCCGAACAAGTCTTCGGAAAATGGATTTAGATAAGCGAAAGCGAAAATATTGTAGAAACAAATCCTCCCTTTGGAAAATGCCTAAAGCTACCGTGTATCCTCCTAACACACCAATGCATCTTGTTCCTAGAACAATTGCCACTAAAAGCAATATCTTAATTAGCCAATACGTTATTTTTCAACTATTTGTTGATTTTGAGAAAACTTGCAAGAAAAGGATCACACCCACCGGCATAATCAAGGAGAAAGGGTTTTGAACAAATGAAAGAATGTTATTTAAGCGAGGTCATGCCCTTCTTTAAACTTTTAAAGGATCACTTTGAGAGTCTTAAAAGGGATAGAAACCGACATTAAGGGAATGGAAAAGGAATTTGATGCAATAATAGTTGAAATTAGTGATTATGAGCGTGCATTAAAATATAATGAGATCGAGAGGAAGAACCGCATACATTGAATGAGAATCTTATTCTTGAATGTGTTGCTCAAGATGTCTTTTTCATCGCTTCAAATTGCTCTATTAATGCTTCCAAATTTCATGAACTATCTGTGCCTCGAAAGTCTCCCATGATCGTGTCATTGAGCTTGAAAAACTAATTCTAAACTTAATGAGAAAATTGAACTGGATGATCATGACAATTTGGTTAAACATTTTTCTAAACTAGAAGTTGAGTATTTTAATCTACAACTAAAATATCAACATCTCAAAGAAAATGTCAAAACTTCAAATTTCAAGACATCTTCGATGTTCCGAGTTTGATGCGCTTTTCAAATAAACAAACGAGATGAATGATTCATGCTCGGTGTAACACGATCGTAAAGTTGAAAGTCCAAATCTCTCAATTAAAGGGTCAAACGAACAATATGACAGGTTCCCAAATGCCTCCTTCTTTAGATTCTCAGAATTCTCAAACGTTTCATCTTCAAAACCTAGTAAATGCTTTACAAAAGGAAAACGAAAGTTTCCTAGAAGAGAATGAAAAGGTTAAACGTCATTTCAATGAGTTGTTTGAATCAATTAAAGTCACTCGTAACAAAAACAACGAACAAATAACTTCATTGCAAAAGGAAATTGAGAATCAAGAGTCGTAAAAGGAAAATGCCAATGATCAATGCGGAGAATGTTGTATCTAAGGTTCACTCACGGTAATAAATCTGCTTTATCCGTGACATATGTCCCCTCACCTAAGGAACAACAAACTTGCCATTCAAACATATTTCTCATCCCTTAAGGATTGCTTAGAATGCTGCGTGAGATTGTTGAAGAGGATAAGCTAGAGAAACCTCATGATAATGCAATTGGACATGCATGCTTATATGCCAAACGATCTCAAGAAATCTTAGAATGTTTGATCACTATATGCCCAAAGACATTAGGTGAGAGAGTTAACCCTTGATTCCATGCTCAATGCCTAAGGCCAAACATGACATGCACTCGATTCCCAATGGTTTGAATGTGAGGAGTAGTGTACCCTTGAGTAGTTCGATTTTAGATCCGTCAATGCTAGGAAAGTGAACTCAAATGTGCCTTCTAGGAGTACTAATCTCAAGACTCTAATGTTAAGAAAGTGAACCTTAGTGCACCGCATGTAGTTCAGATCCCAAAGACATCTAAGCAGTGGTGCAAAGAGTAGTAAAACAAACTAATGTTCCCATTCCTCTACAGAGTAATCGGTGACATTAAAGGGAGCAGTCAAAGTCTCAAGACAATACAAGGAATGATAGGACCTCTCAAGCTAAGAATGTGCCTTTGGAAGAGAGTAGAAGAACAATCTAGGAACCTTAAGTTTGAATCGAATAAAACGAATCGTGTTGATTCTAGTATTAGCCATAGGCGCATCGTAATTAATTCAATTCGATACTATTTGCAAACCTTGTACCGATGATTGCTTGAATTACATTTCTAATCATGAATGTGATGTTAATGTTCGCCTAATGATGTTAATTGTCCGTTAATGTTGTTAATGCTAAAATTCATGCTAAAAAGGCTAAAAGGCAAAAGCGAAAGAGAGTTAGAAAACAATGGAAACCCACGGGAAGAACATTCTGTGAGAATAGGCTTTTATTGGATACCGTTGGTCATAAGACTAATCGATAATGCCCACTAGAAAATGGATGCCTCTTGGTAGAACTATTCCTTAAGAAGTGGTCACACTCGTAAATAGGGCTAATCTGAGACACTAGTATTGCATCTATTCACAATGATTCCATTACTTCACCGTCTCGATATGAATGCTTCTATTTCGATGTGGGTGGTCCAACTGCTGCTACTAACCAAATGGAACCCATTCTTGCATGGGGATCCCAATTATCCGATTATCCATTCTTCTCGTGTTCAACCGCAGATCGCTCAAATCGTTCGTGGTACCGGACTCAGTCGTTCCAAGCATATGATTGGAGACCGGTCACGCTCATGAACTTCGTGAGCAAATTCATCGGATCGTTAGATTTGGTAATGATCATTTCGGTGCTATTATGGGTTATGGAGATTATGTTGTTGGTGATAGTGTCATCTCCGAGTGTATTATGTGGAAGGTTTAGGTCATAACTGTTCTCTCGTTGGTCAATTCGTGATTTCGATCTAGAAGTAGCCTTCGTAAAACATACCGCTTTGTTAGAGATCTTAATGGAAAGGAACTGCTGAAAGGAACTCGTGGCTCAAACCTTTACACTATCTCTATCGATGACATGATGAGAGCCTCACCAATATGCTTGTTATCAAAGGCTTCAAAACAAAGTCATGGTTATGGCATCGTCGTCTCAATCACTTGAACTTCGGCACCATCAACGATCTTTCCGTAAAGGACTTAGTTGTAGGTTTACCTAGACTAAAGTATGAAAAGGATCATCTTTGTTCAAGATGTCAATTGGGAAAAAGCAAGAAGTATGCCCATAAACCCAAACCTACTAACTCGTCACGAAGTTCTTCATATGATTCATATGGATTTATGTGGACCAATGAGGGTGCAGAATATCTTTGGGAAGAAATATGTGTTAGTTGTGGTTGATGATTATTCTAGATTCACCAGGTCAAGTTCTTAAGGACAAAGGATGAAACTCCGATATCATCATCAAACTCATCAAACAATTGCAGTTAGACTAAACAAAACCGCCGTAATCATCGTAAGATAATGGAACCGAGTTTGTCAACAAACAACTTAGTGAATTCTATGAAAGCGTTGGAATCACCATCAAAGAAGTGTTCCACGAACCCCTCAACGAACGGTGTAGTTGAAAGACGAAATCGTACTCTTGTTGAAGCCGCTAGAACAATGCCGATCTACTCAAAGGTTCCAATGTTTCTCGGGTCAAGCAATTGCCACCGTGCATGCTACACACAAAATCGTTCCTCGATTCACACCATTCATGGAAAAACTCCATATGAACTTGTCCACAACAGAAACCTAATCTATCTTTCCTTCGTGTGTTTGGTGCCTTGTGCTATCCAACTAATGAGGTCAAGACTTGGGCAAACTTAGAGCTAAAGTCGACATTGGAGTATTTGTAGGATATGCACCAAACAAAAGGGATACCGAATCTACAACAAAAGAACCCGAAATATCATGGAAACAATTCACGTTACGTTTGATGAGTCGACCGGTCAAATGGCTCTGGACACTCCACTCGGGACCCGCACTTCAAAACAATCCTATTGGTTCATCCCTTGTTCCAAACTCCTCTCAAGAAACTCCATATGTACCTCCATCCAAGATGATGTAAAGAAATTGTTTGATCCAATGTTTGATGAACTGTATGAGTCTACTACTAATGAGGTGCCGATCCCTACAACAGAGGATGCTCATATTCCAGTGAATGAAGTCAATCCATCGTTTCAATATCTCGTAAGTCAAGAAGCACCACCGATCCTTCGCCTCATCAACAAATCATCATTCTTCAAATGTACATCATGGAAATGTTTCGCATCAATGATGAAGTTAATCCCTTTGCAACTCTCGAAGATGCTCCATTTGAAAACATATTTGCTACTCCCGAATCATCATCGAACCATCTTCTTGAGAGACATCGACTCGCCTACCTCGGTTCCTCAACAAATGCCACATGAACACCTCGTAAAATGGACTCACGATCATCCATTAGACAACATCATTGGAAATCCTCTCGTCCTGTATCAACCCGAAGCAACTCGCAACCGATGCCTTATGGTGCTTCTTCAACTCCGTACTATCTAAGATCGAACCAAAAGATGTTAAACCGCTATGAATGAAGATAGTCGGTTCAATGCTATGCAAGATGAAATTCATGAGTTTGATCGACTTGATGTATGGGAGTTAGTACCGCCCAGATCGTGCTATGATTATAGCTCTAAAATGGATCTTCAAAGTAAAACTTGATGAGCATGGTGATGTGTTGAAGAACAAGGCTCGATTAGTTGCTAAAGGATATCGTCAAGAGGAGGGTATAGACTTTGAAGAATCTTTTGCTCCGGTTGCTCGAATCGAGGCAATCGTAATCTTTTCGGCTAACGTCGCTAGTAAGAACATGGTGGTTTATCGATGGATGTAAAGACGGCATTTCTAAACGGAGATCTTAAAGAAGTCGCTCACGCCACCAACTGAAGGATTTGTGAATCAAGAGCATCCTACTCACGCTTATCGTTTGAAGAAGGCTCTTTACGGTTTAAAGCAAGCTCCAAGGGCATGGTATGATACATCGTCAAAGTTTCTTCTATCAACCGGATTCATCAAAGGAGCATTGATCCTACATTGTTCACCGAAGTCGAGCAAACATTTGATTCATGTTCAAATTTATGTTGATGATATTATTTTTGCCTCGACCGACCCAATGGAATGTGATCGTTTTCAAATGAAATGAGTTCAAAGTTTCAAATGTCAATGATGGGACAAATGTCATTTTTCTTGGGATTACAAATTTCTCAAAGTCCCGGAGGCATTTTCATAAATCAATCTAAATATGCAATGAGATTTTAAAGAAATTTGGATTTGATTCAAGTGACCTGTTGACACCCCATGATTGACCGAACCAAACTAGATGAGGACCTCTCGTGGATCATGATTGACCAAACGAAATATAGGAGTATGATTGGATCCCCGATGTATCTCAACGCTAGTAGACCGACATCTTGTTCTCTCGTGTGCATGTGTGCTAGATACCGTGCTAAGCCTACTAAAAAGCACCTTGAAGCGCTTAAACGGGTCTTCGGTATCTCCAAGGAACCATCAATATGGGACTATGGTACCAAGGACACCGGTATGTCACTAACGGCCTATGCGATGCCGATCATGCAGTTGTCAAGATACACGTCAAGCACGTCGGAGGTGCTCATTTTGGGTGATAAGCTTGTGAGTGGTCTTCAAAGAAGCAAATGAGTACTTCTATTTCCTCTACAGAGGTGAATACATAGCCATGTCATCTTGTTGTGCTCAAATCTTATGGATGAGATCTCAATTATCGACTATGGCTTTGAATTCAACAAAATCCTCTCGCATCGTGATAATAAAGTGCTATTGCTCTCTCATGCAACAACGTTCAACACTCAAGAGCAAAGCATATCGACATTCGACATCATTTCATCGAGTGAACAAGTGGAAAAGGTGTGGTGGAACTATATTTTGTGAGGTCTCGAATATCGTTAGCGGACATCTTCACCAAAGCTCTTCCAAGAGAACGTTTTGAGTTTATTCTTCCACGCCTTGGTTTGAAAAGCCTTCAACCGAACTCTCAAACGTCTTCGGGAGGAAGACGAGGAGTAAAGGTCTATCTTCATCTATCTCTTGTAAATAGTTATTTGAAAAGCAAAATACAAAATTATAAAACCTTCAAAAATCAAATAGAAAAATATAAAACTTTCAAAATCCATAAAAATTGTAAAATTGAAAATCTTCAAAAATATTGTCATTTTGTCATGTTTTTCTCAATTCGATAATATCTACGGTTTTGTGATGTCATTCAAAGAATGACACGGACTTTAGATGTTGTTCGAATTTTATATAAAAAAAAAAAAAAAAAAAAAAAAAAAAAAAAATCAAAAATCAAAAATATTTTTGGGAGAAAGAGAAATGGTTTATTGTCATCTTCGTGCAATAACCGTTTTAAAGAAAGAACAGAGCCATGTTTTACCATGTTTTCAAATCTTATGCTCGATTCTATAAACTCCTATCTCATTGAAAACTAAATGCTTTGAAAAATAACTCAATCTCTATTTTTGATAATCATCGGACTTATTTGTCAAAATCTCTATCTCTCAATCAACAACCTACGTCATTGATTGAGGGGAGAATGATTTCAATTAAATTAAAAAGTTATTTGGCATTAAATTGTTTTCAAAAGATATACATGCATGTTTTATAAATGGAGTTTAAAGTCTTAAAATCCGATCCTTATCGGTTAAAACACTTTCACAATCAAGTCACAATTCTCCTTAAAGCTTTCAAAATCAATTTAATCTATACGAGATCACAAATCTCAAATGATTTGATAATTGTGATCGGGGAGAATGTGTGATTTAAATTGGATTTAAACCGATAATTAGGTAAATGGTTATAATAGGATGTACATGCTATCCTTCCCACATGTGACAAACGATTTCAATTTTTCAATGCACATGTTGAGGGGAGCATCTATCTTAAACCTTTGATTTGAAACGTGATCATTTATCCCAATGTGCGGGTTCCTCTAGTATGTGCAAAACTCTTTTCAAACCTCGAGGCACATATTGAGGGGAGCAAATTCATGGAAACCTCATCCTTCCCGAAATGCTATATCTACTTGATTTGTTGAGGAAGTGATGTTGATATCTTTAGAAAATGGTAATCAAAAGAAGTTAATTCTTTCTCTTGCCTCCGTGTGCAAAACATTTTCAAATACTTGATGCACATGTTGAGGGGAGTTCTCGTTCTAAAATATCAAAACAATTCGTGTACAAAATGCTTTGATAATATATCACAAGTATCCGAATTGATTTTCAAATGGTTTTCAATTGGATCCAATGGCGGATGAACAATACCAAATAGACCGACCAACTTTACTTTATGTACGGTGATATAAGGATGATAAGGTTAGGTATGTGTTCCCATGATCCGCTGTAATCGGAGGGATCTACCAGGACAATCCACTAGTTAGTGTAGAAGTCCTTAGGTATGATGATAAAAGGAGAAAATGAGATATGGGAAGAGTGCGGACTAAGACCGAGCTAGTCTTGGAATAAACCCAACAAGGTTCTAGCTATGAAGTCTCGTAAGCATCAAGGGTTGAAGAATTAAAAGAATTGAATGAAAATAGGGTGAAAACAAATAGCCCTCCATTAATTCAACCTTAGGCGTAAACCGGTTCAATTCATATGCTACCGATGGTAACATCGGTATTGAAGACAAGACGTCATGGACCCAAAGGACGATCGCACTTCAACTTTCCAAACCACTCAAGTTCCTCTTAAAAGGACTTGTTTCATTCTCACGGGAACCGACATTATCTATCGACTTTCTCTTAGAGATGGTTGATATGAAGAAGGAGACCTCTCCTAGTCTCCGTTATAGGATCCAAATATGCACAAATTGAGTCTAGAGCCACGAGATCATCAATAAATCTCATTAGGACACTTTCAATGAAGACTCTCTGCTTCACACAATGTGGAAGAGAGATTATATCTTGAGTCCCACGCATTATCCTTGTGGTATTGCGTAACATCCGAGTGATATGTTTACATATTCACAATGAAGATGGAAAGCCTTCGAGCCAACATCAAACAAGCTCCCGGTAGGTGGCATGTGAGATCTATTTTATAGATCAACCATGTGACAACCGAACAGAAACAATGGGCGATTCAATCTCTTGAATCAATCCTCGTTCGAGTTATGGATTGACGGATACCTTTGAAAACCGGTCTTTGTGCTTAAAAACTCTTTTCTTTAGCACATCGACCGTGTACTCATTTTTCAAACCAAAAGGTATTTTTATGATTGATAATTGATTTTCAATAAAACCTTCGTTGTATTGCAAAACAATTTCTATTGAGCAATACACGATTGTTTTTCAAATCTCTTTTCATCAATCGATGGACTTAAAATTACATTTGGTTCACTCACTCCGTGTTGTCTTCTTTGAGATGTTCGGTTTGAGAACAACTAGAACAACCGCGAAACCCCGTCAAGGAGATTCTTAGGAATCCTACCGATCACAGCAAGACTTGTATCGATCAACGGGAACCGTGGGCGTGTACCTCAATTCAACGAAGTGATCAAAGACACTTTCGTGCGATTTGTTGCTAATCGTTGTATGCAGTACGCCCGACGTTTGCAAATGATCGTAATGAAGCGGTCAATCCATAGCCGCATGCTCACTTAACACATTCAACTCAAAAGAAATCATGATTAGTGCATCAATGACTCGATATTTTCACTCCATGCTTCGCTACGCCGCCAATATCGTGATTCAACAAATGCTTCCGCTACTCGATGAGAAGAATTCATGATCCGTAATGTGAGCATGTCGGTCCCAAAGTCACAACACCACAATGGATGTCTCAAAGGAGATTTTTGATAGTCGATGATCTCCAAAGATGGCTCAAACTCATCATCACGTGGATCAAGAAAAGACCTCCACTTGGAATAACCAAACATGCAATGTGAAGAATCAATGACTACGAGCTTATGAGCAAAGGACTACATCAAGAATGCAAGATCAATTGTTAATGTAATATCTATTTGTATTCAATGTAATTTTGATGTAAATTGAGGTGACCTCCTTGGGGAGATTGTTAGGAATTAGAAATTCCGTGATTAAAGAGTCGGTCACCTCAAGTATATGTAATCGTTAGAAAGCTCGTAGTCGTAGTTCTTTTAAGTTAAGTAGTAATTTAGTTAAGTAACACCGTGGAGGACGGACGGTCTTTACCCATCTGTATGCCCGATCCACACCCCAAAGTGTGGCGATTTATGTAAGACTATAAATACTCTACCTTCCAAGGTAGAGTTGGAGCTCATAATAATATCTTTCACTTTCTCTCACTAAGTTCCCTAAACCTCTAACTTTCTCTCTAGAATTCCATCTTATTACTTTGTGTTATGGTTTGATTGTATTATGCCAACATCTTTTGATGTGTATGTGAAAAGTTATTAGGTTCTTAAAACCTACTTGCAACCGATCCATTTGCATATTTCTATAAACTTGATCTTTCTTTCATCTTGTAGAAGATTCCATTAGATATTTTGTGAAGATTTGTACTCTTCATATCTTGCACAATCTTACTTAGATAGAGTTGACTTTAGGCAAGATTTGATATCTTGAGCTTTATCACCGATCGGCGGTACCAATTTGGTACACGGCGGAACCCTTTTAAGGGTCCGTTAATGTTTTTGTCCGTGGACGCTTCTTCCAATTTGGCTATAAATAGCAATGCCAAGCCAAGTAGTTTCTCATCCCTTTCTAACATACTCTCATACATATCTCTCTAACCTTTCTAACTCGGTTTCATATCATATTAGTGATCTCTTTGTAGCAAAGAAGATCAAGTCATATTCAAGCTTCAACGAGAAGTTGGAAGTCTTGTTTGTTTAGTGTTGTATGATCTAGTGTTGATTCATACTTCATTGTTGTATCAAACCATCATAATCTTGTGAGTGTGAGTGGTTAGTATTTTAGTCCTCAAAATACATTGTGTGGGAGTAGTTGTACCCTTGGAAAGAACTCGACATCTAGCTTAGTGTCGGAAATAGTGTAAGCGAAGTGTAAAGGTTTTCTCCACGGTGAAAGGAGCTTGTTGACTAGTGAAGTTAAACTCTCGAGTGTGAGACTCGGGGAGTGGAGTAGGGCAAGGAAAAAGAGTCCTTGTAGGCCGAACCACTATAAACAACTTGTTGTGGTTTGATCATTTCTTTCCTTATTTACTTATTACATATTGCTTGCATATTTCATTAACATACTTAAGATCAATATCAATTGATCTTTCAATAAGTTTCAAAACAAAGTTTTTAATCGGTAAACTATTCAACCCCCCCTTCTAGTTTTCTACAATTGGTACCAGAGCCTCGTTGCTCAAGAATTTCTAAAATAACTTGTATTTTATAAACTTGAAACGATCCATGGATTCTGAAAACTTTAAAGAAGGGCAATCTATGCAAAGACCACCACTCTTTGAAACCAATGGATTTATCTATTGAAAACCGTTTTGAAACATATGTAAAATCAAAAGATATAGATCTTTGGTTTATTATTGTTAAAGGAGATTTTAGTTCTACAACAAAGGATATTTCCGTTGATGAACAAAAGAAATTAGTTGCTAAAAATAATGAAGCTAAAATGATGCTTTATAATGCTTTACCTAGAAAAGAATATGAAAGAATTTTATGTGTGAAACCGCCAAAGATATTTGGGAATCTTTAATTGTTACACATCAAGGTAATTCACAAGTCAAGGATAACAAAATTGATCTTCTTGTTCAACAATATGAACAATTTGTTATCCTCAAGATGAAACCATTGATTGTGGCTTTGCTCGCTTTAACACTATCATTACATCACTTAAAGCACTTGATGAATCTTTTCGTAGTAAGAACTTTGTCGAAATTTCTTAGAGCACTCCATCCCAAATGGAGAGCTAAAGTGACCGCTATTGAAGAATCAAAAGATCTCTCAATAATGTCACTAGACGAGCTAATTGGCAACCTCAAAGTTCATGAAATGGTAATGGAGAAAGATTCGGAGATCATCAAAGGAAGAAAGGAGAAGATCAAATCCGTTGCTCTTAAAGCAAAGGCGGAATCAAGCGATGATGGTGAATCTTGCTCCGATAGTGAAGATGAGGAATATGCCATGGCCGTTAGAGATTTTAAGAAGTTCTTTAGAAGAAGAGGAAAGTTTGTAAGACAACCTCGAGAAGAAAAGAAGCCATTCCGAAAAGATCGGGATGATAAGAAGATTAAAGGTGAAAGAAAGTGTTTTAGATGTGGTGATGCAAGTCATCTCATAGGAGAATGTCCCAAGCCACCTAAAAGCAAAACTCAACGAGCTTTTGTAAGTGGTGCTTGGAGTGATAGTGAAGACGATGAAGAATCAAGCAAGGAAGAGATCGCTCTAATGGCACATGAGTCAAATGAGGTACTTTCCGACTCTTCTTATTCTTCTATAGATGATGACACCTTGCAAAACAATATAATCAATTGTGTGAGCTAAGTCTAAAAATCATAACTAAAAATAAATTTCTAAAATCAAAAGGAATTTTTGGAAAATGAGGTATATGAGTTAAAAGAAAAGCAAAACGACTTGAAAAGGAAAAGCAAATGACGATGATTGTAAATCATGTCAAGAGCTTAATCTTGAAATAGAAAACTAAAGCTCACACAAGAAGTTTTAATAGAAAATAATTCTAAGTTTAAAAGGTTTAACAAAAACATCGCTCTTGCCGATGAAATAGTTAAAATCCATAAAACACCGGGAGACATGAATGGGCTAGGTTTTAATGAAGTATTAATTCAAAGAGTCAAAACAAAACGGCCGAAAGGATGAACATTCATGTCAAAATTGCTGCGCGAGCAAGACGGACCGACGGAACCAAAATAAGGGTTCCGTCCATGAGCAAAATGGTACCGTGGTACTTCATGAGAATGTAATGTTCGTAATACGGACCGCATGAATTTGTTAAAGTAACAAAGAAAACCAATGATAATGTTAAACTAAAACCACCATTATATCGAGTAGGACTTGTTAAAAATGAATTTAGATCAAAACTACTCAACAACGATATAAAACACCTTTTGCCAAACGCCTTTCCTAAGAGCAACCACAACGTTCAACCTAACTACCAACACAACGGTTGGAATCAAAACTTTCCTAGACCATATCAAACTCAGATTACATGCCATGGAACCCTTACCCATCATTTCCATACATGAATCAAATAAATGGTATGTTTAACCCAAACGGACCCATGAGATATTGGGGACCAAATGTTTGAGTTATTTGCTTCTTAGGTATGCTTGAAAGTTGGATTGGAACCCGATGAATGGATAAAAGATAGTGGATGCTCACGACACATGACGGCAACAAAGTCTCTTCTCATCATACCAAGAGTATGACGGAGGTAATGTCACTTTGGTAGCAATCTCAAAAGCAAAATCATTGGCAAAGGTACGATTGCTCATAACTCTCTAACTATTGAAAATGTTGCTCATGTGGATAGGTTAGGATTTAATCTACTTAGTATTAGCCAATTATGTGATAAAAAGTATAAAGTACTATTTGATGAAAATGGTAGTAAAATACTAAAAGATGGTATCACCATAGCTAAAGGAGTTAGGAAAAATAACATATACGTCATGAAAATAGATAAAACATATAATGACAAACTTTGTCTAACAACATTAGACGATAGCTCATCTCTTTGGCATAGACGCTTAGGTCACGCTAATATGAGACTTATACAAAACCTATCTTCAAAAGAGTTGGTTAGAATTTACCAAAACTAAAATATGACCAACACTTTTTGACGCTTGCAAAATTGGTAAACAAACACATAGTAGTCACAAATCTAAAAATATGGTGTCCACATCTAAGTGTCTAGAATTATTACATATGGACTTGTTTGGACCATCCGCTATAAGAAGCTATGGAGGCAACTTATACACTTTGGTCATAGTAGATGATTACTCAAGGTTTACTTGGACGTTATTTTTGAAAACCAAAATGAAGCTTTTGATAAATTTGAAATACTTAGCAAGAAAATTCAAAATCTTCTAGGTGTTAAAATTGTGTCGATCCGAACGGATCATGGTCGTGAATTTGACAACGAAACTCAATTTGGAAACTTTTGTGATACAAATGGTATAACACATAACTTTTCGCTCCACGAACACCTCAATCAAATGGAGTAGTAGAACGTAAAAATAGAACAATTCAAGAAATGAGTAGAACAATGCTTAATGAACAAAACATTCCTCAAAAGTTTTGGTGTAACGCCATTGACACTTCTACATATATTTTAAATAGAGTCCTAATACGTCCTTTCCTAAACAAAACACCATATGAACTTTATAAAGGTAAAAGCCAACATTAGGATATTTTAAAGTCTTTGGTTGTAAATGCTTTATTCTTAATACTAAAGATTATCTCACCAAGTTTGACCCAAAGTCTTATGAAGGTGTATTTCTTGGTTATTCTCAAACTAGTAAAGCTTACATTGTCCTAAATAAAGAAACAATGATAGTCGAGGAATCGTTGAACATAACATTTGATGAAAGTCCACCTCCTCTAAGACATCACCTTTGGTAGATGATGACTTAGTTGAAAGTCAAATAATAGAAAGTCAAATTGATAATAACAAGGAAGATGAACCATTAAATAAGGAAATTATCAACATCAAAGAATCTAAAAGTCATCCATTAGAAAAGGTCATAGGAAAACTTAATCAAAGAACCTTAAGGTCACAAGCTCAAAATCAAAGTAATCATTTTTGTTTTGTATCCACCATTGAACCAAAACCATAAATGAAGCAATAAAAGATGAATCATGGGTAATTGCCATGCAAGAAGAATTAAACCAATTGTTAGAAATGATGTTTGGAAACTAGTTCCAAAACCCAAAGATCAAACTATAATTGGAACGAAATGGGTCTTTCAAACAAAATGGATGAAAATGGTATAGTATCTAGAAACAAAGCTAGGCTTGTTGCACAAGGTTATAATCAACAAGAAGGAATTGACTATGATGAAACTTATGCACCGGTAGCTAGACTTGAATCTATTAGAATATTACTTGCTTATGCATGTGCTTATGACTTTAAATTATTTCAAATGGATGTTAAAAGTGCTTTTCTTAATGGGTTTATTAACGAAGAAGTGTATGTTGCTCAACCTCCCGGTTTTACCGACTTTGAGAAACCACATCATGTCTTCAAACTCAAGAAAGCATTATACGGCCTTAAACAAGCACCTAAAGCTTGGTACGACCGACTTAAGACTTTTCTTATTGATAACAAATATACTATGGGATTAGTAGATAATACTCTTTTACTAAGAAAAGGAATCACAAATTATTATTGTTCAAATATACGTTGATGACATTATATTCGGATCAACTTGTCAAGAGCTATGTGATGATTTCTCTAAAATCATGCATGACGAGTTTGAAATGAGTATGATGGGTGAGTTAAAATTCTTTCTAGGACTTCAAATTAAACAACTAGAAGATGGTATTTTCTTTAACCAATCTAAATATATAAAAGACATGCTTAAGAAATTTGGTCTTGAAGATTCCAAACCAACTAAAACACCCATGTCCTCGGACACTAAACTCACCAAGGACGAAGAAGGTGAATCCGTAGATAACACTAAATATAGAGGAATGATTGGTAGCCTACTCTATCTTACGGCTAGTAGACCCGACATTATGTTTAGTGTTTGTCTATGTGCTCGCTTTCAAGAAAACCCAAAGGCATCACACTTAGAAGCATTAAAAGGATTTTAGATATATTAAGGGAACAACGTGTTTAGGATTATGGTATCCCAAAGGAACGGGTATAGAAACCATAGTGTATGCCGACTCGGATCATGCCGGTGATTATGTCGATAGAAAAGTACAAGTGGTATTTGCACTTTTGTTGGACATTGTCTCACCTCATGGTTTGCAAAGAAGCAAACGGCTTTAGCCATCTCTACCATGAAGTCGAATACGTCTCACCGGAAAAGCATGTCAACAAGCTCTTTGGATGAAGCAAGCTCTCGTAGATTACGGAATTCATCTCAACGACATTGTGATACTTTGCGACAACAAAGGAGCCATCGATCTCAAAGAAGAATCCCGCTCAACATGCTCGTATAAAGCACATTGAAATCGTCATCACTTTCTTCGCGACAATGTTCAAAAGGAAACATTTCAATCGAGAAAGTATCCTCCAAGACAACATTGCCGACATCTTTACTAAACCTCTTAAACGAGAACCTTTTAATCTTCTTAGACTTGGTTTAGGGTTAATGGAACCAAACATGTAGGATAAACATAGCCTAAAACATTAGAATAGTCAAACCAAAACAATTTTGTTTTATATACCATCTTGTAGCTACGGCACCAAACGACAACACGGACGGAACCAAAATTTGGTGCCGTCTCGTCCGTGGTGTCTCTGTACAAAAAAACTTTATACATAACATCTTCTTCCTCACAACCCACTTTACCAAAACGTAAAACTTAAACCAAGCTCATTATTGTCATCTTCCCACTCACTAATCATGAAGATAACATCATTGTAAGTATCCTAACTACATTTCATCTCTTAATTTCGAGTCTAGGATTCTTATTTATGCACAAAACTATCACAAATCATTACATGGGGTTTATGTATGCTTTTATACCAAATATGAATTCAATTGGCAAATTGCATAACTAGTCATTCAAATTAGGTACTACATTATCATATTGCATAAACAAATCATGTTTCCACTAATTGATAGATAATAAATATAAGGCCTTATTCAAACAACCAAACACCCCATGTCAAAAGTTTTGAAAAGCTTCTCACTTGTAGGAAAACATTTTTCATTGCTAATACAAATAGAAACGTTAGAATTTTCATCACTTGCATGCTCTTGAATACTGAAGGTATTGCATAACTAATATGCACTCCCGGGTATATTCAAATGTAGCCACATTGAATTAGGAGCATTTGGGTTATCTCATGGTATTTGCCAAACTCCCACTAAAACCATTTTGTGCATAAAATGAGTCGAGATAACCGCAACTCCAAATTGTTTTCATATAGGCACACACTAGAATCAAAAACGTTAAAATTTATTCTCATTTTTAACATATTAATTCTTGTCCTTAGGAATAACCATGGTAGCCGCAAGATTCTATGATCACAAAGACACCCTTAACTACATTCCCAAACACCACAAAACCAAAGGACTTACCAAGGAACAAGTAGAAATATTTAAGGGTCTAGAATCTAGGTATTTCCATGAGGTAGAACCATTCACTCATCCTTCCTTGAGCATACCAATCTTCGTGAAGAACTAGCCGCCATTCAATTCGATTGTCTTCTTGACATCGATGAACCAATTTGTCCTAGGTTTGTGTTAGAATTCTATGCTAGTGTGACCGGTTTTAGTGATGAAGATGATGAGTTTTGTCTTAGGTTTAGAATCAATCAAAATGACTACACCATCACCTTAAGCAACTTTGCTCAAGTACTAGGAATTCCCAACCGAGGAACTTGTGTCTACACGGATAAGTGGTCACTCACCGCTCTTGATGCAATCAATGACCGCTCTCTCCCTACATAACCCGTTTAGCCGATAAGGATGTCATCCGTGAACACCTATTTAACCCAAAACGGATACAACCCGAGTCACCCGAAAGGAAAAGAGGTAAACCGAGATCCATATGGAATGGAGCTCAATGAACTTAAGCTCGAATTTAAGAAATGGGAGGAACTACTTAGAGCCAACGTCATTAGCACCATAGGGAATAGGGATCACATAAACGCTTGTCTTTGCCACATGCTCTACAACTTGTCCACCCGACAACCATTCAACTTAGCCTACTACATAGCTAGGAGAATGATTGATATTCCAACTCAAGGATCCGTTGCTCTTCCATACGGGATGCTTCTCACCCGTCTCTATAGAAACTTATGCACCAATTCCACCAACCCCAAAAGGGATGCACCTTCACTATGAACTCATCCTCACATCTTTGTACCTTTGAGTGATGCTCGAGTTGCTAAGACTAAAGGCAAGAGAGCTAAACCTCCAACTCCTTCATCATCATCATCAAATAGCTCGAGGATGGTCTTCCAAGCTCTCGTCTTCCACCTCAAGAGTATTATGCATCTCTTCCCGAGATTGAGAATGAATCGCAGAATTCAAGCAAACTAAGGGAATGTTCAAGTGCCTTGGTAGGATGATGAACAAGATTTACAAGAAGTTGGACAAATAAGGGTACTTTAAGGAGTGTTTGGAACAATGCATTATCGTTAATGTTTGATACTATTTAGTTGTTTTTATTATGTAGGATGATAATATAACTTGAAACAATGGTGTATGCTAACAATCTCATGCGGGGATAGCACAAGTATGTTATCAAATTTTACCCATTTTCACTATATTGTGAAAATCAATAAGCCTTGCTCAAAATCTATGCTCCACTATGTTTACATATGTGTTATTTACTTTTCCTAACTTGAAATGTTTAGTATAACATGTTTTGAGAAAAATTTCGTGTTTCGAAATTTCCCCGTGTTTTAAAAACATTATGTCCAAATTTCAAGACTCCACGGATCGACGGCACCATTATTTTGGTACCGTCCTTTATGTAATTTGGTACCGCCATATTCAGATAGTGGACCAGACGGCACCCTTTTTGGGTTCCGTCTGTATGATTTTGGTGCCGTGGATCCTCCGTAATTTTTCAATTTCGACTATTTCGTGATTCCAAATTATCTTCCATCACTTATAAATCAATCTTAACTAGTTTATACCGTTATTAGAACTAGTATTATATACTAAGGGATGTAAGAAATCCATTCCCACCAAAATTCAAAAATTTGAAAAATCCACCCAAGGAGCCCTTTGGCATAAAGGAAGGAACCAAATTTTGGTACCTTCAAACCGTGGGTAATCGAATATTAGGAAATTCCAATCACTAGAACACATTTATTGCATATCTTTTCTTCTTCACTCCATCTTCTTTGTATGGATTGACTTGGGTGATATGACTAGCATTCAACCCACTTCCAAATCATTAGGAACCTCATCTCTTCAATGGTTCAACATCAAATCAAACCATTTCTCAACAATTTCTTACCTCTATAAATTGAAAGGTTTTACCATGATCATCCTCACACCTTCTTCATTCTCACTACTATCTAGCAAATCAAAACCCAAGTTAAAATGACTAAATCATCACCAAAACCTTGCAAGAAAACCGCTAGAATTAGCGTAAGACCTTGTTGTTTTGTCAACTTAGCTCATCATCCGAATCTTCACCACTCACAATCTCATCTCCCATTAGAGATGATACACACCTTACCTTAGCTACACCTACTTCATCACACATTGTGATCACCACTCCACCACCAATAAAAACACCTACTTCACCTCCACCGGCACCCATCCAAACATCCAAAACACCTTCACCACCTTCACCAAGGTCTCCCACTCTCACTCCCATGGAGTTATTTTCAACTCCACCAACATCACCAAATCCTTTCCTAGAGGACTTGGAAGACTTGCCTCCTAGGCCAAGTCATCCACCACCATTGCCATCCTTTGGCACCATTGAGCGAATCGCTCATGAGTCACCTCGGTCATCCATTGACCCAAACGCCCATTAGGGCCAAGACCTCTCCTTTTCCACCCCATTCACAAGGACATTCATGGTCCTTTATATGGGATCATCCACTTCCATCATCAATGTCCCTCATATTGAGGACATTGAGGAGAGCATGTGGGATGACAATCCCACTAGAGAGGAGATTCAAGCCGAACTCCACAACCTCCACCAATTCAAAGGCATGGTGGATTCTCACTTAAGTGAGACAATGCAAATGCAAAGTGCTTTGCTTGCATCCATCATGACCACTCCAAACATCCCCAACACCACCAACACATCCACCATTCCACCACCACAACCTCCGCAAACTTTCTACCCTCCAAGGCATGGTTGCTCAACTTGTGAGCAAACGGGTCAAACCGTGGAACGGACCGGATTATGGTCCATGACTTCCACGAAGAAATGAGGTTCATCCTCAACCACATTCTTGAGCGCCTCAACGCTTTTTCCCATCCACCATCACTTTAGGATGGTTTTAGAATAGTCTTTATTCTAAGCATTTTCTTTCTTTCTTTAGGATAATTTTTTTTTGTTGTACTAGAAACACATCATTGTGTTCTCTTTTCATGATCTTTACTCATGAAAAATTTTAACTAATGAATGTTGTTTATTATGTTGTTGGTGTCATTACATAGTGTTTGGAAATGCTTGTGAATGATCATTATTACTAACAATTTTTTGTAGCTTTATTTTCACAATCCATGTATCTTCCCATTAAAGCACCCAATTTAGGGGAGCTTTGAACAAGGGGAGATAATAGCTCGGCTCATTACATTCCAAGATAGCCTCTTCTTTTGTTGAGACAAAAGGGAGAAAATATAGAACTTGAAATTATTTATATTTGACTTTTGAAAAAGTTTCATTGGTAAAGTCAAAGTCAATCGCATACTTTGACTTTCCGAAAAAGTCAACATCATGCATCAACTAGTGAATTCTTTGACTTTCATAAAAGTCAAATTTCATACACTTGCATTATCATTTCCTTTTCAAAGTTCTAAAACTAATATTTTTATAACTCTTGTACAAACTTTGTTTCTTTTATAAAATAAAATTTATATTTTGTCCTCAACAAAAGAGGAGATTGTTAATACAAATATCGTCATTAAACGTTATTTATATTTTTGATCTTTGCCTAAGTTTTGTTAACGACAAAAGTAAATTTAATTTATAAAAGCTTAAAGCTTGTCAAGTTTATTAGATATTAAAACAAGCTTTCTCAAACAATATATTCATCATTCAAGCATTTACATTTATGATTAGTAACATCTTGATATGACTCTAATCATTATGTATGATAGTAGTTTGTAGAATGTGTTAGGTTCTTAAAACCAAACACTACTTAAGCATTTGCATATTTCTATAAATAGTAATACAACATTTGACATCATGTATTACATCATGGAAATCATTGGAAGATTCCATTAGATATTTTGTGAAGATTTGTACTCTTCATATCTTGCACAATCTTACTTAGATAGAGTTGACTTTAGGCAAGATTTGATATCTTGACTGTCGATCACCGGCGGTACCAATTTGTACACAGGCGGAACCTTTTAAGGGTCCGCGGTCCGTGGACGCCTCCTCGATCAATTTGGCTATAAATAGCAATGCCAAGCCAAGTAGTTTCTCATCCCTTTCTAACATACTCTCATACATATCTTCTCTCTAACCTTTCTAACTCGGTTTCATATCATATTAGTGATCTCTTTTGTAGCAAAGAAGATCAAGTCATATTCAAGCTTCAACGAGAAGTTGGAAGTCTTGTTTGTTTAGTGTTGTATGATCTAGTGTTGATCCATACTTCATTGTTGTATCAAACCATCATAATCTTGTGAGTGTGAGTGGTTAGTATTTTAGTCCTCAAAATACATTGTGTGTGGGAGTAGTTGTACCCTTGGAAAGAACTCGACATCTAGCTTAGTGTCGGAAATAGTGTAAGCAAAGTGTAAAGGTTTTCTCCACGGTGAAAGGAGCTTGTTGACTAGTGAAGTTAAACTCTCGAGTGTGAGACTCGGGAGTGGAGTAGGCAAGGAAAAAGAGTCCTTGTAGGCGAACCACTATAAACAACTTGTTGTGGTTTGATCATTTCTTTCCTTATTTACTTATTACATATTGCTTGCATATTTCATTAACATACTTAAGATCAATATCAATTGATCTTTCAATAAGTTTCAAAACAAAGTTTTAATCGGTAAACTATTCAACCCCTTCTAGTTTTTGTATATATCAAAAATAAAATAATGGCCGTAATATTTCCTTTTATTTTCTATGTTTCGCATAACCGCAGACTTTGAATATTGAGGGCAATATTCATTTCTAAGTGGGGAATTCTCACGAATTTTATCATGTAATTATTCCACCCAATTCCCTGCTTTTTGCCAAAATGTTTTTGGAGTAAGTGTTTTTACTTACTCAAAGAATGGTAATCATCCGCCATGTCTAACCCACATAAGGATTGGCTAATCCAGAGCAAACGGCTCATAGTAAAGATATCTCAAATCCGTTGATGGCTTGCAATTTGCCCAAAATTGTATGGTGTTTAGCTCACCATATCTTTAAACTAGTGAAAAGTTGGCTAGCCCCAAGTTTATGGCTTGTGGTAAAGGCGGTGGAAATCCATAATTGGTAATCGGCTCACCAAAGATAATATTGATAATTTATCTAAGAGTTGGTTAGTCCGTAGCAAACGACCGGTAAAGACAAATCAAACCGTTCTGATACCGGTGATTTGCTCAAAATCATTTGGTTATCATTGTGCCAAGGTTCTTACTGAATCGAAACAATTGGCTACTCCGAAGTAATGGCTTTTGGTAAAGAGATGAAATCCATTAATTTTTCTCAAATCATTGCTAGGGACTAGCAATATCTTAGTATGGGATTGATGGTGTCTAAATACTCATCATTTTTATACTGTCTGACTACAAAAACATCCGAAAACACTTTAAATGAATCAAAATGATGAAAATATCACAAACAAGTGTTTTATGTGTTTTAAATGCAAAATATCAAAATCGGTGAAAACGATCAAGTTTGCATAATTGGCGCTTTAGTCCCCCAAGTTTAAAAAGTTGTCAAAAAAGGTCCCTGGTAAATCAAAATAAAGTAAAATGTCATTTAAGGTCCATGGGATTCTAGAGTTGTAAAATTGGTCCTTGAAATTTAAAATTGCAAAATTACAACTTAGGTCCCTTAACTTTTAAAATGACAAAATGGTCCTCGACATTTAAAATGGAAAATAATCATCATTGGTCCTTGTACTATTCATATATGGCAGGAATGGTCCTTGTGATAACTTTGGAAACTTGTCAAGATCAGTCCCTTAACTTGGCGGAATTACAACTTTGGTCCTTGATATTAAATAAGCCAATTAGACCCTTTTGTGTATTTAGAACCCACCAACCAAAAAGAACCACGCTAAATGACCAGGACCCCCAATTTGGACCCCCTTTATAATATCCTACGGTCAAAAAAAGTCAACACGCCTAAAACCACGAATACTGTTCATCGCCTTCACATAGTTCAGAATACCAAAACCAGAGCTGGTTTTGCCTCTTTTTCAACACTCCACCTGTCTTCCCAGCTGTATACCAACCCCATTCCACCTCTACAATCATCCAAGAACCATTAATTAGATAAACCTGCTCAAAGACAATTTTGGCGCCAAAACTGACATTTGGCAATTCTGATGATTTGGATGAATCCAACGGTTCAAGTGAGGTGGGATATTCTCAGAGATGTCGACAGAGTCAAATGAGATCAATAAAAGGGAGCTTGGTGCAAGAGAGAAGAATATCTAGAATAATCTTTAATTTTCAATGTCGTTTTAGCTTAAATTAAAAATTCAGTGTATGTTTTAACTTTAAAGCTTTGTATTTCAAGTTTTCCTTGTATAATAAATCTTTTGTAAACATCAATTTCAAGTCTTAAGTATATTTTCGGTTTATGCAAAATTTCCATGTTCAAAATTTCAAAATAATTCGAATGTTGTTTTTAGTTATTGTCTTGGATCGAATAAGCCACATAAGCTCCTCGTAAAGCTTATTAAAGCTTTTAGAAACAATAAAACTCAGTCTAGTATCAAAACTAGAAAATCACTAAAATACTAAAAATTAGTTAAAATAAAAAAAAACAATGGAGATGGTGATCGAGGTCAGAAGGGTAATGCTTGGATTATCTTTGGTTTAGAGCTTCTTGGGAAGCCATAGGGTGTGATCTCAGTTATCAGTTTTCTGTTTTGTGTCTAAACTCACTTTGTAAGTTATTCCTTTGAAATTTGCAATTCATAGTATAAGTGTTTAAATGTTGCTAATTCCAGTTTTAACCTGTCTCATTATAGTTATTATAAGTTAATTTATAGCTTTTATGGTTTGAAAAGTTGTTTTAGTAAAATAAGCTTCAAGACGCTTATATTAAGGGGTGTTTGGATTTGCTAAATTAGTGGCATTCTAGCTTATGCTTTATGTTGATTGATGTTGTCTCATGTCATACTAGTATCTATTAGCTCACCAAGCATAAAAAACTGTTCTTGTTTTATAAGAAAGTCAAAATCACCTTAAATCTTTCTTAAGTTCATTCTTGTTAAGCTTTTTAGTGTAAATCTCACAATAGTAGCTTAAAACTTAGTACTTTAGCTTAAAATCATCTTAATATAGCTTATTTTAACATACTCATCCATAGAATCAAATCAAAGTTCAATAAAGTCAAAGTTTCATTCGACTTTAAAAGTCAATAGTTGAAAATCCGGTTTTACAAAACTTTGTTGAAGTTTCATGGGTTCATTTCTTCATCAAAATCTCTGAAACTTGGTTATTTGCAAGATCAGTTGGTCTAGTTTAGAAATCTCGTTTTGTTTTCCTTTATCGCTTTATAAGCTCTTAAATCGACTTCCCATATGCTACCATTTGCTCTGCGCACACACTCAAGATTCATCGAGGTGCAGCAGCACAACTTGTACTCTTGCACAAGCTTCATTCAAGCTTGTGAGGAGCTGATTTTGGTCCAAGTATAGTAGGCTAGGTGATCTTTAGGTCCCATATCTGTTTTTCCATTTAGCTTATTTGTTTAGCCGTGTAATAGCTTGAAGTAGCCCACCTAATAACCTGCTTTGTATTATTAATCTCATAAGCTAAAAACTAGTTTAAGCTTATTTAGTAATTAAGAGTCTTGTTAAATAGTTAAGATAGATTTAATTTAGCATTAGTTAGCTTCGTGTTCATTTGGTGTCCACTTATGGATTTTGGCTTATTTTGAAGTGCTTATTTATAAGCGTTTCACATGACCTCATTTTCTCACACATAAGCATATGTTTTTATATTTTTATAGACTTAGAATAATATTTTAGTATTTTCCTAATTTTCATATTTTTCCAAAGACTGCTTGATATTTTTCTTATTTTAAACTAGTTTTTAATCCTTTTAAATAGCTTTTAATATAAATAAATCAGAAAAGCTTCATAAAAATAATTTTTATTTTTTCCTAGATTAAGAATAATATTTTAGATTTTCCTGTAAAGTTTCATTATTTTTACTGTTCATTTGTTATTTTTCTTAATTTTAATTAGTTTTAAATAGGTTTAAATTAATAATAAATAGATAAAAAGTGTAAAAAATATATTTTCAGTTTTAAAATAAGTTTTATCATATTTTAGATTTTTCTAAGTTATAATTTCATTTTTCTAGATTAATTTTGTATTTTCTTATATTTTAGTGCATTTTATATACTTAATAAATAGTTTTTAATTAATAATAATTAAATAAATAGTTTTAAAAATAATTTTCTTTTTCTAATAATTTTCTTTTATTATTAGGACTGTAAAAATGTCATTTTCATATTTGTAGGCATTTTATTTCTTAAAACTCACGTTTCATTTTGTACGTTACGTAATTTTATTTAAACGCACGCTTTAGGTTTTAAACGCTCATCGATTTTAAAAATAGTGATAGCGTTTATTTAATATATTTTAACTTTTAATTTTCTTTAATTTGCATTTAAGCCCTGTAATTTACAAAACTTTTCTTTAGGTATAAATATCTCAAAACCTTACCGATCACTATCCTTAGTGATTATTCGACATCCGTCGTGTTAAACACCATTCATCCTCCGTGGGACTTAACGACCCAGAATCCACTATATTCCTCGATCTTAATTGCATTTGTTTCGAGTGTTTTAAGTTTATTACGGTTGACCATTCACAAGTGGTTAGCTTGAGTGATTAAACTTGACTGTTCAGGAGCCAATCAGCGTTCATGATTACTTTTGTTAGTATAATTATGCTTACATGTTACGACATAATTATAAAGTCCTTGAATTAATCAATGACTTATAACATAAAGTATATATAGTAAAGGTGTTATGTCTTCTAGTTAAACACATAAACATAAGGCCTTTGAATTATTCAAAGACTTATAATGTATTATTGAAATGTTATGTTTTCTTGTTAACACATGAACATATAATCCTTGAACAGTTCTGTCTTCTTGTGAACACGTGAACATAAGGTTCTTGTATTGTTCAATGAATATACATTATTGCATGCACTTGGTTCGTAAATACTTTATATGCAATTTGGCTCGACCCAATTGACAAGTATTTGGTCTAAAGAGAATTAAGTTATCTATAGAATTATGATATAGTTTCACAATTCTAATTACTCATAGGATACCACTTCATTATGGTATGTCTAATGTGTTGGATCAAACCTTATTCATATTGTTTGGTTCCTGATAGCTTTAATTGCTCTACCTCCAAAACATATCAAGGTTAGAAATTACGTGTGTCATGGATACACTCAATATAGTTCAAACCTAAAAGGTATTCAAGAAAACCCATAACTGAAAACCTTAATTCATTAAGGATTTGAGGTTTTACCACTCAAACCAATTTAATCATAAACCCTTTTGGATTTTTTTTTATTTTTCTACACTTCCTAGCTTGAAGATTGTAGTTTTGGTGTTCTTCCTAGCTTGACGAAACACAAAACTGTTGCTAGAACTTTTGGATAAAGAGTGATACTAAATTAGAGTTTTTCTATAAACCCTAATTTGAGTTGTTGGAAGGAATTCCATTATGTCTTGATTTAAGTTCTGAATTTGTTAAAATCTTATGAAGCATTTTATTAACAAATCTTGAGATGAGAACTTAAAATGTATTTTGTGGTTCTCCATAAAGAACAATTTATTGTTGCTTACATACTTATTATTTAGAGAATTGTCTCTACTTATAAAAGTAAGTGGGAGTACATACAAATCTCAAAGTTTTTGAGAACAAAATACTTAACCTTCTAAAATCTACTTATTAATGTCATACTAAGGTTAACCATGAAAATTTTGACCGAAGTATAATGATTACTCTCATTCATAAATCCGCAAGGATGCCTCATCATTTGAGTGATATTTTTAATATCAATGTTGAGGGATATTAGTTACAAGATTGTAGTAAATCAGCTAACTACTAAAACATATTATCACATATTGAATATGATAATTGTCTTAGAACTATGAATGATAAGATGCAGTCCTTAAAAGGCAAATCGAGTTTTGAGCTTGATTATTATTTTGCCCAACAGTTAACCTATGAGGTTGGAAAGAGTTTCTTTTGAAGAAAGGCTCACAAGGACAAAATTGTATACATATTAATGCATGACATTTAATAAGAAGTTTTAATCATACTTAAGCAATTGACTGTGATTAGATTTTCTTATATATGCATGTATTAATTATATAAGGATAATTGATTGTCATACATGTTCACTTGTATGTGGAATATGGCAATTAAAAGTTATGACTCTTTCTTTATGATTACCTTTTACGAGGACGGTGTGTAATCAAAAGGGTTATGAATCTACATAATCTTTATGTAATATACAAATTTAAGCAATCCAAGTTTGGATTATATCGTGCATCTAAGAGCTGAGATCTTGAATTTAATTACAATATGATTCTCATTGAATTAAGACAACTCTTGAGTACATCTGACATTGAGTGGGAGCATTGTGTTTTTCCTTAAAATTTACATGTTGAAGATATCATTCTATTTAAGCTAGATATTGATCCTTAAGCTTGGAATGAAACTTCACTTGGAATTTAGGGAATAAAACAATCAACTTTTGAATAAATGTTTATCTGGAATAAACAAATGCGGAAAATTAAGTCTGACACAAATGCAATATATCATTTGAGCAAGTCTTAAAATAGTATATTTCACTTGGAATAATTTACATGGATGGAAACCTTGTGTTTTTAAACTAAGGATTTATCAACTATATATTATATTGTGTATAAGACTAGTAGTTGCTTTTGTACAAGAACAAAATGAGCTGACAACAACAATATCTAAATGAGAGTGTTTAGATTATTGTTTTTATAAATGTTTATTAATTGTAAAGAATAGTGTTGTATAAGTACAAATGATGCTAGAGGATTATTTAAACTAGTTGTAGTAGAATTTTATCATTTATGATAAATATGCTAACTAGTTATGCTCAATATAGAGCATTGTTGCATTACACATTAAGGAATGAGAATACTTTACACTTTTAGAAACTGTAAAGATGACTGTCAGTATGTCGTTGATTTCTAACACCTCATGCAAGGTAGAGCGACATCTCCATACTATAACTCTTGCAATTAGTGATCAAAGATTCACGGCCAAAGAAAACAATATGTGGTAAAACTGAAAATAATTATCAAATTAGTATTTAACAACAATATTAATAGTTGAATACACACATACATTCTATATATAGATTATAGCATGGGGATTCGGTAGCTTCTGATTGGTTCCCCGCACAAAATATTAGTATTTTGGCGCAAACTTTTAAATACAATTTTTTTAGTAAAAACTATTTTCTTTTACCAGGCTAAATGTTAGCCAATAACTGTTCGGTGACCCGCTTTTAAATGTTAGCAATAACAAGTTGGCAGCAATGAAAAACATATATACCACATGACAAAATAAGACAAATCATGACTAAAACACCAACATTTAAAGTTCCTGCATACATGTTACAACAAAATAAACATTGAACGTATTAGAAGTCGAAAGACAATTAAGCAACAGTTTTAATGAAAACTTCTGCCGCAACGTGACGGGCCCCAGCTACTTGTATATATAAATAGTGCGGAGTATACATGTGGATATGTGTAAAAAAACAAATAAAAAACTACAAATAAACAATGTGAGAATATGATGGAGCATTTGCAAACATGGGTGTAAAGAAGTCAACAAAAAGGTCCAATGCGAGAATATGATCATGTAGGTTTTCACGGTGGACTGTGGAACAATAAATCTACCATCTTTTAAAAGGGCATGGCATGAAAAATGGCTACATAAACCATTAATCTCGACATTAGTGTACTTGTTTGTAGTCTCATTGATCTTAGTTAGTTGTCTTAGTAATTTTGTGTAGCTCAAGTACTTTCATTGTAACTCGATCCAGGTTTTTTCCTTAGGACTCTTTTGTTTTTTCATGATTGCTGAAATTTGAATATAAAAACCATTTCAATAATTATATATATTTTAAGGCAGTGTCTAAATTCTAAATGCATAGTTACTACAACTGTTTGAACAAGAACTAATTATCTCGAATAGTTGAGTATAAACGATTTAATATTTTGTCCACTAAACTCTTTAACTTCCTACGTGTGAAAAATTAACATTTGGCAAACAATTGAAGAAAACTTTAAACAATTTAAGTACAAATAATAAACATTTAAATGTGTATTAAAAATTTATATCTTAGATGCATCAGATACAAATTGACTAAAATTTATATCTTGCTACAACCATATAATTTTCATAAACCAAAATCTACAAAATGAAGTGTCATGCTAATGTGTGATATTTTCTTTCTTCCTTTTGTATCATCTTATATTTGAAGTCAGCAGTGATTAGACATATCATTTGGTGGAATTTTTTTAATATTATAGGGTTGAAGGATAAAGCCCGTGCGTGGCACGTGCAACACCTTGCCAACACATGGATCCATCTTGTGATCAAAAGTCCCTTAGTGTTTTTGGCATAGAGTTGAAAACAAGATGGTCTTTTGAGCTTATATTTGATGAAAAGGTGTTTAATGGGAATTAGGAATAGAAGGACATTTGGAGAAAGTTTACAATGTATTTAATTTCTCAAGCTTACTTGATTATTAAATGCTTGTTTCTAACACCTATGTATAATAGTTCATGAAAAATTCTTTAGTCCACATAATTCCATTGATATCTTATAACTTTAGGGGTGTGTTTGGTTCGTTGTCTTTCGGTGGTTTTAAAGAGTTTTGAATTTAAAATTCAGGGTCAATCGTGTTTGGTTGTCCTTTTTGGTGTTTTAAAATACTGACAATCTATTATTTGGTCGGGTTTTAAAAGTGTAGGGGTGAGGGTTGGTTTTAAAACACGGAACACTAGTGGACAAATGTACCCTTAGAGCACTTGTAATGTTAGAAGTTATTTCGGTGTTATTCCGGTGTTAACCACACCGTGGTCGGTGTTAAACCTTGCACGTTACCAAGTTAACGTGCGTTTTTTTTTTTTTTTTCCTGCCCCTAAATGAGGTGTTGTTTTTGTAAATTGTTGGTGAGTTAAGGTTTAACCTTGGGAATGTTATGATTGGGGGTGTTTTTTTGATGAGTTAAGGTGAAATGTTAAAGTTGATGTGGCGTAGACGTGACAGGATGTTAAACCATAACTCAAGTTATGGTTGCAAGTGCTCTTATACAAGTTATGCTCTTTTCATTCTCTCTCCAATCCTCAATCCCCATGTATTCTTCTTTCTTCAATCTCCCTCATCTAATTCTTCAACTGCATGCTTTAAAACTGTTGGGTATTCCACAAAGATAAAAAAATCTGATTTACTCATAAAAAAAAAAGAACATGCAAAATCGATTTGTCTTCTTCTTTTGTGGTTATTATCCGGTTGGTGGTTACGATCCGGTAACGTATGTCTTCTTCTTCTTCCGGGGACCTTGGATAATGATGTCAATGATATTGATTGTGAACCGAGGTGTACTCGCTTTATTAACTTTTGGTACTGTTATGTTTTATGAACTTTGTTGGTTAAATTATTTGATAAGCCTGATGGTGGTTGATAACGTTGATTCAAGATCTATTCAAATGTGATTAAAAAATGGGAGTTGTATTAATCCTCCATAACTGTATTAACCCTCGAATTATTTTTCTGGTATGAGCTTGATAAGTAATTGAAAATGGTGTAAAGTTAAAAAGGGTAATGTTGTCATTTATTGTTATAGACATGTGATATCTTTTTCCCTTTTGCTGCAAACCAAACACGTTATTGTGTTCCAAATGTCTAGTTTCTAAACACTCTATGGGGGCGTTTGGTAGGGGTAACTTGAAATTCCGGAATTTTAAATTCTAGAAAATTTAAATCCTTAAGAATTTAAAATTCCGGAATTTTAAATACCTTGGCATGTTTGTTGATGAATTTATAATATTTTTAATTTTTAATATAAATTTTATAAATATTCTATTTAAAATTTATAAAAATTACAAAAAGTTTATAAAAATTTATAAAAAGTTTTTAAAATTTATAAAAAATTTATAAATTTTTATGAAAAAGTTTATAAAAAGTTTATAAAAATTTATAAGAAATTTATAAAAAAAAATTATAAAAAAAGTTTATAAAAATTTATAAAAAAATTTATTAAAAGTTTATAAAAATTTACGAAATTTATAAAATTTTATAAAAAAAGTTTATAAAATTTATAAAAAGTTTATTAAAAAATTCATAAATATTCTATTTAAAATTTTTAAAACAATAAGAAAAAAGTTTATAAATTTTTTCAAGTAAATTAAAATTCCTCACTTTTGGAGACATTCGATTCTCCATTTTGGCAATTCGAGGAATTGTAAATTACTTCAAATGCCCCATTTAAGTTACCAAACAGGACATTCAAGGAAATTAAAACGCAACGCCTCAATATCCTCCAAATTGCCCCAACCAAACGCCCCCTATATTTAAAATATCACAGAATTAAGAAACTCATGATTTAAATTTTTTGAACCAAACGCACCGTAGATATTTTATCTAAATTTTTCTCCTATAACTAAATAATTATATAGAGTATTCTACGACATTCTTATAGATAGCTTTCAAAATATTTTTCTTATTTTTATTTATTTATTTATTTTTAAATATGATAGGGTTGAAGGATGCAACGCGTTGCCAACACATGGATCCATCCTTGTGATCAAAAGTCTCCTTAGTGTTTTTGGCATTGAGTTGAAAACAAGATGGTCTTTTGAGCTTATATTTGATGAAAAGGTATTTAATGGGAATTAGGAATAGAAGGACATTTGGAGAAAATTTACAATGTATTTAATTTTTCAAGATTACTTGATTATTAAATGCTTGTCTCTAACATCTATTTATACTAGTTCATGAAAAATTATATAGTCCACATAATTCCATGGATATCTTACAACTTTCGATAATTTATCTAAATTTCTCTCCTAGAACTAAATAGTTCTATAGAGTATTCTACGACATTCTTATAGATAGCCTTCAAGATATTTTTGTTATTGGACTTGGGCCTTCACAAGTAATCTAATCTTAAGTGTACCAAATCATGTTTATGATCCAACACCCATTTAAACTTGATTTGGCGACTCCAAACATCATTGCGAGTTTTGAGAAGTTTCGTTCATAGAGCGCTTGGTGATGTCTGCAACGTGGTCTTGTGTTCTTGTATGTAGTCTCATTGATCTTAGTTAGTTGTCTTAGTAATTTTGTGTAGCTCAAGTACTTTCATTGTGACTTGATCTACAAAGAGAAAAAGTTAAATAGCGTATTTTCTGATAGTTGATTTGTTGGAATGAGTGATCACAGATTCACGGCCAAAGAAAACAATATGTGGTAAAACTGAAAATAATTATCAAATTAGTATTTAACAATATTAATAGTTGAATACACACATACATTCTATATATAGATTATAGCATGGGGATTCGGTGGCTTCTGATTGGTTCCCGGGATAGAATATTAGTATTTTTTGGCGCAAACTTAATTAAATACAATTTTTTTAGTAAAAACTATTTTCTTTTACCAGGCTAAATGTTAGCCATTAACTGTTCGGTGACCCGCTTTTAAATGTCAACAATAACAAGTTGGCAGCAATGAAAAACATATATACCACATGACAAAATAAGACAAACATTGATTACAACACCAACATTTAAAGTTCCTGCATACATGTTACAACAAAATAAACATTGAACGTATTAGAAGTCGAAAGATAATTAAGCAACAATTTTAATGAAAACTTCTGCCGCAACGCGACGGGCCCCAGCTACTTGCATATATAAATAGTGCGGAGTATACATGTGGATATGTGTAAATAACACAAATCAAAAACTACAAATAAACAATGTGAGAATATGATGGAGCACTTGCAAACATGGGTGTAAAGAAGTCAACAAAAAGGTCCAATGCGAGAATATGATCAAGTAGGTTTTCACGGTGGACTGTGGAACAATAAATCTACCATCTTTTAAAAGGGCATGGCATGCAAAATGGCTACAGAAACCATTAATCTCGACATTAGTGTACTTGTTTGTAGTCTCATTGATCTTAGTTAGTTGTCTTAGTAATTTTGTGTAGCTCAAGTACTTTCATTGTAACTTGATCCAGGTTTTTTCCTTATGAGTCTTTTGTTTTTTCATGATTGTTGAAATTTGAATATAAAACCATTTCTATAATTATATATATTTTAAGCAAAGGTCTAAATTCTAAATGCATAGTTACTACAACTGCTTGAACAAGAACTCAAATATCCGAATAGTTGAGTATAAACGATTTAATATTTTGTCCATTAAACTCTTTAACTTTGATGAAACAATAACAAGGTTGGAAGAGATGAAGTTTTGATGATCGACATCGATGGCAAAGATCCAAATGTCGTGGCTTGGATCAATGACGAAAAAGACCGAATCATCAAAATATAACTTGCAACCTCGTCAAGAGATCAGATTCTCGCCATTTCCTTTATGTTGTAACGCTTAATTTTCGGTGTCTTTTTTTTTTGTAACTTTTTTTTTTTTTTTTTTTTTTTTTTTTTTTTAATTTCGTATTGTAATATGTTTTCAAATTAATGATATGTTTTTAAGAAATGAAGTGTTTGTTTAGTTTATTGGTTGAATTTGAAAATATGCGAGCTAAGGTTTAACCTTGGGATGTTATGACAATGAGTGTTTTTGGGTGAGTTAAGGTGAAATGTTAAAAGACGATGTTACCGACGCCTAGAGAGGTTAAAGTTTAATTCAAGTTATTGTTGCAAGTGCTCTGATATCAATTGGTTTGATACATAATTTAACAAAAGTTTGATTAATATTAAATAGATATTGGTCTTTTGGTTTTGTTTAATAGTATTCGCTCTTAGGGCAATGTGTACAATCGGTGTCGTAAGGTTGATATGAAAAAGTGTCGTCATTTTTGTATTTTTCTTACAATACCAGAATTTATATTTATCCCTAATATAAAAGTGGTATTAAGAGTAAAAGTGTTGTCATGGGTCCATATATAAACCAAAAAAAATAAAAATAAAACGTAAGCTGGTGGTGAAGACGCGACACACGAAAACGCGAGAGGCGATATGGTTTATGGCGCCATATGTGACGATTCAGACGGCGATTTGAACAGTAACACCCTAAAAGAATCCCACATCTAACAGAATTTCTGGAGATCATGTACTCATAAGATAACATTCTGCTTTTACAACGACATAACGCTTTGTGGTCTCATCATGGTGGAGTTCTTGAACCCAACCAAGACGCCACGCGAGAGTAGACTTCACGCGTGACCACGAAGTCTTCAAATGAGGTCACAAAACAAAGTTTGAGCCAAAACAAAGTTTTAATAATATCACAGTATGACAGAGGCGGGGTGTTAGAACGAGAGTGAAAATGCATTGTATAATATGCTCTTAAAAAAATATAAAAAAGTAAATGTACGAGTATGGATTTAATCCAATGGCTCACATCAAAATAACTTCTTTTTTAATTTTCCCCTTTAGTGTTATTACAACTTGAGGATCTCCCTCCGATCTAAAGCGGTCATAAAATTTTTCCCGTGATCTCACGAATTTCCTTTAGCCTGCTCAATATATCTATCTTTATAATTTTTCCTATCTGGGTTTGATTCAAATTGACCAAATATTCCACAAAGATTTAATCTTTAAGCCTTTTTCTCATCTGGGCATCCCAAAGATTACAGTAACAGTACAGTAACGCCCAATGCCGTCTTCCACGGGTTATGGGTACCCAATACCGTTTCCGGTGTATGGGGGAGGTTAAGATGTAGACAACCTTACCCCTACCTAAGGTAGAGAGGCTGCTTCCAGTTCTACCAAAGGTAGAAAGGACCTCCGGCCTTTGTAGGGAGTGAGGACCGAACCCCTGACCTCTCGGTTGAGAGGCAAGAGGATTACCAACTGATCCAACCAACTTTATAATCTTTTTGTTGAATTGGGGCAGAACCCATTAAAAATTGAGCAAGTTTTGAGTGTTTGATTGGTTATAAAGAGTTATGGAAGCTTATAAGAGATGGGTTAGGAGGAACAAGGAGTATGTTCATTCATTAGAGTCACTTGCTAATGTAAGTTTACTTAAATTCAATCCCGTGAAGTTTTTTTTTTTTTTTTTTTTTTTTTTTTTTTGTAAGAGTTTTGGTGATTTTTAGTTGTGATTAGACTTCATTTTAGTACTTTTGGGTAATTGCATTATTATATGATGGTTTAGTTTGCTTAATTTGAGTCGTTTGACTACGAGAAGTGGCGTAGATTCCAAAGTTTTAGCTTTTATAGAAGGGTGTTTAGGATGATGCTTTACTTAAAGTTGTGTATAATCAGTTCTGGTGTTTGTGTGTAGCAAAACTGATTATGTGATTAGTTTTGGATATTTTGTGTCGTTTTACATGTAATTCTTAAGTAATGAGAATTTAGCGAATACTTTAAAAATTGAATATTCCATATCAGAACTTCAAATAGCATAAGCACATCCGAACAATGTCTCTTGTTAGCTCATTTTGTTACTGCTAATTATCAAGCGGTGAATACTCATATCACATTGTCACTAAATCAATGGCAATCACCCCCTATAAATGGATATGAAAGTAGTCTTAGAGGGTGTTTGGGTAAGCTTAAGCATAAGGGCTTGTGCATCCACCAAAAGCTCATGTTTTGAAGCTTAAGCTTATTAGTTTTTGCCTTTTTTTACCTCACAAATGAGATAATGAGTTTTTAAACGAAACTTTACCCAAACAACTTGTTTGGAGCGTATTGTGTTTTGATAACAAAATAAGCTAGTATTAAGCACCCTAAATAGTCTTATCCAGTCAACCCTAGTCCAGTCTTTTAGTCTGAGCATTTTTTTAAAAAAAAATCGGATCGAGTAACTTTTGTTTTAATAAAAAAGGGTAAACGCTACCCTTGGGAGCTCCGGTTCCACATACACTATGGGGGAGGTAAGTCGTAATGTCCCAGAGCATGGAAGGTGATGTCCGTATCTTTAACTAATATCCTACACTATAGAAAGATGAGATTGAGCAACCAACATTAGGGCATCCAATGCACCTCTTACATTTCGATTTTATCTCTTCATCTTTGTTCTTCCTTCTTTCATCCACACATTTTATTGTTCACTTTCATCATTGTGTTTTTGATTACGAGTTAACTAAAAGTTAGTGGTAAGTTATAACTAATTAACTATTGTTTATGTTAGACCAATGATTTTTTGGATAATTGTGATTATATGTCAATGATCTATGTTGTTAGTGTTACTTAATTGTTAGTTCATAATCCCCTAATGATGTTAGTGGGATTTAATAAGCTTATCATTCCAATTGGATATGCCTCTTTGGCCCTGAATAACACTTGTTTACGTTTGGAGCTTCTATTACCTTTCAGAAGCTTATGAACCAGAGTGGTAGAGTAGGGTTTTTGGTTGGGTGGGGCTCCATTTTTTGCAAATCAAACCCTGTTCACCAATCTCAAAATTTTACATGAAGATGCAGATTCGTGCTACTATGATCTATGGTTAAATAGTGCAAAATGATATAAGGTATACAGGCCTTTGACTTGTCATATTGTTTGATGAATCTGGACATTCTCTTAATAACCACTTTGGAATGGAAATATTGCATATTAAGCCATAATAATACTCCGTAACATATTACATAAACAGCAACTTTAATATTAGATATAAAGAGGTAGAATTATGCAATGGTGGAAGGCTGCTTGCAGAGTTTGAACTTAGACAGGAGTTGGTTGATGAAACGAGTTTGTGAGTCTTGTGGACTATGGATGAAATCCAAGTTCAATCAGATAACGGTAATACTTGCAATGATTTATGTGGTACAATGTTAGGCCACCAAAAGGCGTATACACGAATGATATGTGGTGGAAGTTAGTATAATGATTACACACACGTTAGCAACAACAAATTTTTTAATGTTTAGAAGTAATGTACATCCCTTATTAAGGGTGGTATATTTTTGGTCGATTTTAATATAAATTGGAATTGCAAAGATAACTCGGCGTAACCACCAATAATCACCTAAAATGTTACATCTAGGCATAAATCACTGTTTTCATGTGAGTTGCCTAAGAAAGGGAAATAAATAAAAACAGAAAATCTGGAAAATAACCAAAAATGGCGAACACGGATACCCAGACAAAGGATTTTGGGGTTGAGCGTTAGGCGAATTTGCTGTTTTGAAGTTTTGCTCTTTCCCACACACTTAGGCGCTTAGTCATCCTCCCAGTGCTCCATAAATTAGACAATTTAGGCTCTATTCATCTTGAACATTTATCACTTTTATATCATTGTCCTAAAGCTGTACAAGACACGTTTTAGCCTTTTCTTGTAAAAAAATGTCGTTGACTAATTTTGCGCTATTATTTGTTGTTGAATGTTCAGGGATTGACATGGCTTCTTCCGGAGAGATTTTCTGAGTCGGAAATTGTACCAGAAGCAGGTTTTGTGATATTTTGGTAACATATGCCTTTCTTTATTTTTCTTAAGTGAAACTTGGTTTTTATAACATGTGAAAACTATTGTTCCAACTTCCAAGAGCCGAAATTACTAAATCTGCCTAAAGCAAAATATTTTTATCACTGCTCTCTTTTGATGGCCTAAAGGTTTAAAGTATAAACATTTGCAGGTCAAAGTGGATTATATTCTTTGTAACATTTAATATCGCTTTTTATGCAGTGACATCGATATTGGGTATAGTGACTGTTGTCAATGAACATATCATTGAAACGACTCCAACACCTCGATCCCAGATGGATACAAGACCTCCAGAACCGTCCTCTTTTCCATACTCTTTGTGATTGAATTTGATGAAAGATATAGAAACTTTGGTTGAAGTTATGGCACAACATTTCTATGGTGATGATAATAAATGGAATTTCATAGCTGTTACAGAAGCTACAAAGTAAGCAATGCCTCTTGATATGACTTTGTATTTTCTTTTATACTCAGCACGTCCCATTATAGTCAACTTTTGACTGTAAGTGTCAAATCTAGTTCTTTCAGTACTGGAAACTGATATGCGTTCCTTCGTTATTTTAGCATTAAACTCTTTTCACTCAAAGGTTGATAAACAATCTGCTATGTTTATCAATTATCTCGTAAAAAAATTGAAAATTGAAGTGAAATTTTGAAGGTCAAAAGCATACTGTTTGACGTTATAATGACAAAGTGCAAAATTTGACTTTTTATTTTATTGTATTTTTTACTTTTTGAAATCAGGTTACTAGCTCGATTAGCTTTATTGCGGGATAGCGGGTACAAGATGCTATTGCATGGAGGGGAGACGATGAATGATGGAAAAGATCCAAATGAAGCAAACCAACAGCATACGAACGGACGTTTATTGCATCATGGACGAAATGGTCATTTCACTCCGGAAGGACGAGCACTTTCTGCAATGAGTAGGTTCGGAGAAAATGCAAGAATGCTTTCTGATCCAACATGGTTCAAAACAGTCCACCGCTTCGGTTATACACATGGGACTCCCATCTTTATAAAACTGACCAAGTTTAAACCAAGATGATGAGCTCATTCGGTCTCCAATATTCATTCTCGAAGCGTCATATTCCTTATTTAAACAACAATCTAAAACAACAAAACTCAATGATACATACAATGAATACATAAACGTATTGCTCAAAACTTTTCATCCCATTTCTTCATCGTGGTTAGTTTAATTCAACAATAGTTTGACCCAAATCATCACATGCATGTTGGAATTCACAAAAATGATCAACAAAGAATCTCTTCGATGTGTATTTAAGTTCATTACGCCAACGGCCAACATATATATGCATTGTTAATATGCGCATTTAAGTTTGTCATATACCCGTAAAAATTACACAACATTAATGAGCTTATCAAGCTCTTGCATAGTTTAGTTTGTATAGATTTGTGATAGTCCAAACTGTGATCTTAAGTGCATATACATCACCTCATATTCACAATAAGATACATGCCTAACACTTTCCTCATCAACCCCTGATCAAACTCATACATATTATGACTCATAGAAGATCAATATGCGTTAGTATATACTAGTGGATGTACTGATTCAGGAGTTTTCCGGTAGTTAGTAAATATATCACCTACTAAGTCATAAATGATATTTATTTTAAAAAATGATTAATTTCATATATGCTTAATTTAAACATTTAAATGATATATTTACCCAATTAAATATTAGAAAAGCATATATACCAAATGCAAATATCATATTTCTCATATCTACCCGTTTTATTATATAACCTATATATATATATTAAAGTAAATTTACATTATTAAATTTCTTTAATACTCTATATCATATTGAAATCTAAATTCTTTTTTCTAAATACGAAAAAAAAACACCATCCAATAAACCAAACTAAAACTTAGCTATGGTTCTCGAACAAACTTTTAAAACCATAAAAACAAGAAAACAAACCATAAAAGTTTAAGTGTCAAAAGTATAAAGAAAAAAAACTTAGAAAAAAGCAGGAGTGATTTTAAGAATATTTGTGTCTAATGTAAAGAAATAAATTAGTAATCGATTCTTATAAAAACACAATATATAAAAACCTGCGTCTTGGTATTATAACTAGATTTTTAAAATATAATTCACATACATAAATGTGTACAATTACAAGAAAGTTACACTTATAAATGAGACAAATATTTTCACATTTTTAATTGAAAACATTTTTTTGTAATTTTGGCACATTTTTAGGTGTGGACATTCAAAAAATGTTTCCAAACTTTTAACAATAGACATTTGAATAATATATTCACACTTATATATGTAAATTTGTCACACATATTATTAACATACATGAGCAAATATAGACTTTATAATTTTATTCATTTTTAATCATAAAAATTTATCCTTTAAAATATAAAGAATTTAACTATCTTTTAATAGTAATTATATTATATCAAACACATTCTACAACATGCATCAAAAGAAATGATGTGTACATCACCCATGATCTTTATTGCAAAACACTACGATATTTTATTAAGCAAAAAGGTTAATATAATTATTTCAAATTAATTTATAATAAGCTTGACCATTCGTAATACTCATATAACTATGGGACGTAACTTTGGTACTTTCAGAGGGTCATGGTATATTTATGAATATTTGCGGTATTATGTTAATTTCTTTTAAAAACCCTGATTTTCTTTCCAAATGCACCTGGCTAAAAAAACTTGTGTCTCTATTCTTGTTAAAATTTTTAAAATACGTCTAGTCACTTTGCATCATGATTCTGTCACAAGTTATAAATCTTTAATACACATTTAAATGTTTAAATGAGTTTATTTGTACTTTAATTGTTTAAAGTTTTCTTCAATTGTTTGCCAAATGTTAATTTTTCACACACATAGGAAGTTAAAGAGTTTAATGGACAAAATATTAAATCGTTTATACTCAACTATTCAGATATTTAGGTTACTGTTCAAACAATTTTAGTAACTATGCATTTAGAATTTAGACACTGGCTTAAAATATATATAACTATAGAAATGGTTTTTATATTCAAATTTCACCAATCATGAAAAAATAAAAGACTCCTAAGGAAAAAACCTAGATCAAGTCACAATGAAAGTACTTGAGCTACACAAAATTACTAAGACAACTAACTAAGATCAATGAGACTACATACAAGAACACAAGACCACGTTGCAGACATCACCAAGTGCTCTATGAAAGAAATTTCTCAAAACTCGCAATGATGTTTGGAGTCGCCAAATCAAGTTTAAATGGGTGTTGGATCATAAACATGATTTGGTACACTTAAGATTAGATTACTTGTAAAGGCCCAAGTCCAATAACAAAAATATCTTGAAGGCTATCTATAAGAATGTCGTAGAATACTCTATAGAACTATTTAGTTCTAGGAGAGAAATTTAGATAAAATATCTAAAGTTGTAAGATATCCATGGAATTATGTGGACTATAGAATTTTTCATGAACTAGTATAAATAGGTGTTAGAGACAAGCATTTAATAATCAAGTAATCTTGAGAAATTAAATACATTGTAATTTTCTCCAAATGTCCTTCTATTCCTAATTCCTATTAAATACCTTTTCATCAAATATAAGCTCAAAAGACCATCTTGTTTTCAACTCTATGCCAAAAACAATAAGGGGACTTTTGATCACAAGGATGGATACATGTGTTGGCAACGTGTTGCATCCTTCAACCCTATCATATTTAAAAAAATAATAATAATAATAAAAATAAGAATAATATTTTGAAAGTTATCTATAAGAATGTCGTAGAATACTCTATAGAATTATTTAGTTATAGGAGACAAATTTAGATAAAATATCTAGGGTGTGTTTGGTTCAAAAAATTTAAATCACATGTTTCTTAATTCTGTGATATTTTAAATATAGAGTGTTCAGAAACTTGACATTTGGAACACAATAACGTGTTTGGTTTGCAGCAAAAGAGAAAAAGATATCACATGTCTATAACAATAAATGACAACATTACCCTTTTTAACTTTACACCATTTTCAATTACTTATCAAGCTCATACCAGAAAAATAATTCGAGGGTTCATACAGTTATGGAGGATAAATACAACTCCCATTTTTTAATCACATTTGAATAGATCTTGAATCATTGTTATCATACCACCATCAGGCTTATCAAATAATTTTACCAACAAAGTTCATAAAACATAACAATACCAAAAGTTAAAAAAATGAGTACACCTCAGTTTCACAATCAATATCATCGACATCATTATCCAAGGTCCCCACAGAAGAAGAAGAAGACACATACGTTACCGGATCGTAACCACCAACTGGATAATAACCACAAAAGAAGAAGACAAATCGATTTTGCAAGCTCTATTTTTTTTTGGGTAAATCAGATTTTTTTACCTTTGTAGAATACCCAACAGTTTTAGAGCATGCAGTTGAAGAATTAGATGAGGGAGATTGAAGAAAGAAGAAGACATGGGGATTGAGGATTGGAGAGAGAATGAAAAGAGCATAACTTGTATAAGAGCACTTGCAACCATAACTTGAGTTATGGTTTAACATCCTGCCACGTCTGCGCCACATCAGCTCTAACATTTCACCTTAACTCACAAAAAAAAAACACCTGCAATCATAAAATTCCCAAGGTTAAACCTTAACTCGCCAACAATTTACAAAACAACCCTCATTTGGCGAAATAAATGAAAAAAAAAAAAAAAAAAAAAAAAAAAAAAAAAGTAACGCACGTTAACTTGGTAACGTGCAGGGTTTAACACCGACCACGGTGTGGTTAACACTGGTTAACACCGGATAATACCGGAATAACACCGAAATAACTTCTACCATTGCAAGTGCTTTAAGGGTACATTTGTCCACTAGTTTTCCGTGTTTTAAAACCAGCCCTCACCCTACACTTTTAAAACCCAACCAAATAATAGATTGTCAGTATTTTAAAAACACCAAACAGGACAACCAAACACGATTGACCCTGAATTTTAAATTCAAAACTCTTTAAAACCACCGAAAGAAAACGAACCAAACACACCCCTAAAGTTATAAGATATCAATGGAATTATGTGGACTAAAGAATTTTTCATGAACTATTATAAATAGGTGTTAGAGACAAGCATTTAATAATCAAGTAAGCTTGAGAAATTAAATACATTGTAAACTTTCTCCAAATGTCCTTCTATTCCTAATTCCTATTAAACACCTTTTCATCAAATATAAGCTCAAAAGACCATCTTGTTTTCAACTCTATGCCAAAAACACTAAGGGACTTTTGATCACAAGGATGGATCCATGTGATGGCAAGGTGTTGCACGTGCCACACACGGGCTTTATCCTTCAACCGTATAATATTAAAAAAAAAAATCCACCAAATGATACGTCATAATCACTGTTGACTTCAAATATAAGATGATTCAAAAGGAAGAAAGAAAATATCACACATTAGCATGACACTTCATTTTGTGGATTTTGGTTTATGAAAATTATATGGTTGTAGCAAGATATAAATTTTTAGTCAATTTGTATCCTGGTCTGTCACAAGATATAAATTTTTAATACACATTTAAATGTTTATTATTTGTACTTAAATTGTTTAAAGTTTTCTTCAATTGTGTGCCAAATGTTAATTTTTCACACACGTAGGAAGTTAAAGAGTTTAATGGACAAAATATTAAATCGTTTATACTCAACTATTCAGATATTTAGGTTACTGTTCAAACAGTGGTAGTAACTATGCATTTAGAATTTAGACACTGCCTTAAAATATATATAATTATAGAAATGGTTTTTATATTCAAATTTCAACAATCATGAAAAAACAAAAGACTCCTAAGGAAAAAACCTAGATCAAGTTACAATGAAAGTACTTGAGCTACACAAAATTACTAAGACAACTAACTAAGATCAATGAGACTACAAACAAGTCCACTAATGTCGAGATTAATGGTTTCTGTAGCCATTTTGCATGCCATGCCCTTTTAAAAGATGGTAGATTTATTGTTCCACAGTCCACCGTGAAAACCTACTTGATCATATTCTCGCATTGGACCTTTTTGTTGACTTCTTTACACCCATGTTTGCAAATGCTCCATCATATTCTCACATTGTTTATTTGTAGTTTTTGATTTGTGTTATTTACACATATCCACATGTATACTCCGCACTATTTATATATACAAGTAGCTGGGGCCCGTCGCGTTGCGGCAGAAGTTTTCTTTAAAACTGTTGCTTAATTGTCTTTCGACTTCTAATACGTTCAATGTTTATTTTGTTATAACATGTATGCAGGAACTTTAAATGTTGGTGTTGTAGTCATGCTTTGTCTTATTTTGTCATGTGATATATATGTTTTTCATTGCTGCCAACTTGTTATTGCTGACATTTAAAAGCGGGTCACCGAATAGTTAATGGCTAACATTTAGCCTGGTAAAAGAAAATAGTTTTTACTAAAAAAAATTGTATTTAATTAAGTTTGCGCCAAAATACTAATATTCTATGCGGGGAACCAATCAGAAGCCACTGAATCCCCATGCTATAATCTATATATAGAATGTATGTGTGTATTAACTATTAATATTGTTGTTAAATACTAATTTGATAATTATTTTCAGTTTTACCACATATTGTTTTTATTGGCCGTGAATCTGTGATCACTCATTCCAACAAATGAACTATCAGAAAATACGCTATTTAACTTTTTCTCTTTGTATTTCATGACAGTAGTTGCAACAATACGCGCCCCACCAACGTTAAACCCACGCGTAAAGGCGTTACCACACCATGGCCGGTATTAGGCGTTAAGGTGCCCACGTTACCCCAATAACAGGCGTTATAAGGCGTGTAAAAATCACATTTACCCCTAACGGCTACTAGCCGTTGGGGTTTAAAAATCACATTACCACCCCCGCGTTTCAAACGGCTAGTTTTAAAAAATAAAAATCAAAAAAAATCAAAAATATTTTTTTACCACATAAATACCCAACTAAAACAACATTTTTTTTCACACATCCACTACTCAATCCTCTCAATCTTATACTTCCAATTACTAAAAAAAATGTCGGGAGACAACAACGATGATACATTCATGAATCTTTTCGGTGGTGGGTGGAATACCTCAAACCCGGGTTCATCTTCAAACCCGAACGCGGGTTCATCTTCAAACCCTAACGCCTCTTTTCCCAACCCACTAGGCTTGTCGAGCCAAGATCTTTTCCTACAACATCAACAATATCTGTATTGGCAACAAAATCGACAAAACACATTAAACGCCAACTTTCAAAATCTACAATTCTTACAACACTTACAACATTCACAAACTGAAACACATGATATTCCCGAAACACCACGTCTCCTCCAAAAATCCGAGGTCGATTAAACGAAAGTCCAAAAAATCCAAAGACCCCGAACCAATCGATGATGATGATGACGAAGACTGCGTTGCTGGGCGTTGGCAACCAACAGAAGAAGAATTACTTGCCAGGTGTTATGTAGCTGTTACGGAGGATCCGATAGTCGGGCGTGCACAACCCAAAGATACGTTTTGGATACGGGTCAGAAATGACTTCAATATACTCAATTTTCAAAGACGCAACAAGGATATGATGACAAGCAAGTGGAAAACGTTGAACCGTGATTGCACAAAGTTCAACGGTTTTTTCAAACGTGCGCAACGGAAACAGAGAAGTGGGGAAAGTGAGATGGATGTCATGAAACGGGCGAAGCAAATGTATCGTGACGAGCACAAATCAGCGCCGTTAGCTCTCGATGATGCTTGGGAGATTTTGCGTAAGCATAAGAAATGGGACACGCCGGATCCGGTTGATTTAACACGCGATGTCCCAAGCCAAACAAACGCAGCTTTGTTTGGTCATGATGAACAACCACGCCCCATGGGAAAAAAACGTGCTTCCAAGAAAGCAAGATCCAAGAGCACGACAAGTATTGGGGGAGCGAGCACCGGAGGAACGAGCTCGTCAAGTCAATTCACCGAAACTATGGCAAACGAGTATCGTATCAAATGTGAAACCACCCAAGCGGCGTATCGGCCCCAGCAAGTCAAAGATGAAACAATAACAAAGTTGGAAGAGATGAAGATTTTGATGATTGACACTGATGGCAAAGATCCAAATGTCGTGCCTTGGATCAATGACGAAAAAGACCGAATCATCAAAAAATATAACTTGCAACCTCGTCGATGAGATTGTATTCTCGCCATTTCCTTTATGTTGTAACGTTTAATTTTCGATTGTATTTTTTTTTTTTTTAATTTCGCATTGTAATATGTTTTCAAATTAATGATATGTTTTTTAATAAATGAAGTGTTTGTTTTAGTTTATGGGTTGAATTTGAAAATATGTGAGTTAAGATTTAACCTTGGGATGTTATGATAGTAGGTGTTTTTTCGGTGAGTTAAGGTGAAATGTTAAAGTTGATGTGACGCTGACGTGGCAGGAGGTTAAAGTTTAACTCAAGTTATTGTTGCAAGTGCTCTGATATCAATTGGTTTGATACATAATTTAACAAAAGTTTGATTAATATTAAATAGATATTGGTCTTTTGGTTTTGTTTAATAGTATTCGCTCTTAGGGCACTGTGTACAATCGGTGTCGTAAGGTGTGACAATTCGTATTTTCAGGTCATTCTCAAAACATTATTCATGCTTCATTATTTATCATTTATCGTGAACTAGGTTTACGAGCATCAAATTCACGTAACCGTAATGGTTTAGCTGTGAATTCATGATCATATCATCGAGGTCATTTCATATAGACTAAGTTTAGTCTACATTTCATTAACATCATTGTCATCATATTAGTTCATGCATGGTTTTGCACTTTTCATTAAACGTATAACTTTTATTAAATAAACGTTATCGCGTAATTAATTATTTTGAACAATTGATCCATTACTTCCAAAAATTATCCCGAGATATTTTTATACTCATATTAAGTTTATAAAATAATATTATGAGTTTACCCAGTGTTTTAAATTTATTTTGTAACTAAATTGTTGTATTTATATAATTACGACGCTTTTTCCTAAATACGACACGATTATTATTATATCACTCAAATTTTGCAAGAAATGTATTTTTATAATTTTATGACCTAAATATATTTTATCTTGACCCGTGAAAATTTATTTTTATCCAACGCTACCCTAAATATTCAAAAGTAACTACAACTTATCATTTAACCTCATTTAACTTCACAAATCTTACACTTATACTTATTTAAAAACAAAATACATAAAAGGTATGACTACACCTCCCTTGTCGACAAGGGAGGGTGAGTCACAAGTTATTTGCAAATATCTCTTGCTAGTAGAAGTATTATACAATTTAACTTAACACATACACAAAGTTAATATCAAGGTGAAAATCCATTTGCTTCCTCTCTTTCTCTCCAAAATTCGGCAGCCACAAGACCAAGAAGAAGGAAGCTTCAAAATTTTAATAGACAAGTTATTTAACAATCTAGTATCACTTGTTGTATAGGTTTTGCAATAAAAACCTCAAGTGATTAGGAAAACCCTTTGTCCTTAAACCTCATCAATTACCAGTAAGCATTTCATACATATCATTAATTTTCATATTCATTGTTTTGGTCATTTCATTTTTATTTTGAGAAAACATGCAAGTTATGTGATGTTTATACCACTTTTTAAGGTTTTTAAGTGTTATATATATATATAATCCATCCTATAATTACTCCTTGTTATATATTAGTTTTGGTGATGTCTAGGAACCCATGACACCCTAAGAAGGTGTATGGTAGGATTAGAATAGCTTCGGAGTTGTTTTGAATGGGTTAGAATAGGTTTGGGCGAGAAAACTCATTTCGACAAGTTTGCAAAGGGTCTCGTCCTTATTTTCAAAATCTGGAAAATCCGACGGTAGGGTAAAAACTTTGGCCTAGATATTTAGAAAATATACTTTAAAACGAAACCGTGGCAGCTTGAACGGATTAAAACGGAGTTATAATTTATTTTGTACGAGTCAAAAATGAAGCTTGGGCGTTGTAAATTATGTCGACTTGTCAAAAATATGTTAGTATACTTTGATATAAAGCTAAGGATCTTTAAAACGTAGAAAACGGATTTGTAACGATTAAATTATACACGTTTACAAAAGTTGCCGTAACTATTATCATATAAGAAAAACTATCTTTATTTCTAATAGACAAGTTTTGCGGCAAAAACTAGTTACCAAGTTAAAGGTTGTTTTTAACATTGATTTATAACTTTTCATAAAGTGAAGTCTTCTAGTAAAAGTGAAATCGCCAAGTATACTTTCCAAAATGTCCGATCGTTTGATTAGCGGAGTTGTAATGAATTAATTACGGTCGCTTAAACTTTGCCGAAAAACCATCCTTAAACTATATTTTGGACTAAAAGTTCCATACCTAACCTCTATTTTCCTTATATTCGAGACCTCTAGAATGGAAACTCATGTACTAAAACTTTGAGATAATCATACGAGCTTTCCAAAACCGTTGAGTTTGTTTCCTAACGCTCGACGTGCACCATTTTACGACTAGCTTTTAGAGGCCGCTTTTGTCACTTTCATGGAAATTTTAATGACATTATTTTACGACGAAAGTTATAATTTCACAATAAATCACTAAATGATTATCGTCGGATATCATTTCAACGTAAATACATGTGAAGTAATTTAAAATGGTCAAGACGTTAAAAGATTATATTTTCATTTAAAAGTATTGTTTTCAAAAATTCATAAGTGGTATAAATATCATCCGAATTGCATGCATAACATTACATCATGACTTATTACATATCATATCATTCATAATAGGTCAAGTTTTGAGATTCACGCCACATTTCGGTGTATCCACTTTAGTCATCATAATCATTGCAACAGTGAGTTTTCATAGCCCGATTTATTCAAGTTTATATTTTATTTCAAACCCACGGGAGAATACATTGCACATCATTTTTATTACGATGCCAAGTATATTCAAATTCATTACATTGCTTAAGTTACCTCATTGCCGATTAAATGTCCCATTTCATAATCATGAACCGTTAATTTCATAGAAGCGAGGGTGAGTGGATAGATCTATCGGTGACACCTCCATCCGGTTGGCGGATTCCAACCGGACGGATGCATTTCATTTCTTTATCATTATTGAGTTGTTTGGCAAAACACTCTATTGGGGCGAACATCGGTCAAGCTTGATTGTCATGGACTTATAGCAATTGTATCATTTTGTGACGACATTGTCATACATAATTTATACTGTGGTAGTCGATTAAACATTTACATAAACTCATGAACTCACTCAACCATTGTGTTGACACTTTTAGCAATGTATTTTCGGTAACTAAGGCATTCACTTCATGGCATGCATGTGGACATATCATAGAGTCGCGGTGACGACGCGCCTCACATGGGATTTATATACTTTAAAAACATCGTTTGACTTGTATCAAATTTATTTCCGTATATAGTGACTTTCATTTGGGACCTATACTTTGTAACTCGATTATTTTATTAAATCAAACGATGTATTTTCCAAACGACACTTTAGGTCGCTCAATATAACTGTGATTGTGATGCTATGACGTCAATCCCGAGAATTCCATTCACGCAAAAGCAGATAATTTGGGGGTGTGACATAAGGTTGATATGAAAAAGTGTCGTCATTTTTGTATTTTTCTTACAATACCAGAATTTATATTTATCCATAATATAAAAGTGGTATCAAGAGTAAAAGTGTTGTCATGGGTCCATATATAAACCAAAAAAAAAAAAAAAAATGTAAGCTGGTGGTGAAGACGCGATACACGAAAACGCGAGAGGCGATATGGTTTATGGCGCCATATGTGATACGAGTGTAACACCCTAGGCAAATCCCACATCGGCTGTGGCCTGGAGAGATGCCGGGCTCATAAGATAACATTCGCCTAACAATGACACAACGCGTTTTGTGGTCTACTGCGGGTGGAGTTCTTAGGAACTGGCAGTTAAGCGTGCGGGGTGTTAGAACGAGAGTGAAAATGCATTGTATAATATGCTCTTAAAAAAATCTATAAAAGTTCGTAAAATAAAAAAAATTAAAGGAATGAGTATTTTTGTGGGGCCTCGAATTCAATTGGTGCTAAATGCAAATTAATCTAAAGCGGTCATAAAATTTTTCCCGTGATCTCTCGAATTCCTTTATCCTGCTCAATCTAATTTTCCCGTGATCTCTCGAATTTCCTTTAGCCTGCTCAATCTACCTATCTTTTCGAGTTTGATTGGTTGGTTGAGATGTATGTGTATTCAAACCCAGTAAATTAGTCAAAAAGAATTTTGAAAGCCGCCACTAATTTTTTTTTTTTTTTTGAAAGTTTACTATTATTCACACCACGCCCATCCAACGCCAACTAGCGAAGGGGCAACAAGAGAACAACCCGATTACAATGGATCAAACTTACACCATTTTCCCCAATCTAAACTAGACTTCCCCCCACGGTTTTTGAAACACAAAAAACCGAACCCCTTAATATCTAAAACAATCCTTTTGACATCAATAGATACATTATCGAACTTCTTCGAGTTCCTAGCTTTCCAAATAAACCAACACGTAATGAAGATGATCCCTTTAACAATCTTCCTTTTTTTTCTTATCCATTTGACCCCACCTGTGCATGTCGAAGATATCAAGAACCGAGAACAAGAAAAGAGGGGGATATTTGATCCAACAGCCAATTCTATACCACACTTCCATAGCCACTTCGCAAGAGCAAAACATGTGTTCAACAGATTCATCCGCCATGCCACAAAGGACACACGACACGGATCCAAAAAAACAGTTTCTGTAACTAAGAGCCATTCTAGTGGGGATTCTATCCATCCCAACTCTCCACATGAAAATATTACATTTTTTCGGAATCCATTTCGACCACTTGAACACGAATCTGCTACTGTAGTCGTAATGGCTTTGGATAAAGTCTTTAACCCCTTTAACGCTAAAAGTTTTATGCTTCCTACCTTTCCATTCCCATCTGTCGCCGACCTCCCTTAGAGAAATCCCTTCCAGGTCACGTTGAAGGCCTGCAATCTCAGTGTCGACTTCACCAGAATCAGGCCCCAAATCTTCGAAATCAAAAATCTTCCTGTTGTGGCTGAACCTATCAGCAACCCTACACTTCTTGTCTTTTCCTTTTGAAGAGACCCGGTAACTTATCCTTGAAAGCTATATTGCTAGCCCAAGGGTCCAGCCAAAAGCGGATATCTCTACCATTACCACATACACCTTTAAGCATCTGATTCAATCCCACTTCTCCCACCTTAATTTTATTGATCGCCTTAGCTATGTTAACCCAAACACTGGAGTAATCATCAAAAGGAATAGGGGACCAACATCTTCTGGTATCATGAACCGAGTTAACCACACTTCTCCATAGGTTTGAAGTTTCGTTCCTGTATCTCCATAACCATTTAGCGATTAGAGCTTCGTTAGTTTCCTTGAGTTTCGACAGACCAAGCCCACCGTCACGGATGGGAGACGACACTTTATCCCAAGCAACCCAATGAATCTTTGACTTTTCATTGTCACCACCCCATAAGAATCTTCTGATAATACCTTCTAGGACATTGATCACTTTAGCCGGCGCGATAAAAAGGGAAAAATAATAAGTCGGAAGGCTCTCCATAACCGACTTAATCAGGGTGGTTCTCCCTCTATCGAAAGACATGAAGCTTTCCAATTAGACAACCTTTTCTTAAATATATCAATAAAAAAATCCCATCTACTTATTCGATTCATGTTTCCCCTATCCTCAACCCCAAATAGTCACATGGAAATTCCCCAGCTCTACAATTCATCAAGTCCGCAACCCTTTTAACCTCATCATCTTCCACCCCAATCCCCATTAAATGAGATTTACAGATGTTAATTTTCAATCCCGAACTCAAATGGAAACATCTAAGAATTCTAATCACATTCAATAGATTACCAACCGACCACTCACCCAAGAAAGAACAATCATCCGCATACAATAAATGGGAGATAGAAGGGCCATTACCCTTTCATAATCTCCGAATTCTGAGCTTTCCTCATGATGCTGGAAAGCCCTTCCATCACTATCAGAAAAAGAAAAGGCGAGAGAGGATCGCCTTGACGCATACCTTTCGAGCATTGAAACTCAAATGTCGGGGAACCATTCACCAAAACAGCGGACCTAGCTGAAGAGAGAATACCTTTAATCCATTTACACCACCTATCCTTGAACCCCATTTGACCCATTACCGCCAACAGAAAATCCCAGTTAACGTTATCATAGGCCTTGTTAAAATCAACTTTAAAAACGAACGCCTTACCTTTACATTTCTTAACCCATGATATCATTTCGTTGATAATAAGCGGCCCGTCAATGATCAGCCTATCTTTCAAGAAAGCAGACTGGTTAACGGAAATCACCTTATCCAAAACCCTCTTAAGTCTGTTAGCAATCACCTTTGATATGGTCTTACTGATAATTCGACCAGAGTTATCGGGCGATAGTCGTTAAGCGTGCCAGGGTCATTAACCTTAGGAATTAGAGAAATAAAAGCCGAGCTACAACCATGGCTAATCACCCCAGTATCATGAAACTTCTTCAAAGTATCAATAAAATCTTCTTCGAAAAAATTCCAGTACTTTTTAATAAATTTAACGGTAAAGCCGTCGGGGCCCGGGGCTTTATCATCACCACAATCAAAAACGGCACTTTTAATTTCCTCCTTTGTGAAGCTAGCTTCAATCTCGTTAGCCTCATTATCTGAAAGCCTTGAAAGCAGGTCACACGTAATCTCTGGTCTATTTATGATACTCTCTTTAAACTTTGCTCTGAAAAAATCATACACAATCTTCTTGATCTTCTTCGGTCTATCAACCCACTTATCCCCTTCCATCAGCCCCGGGATCGAGTTGGAAACTTTTCTATTGTTGACAAGGCCATGAAAGAACTGGGAATTCTCATCGCCTTCCAAGATCCATCTACACCTAGCCCTTTGTTTTAAGTCTTTGTTTTTGCTCTCTTCAATCTCCAAGATCCTTTTTTTACATTCCAGACGAGTCCAAGTATCCTGTTCGTTGAGATCAAAGTCCTCCAAGTTCGCCTCAATGTCCTCAAGCTCTTTTTTACAAAGCTCTAACTCTTCTCCTTCCTTCTTATTCTTCTCATCTCTCCACTTTTTATAATTAATATGGAGGCTTTTGAATTTCTCCAAAAGCTTAATATCAGGAGGACCCGCAAAAGAGAAATTATCTAAAGTCTCCTTAACCACTTCACAACATTCCGGATGATCAAGCCAAGAATTGAAAAATCGGAACTGCTTCGGACCAAAATTGCTCTCTCTAGTCGACCATAAAATAGGATTATGATCAGAATACATTCTCGGGGCGCCCTCAGATTCGCTTTAGGCCAAAAATCCAGGACCTCTCTACTAACCAAATATCTATCTATCTTACTAAACTTCTTCCCTTTTTCGTCTTCTCTCAATACGTGAACCTACTTCCTTTCATCTCATACTCAAAGAGCTCCGCCTTTTCGATAAAAGAATTGAATTCTCTAGCATTGTTAGACTTGAATTTGGACCCTTTTCTTTCCTCCTTGATCCTAACCGAGTTGAAATCCCCCATCAAAATCCACCATCCCCCACACCTTCTTTTAATTTCAAGTAACTCATTCCACACCGTGACCTTATCCCTGAACTTTTGAGGAGCGTACACGTTGGCCAGATACACTGGAAAAACGCAGCCCTTAATAATCCCTTTACAAATAAGCACATTATCCATTTTTATCACCTCCTGTTTCTTAAATATCGAAGGGTCCCAAATACTAATGATACCCCCCGATCTACCCGTCGGCTCTATAATCTCGCTCTCCATTTTTCTATTGTCCCAGAACTTTCTTAAACCATCCCTAGAAATACCCCCACTTGCGTTTCTTGAAAAGCTAGAAAAGAAACCTTTTCTTTACAAACTATACCTTTGATCCATTTGGGTTTAAATTCCCCTCCCATTCCTCTAATATTAATTGATAGGCAATTCATTGGGGAACCAGATTAATACCTTCTTCTTCGATGGATTTGATGATCTCAGCAGACTCCTTAGAGAGATTGATTCCAATCGACAAACCAATCTCCTTTGTCAAACGAACCTCATCATCTACCTTATCTTTTCGGTTCATCTCGTTCATGTTGCAATCTTGCCCAACTCCTTCGACATCATCAGAAGTCTCCTTTGATTCCACAGAGATGTGAAAACTGTTATTGAGGTCAAAGTCTCCTATCTCCTTTTGATCTTTAATATCCTCTGGAAATAGATTACACTTCGTTTTTAACTTGGGCTCGTTTGTATTCTTTGGTTGGTTATCTATTCCCAAAAGCCCGTCTAATGAGAAAGGATCTGACGCCCTTGGCCTTTTTTGGGCCGGTAAGAAGGCCCGTTAAATTTTTTAACCCATTCTTCTTCCAATTTAATGTTAATGTCTGCTTTCTCCTTGTAATAATTAACATTGAAAGAGAATTCAAAGGATTGATCTGCCCACATGCTTTTATTCTTCCCTGAAGCACTCACATTAGTAACGCCTATAACGCGATTATAGCACAAAAACTGCGGCGTTATGGCGTTACCCTATTGTGACCTCGGCGTTAAAGAAAGAAGGAAGCCCGCGTTGCCAAGCAAAGGCGCCAAGGGCGCAAAAAAAAAAAAAAAAAAAAAAAGAAAATTCAAAAATTTACATTTTCTACCCTATAAATGCTACTAGCCGTTATTTTTAAAAAATTTCAAAACCACCTAAACGGCTACTAGTCAGTTATTTTTCAAAAAATTTCAAAATCTTTTTACCACTATAAATACCCAATTAAAACACCATTTCTTTCACACTTCCACTACTAAATCCTCTCCAATCTCTCAATCTTTCAACTTCTATTAACTCACAAAAAAAACAATGTCTGGAGACAACGACGATACTTTCTACAATCTTCTTGCTAGTGGGTGGAATCCTCAAACCGGGTTCATCATCTAACCCAACGCGGGTTCATCTTCAATCCCCAACCCACTAGGCTTATCGAGCCAAGAAATGTATCAACAACATCAAGCATTTCAGATTGGCAACAACAAAACCAACAAAACACCTTAAACTCAACTTTCAAAACCTACATTCACACAACAATCATAATAATCACAAACCCAAACACATGATGTTGACACACTGCGTCTCCTCCAAAAAGGTCTCACAATAACTTGGGTTGGAAGAAATAAAGTTTTGATGACGCTTCATCGACGGCAAGATCCAATGGTCGCGGTGGATCAATGACTAAAAGATCGAATCATCGCAAAATATAACTGAAACCTCGTCCGTAGAAACGTTTTATTTCGTTGTATTTTTTTTATTTCGTTGTATTTTTATTTTTTTTATTTCGTTGTATTTTTTAGTCTCGTATTGTAATATGTTTAAGTTTTAATGAAATGTTTGTTTTAGTTTAAAAATGAAGTGTTTGATTTAGTTTAGGGTTGAAATTGAAAATATGAAATATTAGTGGTGTTATGGTGTTATTGGGATGTTATTGTTGTGGGTGTTTTTGAGGATGTTAATGTTAAATGGTAAAAGGCGATGTGGCGCCGACGCGACGCGTTATGGTGTTATGGTGTTATTGTTGTGAGTGCTCTTGAGAGCGCGAGTATCGTGGATACCAATAACACGTTATCGATATGACACCTCAATGCCACATCATACACCTCCCAATAACTCACCAATAACTAAACACCCTCCTCATAACACACCACTAACACGTTATTGGGTCCCACAAAATACCCCACTAAAAATACCCACTCACTCACAATACACAAAAAAACAAAACAAAACCACCAAACATCATAAAATGGTTGAGCTATCAGAATTACCAAATACCTTTTACCACCAACGACACCAAGAGTGGATGATTTTACCATGGGCGTAAAATGAACCTCGACACGTTAAAATCTCCCATACTCAGGCTCTTACTAACATTAAATATTCCTTGTTTATCTGAATGGGCTCCCATGTTCCCCATGCACTGATTTATTTATTTATTTTTTTTATAAAGAAAATAAAAGGATTTTTTGGCTGACTTTGTTGTTTATCCTTTCTAGACTTCAATACATCAACACTCTTCTGCTTACGTCATAATTAAAAAAAAACCATTTTTATCATCACCAAAACATTATAAAATCACCCACAAGGGTTTGAATTTCGTTTCTTTATAATTTTTCCTATCTGGGTTTGATTCAAATTGACCAAATATTCAACAAAGATTCAATCTTTAAGCCTTTTACTCATCTGGGTATTCAAAAGATTGAAACTTTATAATCTTTTTGTTGAATTGGGGCAGAACCCATTAAAAATTGAGCAAATTTTGAGTGTTTGATTGGTTATAAAGAGTTGTTATGGAAGCTTATAAGAGATGGGTTAGGAGGAACAAGGAGTATGTTCATTCATTAGAGTCTCTTGCTAATGTAAGTTTACTTAAATTCAATCCCGTGAAGTTTTTTTTTGTAAGAGTTTTGTTGATTTTTAGTTGTGATTAGACTTCCTTTTTAGTACTTTTTAGGTAATTGCATTATTATATGATGGTTTAGTTTGCTTAATTTGACTCGTTTGACTACGAGAAGTGGCGTAGATTCCAAAGTTTTAGCTTTTTAGAAGGGTGTTTAGGATGATGCTTTACTTAAAGTTGTGTATAATCAGTTATGGTGTTTGTGTGTAGCGAAACTGATTATGTGATTAGTTTTGGATATTTTGTGTCGTTTTACATGTAATTCTTAAGTAATGAGAATTTAGCGAATACTTTAAAAATTGAATGTTCCATATCGCAACTTCAAATAGCATACGCACATCCGAACAATGTCTCTTGTAAGCTCAATTTGTATCAAGCGGTGATTACTCCATATCACATTGTCACTAAATCAATGGCAATCACCCCCTATAAATGGATCTGAAAATAGTGTTAGAGGATGTTTGGGTAAGCTTAAGCATAAGGGTTTGTGCATCCACCAAAAGCTCATGTTTTGGAGCTTAAGCTTATTAGTTTTTGCCTTTTTTTTTACCTCACAAATGAGCTAATGAGCTTTTAAGCGAAACTTTATCCAAACACTTGTTTGGAGAGTAGTATTAAGCACCTCAAATAAGCTTATCCAATCAACCCCTAGTCTAGTCTTTTAGTTTGAGCATTTAAAAAAAATAAAAATTGAATTGAGTAATAACTTTTGTTTCAATAAGAAAGGCCAAACAATACACTTGGGTGTCCCAGTCCCACATACACCATGGGGGAGGTAAGTCGTAATGTCCCTGATCATGGAAGGTGATGTCCATCTCTTTAACTAACATCCTACACAATAGAAAGATGAGATTGAGGAACCAATAATAGGGCATCCAATGCAGCTCCTAAGATTCCATTTTATTTCTTCATCTTTGTTCTTCCTCCTATCGTCGACACATTTTATATTTCTCTTTAGTAAATGTGTTTTTGATTGTGAGTTACTAAAAGTTAGTGGTCAGTTATAACTATTGTTTATGTTAGACCAATGATTGTTGTTAGTGTTACTTGATTGTTAGTTCATACTCCCCTAATGATGTTAGTGTGATTTAATAAGCTTATCATTCCAATTGGATATGTCTCTTTGGTCCTGAATAACACTTTTTTACGATTGGAGCTTCTATAGCCTTTCCGAAGCTTATGAACCAGAGTGGTAGAGTAGGGTTTTTGGTTGGGTGGGCTACATTTTTTGCAAATCAAACCCTGTTCATCAATCTCAAAATTGTTTGATGAATCTGGAGTTCTGGACATTCTCTTAATAAACACTTTGGAAGGGGAATATTGCATATTAAGCCATAATAATAACATATTACATAAACAACAACTTTAATATTAGATATAAAGAGGTAAAATTATGCAATGGTGGAAGGATGTTTGCAGCGTTTGAACTGAGACAGGATTTGGTTGATGAAACAACTTTTTGAGTCTTGTGGACTATGGATGAAATCCAAGTACAATCAGACAACAGACACAGTAATACTTGCAAGGATTTATGTGGTACAATTTAAGGACACCAAAAGGCGTATACACGATTGATATGTAATGGAAGTTAGTATTATGATTACACACACGTTAACAACAACAAATTTTTTAATGTTTAGAAGTAACGTACATCCCTTATTAAGGGTGGTTTATTTTTTATCGATTTTAATTAAAACTGAAATTGCAAAGATAAATCGGCATAACCACCAATAATCACCTAAAATGTTACATCTAGGCATAAATCACTGTTTTCATGTGAGTTGCCTAAGAAAGGGAAATAAATAAAAACAGAAAATCTGGAAAATAACCAAAAATGGCGAACACGGATACCCAGACAAAGGATTTTGGGGTTGAGCGTTAGGCGAATTTGCTGTTTTGAAGTTTTGCCTCTTTCCCGCACATTTAGGCGCTTAGTCATCCTCCCAGTGCTCCATAAATTAGACAATTTAGGCTCTATTCATCTTAATCATTTATCACTTTTATATCATCCTAAAGTTGTACAAGACATGTTTTAGCCTTTCCCATTATCATGATTTGCATTTCGTAAAAAATTTTGTTGACTAATTTTATGTTATTATTTGTTGTTGAATGTTCAGGGATTGACATGGCTTCTTCCGGAGAGATTTTCTGAGTCGGAAATTGTACCAGAAGCAGGTTTTTGTGATATTTTGGTAACATATGCCTTTCTTTATTTTTCTTAAGTGAAACTTGGTTTTTATAACATGTGAAAATTATTGTTCCAACTTCCAAGAGCCGAAATTCTTAAATCTGCTTTAAGCAAAATATTTTTATCATTAATACAAGCTGCTCTCTTTTGATGGACTAAAGTTAAGTATAAACATTTGCAGGTCAAAGTGGATTATATTCTTTGTAACATTTAATATCGTTTTTTTATGCAGTGACATCGATATTGGGTATAGTGACTGTTGTCAATGAACATATCATTGAAACGACTCCAACACCTCGATCCCAGATGGATACAAGACCTCCAGAACCGTCCTCTTTTCCATACTCTTTCTGTTTGAATTTGATGAAAAATATAGAAACTTTGGTTGAAGTTATGGCACAACATTTCTATGGTGATGATAATAAATGGAATTTCATCGCTGTTACAGAATCTGCAAAGTAAGCAATGCCTCTCGATATGACTTTGTATTTTCTTTTATACTCAGCACGTCCCATTATAGTCAACTTTTGACTGTAAGTGTCAAATCTAGTTCTTTCAGTACTGAAACTGATATGTTCCTTCGTTATTTTAGCATTAAACTCTGTTCACTCAAAGGTTGATAAACAATCTGCTATGTTTATCAAGTTTCTCGAAAAAATTGAAAATTGAAGTGAAATTTTGAAGGTCAAAAGCATACTGTTTGACGTTATAATGACAAAGTTTCAAATTTGACTTTTTATTTTATTGTATTTTTTACTTTTTGAAATCAGGTTACTAGCTCGACTAGCTGTATTGCGGGATAGCGGGTACAAGAAGCTATTGCATGGAGCGGAGACGATGAATGATGGAAAATATCCAAATGAAGCACACCAACAGCATACGAACGGACGTTTATTGCATCATGGACGAAATGGTCATTTCACTCCGGAAGGACGAGCTCTTTCTGCAATGAGTAGGTTCAGAGAAAATGCAAGAATGCTTTCTGATCCAACATGGTTTCGCAGGGCAGAACGTCATCAACGTGCGATTATGGAACTTCCAGGTAACTAAACTGCAGCCAAAAGAAAGTTTTATACTTGCCGCTTCATCTAAGTTTTCAGATTTTATTTTATATTGGGTAAAGAAAATGATATAATCTGTTATATGGTTTTGCAGAATCTGACATAAAGAGATCTAAACCTACACTCTCAAGTTTCTTATCGAAAAAAGGTCTTCTTGGTGGCTTATTTCTAATGGGGGAGGTGATGTTCATTGCAAGACCGCTCATTTATGTTTTACTGATAAGAAAATACGGAGTCTGATCATGGCGTCCTTGGTTTGTGTCTTTATTTATTGACCTTGTCGGATTGAGTTCGTCGACAATTTCATCAATTGCTGATAAAGACCGGAAGCTTCAACTATCCGAACCCGATAAGGATGAGGTAACTAATAGTTATTGCAATTTTGAATATGTTACTCCGTGTGTTCCTATATCGCAACATTTATGCTATGGAAAGTTTTTAAGTTGCATCACCTTAGACATTTAAAAAAATAATCGAACATTGTTCTTTTAGTTGTTCGATAAACACTAATGCATACTCATAATGTTTCCGGTAATATAGTACAATTACGAGAACTCTTAACAAACATAGTACAATTATAACACCAAAGAGTTAAAAAACACAACCATGAAACTGAACCGGCTAAGCCTAATAAAACAAGTGATCTAGTTTCATCCCCGTTGCAACAAAAGGGTATGAAAAGGGTGAAATGGGATAACCTATTTACGCATCCATTTGATCTAATTTTAGAAGCTTTTTCATCTCACAAATTATCTCTTATTTCAGAATTTGGTCATTTTATGTGTTATTTTTCTTGAACAGTCGGATATTTTTATAATTCTCTAGATACAGAGTAATTAAATTTGTCAAACAGTCAGAACAACGAATTAGCTGATTCTTAGTCTCATAGTCGTTTCAAAGTGTACATCCAAATATTAACTGTTCCGTCTTTAATGAAACGCAGTTGAGAAGAAGAAAGATGTTGCTGGCACTTTACCTCATGAGAGATCCTTGCTTCGGAAAATACACACGGTATAGCTTATAACCTCCTTTTTACGTTTTTTCATTTCCATTTCCGAGATGAGATTTTAACTTAGAAATTTGCTGGCTTTGTTTTTCTTAGGCAAAGACTGGAAAGTACGGAGAAAACATTGGAACACATCCCCATTGTCGGATTTCTGACAGGTTTGTTTCTTCCCATCATGTATCTTTTAAAGCTTGTTATTTTGCTGTTGAGCTTTGTATGTTGTTGTTTTTGCAGCTAAGCTGATCGAGCTTTTGGTTGGAGCCCAAACACGTTACACATACATGTCTGGTTCTTAAGACATATACATAACTAAACGGTAAGTTATGTTTTGTAAGGCACCTTTAGATATTTGATATGTATGTTTAAGCAGATCCCGTGTTAAGGTTCCGGCGGTGCTAGTGTTTGTAACTTTGTATCATTTCATTATTTGAGCTGAACTTGGTTTACTCCAATAATAATGTTTCAAATGTTCAATCCTTCACATATGTGTTACAAGTCATTATCTTGTTTCCGAGCATGACGAAAAAGATTGTGGTAATTTTTTGTCAGCTAACTTCTTACTGACCGAAACCAGGTGATGTCAAATAGGGGTGTCAAAAAAGCCGACTCGAACCCGATTAAGCCTATCCGAGGCTGGTTGCTTGGGTCAATAATTTTATTCGGGTCAACCCGAGTAACCCAAATACTAAATAGGGTTGGATATTGGGTTGAAAATGTTCGGCTAACTCGAGTTCGGGTCAACCTAATTGACCCAAACAAGGGTTTTTAGTATCATTTTACTTATATTCGAGCTGACTTTAACCCGAATTCAAATAGGTACCCGAATTCAAATAGGTTCGGGTTCAGATATGTTATTTTTAGCCTTGACCCCGAACCTGACCCGGATTGACAACTAATGAATGTACAAGTTGGCATAGTTGTAAGACTACAGATCAAACCTCGCTAAGTGAGTATTTCTCCAACGGATAGACAACCTTTTTTTTGAACAAAGGATAGACAACTAGATACGCACAAATATGTACACAGACAAACCTACTTTAACATTAATCTGCATAGCGATTGTAAACAGATAGCATCCTATGTGATCGAATAGTGTGTTTTCTATTAATGACTCGTGGGTCATGTTACAACTGTATGTGGGGCTTAGTATGGGTCCAGGGGGTCCACCACTTGTACAAGAATATTTATGCTATTTTAGCGGTAATTAAACTAATTATATATAGTTGCTCGACCATTGTAAAAGTAAATGTATCATAAAACATGTTAAGATGTCGTCATTAACAAGTGGTTCAACTATTTTGGTTATGATACAATACAACAATCAAGGTATATACATTAATTTTGCTTTACCAAAAGTAAAATAGTTGTTTGACAGAGTGAATATAGCATTGAACCACTATATGTGCCGATGTCTACTTCCTATGATCATCATCTTTGTATCAACGTCGCATCATTTATTTATACGGCGGAATCATTTTTCTCCTGTTATGTTTTTGTCGTCGTAACTATCACTTTTTCTTTACCGAAATATAAAATCAATACACATAACTTTAGATAACGAAATAAAAGATTAAAAAGAAAAAGACATCCCGCATGAGAACACGCCCGATACCGAGCCCTCCCACAAACGCCCTTGAAGTGTGTTGGTGCTACACGACGTTTTGCCAGTAACCGGGACATACCTTGTGCTCTAAAAGAGCAAAATGAGAACCTCGTGAAAATCTCTCGCTTATTGCTAAACGATTGATTTGTTCTCTTGAATTCACATAAAATTCTTAAGAAGAAAGCTCTAAAATTGGTATTTTTTTTAGATACATTAATTTAGTACAAAGGTGCTTAACGATGCCGTAATTTTTTAGATGAAGACATTAATTACTCCAACTACTAACGAGATGTTGTCGATACCAATAACTAAAGGTGTTCAACAATTTTATGCAAAGTACACAAGATATTTTTCTTTCTGAAATAAGTCAATAACTAAAACCAAAAGTGATAACGTCATAAATCAAACATAAAAACCTTTATGTTGAAAAAGTTGATTTTTGAGCATCTGGCCACCTTTCTTTTTAACAAAACAAGAATATGCCAATTCTTGGCCCCTCCAATTTAAACTTTAGCATTCAGTAATTCGTTATTTATGCAAAATTAATTCCTATGAATTAAAATCTTTGTGGTCCATAGACTATACACTGTGGATTAAGTCGCTGTTAAAATTTGAAGTCATGCATCAAACAATTATTATACATGAAATTGAACAATAAGTACAAATAATTATTAAGACACATACCGAACCGATAGAACTAACTAATTGATATATCTTTAAGTTTCGAAACGGTCCCACTTAACAACTAGTCCAAAACGCTAGAAAGGGGATGTTGTCGATACCAAACTCCATGTGTATCTGAAAGTCACTCTATGATAATGGCAACTAACACGAACAAACTTCTCAAGTTACTTATATTCTAAAAAGATAAAAGTGAAGCATTCACTTTCACTATAACAACAAAAAGTTATAATCTTTATGCTACGTATGAGTAGTTTTTCCGAACTTTATTCAAGTTTTGTTTCCTTATATACGAGTAGTTTATATTAGAGTAAATTACATGGATGGTCCCTAACGTTTACCCAAAATTTCACCTGTAGTCCCTATCTTTTAAAGTTGCCACCGCCCTCCCTATCTCTCGCAACTAATAACACCAAGAGTCCCCGCCTCAAACGGACGTTTGTTTGGACGTTATACCCTTGCACGTGATTTGCACGCATGGGGTAAATTTGTCATTCTTTTTCTCTCTTTAATTAATTTTATACCACTATAATTATTTAATCCTCACCCTCATCCTCACCCATTACTCTTTACATCCTTTTACTTTTACTCTCAAAATCAAGAACACCATGCCTCTTTGTTCATGTGGTAGAAGAACAATTCCAACAACTTCATGGTCGGGATCAAAACCCCGTAGAAGGTTTCATGGGTGTCCAGAAAAAGTAAGTTATGAAATCTAATATTTTGAAGTGACTTTTCAGCCCTAATTTTATTATTCTTTTTAGGGTTCAAGTTGTCCATTCAATGGGTGGATAGATCCTCCAATGTGCAATCGTGCTGTGGCCATAATACCCGGACTATTGAGGGGAAGAAACAGGCTTGAAGCACAATTGTTGGAAGCTGAAATGGCTAGAAAAAGGATGAAGAAGATCTTGGTTATAACATGGATATGCATTGTTGTGTTTTGTTGGTTGAAAATGTAGACATAGGTTTTCATTAGTGTATTCAGTTTTTAATGGAAGTATGACTTTTGTGGTCAAATTTTGTGGGTTGTAAAACCTTAATTATGTAATGGAAATATCACTTTGTACGAATATGTGCAAGATGTTTATTAATTGGTTTTGTGCCATTTTTACCCATTCAAACTCAAACATTGAGGTCATATTATGTAGTGTAAATCAAAAGTCAAACTCTTGTTAAACCCATTCGTTGTTGCCGAATGACCCATTAGTCAAACTTTTACATAACACAATACACACAACACAATTGGAATAACAATGACTTGACCAAACTTTAACCCATTAACTTGTTTTGTGCCATCGCTAGCAACAAAAGACCAAAGTCTACAAAATACACAAAAGTTAAGTGTTTGCATCGTTGATTCAACAACAAAAGAAACATAAAGTACTAAATGGGATGTTGTCTTAACACATGAAGCATTCATGAAACATTCCTTTAGCCATCCTTTAACCCTACCACCTCCTCACAATGCCTTTTTTGATCCAAGAGCTTGGCATGATGCAAGCTTGATCTTAGGAGAGTGTTGAGTAGGATGGCTTGAACCAGAGTCTTCGTGATTGTTGAGTAGGTTGGCTTGAACCGTAGTCTTTTGGGTCTGGAGCGGCAGATTGTCCTTTGCATGTTCTTTTATTGTGTCCTCTCTCGTTGCATAACTTACAAGTAACACTATTGAAACTCTTTGACAACTTTCCATCCTTTACCATGTCAAGCATTTCACTAGCGCCCTCTTCCTTTTCTTATTTGGCCTTCCGGTTGTGGATGATAAGTAGGGGAGTATTGTTGTCGAATGTCACACTTTGGCCACATGGTAGGACCATTAATGGATTAACCGAATGGGAGTATACTTCCCATGTGTCTAATCAGTAACAAGGTGCACCCACCTCAACCATCCGAGATTCAAGTTGTTTTGTGCCATGTTCCGATTAGCAAAGAATTGCATGTTTGCAAGGATACCGTGAGTTCCCAATACCTACAAGTGCATGATCTAGTTTGCACATTTACCACACACCTGATCAAAAAGGGCCACTACACCGTACAAATGATTCCCATTCAAGACACTATATACTCGCAGACTTGATCTCTTAAACCATTAAGCGGTTTAGTAGCGTAGGGGTTAGTGGCCTTCACACTTGGCTATTATCCCATTAACGACCACTATTCTCCTCATCAAGTACTCCCTAACATACTCTAATGCACTAATGATAGGCATATCTCTCCTCTACTAATTTACCATTAAAACCTCACACATATTGTTTAATAAAACATCCGATTTAGCCCTTCTGTTTCAATGAAGATGTAGTCCTATATTACTAATTTGCTAATAAACATAAACCAATAATAAACTATAGCACTAAGGATGAATTCACATACCTGGAAAATGACTTCTGCTCCAGTGGTGAGGAGGAATCTTGCACAACCAGTCATAAGCATCTTTGTTGAAAGACTTCAATTCATTCATTGCATGAGTGAAGTGTTGAACTGTGGTTGCAGTTGCACACCTCCATAATAAGTCTTTGTATGCTTTGCCACTCCATCTGAGCTTCATGTTCTCATGAATGTGCTTGAGACAAAACACGTGCTCAAGAATGAAACACTTTGGCAATTCTCGGTATTATACCGATACAAGCCAAACAGATACAAATTAGCGTACATTTGAGAAAGTTAAAACCTTAAAGTATATTCAAATAAGAAGTACCTTTTGCCTATCACTAATGAAAGTGAAGTTAGAATTACTCTCCAAATTAAGATCATCACCCAACTGTTCTAGAAACCATGTCCAAGATTCAAGATTTTCGCCGTAATACAATATGCTAGTGGATATATTCCATTGTTTGGATCCACAGATATCGTTAGATCAACAATCGACCTGAAATGGACCTTTCATAAACGTACCATCCAATCCCAATAAGTCCTCATACCACCAAACCCTCCTTTCGCACCAAGACAGATGTAAATTCTTTGAAAACCCTTGTTTCTCATCGGATTAATGTGTCTTTCACACTGACCTTCACAGTTGTATTGGGATTATTCTCCTTAAGCTCCAAAACATAATCCTCAAAGATTGCATACTGTTTAGTATGGTCTCTCTCAACTGCTCAAAGCTATGGTCTTTGCTCTAAAAGCTTTCATTCTTGAGATTTCAAGTCGAAACTTCTTTTGGCTTTGATCTTGCACGACTTTGATAGGTATAGGTGGTTTGATTCAATTTGACCTAATATATCTTTGGCCAAGTTAGTTATACAAGCTTTGATCCTCCGGTTTGTAAACATTTATGCTCGCTCTGTATGTTCTCACTGACCATGTTTCATCAATGCCCTTGCTAATTTGTAAAGCCCATGGACATTTATTGTTATCTGTTGGTAGCTTGGTAGATCTACCACCTTTAATGATCTGTTCCTTTATTGGGGATCTAGATTCCCTTATCTTTCCTCTAGTCATTTTCTGCTTTGTTGGAGACCTAACATCCCTTATCTTTGACTTTGTCATTTTGACTGACCTAGAAGGCCCAACAGACTTATCAGGCCCAACTAATTGAGAAGGCCCAAGTGTAGGGATTGTTCCAAAACACTGCTCGATCCTTAACTTATCATTCTTCTTTAACCGAATTCCCTCCTTGTTTCAATTGAGTGTAATTTAATCACGTCCTTAGCCTCTTTTGCGCCCAAATTTTTGCCCCACATAGAAATAAGCCTCATTCTTTACACCTCTACACCCTTTCCCAACTGCTTTCCTAAGTTCTTTCAACTTTCTTTTCCTAGTCCTCTCTAACTCATCATCTCCTTCGCACTCCACTTTCAAACTCATCATTATCAAGTACTTCTACTTCAACCGCTTCGAGAATGTAACATGCTTCTTAATGTTCCCACTACCACAAACTCTGATTCACATCAACATTCGCATGGAAATTTTGCATGTCAACTTCTACTTCATCAATGTCATTCACCTCATCCACTATGTAATCACTATCCTCCCCTCATCTTCACCGTGTTCACTATGTTCCTCACTAACATCATCATTTAAAGGTTGTTTACCCTTATCATTAACTACTACACCTCTCGCATCGCAATCTAATGTTTGTTCAACCTCACTTGCTTTAGCAACTACCTGCATCATCTAAATCAAAGAAAGGATCAAAGTCTTGGTTGTCCAAATTTAAATAAAATCATTTGCAAACTCGGATGGCGTAATATTTTCACCAACTACATTTGCAACCGGTCGACCCAATTCATTAGCTACACTACCCTTATCACTCCATTCTAACCTTAACTGCTTACCAACCGATCTAGAAGAAACCGATTTTGTTGCATTGGTGCATCATCCTCTAGTTCGACAATGGTACACTTCTTAACTGGTAAAGGCATATAAGTGTCCACTTTAGTATGTTCATGTTCAATGTACACATTGATCAGCTTACTACCTAACAGAACATATTTGCAAAGATCATGAACATCCTGGTCACTACCTAAACATCTAAGCCCATTATCTAAATCAAGTTCAGGAACCTTAAAATGGTAGTACATTTTCTTATTCCCTTTATAACCTAGTCTTATAACCATGTCATTGAACTCAATCACTGAAAACAAATCGGTGTCTACATTATCAATAAAGCTTGTGTACCATTTACGTAACGCCTTTTTGGTGGGTCAAGAACATCCTCCATGAAAACCTTGAGTGAAAACATGGTAGAATGCTTCTCGCAAAACGCCTAATAAAGCATAATTAGGGTTTGTTTTCACAATTAATTAATGCCAAAAAGCATAATTAGGCTTCTTTTCAAAATTAATGACAAATACAAGTTTTTCAAAAGTTTGATATCTTACCATACGGTATTATAATCCACATCTACTTATTTTTTTCGATTCACGCAACAACCAAACCGACAACACCATTGCATTAGGTTTACAAATTGATGATTTGCCATGTGTGTGATGATTGATGTAATTGTGTGTTTGTGTGTGAAATGTAGATGAAAATGAAAAAGCATTTGGGGATATATGTTGCAAGTGATAAGACAAGGTTTAAATGATAGCAACAGTAGAGAAAGACAAAATACCCTCACGTGTGTGGCACGCTGTAACTTAACGTCAAACAAACGTCCGCTTGAGGCGTGGACTCGGTGTTATTAGTTGCGAGAGATAGAGGGCCAGTGCAACTTTAAAAGATAGGGACTACCGGTGAAATTTTGGGCAAACGTTAGGGACCATCCATGTAATTTACTCTTTATATTACCTATTCGGAAGATGAATTATGTAACATTTTAAATTTGCTGTATTTTGGAGCCAACTTGAGCGGTGAATTAATCCAAACATGGTTTTTGCATATCTTTGTTGATGCACGTATAAATCGGCAAAACTATTGTTTTGCGTCTAAAATGTATTGCGCCTTTTATTTTATTTAATTTTTCTATTTTGAATAATGGTCATGACCTTTTAATGGATTAATTAATTGGTTCGACTCTGCCAACATAGACACTCAAACTAGTTAGAGTGCACGCAACGCTGCATTACCATTTGGCGCACCACCCATGACTTACCGCCAAACAGCATCGCCCATGGCGTCATAGCGGCGTTATGGGTGCTACCGCCAACCCCATCACTACCGTTTTCCATTTTTCTTTTCTTTTTTCTCTTTTGTTTTTTATTCTTAAATGAGTTTTGTGTTTGTGACTTTGTGTGTTGTGTTAGTTTTTTTTTTTTATGTTTATGTTTGTAAAATAATATTTTTTTCTTTACATTTTGAATCCCTTTGTTAGTCTATGGTTACATTGTTAGTCCATTTGATGCTTTTTCTTACATTATTAGTCTTTGATGTGTTTACAATGTTAGTCTCTAAATTATTTTTCTTATATTTTTACTCCTTAAAATGTATAGAACTTGGTTTTATTTGTGAAAAAAAACGAGTTGAACCCACCGACACCTATAAGTGCCCAAGTATAGCTAACCTTTAGGGAAGTTTATGTTGCGATCACTTCAAAGCTTATTACACGTTTGATTTATACTACTATAACACCAATAAAACTATGTGCAATAGGACCTCACATATGCATTGTTGAAGGCTTGGATGCGTTCTTCAATATAAAACACCCGTCATCCACACATTTTTTGTAAGAAAAAGGGAGTAGTCGGTCTATTGAACAACCAACTTCTCATGTCAGTTGCGTATGTAATATTGGTTTTTGTAGGTATGTTTGGATGATAACGTTGATAGTGAAGTAAAATTTTAATGTGATGCTAAGTTGACGATGATGATATTGTTCACTACTACAACATGGTAACCTAACTTTAACATATTTGAAGTTGCACTTTATGTTTATGGAATATTCGTTCCATGTTATTGATACATATCCAGACATGGTATATGACATATATATTGCATTTTGTACAAATGGATAACACAAAGACAACCGGGTGGGGAAGCACCATACCAGCTGAGCTCTCGCGTGCATATCTTTCATCCAAACAAAAAAGACCCCAGTATATAAAAAAGTCACACTTCACAAAGCTAAAACAAAAGAGGCCAAAAACCCACCTAACCAGTACCCACCTTCCACGTGTCAAAACCCCACAAAGAATCATCAGCCCATCCCGATCTAAACAGGTGGCAGTATTCTACGCTGGACCACTGTAAGATGTGGGACCCATCTTATAAATCAACGGTGTTGAAGTCAAGTGGGTCATTTTATGGTGGTGGTCCAGTTTTATGCAAACCATGACTTTGGTTTTGGGTTTGGTCCCACCATAACTTATCCTAGACCCACATATACCGAAGGCTTTGCCCACCTTTGTGTTTGTGGACCCTGGGTACACGTACTATTACTCACGTGCTCACGTTCTAGACCATTATAGAAGATGATAAACCGGGTGTTTGGATCGACATTGGGAAAAACGTTACGGTTCTTATAGAGCTCGGTGCAGCGGCAAATAACACGTTATAAGGGTTTTTCTGCTTGATGCGTCGGCATACTGCATCGGTGCCGCACCATCCTCATGTTATCCGTCATTTTGCTAGCCTATTAACGGGCGTGAGGAGGTGTGAGAACGCTCTGTAGAAAAAAAATATGCTAAATTGACACATTTTGAAAATTTGGACATTTAAATTTCTTTTTTTTTGAAATGGGCATATAACCCATTGAAAACTTAAATTGGGACAAACCAGACTTTTTTTTCTCTCAATTGTTGAACATTAACGATCGCTTTAAAGATTTTTTATATAATATATTTATTTTGTTAATATAAATAAGATATTACGTTGGGCTTAATTTATTTAGTCGTTTAGGATTTTATTGTCGATTTGTATAACGTGTGCCGTTTGGCCTGTGCCTGCTTAAGTCCAGACCATTCCACCCTGCTCGCTTCTTTTTAGCGCCACTACCGCCACCTGCTTTCTTTTCCAGGCGTGATTGTTTTTTTGCTTTGTGAGTAAGTCGAGTATTTTTTGTTGTGTGTTATGAGACTCACTTGTGCTTACAACATGTTATAGCTATAAAATGTGTATGTACGTGTTATAGTGGTGTTATAAGGTGCGTGCTGAGGTAAAAATGGATAACACGCGAGTTGGCCAAACGACATAAACGGTTTTTTGCAATTTACTCATTATTAAATAGTGTTTTGAGATCGATGTTTTTAAAGTCTTTATTTTCAAACGGTATCGAGTAAATTCGAGTTGACATAGCCGGTTGAACCGAGTAAAATTACCCAAAATCAGTCTCGGACTCTCGGACAATTAAACCAGTTAAATTGTAAGCTCGGTAAAGTCAACTAAAAACTAGTTTCTTTCAAACATGGGTTTTGAGTATCTAAAGTGTGTACATTTCTTTATCTTATTTAACAAGTCGAAAGATACTTGTTCTTAGTAACATAAACACTTTCGAGATAAAATAAACTCAAATGAACACTTTCAAAATTATTTATTTGATATGCTAAAACAAAGTAACTAGACAAACAATTCTAATAAACAATCACAAACACCTAACCGAAGTCTCCTTAATTCCGAGACGGTGTTCCATGACTCGTCTCAATAAACGAAAACTCCTTGATCTCGTGAACATTCATCGGTACTTCTCTAACCGGTTGAGCTCTTGTGGCAGCCACCGTAACCGCGTTGGAATTCATTGTGCTAATTGATATTCCTTTTTGATCCCCCGAAGTTAAAAACGAGACCGGTGTAGTAGAAATGTTAATAAAAGGAGTCGCCCAAAACGCCGTAGTCCCATTAACTGGTATAGCCCAAACTGGAACCAAACCTTGAGGCCTAACACTAGTTGTAGTCATAACAGGAGCCATAACCGTGGTCGTGGTCGTTTTTTGGACTTTTTCATTTAAGTCTATATCGAAATCAGAACCAACTTTTCTTTTTTTGTCAATTAAGCTCGTATGTGACGCTGAAGTGGCAACACTGGTCGTAGGGATTTTAAGTGTACCATTAACAGACATAGCAATAGCTGGTATAGTACCTGTCCCAGTCGCCGCAATAATAGACTGTTCAGATTGTTGTAACAACCATTGAATTGTTTCACCATCTGATTTATGACCAAGTTCTCTAGTTAGTTGAAATATCCGTGCCGCACATGTGGCTGGCATTCGGATCCTTCTCCCTCTGCCTTCTACTTTTGTATGACGGTCCTTAGTAGAGGACCGTCTAGAAGCCTGCGCCTGTACACCCTGTACAGGTTTCACAGGTTGTAAAGGCGCAGGCGTTTCAAGAACTAGTTGTTCTTCTTTTTTTAATGGAATTAAGAGTGGAGGGGTTGTTTGTGATGGTGGTGAGGTCATGGCTGTGGAGATAAAATGTTGCAAGTGATGGTTTTGAGTTTGGTTCACTGAATTTGAGAATGAAAAAGTGGGGTTTGAGAGTTGGGTAAATGATGGTTGCAGGGGTCCATATATGTTTGGACCACCATGGAAATTATAAAGTTGCTTCTTTAATGTATGGGTGGGGGCAATGTTATGAATTGTGTTTGTTCAAATTTTATTTAATAACTAGTGTTTGGATTGTGTTATCAAATTGACTATTCCTATGGCAGGTTAGAAACTTAGGTTACTATGTTTTTGAAATCTAACTATTATCTGAATATTAGGTTTAGAAAATTGGATCAAACAGTTGTGTGTTTTATTACCTAATGTGAAAAGGTCAAGTTATGTGTTACGATAAACATGATTATCAAACAATAGGATGTAATTACTCTTGTTAAATCCATTTTTTATGTAATTAGAGACGTTTATTAGTGTTTCGTAAGAAAATTTTTACGCCATCGTATTATATATGAAATCTTGAAACACATATATATGTTTTGTATCTTTAAGTTCGCCGAGCCGCAATACAAGGACCAACTTATTCAGACACTCATCTTATAACTGAATTATGTTGATTCCATGATCACGTAAATTTAGCAATAAAGTTAATCGGTGTCGATCGAGCCCTCATGGCGATCGAGTGCAAGTCGATCGACTTCTTTGTGTGCCTTGTCGATCGGCTCATGTTTAGTCGCATTCAATCGTCCTCAAGATCGACTATTTTCCTTTGTATCCGCTGCATATTACCGCTTAAACATAATATTTAAAATGTTTTAGGAAAAAAAAAAAAAAAAAAAACCCTACTAAACTACCCTATAAATACACAACATATTTACACACTAAAGTCACAAATCTCATTTCACACATTCTCTATATTCTTCCCACACTATGAGTTTTAATTCTTACGAGCTATTCATTGTCGATTCGTCATCGGATGATGAAAATGAAGCCAGTACCGAGTTTATGATGTTTGCGGAAGAGTGTTGTGAGGCTTTTCAAGCGTCACATAAAAAATAAACTTTTATTTTGTGTTAAAAATGTAACGTTTTAATTATTAATGAAATTTATTTTGTGTTAAAATGTTTTTAACAAAAAAAAAAAAAAAAAAAAAAAAAATAGAACTTGGTCGCCCTTTGGCACCTAATCACTGAAGGTCATTTGAGAGAGAAAAGCGACGTGGCGGGGAAAATGAGGATTAAATCCCCTACTGAGTAGCCTAAGCAAACCCATAAATTAAGTGGTTGATTGTAAGTTACTTAGGGGCCGTTTGGTTTGATGATAGGAATCACAATTGGTATTAGTTTGATAGTAGTGGTGGGCCTCTCAACTATGATAGACTCATACCATGCTCCTTTGCCTCCTTTGATGTATAGAGAATATATGAATTTCACCGTACCAATTATCATAAAACAAACAACATATACCATTTCCATAGTCATTCCTTCATTCCCATAGGCCCAAACCAAACGCACCCGATGTAATAACTAGTTGTTTCTCGAATCATAAGCCCAAAAGTATTTAGAGCAGCCCAATAACGGATCCAGTTTGTAGAATTGTAGATGGTACACAAGTATATTTTGCAAAATTTGTAACCGTTTAATAAAATTCATGCTAAAAAGTTTTAGCTCGTTGTTATCGACCCGAATGAGCTTATTTGGTTTTGTACCAAGTCGGATTAGTTGGGTTCGAGCATTTTTTGACAAACCTGTAGTCATGTGCTACATGATGGAAGCAAGTGCTATTTTCACCTCTTAACTCCTTTCTAAATGTATTAATCTTCAACTTAATGAGAATATTTACCTCCTAAATCCAAATAAATGATAAATATTCAGCTCGTAAGTTCAATTTAGTTGAGAATATTCACCTCCTAACTCCTATTGCTATTAAATATTGCAAAGCTCTTGCAGAACTTGCAAGTGCTTTCATTCCTCAATGCTTAACAAAGTAATGGTAGGATCAGGAGATGAAGTCTCGAAATTGGCAGGTGTCATCACAAAGTGCAAAAGAAAACTCGACATTTTGAATCTCACCTCTCTCAAATACAAAAAACCATAACCACGATAAAGCCTATCTTCGAGATTATGGAGAAATTGAACCAACACTTGGGTGAACGTAGAGAGGAGATAGAATTGGTCATCCGTAAGTTGAATGAGGCACAAGAGCTCATTACGACGTGTGCCAATATCAATAGATGGAATATCATAAAGAGGGTTCATCACATGTATAAGCTCCGTGATCTAGATGAATCGCTGCTGAAGTTATTTATCGATATCAAGTTGAAAATGGTGAGGATCGTAAAGAACTTTTGCTACGGAAAGATCTTCAACAAAGGCGTTGGGGTGCTTGCGGCTCGTCTGGTACTGCTGGTGTTCCTTTGCTTGAACACTGTGTGATAGGATTTGATGATCAACTCATGGATTTGAAGAGGATGTTGCTAAATGATTCTTCCGTCGTCATTGTTTCTGGTGGAGCAGGTTGCGGGAAAACCACTCTTGCAACCATGCTTTGCCATGATCCTGATATTCAAGGTACGCATGCAAATTTAATCCCTCGCCAATTATCATGCAATTTAGGGGAGAGCAACAAAACCGAAAACCAAACCAAAAATAAAAAAACCGAAAAAACCGCTTTAAAATCGAACCAATCCTAAAACCGTTGGTGCGATTTTTGTTTTTAAAAAATTAAAAGGTTTTGGTTCTGTTTTTGGTTTTCTATGAAAACCAAACCGAAAAAACCGAACCGCCCTATACTAATATTCATAAATCTAATAAAATTATATACATTTTAGTTTTGATACAAGTTATCACCGAAGTTCAAAAACTAAAAGACACATGCATGAGATATTCATAACATATTTTTATTTAGCTTACACTCTAATAAATTCGTAAAGTTAGTTTTCTTTATTTCATATACGTTTGCACATCTCATCTTTATATACATGTTATGTTATCTAATTATTTTTCGACAAAATAATCAACTTACTTTATAAGATTTCTAGGCTGTGGATGCTCAAAAAATATCCGTATTCGGATAATCCGAAAAATTGAACAGAATTTATTAAAAACTAAGGTTTTATGAAATGTCATTATATATATATACTATTAGGTGTTGTTGAACGGGGCAAAGCCCAAATTCTTAAGGGGTCCGTTTCAAGTTAAATTGCAACGCCATTGGTTTCTCATTAATGAGAAAACACAATTCGAAGCCCAACAGTATTTAGTGGCCCGTGTGGCACTTTGTCATTGGTTGAATCGTGTTGCATGTTTCTCTTCATGACCGCTTTCTCCGTAATGACTCGTAATCCATTACAAAACGTGAATAACAATGGTTGACAGTTGACACACCTAATATTTGTACTACCCAAACACAGCCCACACAGTGTACACTAAAACTTTACTATGCTAAGTAAAGTCTACATAATTTTAGTTCACCCTGTATGTTCCAGATTCATCCACACTTCCATCACCGCCTTTATTTTGTTAGTCAGCTTTCGTTATCCTAATTTCAAAAGTCCAGAAACGTCTTCAAAAAACACACACACACACACACTCTTTGCAATCAAAAGTCAGTGACACCCACACTCTAAATTCCGACGACTTTTTTTTGTAGTTGGATAGTTTTGGAATAGGGGGTTAATAATTCAAGGTGCGTTTTTTTTGTGTAGTATGATTCTTTCATAATTTATGTTATTCACGACAGTCTAATTTTGCAGACACCTTTTTTATGATTGTGCCCTATTTACCGCATGGGTGAGGTTGCGCTCAAGGATAGTGATGTTGTTCTCCGCGAGATGGTGACATAATTTTCGTTATGGGTATGCTTTTACGTACATCCACGAACCCTCGATATCAAATTTCTTTCGGTTTATATGTTGTTAGTATGATTGTTACAACATGTATGCTTATCGATTATTTTGAGGCAAGTTGGATGATGCCCATAAACTGTTTGATGAAATGCAAAGGTCCTTGAATGACGAAATAGCATGATGGTAGTGCGCTATTCGTAACAGGTTTTGTATGCAAGAAGTAATCATAGATAAGTTATTTGTCATTGATTATTGGTCATAAAAAGCATACCTCCACCATGTTTTCAAATGTTTATGTTACCATTGATGATCAGGTATATGACATGAAAATTAAAAGAAATTGGAATACTTTTGTGTTATCAGTAAATAACAATGACTGTAGTTTGTTTTAATATTTCTTCCAACAAATTGATAATCAATTCACCTGCACACTCCGACAAGATCAGTTCATCTGATCAATCATGATGGATTTTATTTGCTACTCAAACATCATTAAATCAAGGTTTATGTTAATTTAGACCAACCGATACATGCAAACATTGTTGTAGAGCGGTGACTTCCGGCTTGAATAAAGCTATCGGTTGGAGACCCCTTCCTCAAAACCTTATGGATTCTCCTACAAGGTGAAAGCATATGCGAGAAAGTTAGAATTAAAACAAGATGCGGAAATTTGACGATTGTTTATCCTTTTGGTATAGGCGTAGGCCCTGTTGTTCTTTTGACCAATCAATAGAACTCACGCAAGCATATCGACTTCACGACCCCCAAGGCTATTCATCAAATCAGAAACCTCCAAACAAGATTTTAGATTTTTAGATGTGGGGCTCAATTTTTATTGCTTATAGATGATACAACTAATCTAGAGGTGTAATCGCCAATTATTATGCATGGACAAACTTAGAGGCCACCCTTTTACTTTTTCCTAAAGGTATAAGTTGACATCATCTGGATGCGAACATTGAAGTGATCACAGAACCAATGGTGGAAACTTTAGTGGTTGTTTAGGATTATGTAGCATAGCAAAAGATGTGCCGAGTGCGTAATGTTCACGAATCGGTGTTGTTAGACATCTATACCAAAACGTCTCAAAATTTTTAATTCTACACTTCTTACCTTGAAAACCATACAAGAGTTGTGTCCTTCAATCGTTGTGGATTTGCATTTCTCGTGAAGAGAAAAGTTTCGGTTTCATGGTGTAGATAAATTATCCAACGATTCCGAGTTTAATACTAGGACAAAGTCAAATTTCCCAATTGTGCTCGAGTGGGTAATTGCAAGCAATCCGAGTAGCACAAGCTAATGTGTGCAAGGGAAATAACTTATGCAATCGATATGGATATTGGTGGATATTGTTCCAGTTGTAATAAAGGTTACGAAGGAAACCGTATCTTGATCCAGTTGTCATGGTATGTTTAAATCTAAACTTTGTTTGATTTGAAACTTTTAGGTGCGATATCGATACAATATGGCCTTCAGATATTATATTTGTAATCAAGGATGTTCATATATAGGCTTAATGTCTAATACTAATTTACTAAAGAGCTTTATTGATGATCTGCATGTATGCTTATATCTTTACAAAGCTACTTGCAAATGGAATAACGAATTTTTTTAACTTAAGGAGTTTTACGAACTCTTCTAGACTCGATTTTTTAACTTAAGGAGTTTTTTTAACTTAAGGAGTTTTAACTAATCACTCTTTACAAGGAAAATGTCTTTGATGGCAACATATATCCCAAGACTAATAGCCTCTAGAGACTTTTTCCTGATTGCCACAATGCTTGATTTTTATTAAATCTTAAAAGGAATTATTTTCCTAATGAGTCTACCGACTACTATTTAAGCTTTAGTGACTTGCTTCCATTGGCAAGATTTTCGGAGACCCAAAATGGGATGAGAAATAGTGCGGGTCTGTCTAAAGCCTTTCCGATCGTGAAGTAAGCATCGGTTTTGGCAATGTTATTTTGGGTGTTTGTATTAATAACTTTGATGTTATGAAAACCGAATTGCTTTTGTGTATGTTGTTTGACTCACGTGGTAAAGATTGGAGAGTGAGAAAATAGTTCTTGGAGGAGGTAACATTTACCACATTTATGCCTTATTATATGCAAGCTTAAGGTGATTCTTGAAAACAAGATGACTCAAAATTGGCCCATTTAGTTGCTCATTGAACCTGTAGCTTTATGAAAAAAATAGATTTATTTACGGGCTCCATATTCTCTTTGTTTGGTTATGTTACAAAATGCGTATTTTTCTTAAGATTGTTTTTTGTTATAGTTTTCAATGATTTTAACATTTCTTTGTTTTATACACTCTTACCGAAAATAGAAACGCACACCTCCTATTCATCGCATGTGAAGCTATTAAAAAGATGGTAACAGACTAGAGTTTCTGCACCAAACTCCGTGTTTCATACTTACTCACTGAGATCATGCATTAAATTTTACAACTACAATCTGGATTATACTTGCATTTATTTGGTTCTTATTCCGGATTAACCAAGAAGGCGCTAAGGAGTTGGTCGTTCCGGGTTGTGCAAACTGTCACAAACAGTACCAACGGCTAGAAACTTCATTACCAAATCACCGGGAGGATGTCTTACCATTCAAGTATCTTCATCACTTTTACTACTATATGTTTCATATATAATATGGTGATAGAACACCGTTATCATATTCGGTATCAGTTTGATTTCGCTATGGATCAGCGAAGTAGTTCTTTGCTTCTGTAAATTTAAACATGTGTGGTTCAATATAAGTACTTATATTTAGTGTCTATTTGCAACATTTGAAATGCAGGATTCGTTCATGTACATTCTAAGAGTTTATCTACAAATTTTAACTATTGTATTTGTTAGTATTATTACTATGAAATCTATAGCAAATACACACCATCCATTTCTAAATGTTTGTTATGGCACCGAGATAACAGTTTGGTCATTGTTTGCAGTTGGCAACAACATTCAAAATGGCAAATTGTTTGGCATTTATTTATGCCATTAGCAATAGCCTTGACACTAATTTCATTTTGATGGTCCTATTTGAATGTGATTAGTGTAATGCATGATCCTATATGCCATCAACAACGATTTGCCGATAATTCTCTTAAACATAATACGCAATACGGCAAAGAACGCCTGCAAGAAACTTGCTTGTTTTAACTAAATTATGTTATAGCCATTATTTTAACGATTTTTGTCACATCTTTGGTCCTTGCTGCGGACTTTGAAACAGATGCTAAACCTTAGGAACCATGTTTTGTCCCTAAAAATGGAATTTGTTACATGTTTGGTCTTTGGGGATGAACTTTGCAACGAAATTAAAATCAAGGCTAATTCTTAAAAGGGGACAAAAACCTCCATTGAGGTCACTTTTAGGTACAAAAATAAACTCTCTTTCCAATTTGGCCATGCCATGAATGCCATGACTCCATTAAATGCATGATGACACAGTGTTCAATTTTTAATAATAAAATACGGTGCCAGAGTGAATTTTCATTTTATTATTGAAAGTATTAAAAGTCTAATATACCCTCACTTTAATTTTATCATTTCTCTTTTATATAAATAAATTCTCACCAAACATACTCATCACCACCTCTCTCTCTCACACAAAAATTCCGGCCATCTCTCTCTCAAAAATTCCGGCTGGCCATTTGCTAAATCGCCACTAGATTTGCTGCTCCATTGCTCTATCGTCACCAAATACCGCTGCTCTACCCGCCACCCCGTTGCTCCACCCACCACGCCTCACCAACAGATCTGACAGATCCGACACCATCCTGTTGCTCCACCCACCACGCCTCACCTACAGATCCGTTGCTCCACCCACCACGCCTCAGACAGATCTGAAAAGTCCGTAAAGAATATCTCCATTGCATATGATATCTACTTTGGCAACCTTCTTCTCAATTAGACCCATGGACGATTTTATCTCAATAATCGATAAAATTTGTGATGACCAGGCATCGTCTCCCTTTGCCCTTTAAATAGATTTAGCTTGTATGCTTTACTATTATGCTGATATGGCTAAATAGAATACGAATATACAAGTACCAATTCTTTATGCTCGAATGAAATTATCTCCTTATTATATTGAATTAATTTCTTACATTACAAAACTCTTAATATAAAAAATAGAGGTATTTTTTAATGGGTTTGTGGGCAACTACAAGTTTGACTGGAAAAAAAAAATAGTGACAGTGCCGGATTTGATGGTGGCTGGCCGGATATGGTAGTGGCTAGATATAGTAGATGATGAAGGGAATGAGTGGTTATAAATATGGAAGTGAAAAGATAAGGTAGGTAGAAAAAATACATATAAAAAAGAGGGGTATTTTTGGTCTTTTACATTAGTAATAATAAGACAAAAAAGAATATTTGGGAAAAAATCCAATCTACCACTGTACTTTCATAATAAATAAGTGGATACGTGTCGCACATCCAATGGAGTCGCACATTCGCACGTTCAGAGTCGCACATTCGCACATGACTATTTTGAGAAGATGTGTTATTTTTGTACCATATAATGACCACTACCTAACTTTTTGTCCCCTTTTAAGAATTAGCCTTTAAAATCAGGGACCATTTGTGTCAAACTTTGAAAAGAACAAAAAAAAATGCAATGTTTGGTGAACACTACATTTCCTAAGACAGTATGTATATATTTAAAATTCGAGATTACGATGAAAAAGGAAAATTACTAAAAGCAAAATCTAAGGGGCCGTTTAGTTGGTGAAAAATTCTCCTGTTTTTTTGTTTCTAAATTTCTAAAGAAGAGAATGGTTTTTCTTCTATAGAGAAGAGTTGAGAAGTTTGAAAATCCGTTTAGTTGGAGTTATGTTTTTCATTTTTTTTTAAATGAAAAGTTGTTTAGTTGAAGCTATTTCCAATCGTTTAGTTGGAAAATGAAAGCGATGGAAGGTAGGCGGCGATGGAAGGTGGACGGAGGTGGGCGTGATAAAAGTGGGGTGAGAGGAAATGAGGTTATTATTTTAAACGAAAGAAGTGAGAAGTGTGTAATGGATTTTCATTTTCTATTGAAAATGAAATTCATATTTTGGAAAATTATTAGAAAAGGTCATTAAACGGGTTTCGCTTTTTCCTTTCATATGAAAAATTTTCTGGAAAAATAAAGTATTTCTATCCAACTAAACGGCCCATAAATTCTCCTTAATTTTAGCTAAGTTTCTAGTCGGTCTTCTATCAGGTTGTCTGCTTAATTAGTGCTCATCATAAACATATTGAAAAAAGTTAATTGTTTTTAAACATAATCAGTTTATTATGAGCATGATTTTTTTATTTTTTTTTATTAATTATTTATTTTTATTTTTATTTTCTCAAAAAAACAAAGAAAAGAAAATCAGAAACCTAAATGAAAATAGCATATATTTTTCACATTTTTGTTATCCCGGCCGCATGTTTTAGTTTGCGTTAAAAGAAACGTTATGATATTAAAGTGATTACTGGCTTACTGCTATAAATATTTAATCACCATTCAAACTGGATAACCCATTCATTTGCGTAACACATATGTACCCTTTCAGTTTTGCATTATGTCTAGTTTTATTATGTTTATCTGCATGGATCGATGATTCGAGTGTCTAGTAACACGTATAATTGATAGGGATATATGGTAGCAACATATTCTTTGCTACCATATCCAAGAATCCCAATATGAAGTTGGTCATTCAAAGTATACTTCCAAACAAGCGAGCTGGTCAGGTATGTTTTGTTTCAGATGAAGCTGCAATCCATCGTTGGGGGATGTTTGTGAATAACAATAAAAAATCAGATATATTGTTAATTCTTGATGATGTTTGGTCTGATACCATCATCTACGACCTGCAATTCATGTCACATGGATACAAGATCCTTGTGACCTCTGAAACAATCTTTAAGGGATTCGATACATATCAAATGAGACCTCTCAGTGATCAAGATGCCATCAATCTGTTATGCCATTCAGCACTTTTGGAGCGTGCAAGTCAAGTTACAAATGGCGATGATGATATACCAGAGGACCTTGTCGACGAGGTGAAATTTCAAATTATTCCAGGATTCATGTTTCATACCTTTATAAGAAAGTAATATATAAACCATATTAACAAATACTAACAATTAACTTTCAAATGTTTTTGTAGTTAACCAAATGTTGCAAGAAGCTAGAATCCGCTCGCTCTAAGAGTCATTGGTGGTTGCCTAGAGGGGACACAAGTGGAAAGTTGGCATCGTACACTGAAAAAGCTATCTCAAGCCCCACACTCTCTTATCGACCTTCCTTTGGATGAGGCAAACAAATTTCATCTCGCAAGAGCTCTCGGTTTACTCAAAGATGGAGAATGCAACAGCCCCATAACTTTAATTTCGAAATTGACCCGATCTTACCAAGTCACTTAGAAACTGCACCTTTTATACAGTACTATAGATAGTTTCTTAATTAGTATCTTAACTACATAAAATAGAAAAATGATCAAAAGTGAAAGTGGAAATTGAAAATTAAAAGTTGAAAGTCAAGGTGATTGTTGAATGTTGAAATTCATGCATGTAAGTGTAAAGTTGACATCTTGATTTTCTGAAAGAGTAACTATCCATGCATGTCATTTGTTTAATGTACATAACTATTGCTAAGCTAATGGAGGAATGTTTGAAAAACTAATGGAGGAATATTTGAAAAGCTAATGGAGGAATGCAAACTAATTGAAAACTAAATAGGACAACCTTGCTAATGAAAAAATGCAAACAATCGTTTAACGATAAAGAACCACAGTGATCACGCCAGGTAAGGTAAGATTCGCCTAGTATAGAATTAAATGCATGCTATATATGAATGTCAAGTTATGCACATGATAAGTTTTAGGTTTGAACGAAATAATGTACAGATACAGTTGATATATACAAGTTCAAGTGTCGTTTTCATGATAACATTTGATATCATCGCCTCAAAAATACCGATAAGTATTTTCGTAATTAACTGATCCCTGTATATCGTAAAAAGTGCCACTGCTTTACAATAAACTTATAAACAAACGTATTGTATAATAATCAAATAACTTAGCTCAGTTGGTCACCTGAGTTCCTTTTGAAGTTTGGGGAGAGATTTTACCCAGGTTCGAGTCTCGCAAGAGACAATGAAATACGGATTTTTCTCTTATTGCGAAGCCTTGAGTTGTAATGGTTTCCCTTCGAGGGTCTCTCGTAGTGTTGTGGGTCATGGGTCCTCTCCGTTTGAATGATTTAACTCGGAGGGTCGGATTCAAGTGTGATGCCGTTTAAAAGAAAAAGAAAAAAAAACGTATAGTATAATGAACCTTTGTTCTCTTTCGTTATATAAAAAGTCTCACAAAAGACAAAATTCTAGTATGATTTTTTTTTTTTTTTTTAACAGATAGTATGAATTAGGGGTGTGCACGGTCCAAAAACTGGACCGGACCGGCCAAGACCGGACCGGCCAAGACCGGACCGGACCGAGACCCGATTTCGGCAAAACGCTTAGACCGAGACCGGACCGAATGTGGTCGGTCCGGTCGGTCCAACAAGACCAAATTAGCCGGTTTTGGTTCGGACCGGACCGGACCGGACCGGACCGAAGACCGAAATAGTCCAAAAGCCGAGACCGCGGACCGGACCGAATGTGGTCGGTCCGGTCCGGTCTAGTCCGGTCTCGGTCGGTCCGACGGTCGGTCTGGTCCGTTCAGGTCGTATGCTCACCCCTAATATGAATTACTTAAGGGGGTTGCTCAAACGTGGAAGCATTGCTAAATAATTTGTTGATAAATCGCATGGCTATTTATTTACGTTTCAAGTGCACTTTTGTACGAGCTCACTTACGAGTATGAATCCGTTAAATATGTTATTTGGTATATAAATTAGTCTAGGATATAAGGGATCTAGTAAGAATAAAAACTAAAATGAGAAGAATAAGAAGAATTCCTAGTCACATATTTTTTTTATTAAAGTGAGATTTTTAAGAGGAAATGCATCAATATTTGTAGGTGCATCTAAAGTGTGTGATTGTGGTTTCTTCTTATTCTTCTCATTTTAGGTTTTCTTCTTATTTGATCCTAACTCTAGAATATGATATGAAATTATATGAAACCTGGAGGTAAAATTCTCATCTGTCAAAACCTATCCCTACACAGGGTTGAGATTAATATAGAAACAAAATTATCTAAAAATCCAATTAACCGCGCTACTAATCACTCATTTTTTTCATCAAAATAAGATAAATCCACTTTCCACCTCTTGCTTAAAAATATAATATATTGCAAACGGTAAATCGTCAAGTGAAAAAAAATACAGCGTCGCGACGAGTATTTTTTTGTCTTTCAGTAAACAGACACTTCGATATACTTTTGACGAATTTATTTTTTCATTTTTTTTTCCAGTTACGTCTGAAAAAATCACATGTGATTTCATAGACGTAATTGAAAAAAATCCAAAAAAAAGTTCGTCAAAAGTATATCGATGTGCCAGTCTATAGAAAGATGATTTTTAAATTCTCGTCGTGATTGTATGATTCATTTTGCGTAACGATTAACGGTTTGTGAGATATTTAATTTTTTTTAAATGGTGAAAGTTTATTTTATTTTTTTGATCAAAAACTAAATGGACATAAGCCGTTCATTGGAATGAAAGACTGGACATTAAACTTTTCTCTCCCGGGTATCAATTTATGGGTTTCATATCCGTATTTAAAATTTAATCTATAGTACATATCTATACTACATATAATAGAAAAACAGTCAAAGTTGAAAGTTAAAAAGTTGAAAATTTGAAACTGGTCAATGGAGAGAGAAATACATATAGTGTAATTAATACTCTTATTTAAACACCTCATTACTTAAAAGTACAATAATTTATTCACATTGTACAACCAATTAAAAACACATCTACCAAATTAAAAAACAACCAATTAAAACACCATTTACTAAAAAATACAATAAAATTTTCATAACGTACAATTTAAATAAGCTATAACATAATCCAAAATATAAAATAATTAAACACACTAATTAATGTTATTTTTAAAACACTCTAAAATGAAAAATACATGTTATTATACACATTCTACAAATTAATAAAACACACGTGTTCAACCGGGAATCGGTGTCGCCACCGGTTCGGTTAACCAATTAAAGCCATCCGAAAACGAACCAGAGAGGACCCGTTGAAACCGATACAAACTGGTGAATCAGGTCTCACCGAGATCTATTTCTCCGGTTAATCGTCACAGGGTACCCGCCGCCGAAACGCGCGGGTACCCTGCTATAGACTATATATAACAGAAAAAGTAAAAAGTGAAAAGTTGAAACTAAAAGTGGAAATGTTGAAGACATATATTTCAAAAGGAAACTATTAATACACATCAAAAACCGGGTTGACCCGGCAGGTTGACCCGGTCTAGTTTGACCTGTTTTCGACCCAACCTTTTCGGGTTGACTCGGTTTAAATCGACCTGTTTTTTTACCGAAACGGTTCAACCGGTTGAACCACTCGTGTCGAACCGGGTTTCAAATTTGAAAAAATTATATGGGAAATGATGAAATAGTTGTGGAACCCGTGACAAATTTGAAAAAATGAGAGACCGTAATTGTAGTTTTTTGTTGTTTATTTTGCTTTGACACATGTACTTTGTCATTTGTATAATGTTATTTTGAAAAATGTTGGTCTTGCACCACATAAGAGACCAACATATATGAATCGTCTTTTAAAAGTTAATATATATTGTATAGCCCTTTGTCCAGTATATCAATAATGTTATGTAAGTTTATTAGAATCACAAAAATTAAATAGTATTGTTATCTTTAGCGATAATTATTTGTACCCCAAACAAATAGCTTTAACAATGCTTAAATATCAATGCAAATGATACTACAAGATAATCTTATTATGGTGATATCAAATTTTTAAGGTTACAAGTTTAAAAGCCACACACCAAATGATAAACGCTACACATGTTAAAAAAATATAGTTATCACTGCCTAAATTACCGATTAAACAAGAAAAGGCGGTTACACACGTTGGCTATACCTCTAAACTACAATATAATAGTGTCAACTACATAATACCGTTGCTTTTTGTAATGTTTGAATATATTATTACTAAAATCTTAATAACTTAAAACAATCCTATTAGAAAATATACACGTTGGCTATACCTCTAAAAGCAACGGTATTATGTAGTTGGCAATATTATATTGTAGTTTAGAGGTATAGCCAACGTGAATCCACATAATTTTCTCGAAAACTGTATATTTCTGCTGCTATGCAACCACGGATCAGAATTATAGTTATTCGAAAATGATTTTCTAACGCTACAAATATAGTTTGTTGAAAAAATCGTATGGGTCGTCGGAATTTTGCAGAAAACTAGACACCGCTGCCGCTAGGCGCGGGTACTCGTCTAGTAAAATGAAAAGGTCAAATGTGAAATGTTGAAAGTTGAAAATGGTCAAATATGAGTGAAACACGGATTAGTAAAAATGGAATGAAAGAGTGGACATTCAATTCCTACACGCCTCCACCTTCTTTTATCTTTCAACTTATCTCCTCCCCCTCTCTCTCTCTCTTATGTCACCTAACACACACACAATATAAAAACACACACCGTACACTCTTATTCTACAATTAACAAACACACACACTCTCATCTCTTCCACACAAAAACACACACTGCAACCATCCTCAACACCATAACTCCCTCCACCAATAGAAACACCACCACCACTGAAACCCCCTCCACCACCTAACCTCACCACCACCGATCCAAACCACCACTCTGCAGAAACCTCACCACCACCGATCCAAACCAACACTCTGCAGAAACCTAACCACCACAGAACCGAGACCACTGAGACCAACACCCACCAAAATGGTTTTGAAGTTTTGAGGTATTTTTGAGTTCTATAATAGATCTATGACTATTAATTAATTTTTTAAAGTTGTATTTTGTTTATCTGTAGATTTCCTTTGTAGATTTAGATTTTTATAAATTTTTGACAATTTTTTTGTTAAAAAGAGCTACAACCGCCGCTAAGTCGCCAGAAGGAGCCGCTGCCGCCGTTGAGTCGTCGGAAAGAGCTGATGTTGCCGTGACCCTCTACCTCCGAAACCTACACAACCACAAAACCCTCCACCACCAAGACCAACCACTTGAAACTTTCACATCACAATAGGGTGTTACGTTGTTCCCTTATACTTGGTTAGAATTAACCACAAAGGTTAATCTATCCAAGCTCCATGGCTTAGCAATATTGATTGAAAAACAGTTTAACAAGTGAAAACGTAAAGTAAAAGAGACACAAGTTTTTCAACGTTTATATTCTTATTAAAAGTTAATCAAAGAATATATTACCCAAGTGTTTGCGGAACAATACTTGGGATTGAATGACAATGTATGGTGTACTCCGCACTAAACTTAAGCTAAGCTTAAATACAACTATGCTAACCAACTAAGCTAACCTTAGGGACTTAGTTGTATTTGGAGGAGTAAAAGGGCTTATGGATGTCTAAGCATTTAGTGCACAAGCTTAACCCTTTTACTCCACCTTATGACTGCTATTTATACAAGTATGAAATACAACCGTCATCCTAAAAGACAAGACTGACATAAGCCTTAGGTGACAAAATACCTTACGTATTTTGTCTCTGTTACAACAAGCTATTTCTAGTAAGGGACAAGTTCACTTTCCTAATGTCAGTGCTGACACGCTCTTGGTCTTTTATCCATTCAGTGTAAGTTGACCTTTTCAGATAAGGACAACACTTATCCTTCAAACTTATCCCGCTTTATCATGCCTTTACTTCAGTCTTCAAGTCTTTAGGCTTTAAATCTTCAGTTTACATAGTTAGTGAGGACTCTGGGGATTTAGTGAGTTATTGTCATTACTCACTGAATCCATCATCTTCTTCCTTGGATCAGGTATCATTCACTGAGTCCCGCATCATCTTTTTCACGATTTGCGAGATAACCTCTCGTATTCAAATCAAATGAGTTTGAAATAAAAAGCCTGAAAGTGAAATATAAGTAATAATAAATATAACTTATTATTACAATAATTTTGAAAAATTCCCATTTGTCACAAATAGTTTCGAGTTTTATGAACAAGTATTGCTCCGGAAATGCTAGTTGCTACACTTGCCATTTAAATGGCAACCATAAAATAAGTTATGTATCATTAACTTTCCATCTGACGTTAGAAGAAAAAAATTTCACACATTAATAATGTTACCAACGTAGGGCTAACAAGCTCTTTTTTTCACCTTATAGTTATCAAACACCTTAGACTTTTATACTTTTAATATAACAATACTTAAGTTTTGAATAATCCGAAGTATTAAACAAATCCAACCAACGATATCTCTACTCTATTTATTCTTGACACAAAGAAGGCTACGACGAATATTTTCAAATGCGGCACATTAATGCATTTTCCTATAATAAGAGTCAACAAAGAGTTATTGATTTGATATATTATTCATATATTTACGTTATGCCAACTTTACTACAAATCGTTTCCATATATAATTCTTAAGAATGAAAACTTTTCAAACCGTTTTAAGTTTCATATATCAAATCGTTTTAAGTTTCAAGTCAAATAACTTTTCAAACCATGTACCCCTGTATAACTTTTCAAATCATGTGTTTTGAAGTCAAATTATGTGTTTCTATATATAAGTTTTAAGTTTTGACTTTTAAGGTTCAAGTGAAATTTATTACATCTATATGAACTATTACAGACCACGATGTCATCTAAACTTGCATATATGTTCATGGAATGGATTCATAATGCAAACTGATGATGTTCAACGTTTACTACTTTTACTGATGATAATGAGCGTGTACTACTTTTACTCAATGTAAATGTAAACTGAGTATTTAGTATACACTGATGATAATCAGCGTGTGCTTACTATCATTCATAGTAATCAATTAAGTTTAATCATTGAGAATACTACATCGACTCCACTCAAAACCAACTGATATACTTATTCGTCTCATGTCCGAACATTTTGATTACCTCTTTTTCAAATAATTTATCAAAATCAAATTGTCTAAGTGATCATTGATCAAGGTTAAGTTTCACTAAATATTTTTATATGTTCTTTGATACATGTTGAGAAAATTTGCTTGAGTAGAATTATCGCATGTTATAACCGTTTGCAATTACATTTTGATCTTTTCACGTTCTATATTGAACGTTATACGAAACACTTGTCACAATATCGTATAACGTTAATTGTCTGCCGCTAGACGCGGATACTCGTCTAATAATCTATAAATTAGGCCATGTTTGATAGCCTTTGAATTGACCATTAAGCAAAGAATATATGAATCGGTCAGAGCATTGTTGTTTGATAAAAATATACATGGCGCTGAACCAATTTGAGAAGTTCTGGATCGGGCAGTGCCAAAAGTATGAAAAATCATTCAGTGCCCCCACCATTCTCTATTTTATCCTTTTGTCTTTCAATCATTTATTAGCTTTTTTGTATATTATATACTTGAAGAAAAAAGCTTATACTTTACAAGTTCGCATGATGGCTGATGCCCCAAATATATTGAAAGTTTATTTTTAAGAGCTTTGACGATATAAAACTATAATTTTTACCTTGATAGAACGTCACGCATGTTTATATAATTACATGAAACACTTTTCTTTTATATAACATAACAATTGGCGTTTTATTAATATAGGTTATTTATCAACGAGTTACTTTCAAATTAAGCTAAGTGAGTGGAGGATAAAATGGTAATTTTAATCATTCAGAGTGTTGATTCAGAAGAATATTCAAACGTTCATTTTCGTTCAGGGCGTAGCTCATTCAGAATATTTGAATTATTCAGCACCTTTGATTCATTCAGCGCTAAATCATAATGATTTATCAAACAGCCCCTTAGCAAACCATCAGCCAAACATACGCTTATTCAAAACGAGAACAACAGAACCTACAAATCACCTCTAATCTAAATAATTTTTAATTTATTAGTTAAATCTTTTTGCATCATAGCTGTCAAATTCTAATCGAAACTCACTGTGTTTTTTTTAATGATCATGCAGTTAATGAGTTAAATATTTCGACGTATTTAACTGGCTTATAATCATGTATGTGGTCTACTCTTCTGTTGTAATGTCATTGATATGTTAGAAATCTTTAACATGTTGCTCACTAGTTGTTTGTTGAAATGCTCTTTTTGGGCCAAAGAATTTGTAGAGTGTTCTATAAATAGATTTAAACATAAAATAGAGTAAGTTTACTTGCTCATACAAAATCAACGATTATTGTATAAAGCTCTATTAGCAATGAGCTTCAGAGACGCCCCTGACCATCTAAACGCTAAAGATACTCTCTATCTCGCTGATGCGATATCCTTGAGTAGAGTACCGGAGCCACATACGACATTCTTGTTAGTGAGATATATCCATATAAACGGAACTATTAAAAACATAAATGGGATAAAGGTTTTGAAATAATCAATAGTAAAAACTACAAAGTAAGAACCAACTCGGCTTAGCTCAATTGGCCACCAAGGTCTCCTTAAGAGCTTTGGCAGGAGGTGTTACCACATGCGAGAGGTCTCAAGTTCGAGTCTCTTCATGTCGGGTTTTTCTTCTGGGTGGGATCTGTGTGGGTTATGCCCTATAGATGAGTCGATTTGAGGCTGACATGAACTACCTTCTGACTAAGTACTGTGGAATCGAATTACTAACTATAGTATGTACTAACTCGCCGTTAAAAAAACAAACAAACTACAAAGTAACTAAAAGATTAGTTGAAAAACGAGAATATTCGACCAAATAATCTACTAAAGTGTATTGTAAGTAAAAACCTATATAGAAAGTTGTAATTTTTTCACTAGATGTTTGACACATAACATGCTACAACATGTAAGTTCATTTTATCACGTCTATCAAATAGAAAGTTTATAAAGTGAGTAGATAGATATTTTTTTAGACACAAGAATAATACATCTTCTGTTGGAAAATTTAGTGCACTTGTGGGATTAGTTCACACCTTGTAATGGGTTAGGAGGTACGGAGTGCACACCCATAAGGTCCATGAACACCCGACTCTTATAGTGGTTTGTATTGGTAGTGCTAGTAGAAATCGCTTGTGGAAAGTACCGCTTGTGGAAAGTCTCGCTTGGTTTCCATCGATAGCGATGTTTCCACCGATAAGCGATGTTTCCACCGAAGCTTGTGTTTTCCATCAAGCTTGTGGTTTCCACTGAATCAGTGTATCCACTCATAGCGCTATGAAAGTACTGATGAAAGTACTGCTTGTAACGGCTTTGACATATTCAAGTGGCAGTTTCAACTGCTTAATGACCACGTTTAATTGGTCATATGACCACGTTTAATTGGTCATGTAACCACTAACGGCTATAATGGGGATAATTATGAGGCTATTAATGGGCCGATTAATACTCATAATTCCATTTGATGAGCTTAGAGTAAACTCCTATAAATAGGAGATCTGATTATGCATGAAAGACACACAGAAAACGATAAACACTTATTAGCGCAAGGTTATAGAATTGTGCCTAATTCCATAACTGCATTTGGTCTTATCCCAAGTAGATATTCGTGTAACCCAGGCATTAGGGTCGAATAGTTTACTTTGGAAAGTGATCACACGATTCCAAGTGATATCCGGTAACCACCTAGTGGTATTTGTTTCTGCTGAGTTGTTCCTTGTTTCTGATGAATTGATTATCTAACCCTGTTCTGGGAGATACTACACCAACAATCAAAGTAAATCATTTTGTGATAATCAATGGCTTCTGCTGCAATGAAACACATGGCTTCAAACTTTGCCAAGCTTGATAAGTTTGAAGGGTGGACTTTAGGAGGTGGCGAAGAAGATGCACTTCTTTGTCAAGCATGAGTATGGTGTATGTGCTAACTACACCTATTCCCGATGATGGGGATGATGCTACCGTGGAGCGATCGGGAAGAGGAGCAAATGGGAGAATGATGACTACATATGCAGAGGTCTTATTCTCAATGGTATGTCCGATGCTCTGCTTGATATTTATCGAACTTTGAATCTTCCAAAGAACCTGGGATTCCTTGGATGCCAAATATATGGTTGAGGATGCATCAAGTAAGAAGTTTCTTGTAAGTAATTTCACAAATTACAAAATGACCGATTCAAGACCACCATGGAACAATACAATGAACTTCTTGGAATACTTGGAAGGTTTACACAACACAATATGCACATGGATGAGGCTATTCAAGTCTCTTGTGTTATTGATAAACTTCTCCTTCTTGGAAAGATTTCAAGCATACCTTGAAACATAAGAAAGAGGAATTAACTCGGTTGAGTTGGGCGGTCATCGCACATTGAGAAATCTCTCAAGGTGCGGGATAATGACAAGCCAAAGGGTAGCAATGTCTTTGGACCATCTGTTGTCAATATGGTAGAGCATAACAACTCCACCGGTACAATGACAACAAAGGCAAACACAAATATCATGACAACACAAGAGCAGATCCTAACAAGAAGGCAACACCTACTTGTTGGAAATGTGGCAAACCGCCACATTAAAAGGGACCGCAAAGGTGTTAAAGTTGGTGGTAAAGCCAATGGATCGTGCACTAATGGTTCAGGAGTGGTGGTTCTTCCAACTCACCGAAGGTCGAATATGGTTAATAAGTATTTTCGATTTATTATGTTACATATGTATCTCGAATCTCATTATGTGCGAGGATGATGATGTTGCGTGGTGGGTTGACTCGTGCAACAGTTCATGTGTGCAAAGATAGAAGTCGGTTCAAGACTTATGAGTCACCGAATGATGGTTCTATTCTTCACATGGGAAATGAGTCAATGACCTTGGTGCATGGTCGTGGTTGTGTAGACCTTAGCTTTAGTTCGGAAAGATTGTAACTTTGTTTAATGTTATTCATGTTCACGATATAAGGAAAAACTTGGTTTCAAGTAGTGTTTTGAATAATCATGGATATAAACAAGTTATTGAGTCGATAAATTTGTGCTTTCTAAGCATGGTGTTTTTATTGGTTTTGGTTATTTATGTAATCAAATGTCCAGCTTAATACTTCTCGACAAGATGTTAATTCGACTTTTGTGACCACCACCGACCGACCGACTCTACCCTACGGCATGCAAGACTTGGCCATGTACACTATAAAAGAATGCAACATATGTCTAGGGATGGTTTAATCCCAGCATTTGACATGGACACTGAAAAGTGTAAAACTTGCATGTTGACCAAGATAAACAAGAAACCTTTTCAAGGTGTTAGTCATGAGACTAAGGTCTTGGAGCTTATACACAGTGACCTATGTGATTTGCATGCCACTCCTTCTTTGGGGAATAAGAAGTACTTTGTGACATTTATTGATGATGCTTCTAGATTTTGTTATGTCTTTCTATTACATACCAAGGATGAAGCATTAGATAAATTCAAAGTGTTTAAAACTGAAGTTGAATTACAACTTGGGTCTTTGATTAAAAGATTAAGGATCGATAGGGAGGTGAGTACATGGATACTCAAGACTTTCATCTGTTGGTATAATCCATGAAACGATCGCCCTTATACTCCTCAAAGAAATGGCATTTCTAAAAGGAAAACAGGTGTCAAGGAGATGGTTAATTCCATGTTGTCCTATTCAGATCGAGTCAAGGGTTCGGGGTAAAGCTATGTTAATGACTTGCTATTTATTAAATAGGGTTCCCAACAAAAGGAACAAGGTTACCCTTATGAACTCGGACTAAAAGGAAACCCAACCTGAACTATCTCAAGGTTTGGGGTTGTAGAAATTGTTGTAAGACTCCACGATCCAAAGCTTAAGACTCGGGTGAAAGAGGCATTGATCGCATCTTTGTTGGATATGCCGAGCATTCCAAGGCTTTTAGGTTCTATGTTATTAAACCTAATGAATATATTTCAATTAACTCAATAATTGAATCAAGGAATGCGACTTTGATGAGAATAGATTCTCATCGGCCCCTAGACCAAGTCGAGGTCCTCGATGATGAACCATCGGTGGTCCCCGATGAGGTTGTGGTACAACAACTCGAACTCGTGCTCGGGAAGAGCAAAGGGTCGGGACTCCAAAGTCATTTGGACTTGAGTTTCAACTATACTTGGTTAAAGGAACAAGGGATGAGGTCTCAGACCAATACTCCTATTGCTTCATTGTTGAGGATGATCCTAAGACATTTGAAGAAGCAATGAAGTCCCAGGATATTGCTTTTTGGAAAGAAGCAATCAATGATGAGATGGATTCCATCATGGGGAACAACACTTGGGTGTTGGTTGATCTACCTCCTGGTTGCAAACCTTTGGGTTACAAATGGATTTTCAAAAGGAAAATGAAGGTAGATGGAACTATTGAAAAGTTCAAGGCTAGACTAGTCATTCAAGGCTTTAAACAAAAGTCGTGGATAGACTATTTTGATACTTATGCCCCCGTGGATCGTATCGATTACCATAAGACTCGCCGATTGCTTTGGCATCTATTCACAACGGTTATTCATCGATGGATGTGAAGAGCTTTCTTGAATGGTGAATTGGATGAGGAGGTTTACATGAACCAACCTCGTGGCTTCATCATGCCGGCAATGAAAACAAGGTGTGTAAACCGATTAAGTCTCTATGGACTTAAGCATGCACCTAAGCAATGGCATCAAAATTTGATGAAGTGGTTTTGTCTAGTGGTTATGTTCTTAACCAAGTCGACAAATGTGTATATAGCAAATTTGATGAATCGGTAAAGGAGTCGTCATTTGTCTATATGTTGATGACATGTTGATCTTTGGCACCGACCAAAATCGAGTTGACGACAAAGGAATTTTTGTCATCAAGGTTCTCCATGAAGGACATGGGGAGGCCGATGTTATCCTTGGCATAAGGATTAAACATGAAAGTAATAGAATTTCTATATCTCGGTCTCACTATATTGAGAAGGTGTTGAGGAAATTCAATTACTTTGATTGTACTCCTCCGAGTACACCTATGGATACTGTGAGAAGTCGATGCCTAATAATGGCAAAGTTGTATCTCAACTTGAGTATTCTAGGGTAATTGGTGCTCGATGTATGCCATGACTTGTACAAGGCCCGATATTGGTTTTGCGGTGGGAAAATTGAGCAGTATACTAGTAATCCTAGTGCTCATCACTAGCAAGCGCTCGGAGGGTACAAAAGTATTTGAAGAGAACTATGGATTATAGTCTCTCATATATCGGTTACCCATCGATGTTGGAAGGTTACACCGATGCAAGTTGGATCAAGAACATCAAGACACTTCGCCTACCGGTGGCCGGGTATTCCTACTTGGTGGAGGTGCAATTTCTTGGGCATCCAAGAAGCAAACTTGTATCACCGTTCAACAATAGAATCAATTTGTGGCTTTAGCAATTCCGGTAAAGAAGTTGAATGGTTGAAAACTTGCTTCTTGAGATTCCATTGTGGCCTAAACCTATAGCACCTATTTCTATCCGTGTGATAGTGCGGTGATAACGCTACACGCGTCATTCGTGGTCAAAGGAACTTCCTTTTCTTCGAGCAAGTTTTATAACACCCTAGGCGGTGAACCTAATCGTTGTAGTGTAGTATTAGGGTAAGCCACGGTATTGATATCGTTCTCTAGGGAATAGGAATGCTAGTGAGAAGTTACTACGCTAAGGTTGGGGTTGAGGAAGATTATTTTTCATCTTTTATGTTTTTAGGAAATGGAAAGGTACGAATCTCGGGGTTTGGATTTGGGGGTTAGTATTTCTACCGATTACTCTACTTATCTAATTATCTAATCTAAGGTGTATGTAGTCTATGTCTAATTATTGTGTGCTCGTATGATAGTTTAAAGATGTGTTCACTTAGGTTTTATTACTCCTTAATTATCTCCTATTGATGGTTGAATTGTCACGTCCTTATTCTTAATCGCGTTGTGTGTCTAAAGTCGTAGGGTATGCGTTTATCCCTAACTCTTTGAACTTACCAAAGGGTCTCGTCTACAAAATCCTCTAGGGATTATAAAATCTAACTCTAAGGCCCTCTTTGGATGGTTTAGCCTACAACCGCTCTAAGTGCTATAGCCTAAGGTTCACAAAGATTAATCAAGCATTAATTACACAACGAATGACCTACCGCATTACTAGATCATTAATCAATTAAGATAAGAGACAACCAATCAATATTTAATAATTAAGTTTCATATTCCCTAAGCAAACACACAAGTAAATTAGCCGGACATGGAGAACATGCAAGCATACACACAAATAATTGAAGACATAATTGAATTAATGAAGTAAAACACTTATCTTGATGTAAGTTAGGGTTTGGAACCCTAAAATCTTGTACAAGACGACCTTGGTTCGGTTTAGGTTTTTACTCCAAAAGACTACACACTAATATTGAAAAATTCGGATTCTATATATAAGATTACATATGCGACGGCCGCTTTATGATTTGTGACGCCCCGGGTCGCCGTCATTAGGGTTTCGTCTTGGCCACGTTAGTCTTGCGACGGCGTCACCTTGTGATTGTGACGCCGTCCTATTTAGCTTCGACGCCGTCTGGATCAAATCTAGGCCGCCCGAGTTGCGACGGCCTACTCTTTTAAAGCCCGACACCGTCACTTGAAAATAGGAAATTTGGCTTCTATGTCGTCACAAAATGCTCCGACGGCATCATAGATTAGCGATGACGCCGTCACCTTGTATTTTAGCACTTGAGTGTCTTGATTCTTGACTTTGGCCATTTTCTTCAGATATCCGTTACTTTTCGTCCAAATAAGTGCCATTACAAAGAATTTGCCTTCAAGAGACCTAAAAAGTGAAAAGGAACGATATTAAGTAATAACGGATACAAAAGTGATCAAATAAGGGCTTAAACGACCCCTAAAAAGGTACATTTTAAAACCTTATCAAATATCCCTACACTTGGTATTTGCTTGTCCTCAAGCAAATGTGCTTTTAGCCAATTAATTTATAAGTTAGGGTCATGAAGCATTGGTTTAAAACAGTCCACAACACATATAAGCCCCACAAAAGTCATAACAAGCACGGAAATTACATACTAGCACCTCACATGGGGTGTTTGGATACTCACATCTCTCTCGGGTGTATATGAAATATAACAAGTTGGAAATGGAAGATAAACACTCATTAACCGGTCCTAGTACATAGATTACCATAAGCTTGAGAATAGATCAAACCTCCATCGCTTGGCGTAAGCACCTAGGAAAGACTATCAAAGAGGTCTTTAAAGGGTTGTAATGTTAGGCTTACGGTTGGGAAACAAAGGGTTTGGTGGGATAGGCTATTTAGTGGTGGCAAGTCAAAAATCTCTTATGTTACAAGCATACGAAGAATGGCGTTGCTAAGCGAAGACTCGACACTTTAAACTCTAGATAACTGAAACAAACAAACATAAATTTAAAGGATAGATGTAGGATGGTAGCCCGTATGTTTTTTGTTTTTTTGTTTTTTTTTTCACTCTATTTTTTTTCTTTTCTCTTTTTCTATTCTTTTCGATTTTTTTTCATACACTTTTACTCTACCATCCTCTACGGTAACATCAAAATGATAGGGATTTATAGGCACATCCCTACACTTGAGTTTTTATTACTCTAACACTAATTTGACCCGAATTGAAAAGATCAAAACACTTGGGGTACGTTATTACGCAAATAAGGGAATTTAACGTTCCCTTCCAGTCATTTCATAAACTTTAACTTTTTCCCATGAGTCCCAATCATCCCAAAACTGTATACAAAGGATATGACTCGACTTAGCAACTCATGCAAGCAACAAGATAATTGAACTAAGGGTTTAGGGTGATAACAATAATGCACTGAAAGTGAGTGCATACAAGGTAGGCTAAGGCGATTTGGGTGTATATTTGGGGGTGGGGTGTAGACAATGATCTTCATTGATATTCCGGAAAAACCGAAACATCACGAGAACCGCGAAAAGGATAGGCTCTGAGGGGTTAACTAAGGGTATCGTGTACTAAAGATGAGTACAACGCAAAGGTATGGGGGAATTACTCAACCGATGTGGAAGAAGTAATTATATTACGGGTATCAAACAAGGGTTATCCTAATGCCTCTTATCATTTAGTTATTCCTAACTACACAAGTGTAGTCTTACTAGCGATCTCGGGATGCATCACAAAACAACTTCTAGAATCTAATATACTACCGGTTCACACTCTAAGCATTAAAGTTGAATGCTTTAATTCCTACTAATCTAAGGGCGATCCTCACATTTTGGGTGGAATTTAGGTGGTAAAGGGTTTTTGTGCTAGTCATGCAACTTCTTATCCGTGAGACGCTTTTGTTAAGACTAATGGCCCACTCCTATATGTCATGAAAAATTTTAAATTTGGTGCCAAAATTACCCTAACCGACATTTTCACATGGTTTATTACACAAATACAATTGGACAAAGCAAATAATCAAGGATAAGCATAGTTTCTAAGTTCCCGTTTTATTTTCCCTCCCTACACTTAAACTGAACATTGTCCCCAATGTTCCCCAAAAGTATCAAAGTTATGATAATGGAAGGTAATTAAAAACGAAAGAAATTAATACTCCCCTGATCAGCTCGGTAGGATCCGTGTAGTGGTGGTTAAATCCTTTCCAAGAAAAATGTATGCGTGAAAAGCTCCTTCCAATCTTTTGTTTCTTCTTCTTGATAAATAAAACCTACACATTCGAAAAAAACAAACGAAACCTTCGCGTAAAATCGGCGATAATAATATATATAAGACTCTACTAAACTAAGATATAATGCTTGTGGAATGGATGTTTACAGAATTTCTAGAAAATTAAGACCTGGAAAATTCCAAAAATTTATAAGTAGCTCAGAAAACTAGAAAAAGTAATCATTGTTTTACTCCTTCACGACGCCGTCAGTTTGCGATCCCGACGCCGTCAGTTTCGATCTCGACGCCGTCAAGTTATCCGACAAAAAGCGGTGCGATTTTACGGAAAATTTACATCTTTAGAATCGGAAAATTTCTGCTAAACATCCATTATGACTCGATACAAGCATTTGACTCGAACAAACACACATATATATCTTTTAATGAATTGGTATTCTCATGTTTACGTTTCTTTTGAAAACGTGTGTAATCCTCACTACACTTATCCTTTATGTAAAATACCTTTATATGCAATTAAGACGAGGTTAAAAACAAAATAAAGTATTTTTACAAATTTAAACATGAGAATAAGTAATCAATAAAAGATATATGACACTAACAAGCAAACAATTAAGCATGGGTTGCCTCCCACGAAGCACTTTTCTTTATTTAAGAGTCTTGTAGCTAGACTCGTAGTCGTGCTCCTACGTAACTTCATTACCGTCACCTCCTTCGTCATGACAGTCTCTATTGGGGGATTCCATGTTGTAGAAGTGCCCTATGATGCACCTTTCTAAGAGTTCGTCCTCTCCCCACTCGGTCCTATATTTCGGTCCTAAGTTCAAGCAATCCTTATAGAATCCGAAAATCTTAGCCATAACATAATCTACTCCTTTTTCCTTATCCTCCTCATTCCTATAATAGACCGATAGTTTAAGTTTCTTTTCATCATTAGATAGTGATGAAAACTTTTCAATCTTAAACGGCATTTGGTAAGCTATGTCATCGGTCTCATCCTTGAATCGCACTATACCTAATGAGGGATCATAAGTCATCCCGGTGTTTTCTATGAAAGGTTTTCCTAGAATAACGTGGGACAAGCTAGGATCTATGGCCGTGCTAATATAATCTACAATTATGAAGTCCGTAGGAAACGTGAAACTACCTACATAAACAGGAAATCCCTTAACTCTACCAAGAAAATTGCACCTATCCCTAGGATTATCGGGGTCTTGCCTAGTTGGGATAGGCTTCTTCATTACCCAATTATAGTAGGTGCTAGTCATTATGTTTATTGGTGATTTGTGGTCAATGTAGGCCTTTTCCACGAAAAGGTGTCCTATGCAACATGGTATGTTAAGATTCCAAGGGTTCCCAAACTTGATTCTAGGGCTTTTCCTAACATACATGTGACAGAGGTCACACACTAAGTGAGGGTGGCGAGATAGCTCTTCTTCCGTAGGAAACTTATTGAAATAGTCATTGTCTACTTCATTTACTTCCTCGGTTGTTTCATTATCCTCAAGTATATGGCCCTCTTCGTCATTTGTTCCATTAGGTTTCACTAAGGCGATGGTATTGATGAATTGAACGTGCTTAGCTAACTTACTTGGGTCCTTAATCTCTACACCGGAAGGCTCGGGAGTTGAGATAGCATTAACCTTCCTATCACTATTAGTCATGGCTTTCAAAAGGTTATCTATCTTCCTATCCATTTCGGCTTGTTGTTGGTTAAAGCGGTCCGAGAGCTTAGCTATTTGGGCTTCTTGGGATGCGACTAGGTTTTGCAACATCCCTTCAATGTTTTGTTGGTTAGGACCGTGAGATGGGGGCCATGAAAAATCATTGGAAGTGAATTCTTTGGTTTGTCCCCAATAGAAGTCGGGCTTTCCCTTCCATGCTTCTCGGGTTTCATTGAAATTCCTAGGTCCGGGTATTGTAGGGAATCTTCCTCCCGTTCCATTAATACGCAAGGATGCGTAGTCAACGGAGGCATGTTTGGGGGATCGGGTGCAAGTGCGCGTGTTATGAGGATCACTACACGGCTCACACGAGGAAGAAACTTTGTTCACATGGCGTGAAGACTTGGGATTTTCGTAGGAACTCATTAGGAATTTAACTTGATCTTCAAGTTCGATCATCCTACGGTCGGAAGATTGTGAGTCAATGGGAGGCAAAGAGATTGCCTTAACGGTTTTGGGCAACTCACGGGAGTCATTCCAACTTTCGTTGTCATAGAGAGCAAGGTCCTCTATTATACCCCATGATTCTTCCGCGGTGAGATCACTAAGTTTTCCACCGGCCGCTTGGTCAATGGATCGCTTTGTGGGAAGTTGACATGATCATAAAAGATTTGGACTTGGAGCCAAAGATCAATGCCGTGATGAGGACTTTATGAAGTAAGTCCTTGAATCGAGTCCATGCTTCAGAGAGATTCACCTTGACGTTGTTGAAACATTAAGATGTCATTCCTAAGCTTAGTAGTTCTTCCGGTGGGAAAAATTGAGCAAGGAAGCGAGAGGTGAGATCATCCCAACTTGAGATGGAGCCGTGGGAAGTCGCTCAAGCCAATTACTAGCTTGGTCCCTGAGAGAATTGGAAGAGACGCAGCGTGGTCTCCCGAGTAGTAGCATCAAGGTCGATGGAATCGACAATTTTAAGGAAATCCTCGATGTCGATTAGGATCTTGAACGAAGTCCATGGAATGCACATCCGTTTTGCACCAACCGGATGTTGTCGGATCGCAGGGCCGTAGTTTGGGCTTGGTCAGGAAGCTCAATGGTGTTCCTATAGCCTAGGTGGCTTGGTCTCGAGTATTCACCAAGAGTACGGGCTCTTGGCGGGTCATTTGGTGGTGGGTTGATGAATGGTGGGTGGTTATCACCTTCCATGATGAAAAGTGATGGGGTTACGAACAAAGGTCACGAAGAAGGGGGATAGACTATAAGAAAGCTAAAAATTAAGACAAATTTACTTTATAGGAATCAAGCAAAGAAACCTAAACGAGGTGGACTACTAACTAGCTATTCTATTCCCCGGCAACGGCGCCAAAAACTTGATAACGCTACACGCGTCGTTCGGGGTCAAAGGAACTTCCTTTTCTTCGAGCAAGTTTTATAACACCCTAGGCAGTGAACCTAATCATTGTAGTGTAGTATTAGGGTAAGCCACGGTATTGATATCGTTCTCTAGGGAATAGGAATGCTAGTGAGAAGTTACTACGCTAAGGTTGGGGTTGAGGAAGATTATTTTTATCTTTTATGTTTTTAGGAAATGGAAAGGTACGAATCTCGGGGTTTGGATTTGGGGGTTGGTATTTCTACCGATTACTCTACTTATCTAATTATCTAATCTAAGGTGTATGTAGTCTATGTCTAATTATTGTGTGCTCGTATGATAGTTTAAAGATGTGTTCACTTAGGTTTTATTACTCCTTAATTATCTCCTATTGATGGTTGAATTGTCACGTCCTTATTCTTAATCGCGTAGTGTGTCTAAAGTCGTAGGGTATGCGTTTATCCCTAACTCTTTGAACTTACCAAAGGGTCTCGTCTACAAAACCCTCTAGGGATTATAAACTCTAACTCTAAGGCCCTCTTTGGATGGTTTAGCCTACAACCGCTCTAAGTGCTATAGCCTAAGGTTCACAAAGATTAATCAAGCATTAATTACACAACGAATGACCTACCGCATTACTAGATCATTAATCAATTAATATAAGAGACAACCAATCAATATTAATTAATTAAGTTTCATATTCCCTAAGCAAACACACAAGTAAATTAGCCGGACATGGAGAACATGCAAGCATACACACAAATAATTGAAGACATAATTGAATTAATGAAGTAAAACACTTATCTTGATGTAAGTTAGGGTTTGAAACCCTAAAATCTTGTACAAGACGACCTTGGTTCGGTTTAGGTTTTACTCCAAAAGACTACACACTAATCTTGAAAAATTCGGATTCTATATATAAGATTACATATGCGACGGCATCGCCTTATGATTTGTGGCCGCCGGTCGCCGTCATTAGGGTTTCTTCTTGGCCACGTTAGTCTTGCGATGGCTTCACCTTGTGATTGTGACGCCGTCCTCTTGACCGACGCCGTCTCGGATCAAATCTAGGCCGCCCGAGTTGCGACGGCCTACTCTTTTAAAGCCCCGACACCGTCACTTGAAAATAGGAAATTTGGCTTCGTGTCGTCACAAAAGCTCCGACGGCATCAGATTAAGCGATGACGCCGCCACCTTGTATTTTAGCGACTTGAGTGTCTTGATTCTTGACTTTGGCCATTTTCTTCAGATATCCGTGCCTTTTCGTCCAAATAAGTGCCATTACAAACAATTTGCCTTCAAGAGACCTAAAAGTGAAAAGGAACGATATTAAGTAATAACGGATAAAAGTGATCAAATAAGGGCTTAAACGACCCTCAAAAGGTACATTTTAAAACCTTATGACTACATTGGCTAAGGCTTATAGCCGATGTACAATGGTAAGTCTAGACACTTAGGTGTCGGACATAGCATGATTCGTGAGCTTATCATGAATGGGGTGGTATCTATAGAGTTTGTTAGATCTCAACGTAACTTAGCCGATCACTTGACGAAGGGTTTGGCTAGAGATGGAAACGTGTATTTTAGGGGGGTGAATACGTTACCGTTTAAAAACTTTAGATCTTTAGTATCAAATCGCTTATGAAGCTTGTTATAATATGAAAGTACCAATTATTGTTTGTGACTAATATAAAGCATGGTAAACCAAGTTGTCACACAATCATGAACATCAAACCACATCACAAACAATAGTATAGTGCAAGTATAAAAGTAAAGAGATAAAGAAAGGAAAGTGCAAACCGAACACGAGGATTTATAGTGGTTCGGTCACGGATCTCCTTTCCGCCTACTCCTTACTCCACTCCCGAGTACCCAACTCGAGAGTTACTTCACTAAATCAACAAGCTCCCTTCTCGCGGAGAAAACCTTACAATCGTCGCTACACTTTTTCCGGTACAAAGCTAAATACCGGGTTCTAGTTCGAGGTAGAACCAACCTAACGTCGCTTATACAATATTTCCGACACTAAGCTAGATGTCGAGTTCTTTTACAAGGGTACAACCACTCCCAATATGTTTTATGGCCCAACATAATAAACCTTGTGTTTTATGGCACAAACACATAAACCATCTAATCTAGTTTGGTGAAAGTGTTGTTATGATGCAATGATGTTTACACTAATGATCCATGACACAAATGTCTAATGGATATGAATAACTACTTCTAAATGAACTTCCATTGATAGGAAGCCTTCATGATGAAGATCACAAGTTCCCTAAACTTCTTGTGATAGATCTTCAACTTGTGGTGAGTGGGGATGGCTAGATCTCCAAGATTTCCTTGGTTGATCAAAGAGTATGCTTACAACAAAGATGAATGTTAGAAGCATTATGATCATGATCATTAGGGTGTTTAATGTGTGTTACTACATTGTTAATGATTGATCTAAATGTATGCAAGAAGGTGGAGAAGATGTGCTTTGAAGTGGTGAAGAAATGGGAAAACAATGGGCTTCTATTTATAGCCAAAGTGGACAGAGCGTCCACGGACCAAGGAGCCCTTTAAAGGGTTCCGCCTTTATAGAAAAGGGTTCCGTGGGTGCCGACATAAAAGCTAAAAATCTTTCTTCAAATCTTTCCAAGATATTACCAAATCTTACTAAGATCACATTTGATATATTGTGTGTCAATCTAACCAAAATATTCAAGTGATCTTCCAAGGATTTCAAAGATGATGCATGACATGATGTAACATGTATTTCCATTTTAGATTAAAAGTTTATCAAGGTAAACTTGTAAAATGTATTATGTAACTAGTTAATAAAATGTCTAGTTACCTTTTGTAAAGAGTGCTTGTCAAAATAAAATATATTTTGTCAAGTGTAAGTAAACTTTAGTATTTGTATGAAATACTTGTGAATGCAAAATGTAAAATGAGGTTCGAAATAGAATGGTTAACCTATTAAAATACTTAGTGACTCTAAACGTATTTTAAACATTCTAAATGATTTGTTAATGGGTTTGATCATAATGCCACATAACAAACATGTACGAACTCGTGTTGTAACATACGAGGACTTGAGACATCGAGAGGTGTTGAATGTATGTTGAGACAACGTGTGATTACAAGTAACTTGTACATTTTACGTTATGTATTACAAGTTACATGTTTGTCATCAATCAAAACAAACGAGATCAGTATAGATTAAATATCGTAATATTTGCACTAACAATCTCCCCTTTTGATGATGACAAATATATGTAAACGTAATAGAAAGTAAAATGTAAAAGTTACTTGTATCCTTACTACCTTTACATTACCTTCTCCGTTTACACTCTTCTCCCCTTTGTCGAAACAAAAGGCGTGTCCTTGAGTTTAACTTAATTTCTCCCCAAAAGGCGAGCTTGCATCATCCCTAGTGAAGTTAAATCGTCCACTACAATCCGTCCCTTGTTTGGTAGCGGATCCATGGATCAAATAAAGAGGCTTAACCTACATCAAGGTTAGTTTTATGCAACAAAATTATGAGAAATATATGAAAAGAAAATGCATAGCAATGTTAGCCTATTTTCTCCACTTTTATCGAAGCACAAATGCGTGTTGAAAAGTGAGAATGATGCTAAATGCGTGCATGCTCCCCTTGACGGTTGCTCCCCTTGTTTGAGGCGTCGTGGTATAATTAAAACCTACAAAACAAATATTAGTGCAAAACTATATTCGTCATTAGACGAGTAAGTGATATACAACAAAGTGTATATAAGATGCATTCAAGAATTCTTGACGGAAGCTCCCTTGCTCTAGGGCCAAGATGAACCTTCAAAATAAATATTAGTATAATAGAAGCTTTGTCTTTAGACAAATATGTCATATACAACCAAGTGTATAGACGATGCAATATGAGTGCTTAAAGGACATTCCTCCTTGTTCTAAGGTGTCAAGAAGCACCTAAAATAAGAAAAATAATTGATGCAAACTTCATCCTTAGATGAGTAAATTATATACAATCGAGTGTATATGATGATGAACCTACAATGAAAAACATTAGTGCAATATATTTCATCTTTTTCACAAAGAAAAATAAGATGTATATATGTGATAAATGATATAATCAAAGATCTCATGAAGTGTAGTCTCCTAATTACAATCATAAGAAAAGTGAGAATATAATATGATAAAAACCTACAAAATAGTTCCTAGAAAGAAGATATGAAGTCTTCCACCGGGTGTGCCACTAGTGGTGCTAGTGTTGGTGTCGGTTTACTAGTAGGATTCATGTGGTGATGGTAGATGACTCGAGATTTACAAAAGTAAGTTTTCGCTAATCCATGGTGGTGATGATTAGTGAAAGTGGTGATGGAAGGTGGTGGTGATTAGGTAGGAAGCTATTAAGGAGTTAGAAACTCGTATGTATAGCAAATATAAAAATATGGATTCATGCAATCCTTTCGTCATGTCAAGTGACCAAAGCTAAAAAAAAAATGAATGGACATTGCATTTCAATGATGCATAAGGGTTATGATTTGAATGATTTATTGATGCTAACAACCTATTGTTTTGAGCAAGTTCTCATATGCTTCAACCCAAGGGTAATCAATAATGCGTTCTATCTAAGAATATATAAAAGTGATAACATGAAGATAAATTCGTTCATTGATTGACACGAATTATAAAAATGACCTATTCTAGGTGACAATGGGAAAGGTAGTATTAGTATGGTTTTGACCGACATGGATGATTATCACTTTGAAAAGAAGTGAAGACAATATGGAAAATACTAATAATAATAATGAGTACCTATATGAGGATGAGAATGACATCATATAAGTGAGAGTTGGATGGACCAACGTGTTGGAAATGGTCGTTTTGATTAATATATCGTTTGCACCGACAATGACATGCATGATATATGTCAAGCGAGAAAAGGATAAGATCCTATGATGGTGTTCTAGATAGTGAAGTTGTAAGGTGCTAGGTTAAGGAAAATCCTAGATTCGTTGATTGTGGAGATGAAGAAGTTTGTAAAACACATGATGTGTTTTTCACTTGATGAGGTATTGGTGTAAACTTGTGATATAAAGTTAAAAGGTTGAACTAGTTGTGGTTTCGTGAACCGGTTTTAGCTAAGTGGTGTTTATCTATGTGTTGGTATTTTAGAGTCTAAGAGACATAAATTTTGACAAAATACAATTATGTGAATGGATTTCTCTCCCTTAATTAGTGGACATCCAACATAATGTGTAATGTATCAAATAAGGAATGACAACAAAGTGTTTAGGAGGTTATTCGGGTTAACGAAAGAGGTGAGCTTAGTGATGTTTTTCGGATGATGGTTAGCATACAATGAACTTCATCCTTAAAGTCACGTACCTCTTCTCGATTAATACGAGATGATCGTATGATGAGGCATGTGGTTTCCTAATAGGAAGTGAAGAGGATTAGAGTATTGTTATAACTAAATAATGATGGAGGTGATTTTGGAAAGCGGAAGCAAAATGAGATTTGGAAAGAGGTCGGTTGAAAGACAAAATGCAAAGCCAACCCTCTAGAACTTAATTCTATATGCTTTTAAACTATATGCAAGTGTAGGGGTCCCATAAAGCATAGTACTAATCTACATAGCAATAAAAGGGATTATGCAAAATGAGCATATAAAAGTTAGAACCAAGTGAGATAACAAATAATTTGTTATCAACCTACAAAACAAATTTGTTAGTGACAAAAGATGTTAACATGATAGAAATCAAATGATAACATATTATATAAGCAAAACAACACATTGCACTTAGTAGACAAGAAATCACCACACAAGATAGCATCAAAACAATCATATTATGCAAGAATACGACTTTATTCAAGACATTTCATTATGAGATTGTTTTGTCGTTAGACTTAGACACTTAAGCATACTTGGCTTGTAAATTATACAATAATCTATGTGATTAATTTGTAAGATAAAAGGCTTCTAAAAGTTTGTCATACCAAAAGCCCTTTGACATATTATATGTGCATATGTAGCAAACAAATAGTGTGACAAGAAGCAAAAGAAACAAGATGAAAGATTCATGCAAGCCATGTTTAAGACATAACAATTTGGAGCATGTATCATTTGGTTCGTACTACACATAGATATAATGAATGCCAACTAATAGCTTTCAAACACAAACTTATCATATCAGAATTATCACGTATCAAAATGACATATTATGAGTTCATAAGTAACATGTTAATCATGCTAAAATTAATTCAAAAGTAAGTATCATGCAAATAAAGTTTTAGGTTTAAACGTTTAGTAGCATGAAACAAGAATACAAGCATTATAAAGATAAAACCGTACTAAGGTTTACACATTCGACTAGTTATCAAACACTAAGATAATGTCAAATCAACTTATCGTATTAAACAAGAACATGTAATCAACACATGTAAGTGCAATGCAAGTGGTTTTACTAAGGTTTACACATTTGACTAGTTATCAAACACTAAGATAATGTCAAATCAACTTATCGTATCAAACAAGAACATGTAATCAACACATGTAAGTGCAATGCAAGTGGTTTTAAAAGAAAAGTCATATATACTACTTGTTTGATTAGTATTCCTAAGGCGAGGCAAACTATCAATGTTTTAACACTTACTTTAGGCAAGTATAGGAAAACAGATTTTTCAAGTTGGAGAATGAATATGAGACTATTACTAGCGGTGCTCAATTAAGGCTAAACACGACCATTTTACGGGTGATTCCACAAACCCAACTTCTCTCCGGAAGCAATTCAACCGTTAGGTCAAATTGAGTTTCTAGTGCAATAGATTCTCCAAGAATCATTCTCATGTTAGAAAGATGGGAACTCCTACTTTTGCCTATTAAAGTGTATAAAGATGATAGTTTACCAATACTTGGCTTAATGTGACACAACTAATATGCAATATAACTAAGGAGATGAAGATGTCATGTTATACACATGAATTTTAACAATGGTGTGTTTGATAAACAATGTGTTTTAATCTTGTGTTTAGAATCGAAAGTTGTTCAAATTACACACTAATTGTATGATCTAATGGATGACATCTTGTACTTTAAATGTGAATTGATCATCTAAGACTAGAGAATGGAATATGTTAAACTAAGAACGTTCTCAAGAAAGCTCTTTGGAACATTATTTAACAAGAATCTAAGTGAGGTTACCAACTTCAATAGATCTTGTGTATGCTCTAAAATTGTGTAGTTTTAACCTTGGATGTGCACTCGGTTTGAGCAAGGTTAGGTTATGATGTACGCTTGAAAGGAAATAGATACAAATAGTATCTTTCAACAAATGAGATTATCCCATGGGATAAAGTTATCATGCTTATGAAAACAAGTATGACAAGATGAATTGGATATGCTAGTTCACGAACTTGTAGATGTTTGTTTCAAGATCATTTAGCCAATGAGGTGTAATGAAATCTCTTGTAACACAACTATTTATGTCGCAAGAGTGATGCATAGGATATACAATATCCTTTTAACAAAATGAAAGCTTAACGCATGAATCTTAGTCATAATGTTCTTCAAAACATCATGTTTTCCTAAATGAAGATATGAAGCCAAAGTGTTTGAATCGGATAGTCCCATCTAAATAAACTTGGTCTCAAGATTATATTCACTAGATGATGACAAGAGGAATTCACTCGAGTTTCTTATGTATACTCCTCAAGAGTCATTGTTGCTTGGGGTGTATGATGTTGGCTTTGAGATTGCATTTTAACATATGTTGTTAAAATGTTGATTTGAAGTTTAACGAAATTTATGCAGAAGTTTAACGACAAAGTATTACTAATACTTTGATTATTTGTGAAGGTAGTACTACTTATACCTAGTGGAAATTGACAACAATTACCAAGAGCACCATGCTTATTTGATAGTTGAGGTTCTAGCCATAATGAATTATCTAAGTCCTTATATGTGGGAAAGGATGGTTGAGTTTGTTCAAACGTGCATTTGATTCAAGACAAGTGTTGGACACAAGGGCTTTTGAGCAATACACTCAACGAATTCAAATGATGGCAAGGATGGTGGATTGGTTGATCTAGGTGGTAGGTCTTCTAGTGTGTCTAAATAAGGATGTGGTGATGTAGGGGTTTGTTGTGCTATGGGAGTACTTAGGTTGATTATTTGTCCACAGATGTTGAACAAAAAGTACGGATACTAATTCTTATGGTTCATTGGTTACTACAACTAGCGGGTGAAGTGCTTGAAGTTTTGGTTATGTCTATGAAGCTTAGGGGCTGAGGTATAGGTTCACCTTGAAAGGGCACGTTTGATTTAAAGGATGCTCTTGGAAGTTCATGAGCAATACGCTTAATGGTGCCAAAAGATGGAAGAGGATAGTAGGTGTCTAAGAGGATAAGTGGCACCGTGGGTTGTTTGTTTTGGATAAGTGTTTCAACATGTGTTGTTAAAATACTTGGGTGTTGATTTTCGGATATGACTTTTAATGACTTACAATCGTAAGTCGCATATACTTGAATATTTCGGATGAACTACTTAAGTTGTCAATCCTAATTTGTTGAGATTATAAAGCTTAGATTGAACTCAAGGATAACAAGACTTGATAATATGTATTTAACATATGTGTGAGTTATGACTCGATGTAAATACTTATCGTCTTGAAGGATGACACATTATTTTCATGTTAACCGGTGAGCAATACATGTAGATACAAAACAATATCTATAGTCATATGTTAGACTTGTGTATGATATCTTTGCAAATAATGAGTCCAAGTTTATTAGTCTCGGTAAGTCATCTAAGTCATCCGCAAACGGGTGAGGAGATGTTGGTGGTGTTGCACAAAGTTTGATAGGTACAAGCTTTGGAGACTTTGGTAGTGAAGTTGTTTTGGATGATGGTGGGTGATTTTGGTGGTGGAGTTGGAGTACTCAAGTTTAGAAAGTTCACATCTTGAATGGGTGATGAGATGTTGAGAGGTAATGAGTCTGAGGATGAAGAGTTCAAGTTAATGAAGCAACAAGATCGAATGCTAATCCTAGTGGTTTTCTTAAGTGGCTTATTTGAGGTTAAGGATTTAGTCATTTTGATTTTGCTTTAAGAAATGCTAAGCTTGAGGAAAAGTAACAAATGAAGGTGTGAAAATGATCATCTTGAATGTGTTGATTTATGGAACTAAGGATTCATGGATTTGATGTTAATCCATACAAAGATGGTAGTTTCTAATGAGATGGAAGTGTCTAAAATCATGTCAAACATCCTAAGTTAATCCATTGAGGATGTGTTGAGTGAGGTATGAAAGATATGCATTAACAACTATCCTAGAAACGAAGTTTGGTAAATTAGATTGCGGGATTTAGTAAAATTCAATAACTTACTGTAGGATTCACGGCACCATTTCTTTACAGTACGGAACCCTTAAATTGGTGCCGCCTGGTCCGCCTGCATGTGTATGGCGGTACCAAAATACATAACAGACGGTACCAACATTTTGGTGCCGTCGATCCGTGGACACCGTAAAAGTTCACAGACCCATTTTTAGGTGTCGGGAGTTTTCCAAACACGAAATTTTGCTTAAAACATGTGACATTAATTACTTCTAGTTAGGAAAAGTCGATAACACATATACAAATATAGTGGAGCATAGACTTTGACCATACTAACGATTTTCACATAAAAGTGAAAATGGGTAAAATTTGATAACACACTTGTGCTATCCACCGCATAAACCGGTTAGCATACAACATTGTTTTAAGTCATATTATCATCCTACAAAGTAAAACAAATAAATTACATCATACAACATTGTTTTTGTCCTTGTACCAAACACTCTCTTAACACCTTCATTTTTCAAAGTACTTGACTAATTTACTTAGTACTCATTGCTAAGTGAGTTATGACATTTCATAAGTTATGCGAGATGTTAGTAACCTATGCAAACGAAGTGATCTAATTCTACAAGCGATGGTAAAATAATTTTCCAACTTAGTGCACAAAATCTAGCAAATAACCTATTGTGCATAAACAAGAAATCGTCAAACAAGCGAATAAATAACATGGCAAGATTGACACTTATATTATGCAAACAAACAAGTGTAAACAACAATTTGAAAAATAAGCAAGCAACATATATGCAAACAACATAAACAAGTGGTCATTTAGCATAGCATAACAAGAAAGACACTTTTCGTCATTTTGCGTTTAAATATGACGATGTATACCAAGCTTGATTAGTTTCCTTTAAACATATTACCAAATTATTTAGTTTCAAAGGAAGTTGTATCAAAGTTCTAAGAATACCAACTTAAATTGCTTGATTCAAAATTTGAGTTTTTATGTTAAAGCGAAACTCAATATTTTAGACATACTGTAGTATTTGGTCTATTTCACTTATTTAAAATTAGACTCAGGCCATGAGAGTATTTTTAAATGAAAGTAGACTCAATTCCCTTTAAAATGATAGGTGGCTCGACTGCACGGACTTACGGTTAATTAGTTATGATTTTTGAAGTTGCCCAAAAATCTGACATCAGACAGACGGATTCCACGGAACCAAATAAAGGGATCCGCCTTTATAAGATTTGGTGCCGTGGTCCTCTCGAGATGATTCACCAAAACTAGTATTTGACATAGAGAAAACGTGTGCGACTTACTAGATTTCATAGTAAACATATAATACACATATTTAACAACATATCTACTTATGTAACTTATCTTAAACATTTACGGAGGTGATTTTTCAACTAGATTTATAGTTATCCCAAACACTCCTTTAAAATCATATTTCTTCGTAAATTTTCTATGAGCACACAATACAATACTTACTAGTTCTTTCAACAAACTTTTTTATTTTACTTTTCAAGAAAACCTTCAAGCTTGTATACAAAGTTACATTTAACAACAAAATTTCTAAGTATAACAAGCAAAGCATTTTCATATTATTTTTCGCTCAATGGTAATTTGATACATGGATCGTACTCTATTTTAAAACCATTTGTTTTGAAAATACGAGCTACGTGGCTCGATACCAATTGTGGAAACGTGAGGGGGTGAATACGTTACCGCTTAAAAACTTTAGATCTTTAGTATCAAATCGCTTATGAAGCTTGTTATAATATGAAAGTACCAATTATTGTTTGTGACTAATATAAAGCATGGTAAACCAAGTTGTCACACAATCATGAACATCAAACCACATCACAAACAATAGTATAGTGCAAGTATAAAAGTAAAGAGATAAAGAAAGGAAAGTGCAAACCGAACACGAGGATTTATAGTGGTTCGGTCACGGATCTCCTTTCCGCCTACTCCACTCCCCGAGTACCCAACTCGAGAGTTACTTCACTAAATCAACAAGCTCCCTTCTCGCGGAGAAAACCTTACAATCGTCGCTACACTTTTTCCGGTACAAAGCTAAATACCGGGTTCTAGTTCGAGGTAGAACCAACCTAACGTCGCTTATACAATATTTCCGACACTAAGCTAGATGTCGAGTTCTTTTACAAGGGTACAACCACTCCCAATATGTTTTATGGCCCAACATAATAAACCTTGTGTTTTATGGCACAAACACATAAACCATCTAATCTAGTTTGGTGAAAGTGTTGTTATGATGCAATGATGTTTACACTAATGATCCATGACACAAATGTCTAATGGATATGAATAACTACTTCTAAATGAACTTCCATTGATAGGAAGCCTTCATGATGAAGATCACAAGTTCCCTAAACTTCTTGTGATAGATCTTCAACTTGTGGTGAGTGGGGATGGCTAGATCTCCAAGATTTCCTTGGTTGATCAAAGAGTATGCTTACAACAAAGATGAATGTTAGAAGCATTATGATCATGATCATTAGGGTGTTTAATGTGTGTTACTACATTGTTAATGATTGATCTAAATGTATGCAAGAAGGTGGAGAAGATGTGCTTTGAAGTGGTGAAGAAATGGGAAAACAATGGGCTTTATTTATAGCCAAAGTGGACAGAGCGTCCACGGACCAAGGAGCCCTTTAAAGGGTTCCGCCTTTATAGAAAAGGGTTCCGTGGGTGCCGACATAAAATCTAAAAATCTTTCTTCAAATCTTTCCAAGATATTACCAAATCTTACTAAGATCACATTTGATATATTGTGTGTCAATCTAACCAAAATATTCAAGTGATCTTCCAAGGATTTCAAAGATGATGCATGACATGATGTAACATGTATTTCCATTTTAGATTAAAAAGTTTATCAAGGTAAACTTGTAAAATGTATTATGTAACTAGTTAATAAAATGTCTAGTTACCTTTTGTAAAGAGTGCTTGTCAAAATAAAATATATTTTGTCAAGTGTAAGTAAACTTTAGTATTTGTATGAAATACTTGTGAATGCAAAATGTAAAATGAGGTTCGAAATAGAATGGTTAACCTATTAAAATACTTAGTGACTCTAAACGTATTTTAAACATTCTAAATGATTTGTTAATGGGTTTGATCATAATGCCACATAACAAACATGTACGAAACTGTGTTGTAACATACGAGGACTTGAGACATCGAGAGGTGTTGAATGTATGTTGAGACAACGTGTGATTACAAGTAACTTGTACATTTTACGTTATGTATTACAAGTTACATGTTTGTCATCAATCAAAACAAACGAGATCGTATAGATTAAATATCGTAATATTTGCACTAACAACACTTATTAGCGCAAGGGTTATAGAATTGTGCCTAATTCCATAACTGCATTTGGTCTTATCCCAAGTAGATATTCGTGTAACCCAGGCATTAGGGTCGAATAGTTTACTTTGGAAAGTGATCACACGATTCCAAGTGATATCCGGTAACCACCTAGTGGTATTTGTTTCTGCTGACTTGTTCCTTGTTTCTGCTGAATTGATTATCTAACCCTGTTCTGGGAGATACTACACCAACATCTTCCACTCCTAAGAACATCATTAGCTAGCTAACAAGCTTGTCTTGTTTACTATTAAATGTCAGACTTTAGTTACAACTCTAGGAGAGTTAATCATTTGTCATTCATTTAGGATAGTGTTTTGAAACTATTCTTGAATTATTTGATTCATTTCTAATAAAAATTAGACTAAAATAAACCGTTGGTCCCTAAACTTGTATCGAAGGATCACGATGGGACGAACCTCGCCCTTTTCATCGCCACGGGTCCAAACAAGAGCCATTAAATGCCAGATTGGTCCTTGACCAAGTCAAACTCGATTTTGTTTTGTAGTCAAGGGTATTTTAGTCCATACACATTTATACTTTTATAACATCGATGAGTGTGTAAATACTCATCATTTTTAGTCAATCTGAATCGCAAAACGTTTAAAATGCTCGAATGCATCAAAATATCGAAAATATTCCAAAATTGCATTTTATATGTTTCGGATGCAAAATGTTCAAAATCGATGAAAATGAGCTAAATTTGCATAATTGGCGTTTGGTCCCCAAGTTTCAAAAATTGTCGAAATAGTCCCCGAGCACATAATTTCAAAAGAAAAATCACCAAAGGTCCTTTTAATATCATAACTTGTCAACATTAGTCCTTTGGTGAAAATATCAAAAGTTTGAGAAAATTACAAAATTGGTCCTTCAAGTTTGAAAATTGGCAAAAATGGCCCCTGGAAATTTGAAAATGGCAAGTTTGGTCCTTGTACTTTTTGAGATTGTCACTTTTAGTCCTTGGAACATCTTTGATGAATTGGCAGCTTAGGTCCCTCACTTTTCAGAATTTACACAATTGGTCCCTTGATTATTAATAACCTTTACACCTTTTTGGACTTGTCATAACACTCTTTGACCCTGCCACCAATTTTGGACCCCTTCAATTTGGACCCTTTCCCTTTTAATAATCCAACCCAGTCAACCCACCCCAGTCAAACATAAACCCGCGCCAAAAGTCTCCTTCCCCAACTGTTGTGCCTGCAACACTCTACCACCCATTCCCCCTCCTCACCTCCACTTTTCCTTGTTCCCCCCACCTTAGCTAACCTCCAAGATGCATTTAATGCCTCTCCTCCCACCTCACTCAACCCCACTGTTAAAATCCAACTTTGGCGCCAAAAAACCCATTCAATGGCCAAGATCAATCTAAGACATCCAAAGGTCCAGGAAACTGCTGGGAACTATTCAGAATAGAGAGAGAAAGAGTTTGGGTATAAAAAGAAGAAAAGAGAAGCAAGACAAGTAGTAGATTTTTAGTTTTAATTTTCTCTTATGTCGTTTTTCTTAGTACTGTCTTAGTTTAATTCAAAAGTTGTAAAATTTTATTCCTAAGTGTTGAACTCAAGTTACATTTTCAGTTTAATCAAGTTTTAATCATTAATTCCAAAGTTTCATTTAGTTTCATCTTTATGTGCTTACTGTTGAAAATTTAAGTTTCCATTTCATAAATTCAAGCTTCATATAGCTTCTTTTCAAGTTTATATAAGCTTATATAAGCTGGTTATAGCTTTTTATAAGCTTAAAGTCAAGTTTCAAGCCATTTTGTATTCTGGTCAACAAAAGTCAACTGGGGGCTAAAATGGAAATGGAGTTGGAAATGGGTTGATGCAGCATGGAAATGGGTTGATTTAGATTCATATGGGTTGATATTTAGGATAGTGGTTCTCTGTTTTACATGTTTCAAGCTATAGTGGCTAAGGACTTTTGTAAGTGATTTTTAAGGTTTTATTGCATAATCTTCATTTGTAGTTTTAACTAGTTCAAATCTGTTTACTAAGTTGTATTTAGGGTAGTTATAGTTAGTTTAATTGTTTGCTTAAGCTAGATCTGTGGTTATCTTACTTTACTTGCAAATCAATAATTAAAGGTGTGTTTGGATTTGGTCTTTAAACTGTGTTACAGGATTGTGCAGTGGGTAGAATCTGTTGTATCATGCTTGTTTATCTCTATTGAACTCAAATCTGTCTTCATTTTGTGCCTGCACATCACCAAAGTCAAAATCACTTATCCACTGTCCTAATTCCTTAACTGTTGAGATTTGTGCTAATCAAAGTCTTGTTTTATGTTTCAAATTCATAAACTTAGCTTGCATTAAGTTCATTTCATCCATATACTTCATTATCAGTCCTTAAATTGAACCCAAAGTTCATAAAAGTCAACTTTACCAAACTGTTTAAAAAAGTCAAATAGTTGAAATTTTAGTTTTGGGCCAAGCTAAGTTGATTTTTGATTACTTCCTTTCTGGGTGTTATCAAGTGAAACTTGGTGTGCAATAACTTCAGCTGGCCTACTTCATTATTACCATTTTTATAGATTTTTACAAAATTTTTATCTCATCCAAAACAGCTTATCAAAATGGTAGTAAATGCCCTGTACACACTCAGTATTAACTTAGTGTGCACAGGATTTTTGTAGCTCTTGCACAGAGCTCTCTAGAGCTTGTATATGTCTCTAATTTGGTATTTAAGTACTTAGCCAGGTTATCTTGAGGTTCCAACATTTGCTCTTTAGTTTCCAGCTTATTTGAGTGCTTATTCTTCTGCTTAAACATGGTACCATCACACTGTTTTTGTGCTTAGATTCAAATAAGCCAAATCTGTTCAATCAGCTAATCAGAGGTCAAGGCCTGTTAATATTTGTTGCATTTTAGTTCTTTTAGCTTATCCAAGCTTCTGTTTCAGTTTGGTGGCCCTTGGTGCTCACTAGCTTATTTCAAGTGCTTATTTCTTAGCACTTTGCACATCAGTTTCATATTCCTCCACATAACCCCTATTTTTTATATTTTTCCTAGATTCCTTGTATTATTTTAAGCTTAACTTGAAATTTTCAGATTTTTCCTAGCTTGTTTGCTATTTTTCTTGATTTAAATTAGTTTTTTAAGCATTTTTAAATAGCATTTAATACAATTAATTAAGAAAAGGTTCAAAAAATTAATTTTTCATTTTTGTTAAGTTTAGATAAATATAAAAAGTCAAAAAAATATTTTTCTAGATTTTTCTTAGTTAAATTTGTATTTTTAAATAATTTAAGTAGTTTTAAATAGTTTTTAATTCCTAGAAAATACAAAAATATTCGAAAAATACAAAAATAGTTTTGAAAATTCTCTTTGATATTTTAGATTTTTCCAAGTCATAATTTTATTTTTCTAGTTTTATTTCCTATTTTCTTGTATTTTAGGTTATTATTAAATAGTTAAAAATAGTTTTTAATTAATAATAATTAGATAAATAGTTATAAAAATAATTTTATTTTTCTATACATTTTCTTTTATCATTAGGTTTGTAAAAATGTCATTTTCATATTTTTAGGATTATTACTGCTTCAGTTTCACATTTTTATTTGTACGTTACGTAGTTTTTAATTCAGTTTTATAAAAGCATAAAAACAAAAACATCATTTTGTAAAAATAGTGATAGAGTTTATTTAATATTTTTTTATCTTTTTAATTTCCTTTAATTTGCATTTAAGTCGCTGTTATTTATAAACTTTTTCTTTAGGTATAGTTATCCATCAAAATCCTTTCCGATCACTATCCTTAGTGATCATTCTATCGTCTGATCAAGTGTTTGCACACCATTGAGTCTCCGTGGGACTTAACGACCCGGGAATTCATTGTATTCTCTGATCTCCCCTTTAGTTTATGAGCTTTTCCTGTAGTTATAATCATTCCAAATCCTTTTCCCGTTCAAATCTCTCGATCACTATACGTTTGGTGATCCATTGCATAGCTCATTGGGACATAACGACCGGAAACACTATACTCCCCAGATCTTCATTGCGATCGTTTCGAACCGCTTTAAGTTTCTTACGATCGGCCATTCACAAGTGGCGGCTTGAGTGAGAAAAACTTGACGGTTTGGCACGGATCAAATTTTTGGCGCCACGGGAGTTGTCTTGATTATCTTCCGCTTAGCAGATTAGTTATTTGGATATTCACTCTTTGTTCATACCATCCATCCAGATATGTTTATATTTTCTTATCTAAAAATACAAAATACTCTTCTCATTCCTCTTATCCGTATGATTCTATTTCTCTTACCCCTCGCATCGTTTGATTCTACTCTTCTTTAACCTCAAAACCGTTTAATTCTATTTCTTTAACCTCTACATGTTTAATTCTCATGGCGACGATCGATTATCCTCGTTGTTTCCACTGCAAAAGCCGTATGGAAGAGGATCAGCTCTGTTGTCAGAATCCGGATTGTTTATGCAAGCAATGTGGAAGGATGGGTGCAAGTAAATATTGTTATTGGTGCGAATTATCTGATAACTTTCTCGATGATTCTCCAAGTTTTTCCGACCATCCGCCACAACCCGATGAACCCGTTCAAGAACCGGAGACCATAACGGAAGTGGTGGAAATTGCTAGCTCTCAGAGCACACCACTTGTCCCACCTCCGGATTTTTCAAAATGTTCTTCGAGACTTGATAGTCATTCGGATCACAATGTTGGTTTTGTTGATTCTTTGGATAAACTGATTCCTCTTCATAACTCTCAAATGAAATCGTTTATTCCTTGTGTCGGTTGTGGTGAGCCTCTTTTGGTTCACCCACATCGTTGGTGTACGTGTGTACAATGTGGTAATGATATCCATAACGGAGTTGTTTGTTTTGTGGTTCGAGGAATTCATTTGATTATGATCCTAATCGAACTCATTTAACGACCCTCAAACTTTTCCAATTACCCACCACACCGAACTATCTTCATATAACCAACATTATCGCTGTGAATTTTGTGGAGGTCCTCACCAAGGATTTGAGTGTCAATCCGAAACACGTTTGTCTATGAACAGTTTTCCGGTAATGCTCGAGCTTTAGTTATGACCAAAATCCATATGATCCACCGATCCCGACTCAACAGTTTCTTGTTTTGAGTCTTGTGGAGGTCCCCATTTCAGCTCGATTGTCAAATAGGAATCCATTTCCTTGTAACAATCATGACTCTCTCGGGTTTGAAAATTTCCAACCTCCACAAAGACTATACGGTTCAAACTCCACCGAGCCGTTGTCTCAAGAAATCTCCCAAGATTTTGAAACCACAATGAAAACACTTGATGATATGATTAGTAACTTTAAGAATCAAGTGAGTAGTGAAAAGACCATGGGAGAATTGTGGTCAAGAACGAGAAGAACGAGAGGCTCGCAAATCTAGGGAAGAATTATTAATCCTAGAGCAAGCGGCTGGCAGGCGTTCCCAATTTCTCAAGGCGCTCTATATGATGATGACGAGGAGAGTTTTATCCTTTTAAAGATAATATTTCTCAACTCCCTCGGTCGGTTGATATCCCCAGTTGAGATTCCATCTCAAACAAGCGCTATCACACCCGAGATTCACACTCACTCTCTTATTATGGGGACGAGCATCTCGACATTGTTCTCGAAAAGGAATCGGACGAATTCATAAAGTCTAGTGTTGAGAACCTTGTCCCAATCCCAAGAGAGTCACGGAATTCTTGATCATGTGTGTGATATCCTCCTCCTCTTGTCTTCCAAAATGATCATGTTGAGATGTTCTCCGATTCGATGATGATGATTCGTTATCTTGTGGAGACATCATTTATGTGGAAGATTCACCTTCCGAGCTTGTTAGCTTAGAAGAAGAGAATGATGAAGTTACCGACACCGAAATCAAAGATGAAGCTCTTCGAGCAACATTATTGAATGTCGGTCTTCTCATTTCTAAAATCGAGGCTTTCAAAGAGAAACCTATTTCATCTCCTATCCCCATTAAGGATAGTGACATTCTTTCCGATGATTCTATTCCGAAATGAAAGCCTTCTGCTTTGATAATATGGGAGAGAAGATTAGTGGCGCATACCACTTCTCATTCTCATAATTCTCTCCTCGATCATGAATCATTTACTTTGGAGGAGTTCACCGGTGAACCCACTCATATCAATTCGAATATGATTCATTCACCTTCATGGAGTTCTCGATGAACTCACTCATATCATATCTCCGCCGAGTATGATAATTTCTACTTTGATCTAGACACTCCCATAATATGTCTTGATCAAGCAAGCTTAACCGATGAGATTCATGAAACTATGAATTCTCCTATTGAGGATGAAGAGTTAGTCATGATTTCTATCATGATTTTCTTTCTTTTCTTCATATATTCTCGTCACTTCTCCCTGTTCTTCACTCCTTCGGGAATGAAGACATTATCTTGATCCCGGCATTTTCATGTACCATTTGTGAGCGGTTCTATGTATATCTCATCGGTGTGGAACTTTCACGTGCTTCAAATGTTTATCCAAACATCTTGAATGAAAGTCCGATGGAGATTGTCCTTCCACTTGCTTCCCATGAACCAATTAATTGGGGTCGAGTCAAGCTAGCGACTCGGTAATCAAAAACAAGAGCTAAACATGGGTTTTCACCGTGTGTACCACCCTAGTGTGGGGGGTTGCCCACATGTTGTGTATATATGAGTTTCAAAAAAAAAAAAATCCTTTCAAATAATGGCCGTAGTATTTCCCTTTACGTTCTTTGTTTCGGTATAACCGCGGTACTTTGAATATTGAGGGCAATATTCATTTCTAAGTGTGGGGAATTCTCACGAATTTTATCATGTAATTATACCACCTAATTCCCGTTTTGGCCAAAATTTTTTTGGAGTAAGTGTTCTACACTTACTCAATTGGTTATCGATCCGCCATGTCTAAAAACTAAAGGATTGGCTAATCTAGGAGCAAACGGCTCTTGGTAAAGATATCTCAAATCCGTTGACGGCTTGCAATTTGCCCAAAATTGTATGGTATTCATTTCACCATATCCTAAAAAGTGAAGAGTTGGCTAGCCCGCAAGTTTATGGCTTGTGGTAAAGGCGATGGAAAAACCATAATTGGTAATCACTCACCAAAGATAATATTGATAATTTATCTAAGAGTTGGCTAGTCCGAGCAAACGGCTCGTAAAGACAAATCAAATCCGTTGGAAGTCGGTGGTTTGCTCAAAATCACATGGTTATCGGTGTACCATGGTTCTTACTTGAACTGAAATATTTGGCTACTCCGTAAGTAATGGCTTTTGGTAAAGAGATTCAAATCCATTAAGTTTTTCTCAAAAGATTGCTAGGGACTAGCAATAGTTTAGTGTGGGGATTGATGAGTGTGTAAATACTCATCATTTTAGTCAATCTGAATCGCAAAACGTTTAAAATGCTCGAAATGCATCAAAATCTCGAAAATATTCCAAAATTGCATTTTATATGTTTCGGATGCAAAATGTTCAAAATCGATGAAAAATGAGCTAAATTTGCATAATTGGCGCTTCAGCCCCCAAGTTTCAAAAAATTGTCAGAAATAGTCCCTGAGCACATAATTTCAAAAGAAAAATCACCAAAGGTCCTTTTAATATCATAACTTGTCAAAATTAGTCCTTTGGTGAAAAATATCAAAAGTTTGAGAAAATTACAAAATTGGTCCTTCAAGTTTGAAAATTGGCAAAAATGGCCCCTGGAAATTTGAAAATGGCAAGTTTGGTCCTTGTAATTTTTGAGATTATCACTTTTAGTCCTTGGAACATCTTTGATGAATTGGCAGCTTAGGTCCCTCACTTTTCAGAATTTACACAATTGGTCCCTTGATTATTAATAACCTTTACACCTTTTTGGACTTGTCATAACACTCTTTGACCCTGCCACCAATTTTGGACCCCTTCAATTTGGACCCTTTCCCTTTTAATAATCCAACCCAGTCAACCCACCCCAGCCAAACATAAACCCGCGCCAAAAGTCTCCTTCCCCAACTGTTGTGCCTGCAACACTCTACCACCCATTCCCCCTCCTCACCTCCACTTTTCCTTGTTCCCCCCACCTTAGCTAACCTCCAAGATGCATTTAATGCCTCTCCTCCCACCTCACTCAACCCCACTGTTAAAATCCAACTTTGGCGCCAAAAAACCCATTCAATGGCCAAGATCAATCTAAGACATCCAAAGGTCCAGAAAACTGCTGGGAACTATTCAGAATAGAGAGAGAAAGAGTTTGGGTATAAAAAGAAGAAAAGAGAAGCAAGACAAGTAGTAGATTTTTAGTTTTAATTTTCTCTTATGTCGTTTTTCTTAGTACTGTCTTAGTTTAATTCAAAAGTTGTAAAATTTTATTCCTAAGTGTTGAACTCAAGTTACATTTTCAGTTTAATCAAGTTTTAATCATTAATTCCAAAGTTTCATTTAGTTTCATCTTTATGTGCTTACTGTTGAAAATTTAAGTTTCCATTTCATAAATTCAAGCTTCATATAGCTTCTTTTCAAGTTTATATAAGCTTATATAAGTCGGTTATAGCTTTTATAAGCTTAAAGTCAAGTTTCAAGCCATTTTGTATTCTGGTCAACAAAAGTCAACTGGGGGCTAAAATGGAAATGGAGTTGGAAATGGGTTGATGCAGCATGGAAATGGGTTGATTTAGATTCATATGGGTTGATATTTAGGATAGTGGTTCTCTGTTTTACATGTTTCAAGCTATAGTGGCTAAGGACTTTTGTAAGTGATTTTTAAGGTTTTATTGCATAATCTTCATTTGTAGTTTTAACTAGTTCAAATCTGTTTACTAAGTTGTATTTAGGGTAGTTATAGTTAGTTTAATTGTTTGCTTAAGCTAGATCTGTGGTTATCTTACTTTACTTGCAAATCAATAATTAAAGGTGTGTTTGGATTTGGTCTTTAAACTGTGTTACAGGATTGTGCAGTGGGTAGAATCTGTTGTATCATGCTTGTTTATCTCTATTGAACTCAAATCATCTTCATTTTGTGCCTGCGCATCACCAAAGTCAAAATCACTTATCCACTGTCCTAATTCCTTAACTGTTGAGATTTGTGCTAATCAAAGTCTTGTTTTATGTTTCAAATTCATAAACTTAGCTTGCATTAAGTTCATTTCATCCATATACTTCACTATCAGTCCTTAAATTGAACCCAAAGTTCATAAAAGTCAACTTTACCAAACTGTTTAAAAAAGTCAAATAGTTGAAATTTCAGTTTTGGGCCAAGCTAAGTTGATTTTTGATTACTTCCTTTCTGGGTGTTATCAAGTGAAACTTGGTGTGCAATAACTTCAGCTGGCCTACTTCATTATTACCATTTTTATAGATTTTTACAAAAATTTTATCTCATCCAAAACAGCTTATCAAAATGGTAGTAAATGCCTGTACACACTCGAAGATAATCGAGTGTGCATGATTTTGTAGCTCTTGCACAGAGCTCTCTAGAGCTTGTCTAGGTCTGTAATTTGGTATTTAAGTACTTAGCCAGGTTATCTTGAGGTTCCAACATTTGCTCTTTAGTTTCCAGCTTATTTGAGTGCTTATTCTTCTGCTTAAACATGGTACCCTCACACTGTTTTTGTGCTTAGATTCAAATAAGCCAAATCATTCAATCACTAATCGAGGTCAAGGCCTGTTAATATTTGTTGCATTTTAGTTCTTTAGCTTATCCAAGCTTCTGTTTCAGTTTGGTGGCCCTTGGTGCTCACTAGCTTATTTCAAGTGCTTATTTCTTAGCACTTTGCACATCAGTTTCATATTCCTCCACATAACCCTATTTTTATATTTTTCCTAGATTCCTTGTATTATTTTAAGCTTAACTTGAAATTTTCAGATTTTTCCTAGCTTGTTTGCTATTTTTCTTGATTTAAATTAGTTTTTAAGCATTTTTAAATAGCATTTAATACAATTAATTAAGAAAAGGTTCAAAAAATTAATTTTTCATTTTTCTTAAGTTTAGATAAATATAAAAAGTCAAAAAAATATTTTTCTAGATTTTTCTTAGTTAAATTTGTATTTTTAAATAATTTAAGTAGTTTTAAATAGTTTTTAATTCCTAGAAAATACAAAAATATTCAGAAAAATACAAAAATAGTTTTGAAAATTCTCTTTTGATATTTTAGATTTTTCCAAGTCATAATTTTATTTTTCTAGTTTTATTTCCTATTTTCTTGTATTTTAGGTTATTATTAAATAGTTAAAAATAGTTTTTAATTAATAATAATTAGATAAATAGTTATAAAAATAATTTTCTTTTTCTATACATTTTCTTTTATCATTAGGTTTGTAAAAATGTCATTTTCATATTTTTAGGATTATTACCGCTTGATTTCACATTTTATTTAGACGTTACGTAGTTTTTAATTCAGTTTTATAAAAGCATAAAAACAAAAACATCATTTTGTAAAAATAGTGATAGCGTTTATTTAATATTTTTTATCTTTTTAATTATCTTTAATTTACATTTAAGCCCCTTTAGTTTATGAGCTTTTCCTGTAGTTATAATCATTCCAAATCCTTTTCCCGTTCAAATCTCTCGATCACTATACGTTTGGTGATCCATTGCATAGCTCGCTGGGACATAACGACCCGGGGAAACACTATACTCCCCAGATCTTCATTGCATTCGTTTCTGAACCGTTTTAAGTTTCTTACGGTCGGCCATTCACAAGTGGCCGGCTTGAGTGAGAAAAACTTGACGGTTTGGCATGGATCAAACACATTTATGTTTTACCCCTTCATCTTTCATCATCTTCATCATCTACCCAAATCATCATCTCCCCCAATGTACTTCATCAGTCTCTCATTAGGAAATCTTCATATGTTTTGATCCATTTCATGCTTCCCATATGCGCTTCATTTAGTTTTTTAATCCAATATAAATTACATTCATTTTTCTGTCTCACATTTTTGTTTTGTTTTCATCAGTGCGTCTTTCTGTCTCACATTTTTGTTTTGTTTTCATTAGTAGCTTAAGATTTCACTTCGATGGATGATATGATGTTCATTGTTGCCCCTGAAAGCTTGTCGAGTCTGTTTGAAGGCACACCAAGCATACTTAAAGACGCCCAAAGGTAATAATATCCCTCTTATAAATTGTCTGTCAAAATGAAACATAAAGTAATCACTAATCAGATGGCTTACATCCTAAAGAACCCAATAATATATACTAGAAATTTCATAAATTGCAACTATCAGAAGTAGGAAGAGACGGGAATCACGGATGGGGCCATACCCGGCATCTCCTCTTTTTCTATCACCGCATTCCATATGACCTGCCCCAACCACAATCCCTCTAAATTTTAGCAGTCATTAAATGATTATATCATGTGCTACGGTTTACTTTCTTAATGATCTCTTCTGGGTATTCAGGTTTATTCAGCTTAGAGAGGATTACAAAAGTGCGAAACTTGCAGCTAAGCTCATCTCCCTTTGGCCAAGCTCCTAATGCAGAAATGCACACACGGAGTCGGAAGAAAACTTGTGTTAGATAAAGATGAGGTGCATCACCTTTTGATTAATTCCATCGGCCTTCTTTTGTTCTTTTCAAGTTGAGATTCAAAAAGCACCAGTTTTTGTGCATTAGCTTCTGTTATATTGTTTATATTCATTTAGACGTCAATGAGTTTCCTGTTTTTTTGTTCTTGTACTCCTCAACATGGTATGTGATAACGCTACACGCGTCGTTCGGGGTCTAAGGAACTTCCTTTTCTTCGAGCAAGTTTTATAACACCCTAGGCAGTGAACCTAATCGTTGTAGTGTAGTAATTAGGGTAAGCCACGGGTATTGATATCGTTCTCTAGGGGAATAGGAATGCTAGTAAGAAGTTACTACGCTAAGGTTAAGGTTGAGGAAGATTATTTTTGTATTTTTATATTTTATGAAATGGAAAGGTACGAATCTCGGGTATTGGATTTGGGGGGTTGGTATTGCTACCGAATACTTCTACTATTATCTAATCTAATTAACTAAGCTAAGGTGAGGATAGTCTATGTCTATTGTTGTGTGCTCGTATGATAGTTAAAGATGTGTTTACTTAGATGCTACTACTCCCTAGTTATCTCCTATTGATGGTTGAATTGTCACGTCCTTATTCTTAACGCGTTGTGTTTTCTAAGGTCATAAGGTGTGCATTCCCTAACTCTTTGAAGTCACCTTTAAGTGTAGTAAACAAAATCCACTAGGTCATTCATAAACTAACTTTGAGGTTATCTTTGGGTTTAGTAAACGAAATCCATTAAGTCATTCATAAACTATCAAAGATTTATCAAGTATTAAACACAACGATAGCCTAGTCGCACTCCTAAGCCAATTACAATTAAGATAAGAGACAACCTAATAATAATTAACAACTAGGTTTCATATATCTAAGCAAACACACAAGTAATTTAGCCGGACATTGTAAACATGCAAGCATACACACAATCAATCAAAGACATAATTGAATTAATGAAGTAAATACTTATCTTGATGTAAAATAGGGTTTAAAACCCTAAAATACTGTACAAGACACCTTAGGTTCGGTTTTAGGTTTTTACTCCCAAAAGACTCTCTCTAAAACTGAAAAATTCGGATTCTATATATAAGATTACATATGCGACGGCGTCACCTTATGCTTCGTGACGCCGTCGTGTCGCCGTCTTTAGGGTTTCGTCTTGGCCACGTTAACCTTGCGACGGCGTTACCTTATGTCCGTGACGCCGTCCTCTTCAGCTTCTGATGTCGTCTGGGTCACATCTAGACCGCCCGAGTAGCAACGGCCTACTCTTTTAAAGCCCGACGTCGTCAATTGAAAATAGGGTTTTGGCTTCAGATCGTCACAAAAAATCCTCCGACGCGCCGCATTAACACCGACGTCGTTGCCTTATGTTTTCAAAGACTTTGAGTGTCTCGATTCGACTTTGGCCATTTTCTTCAGATATTCGCGCCTTTTCGTCCAAATAAGTGCCATTCCAGATTTTGCCTTCAAGAGACCTAAAAGTGAAAAGGAACGATATTAAGCAATAACGGATACAAAGTGATCAAATAAGGGCTTAAACGACCCTCAAAATGGTACCTTTAAAACCTTATCAAATATCCCTACACTTGTTATTTGCTTGTCCTCAAGCAAATGTGCTTTTAGCCAATTAATTTATAAGTTAGGGGTCATGAAGCATTAATTCAAAACGGTCCACAACACATATAAGCCCCAAAGTCATAACAAGCACGGAAATTACATACTAGCACCTCACATGGGGTGTTTGGGTACTCACATCTCTCTCGGTGTATATATGAAATATAACAAATAGTAAATGGAAGATAAACACTCATTAACCGGTCCTAGTACATAGATTACCATAGGCTTGAGAATAGATCAAACCTCCATCGCTTTGGCGTAAGCACCTAGGAAAGACTATCAAAGAGGTCTTTAAAGGGTTGGAATGTTAGGCTTACGGTAGGGAAACAAGGGTTTGGTGGGATAGGCTATTTAGTGGTGGCAAGTCAAAATCTCTATGTTAAATGCATACGAAGAATGGCGTTGCTAAGCCAAGACTCAACACTCTAAAACTCTAGGTAACGGAAATAAACAAACATAAATTTAAAGGATATATGTAGGATGGTAGCCTTTTTTTTTTTTTTTTTTTTTTTTTTTTTTCATACACTTTTACTCTACCATCCTCTACGGTAACATCAAAATGATAGGGATTTATAGGCACATCCCTACACTTGAGTTTTATTACTCTAACACTAATTTGACCCGAATTGAAAAGATCAAAACACTTGGGATACATTATTACGCAAACAAAGGGAATTTGAATTTAACGCCCTTCCGTCATTTCATAAACTTTAACTTTTCCCATGAATCCAAATCGTCCCAAAATCAGTATACAAAGGATATGACTCGACTTAGCAACTTATGCAAGCAACTAGATAATTGAACTAAGGGTTTAGGGTGATAACAAACATTTGCACTAAAAGTGAGTGCATAAGGGGTAGGCTAAGGCGATTTGGGTGTATATTTGGGGTGGGGTGTAAACAATGCTCTTCATTGATATTACGGAAAACCGAAACATCACGAGAACCGCGAAAAGGATAGGCTCGAGGGGTTAACTAGGGGTATCGTGTACTAAAGATGAGTACAAGGCAAGGTGTGGGGGAATTACTCAACCGATGTGGAAGAAGTAATTATATTACGGGTATCAAACAAGGGTTATCCTAATGCCTCTTATCATTTAGTTATTCCTAACTACAAAAGTGTAGCCTCACTTGCGATCTCGGAATGCATCACAAAATAAGTTCTAGAATCTAATATACTACCGGTTCACACTCTAAGCATTGAAGATGAATGCTTTAATTCCTACTAATCTAAGGGCGATCCTCACATTTTGGGTGGAATTTGGGTGGTAAAGGGTTTTGTGCTAGTCATGCAACTTCCTATCCATGAGACGCTTTTGTTAAGACTAATGGCCCACTCCTATATGTCATGAAAATTTTTAAATTTGGTGCCAAAATTACCCTAACCGACATTTTCTCATGGTTTATTACACAATCACAATTGACAAAGCAAATAATCAAGGATAAACATAGTTTCAAAGTTCCGCTTTATTTTCCTCCCTACACTTAAACCGAACATTGTCCCCAATTTTCCCGAAAGTATCAAAGTTATGATAAAGAAGGTAATCAAAATGAAAGAAACTAGTACTCCCCCGATTAGCTCGGTAGGATCCGTGTGTGAAGTAGTGGTTA